>OY856411.1:407526838-408726838 GCA_963693085.1 Alisma plantago-aquatica
TAAACTTTGATATAAAGAATGTTGGATTATTAGTTCCTTTAGTCACTAGTCAGGTGGAGACACATATTGAGGATGTGAATGAGTACTTCTCTACTGCATTCAAATATTTTGCTAGTGTGGGAAACAAAATTATTCTAATTCCTTTTAATGTCTAGAAAGTATTATTATTAAATATAATTTTAATAATGAATAAATTTCTTTATTTTAATGTTTGTTTTATTCTTACTCAGATCTAGACATTGGGAATTAGTGGTGGTTGTCCTAAAATTGATGACTCTTAATTATCTTGACCCAATGGGAAAAACAATAAGGGGCCACAAACTGAAATTCCCAACTATGGAGTAAGCATAAATTTAGTCATTTGTTATGCTTCAACATGATATTTCTATTTAAAATTACTATTTTACCAACTATCGTAATCATTTAATTGATAGGGGTATAAAGGCTTTTTGTGAAGGTGGAGGATGAATACCCACAAAATTAAAGACATTGAGTTTGAAAAATGTCAAGGTAGCTACTTTGACGGCTTAGTCTTATATGTACTACTCTTATAGTAATGCATTAATGTCAACTCTTATATGTCAACTCTTATAGTCTTATCTCAACTCTGTTTATAATAGTTTACTAACATTAAGTATAATTCGTTATTTGTATTGTCCTATACAAAATAATGACTGTGCTTGTGGCTACTATGTAATGAAATATATGCAAACTATTGTCAAAGGAGCATCACATGACGTTCAGACTATAGATCAGGTAATAAAGAATAACATCATAAATTTACAAGTGAGTTGTAGTCATTTTATAAAATATTAGCATGTGCATTTTCTGTTGCAGATCTTTACAACTCAGCCTCATACACCTGAGGATTTAAATGAATTTCGAGAAGAGTGGTTAGATGATTTTCTAAATGAAGTTACTATGGCATTGGATTGAATGCATATGTTAGCTCCATTTATGTATGTAGTTTTGGAACTGTTTCAAATTTACTGTTGTATCTAACATGAATTTTAATATCATCTCAGACTTGCAATATATCATGTTGTGAATGTTATGATGTGCTATGTGTATGAAATATGTCTCAATTGAATATATGAATTATTTTTGTTATGAATGTGTGTGGTTTGGAAATTGATAAAATTCAAATAGGATTGGACATAAAAGCTAGAAAATGGCTTTGGAATGAATTTCTACCTTGCATCATTGCATTTGCAAGTCTACTCTCTATTGCAGATTTTGATCTTTGTAAAGTAGATTTCTGTTGTGCAGGTTTTTGTTCTAAAGATTTTTGTTCTGCATAATTTTTCTTTAAAAAAATTATAAACTTGATGGTTGATTTTTAAAATAACCGACCTTATAGACCTACTGGGTCAATTTTTTAGAATAACCGACCTTACAGCCTCAATGTAAATTTCTTCAGGTCTTTGTACAACTATTGGGTTGGTTTTTTTATATAACCGACCTTATAGACCTTAAAGTCTGAAATAACCAACCTTATAGGTTCTGGGATCAGCAACTCATTTTTTGTACCTCTTTTGGGTCAGTTTTTTACATATACCCAACCTTATAGAGCTTTACGATCGGTTTTTTCAAAAATATAACTGGCCTTACAGCTTTAGGGGTCAGATTTGTACCTCGTTTGGGTCGATTTTTACAAATAATGGACCTTATAGACCTCTAGGGTTGGTTTTTTTTAATATAACCTACCTTACCGCCTCAGGGATCAACAACTCATTTTTTGTACACTCTTGGGTCAGTTTTTTTGCTTATAACTGACCTTATAGACCTATAGGGTCAGTTTTTTTTATAACTGACCTTACAGTCCCAGGGATTAGCAACTCATTTTTTGTACCTCTCTTGGGTCCCTTTTTTGCTTATAACTGACCTTATAGACCTCTAGGGTCGTTTTTTTTATATAACTGACCTTACAGCCTCAGGGTCAGTTTCTTCTGGTCTTTGTACCTCACTTGGGTCAATTTTTTTACAACCTCTACGGTCGGTTTTTTTTATGTAACCGACCTTACAACCTCTAGGGGTCAGCAGGTCAATGTAACTATTGCCTCAGGTTTTTGTTTATGCCAACCCGACTCTACTATCTAAGGTCGGTTTTCTTTGGTTAAAAAAACTAACCCTATAGAGCCATTTCTATAGCGACGACCACTTAGGAGTTGGCTAAAATGTGACACTATAGGATTACAAAAATTGACCCTATAGACCATTACTATACCAGTGAAGTACAAAAGATAAGGAAATTACATGAAAATAAAGGCTTAAGATTTCATCCTAAGATGAAGATGGTCAAAAGCATGAGGCATAATCAAATAGATGCTTTCCATAACAAGAAAAATAGTAAAAAATTTACATGCATGATTAATGTTGACTACCTTAACTAAGTAGGGTTGAGGCACCTACCGAACCTCAACCATATAGGTGAGGGACAGTAACACATTCTAGTCACCTATAAAATATTTTATATTGAGGAGAGTAACACATTCCCCTGGGTAAAATAACGCATGCCCTATCTATGGGTGGTTGTAAAAAAGTACTACTACACTAGTTAAAGAGTCTAATAAAATCAAAATGCTAAAAAGAACTATGGAAAGTACAAGAATAAATAGTTGAAATATGGTAGTGGGATACAAGACCCAAGAAATAGATTATGAATACTGATTTTGAGGTAAATATAGCAAAAGTAATATCAAAAGAGAGATTAGGGTTCAATAAGTGCCTCATTAGGGAATTTGGTTATGTTTGCAAATATTACCAACTTAAGGTGTAAGGATGCACATACCTCTCTTATTGAATTCTATTACTCACTTTCACCACTTTAATTGAGTCCAAGGTCCACTTTTCCTATTTTCAATGTATAATCATATATTAGGGTATATCATATGTATTAATGTAAAGAGACCCTAACTTTTGGACTTTTGGAACAAAACCTAGATTTAGACTCTAAAATTATCACTATTGATCTTATTAGGTTATCCTAATTAAGAAAATATATATATTTTTTGATTTTGGAGTTTTAATGATTAAAGTGTATTTTTGGTTATTTTTATGTATTAAAATCATTTTATAGAAAACACTTTCTGAAAAAACTCAAAACCAAACCCAGAAAGTATTTTATTATAACGATCACATTTTTCAATTTCAAAACATATTTTTTATTGATTTTGGATGAACATTTAAAAGTTATAATTTTTCTAATTTAGACCAATGAGAAACTAGCACCATCAGAATAGAACTAGAGAGGCAAAGAGAGAGGGGTGGGTTGTGTGACTTGGCCCAACCGGAGGTGCCAAATCAGCGGTCCATGCGACTGTGCCTCGCGTCAACGCGGTAAAACAAAAAAAAAATGAAAATGCCCTCATGAGAAACTAGAGAGAAAATAAGGAAAGAAGCGGAGAAAAAACATCAAAACACCAGTGAGATTGCCCCCTATCTCTTCTCATGCCATGAGCACCGACCAGAAAGCTCAATTTTTTTAGCAAGTCTACAAGCCCTAATTGTTTGCAAGACTAACTGCATAGAAACATAGAGGATGTAGATACAAACCTAACGCCGATAGTAATTGCTTAGAGATGGAGAGGAGAAGAAGAACTCACTGCCACAAACCCTGAAGCAAGTCTTGATCACCGGCAAGCCAAGATGCAAGTTCATAAGCAATTGGATGGAGAGAAGAGTTCCAAGGGGGTTAGGGAATCTTGGGGTGTGGTTATTTATAGGTGAGGGTGAGGGATGTAGAGAGGAGGGTTGTGGCCAAATTGCTTGGAGAGCAAGATTTGGGGTTTTCCAAAATACTCAACAAAATGATTGGTCTTTGGGATCATTAGATGTGGATTTCAAGGGGGAAAGCATAGGAGGAAAAATCTCAGGAAAAAGATTGAGGGGGGAGAGAGAAATCACGATTTGAAAATTGCATTTCTACTATACATATTTCTTGAACCGGTCGTGAGGAGGATGATGAACGTGATCCATCTGATCTAGCACCAATGGCTGCAAGCTTAGGCAATAAACCAAAAATTAAAACAAACCGCATGACACATTAAATCGATTCCTGATCAAATTGGAATAAAGTGTGTGTACATTAATTTCTATTTGTCTCTCTCCTCATTTGAGGGTTCAAACATGATCCAAATCAATTGAAAATAGGCAACTAGCATATTTTTGATATGAGGAATTCAAATATGTGATTAGATTGGCCTTTTGAGAATTTTTGATGTGTTAAATAAACCAAATCCTATTTTCTCTTTCTTTCATCATTAATGATCATAAGATTCTCCAAATTTGTTGAAACTTCACCCACAAGTCACATTAAGTGTCTTGATACAAATTTTCCATCAATTTTATGTGTTGAAGTTGTTTGTACATTTATTTAATATTTTGAAGGTTCTACACACTTTCTCTTTTCTGAACTCAACTTTTAATCAAATATTCTCCAAATGGAGTGAAAATTCACCCAAAGGCAAATTTTAAATTTTAGATCATGAACTTGGCATCAGTTTTTACTTGTGAAGTCATTAATGATTTTATATTTTTGAGATATGTCATATTTTCCTATTCAATGAATGCAGTTCTAATTACTAATTTCCCAAAAGTCTGCATACTTATCACACAAGTAAACTTGTACTCAAAGAAAACAAATTTGGACTTGGAATCATCATTTGAATTCTCCTTTTATGGATTTTAGGCAATTTACTCTTATTTTCACTTAACAGAAAAATTAACTCATTTAATGTCACATTTTCTTAATTTTAGGATTTTCTTTTATTTTTCTTAGATAAAAAGGTCATAGAAACTTTTAGTTTGATTTTATTTTATCCTTATCCTTCTTAAGTGGATATTTTGCAAGTTAAACCCTTTTATGAACTTTTACTGAGGCATTTGTGGATAAATCCTTATAATGATAAATATAGGGAACAAATATGCACCAAACCTTTATAATTTCCACTAATTCAACATCAAGGACAGAAATGAATGGAAAAGCGTAGAGAAAAGGTTGGACTAAGATTGTTCATGGATTTCAGTTTGTTACAACACTCCACTTATTAAAAAGGATTTTTTCCCTGAAATCTCATACAAAAAGTGAAGGGTGAGTACGCAACATATCATCTTTAAGCTCCCATGTGGTTTCCTCCAAACCATGATGCTTCCATAAGACTTTTGCCAACTTAATCTAGTTGTTCTTCAACTTCTTAACTCGGGAGTCAAAAATATTTAAAGGTAACTCCTCACAAGTCAAATTCTCTTGAATCTCCACACGTTCAATTGTGAGTGCATGAGAAGGGACTTTCACATACTTTCTTAGCACAGTTACATGAAATACATTATCGATCTTGTCATAGATAGGAGGAAGAGATAAATAGTATGCACAATCTCTAACCTTATCCAATATCTCAAATGGTCCAACATAGCAGGTACAAATCTTACCTTTAACTTTGGATCATGCAATAGAACATATAGGCTTGACCTTCAAGAAGGCATAGTCACCTACTAGGAAACTCACATCAGACATCTTCATGTCTGTATACATCTTTTGTTGATCTTGGCAGCTTTTGTACACTTCTTAATCAATTGAACCTTCTCTATCATCATTTGCATATCATCAATTTTTACTAGAGCATGTTTTCCCACATCATCCCAATGTAAAGAAGAACGACAAGGTCTTCCATATAAAGCTTTACAAGGTGGCATACCAATACTAGCTTGGTAGATATTATTGTAAGCAAACTCAGCTAATGGAAGATACTTATCCCATACACCTCCCCAATCCATAACACAGGCATGAAGCAAATCTTCTAGAATTTGCACCGTTCTTTTAGATTGACCATCTGTTTGTAGATGATAAGTTGTACTGAAGCATAGGTTAGTTCCCATCTCTTCCTGAATCTAACTCCACAAACGAGAGGTAAACTTCAAGTCAAGATCTGATATTATCACTTTAGGAACTCCATGCAGACGAATGATCCAATCCACATACAATTGAGCCATCTCATCAACTTTGTAAGTGGACTTGATCAGAAAAAATGGGTAGACTTTGTAATACGATCAATCACTACCCACACTGCATCATAACCTTTATTGGTCTTAGGGAAACTAGTGACAAAGTCCATAGTAATGGTATCCTATTTCCAGTCTAAAATCTCAAGCTGGTGCAGACGATCACCAGGTCGTTGTTTCTCTATCTTGACTTGCTGGTAAGTCAAACACTTTGCAACAAACAGAGCGATATCCTTCTTCATGTTCTACCACCAAAAATTTCATTTTAGGTGTCCTTGTACATCTTGGTAGTAACAGGGTGTATAGTGTACTTAGACCCATGGGCTTCGCTCAAAACCTTTTGTCACAGGTTCCCAACTTTAGGTATCCACAACCTTTGTCAGAAATGAACAACACCATCCACTCAAATAGAAAAGTCAGATTGTGGCTTCCTAGCTAAGGCCTTCATCTCATCAAGCCCAGAACTTTTTAGATGTGCAACAACAACTTTTGAGAGCCAAGATGGTGTAATGGACAAGCTAGCCATATGAACACACAACTTCTTGGCATCTTCACATCATCAGGCTGTGGTTGCCAATAGGAAGCATATTCTAGATTCATAGCAACACAGACTATGTCCTTCTTCCGACTCAAAGCATCAACAACTATGTTTGCTTTATCAGGTTGATAAGTGATGGTAAAGTTGTAGTCCTTAAGGTATTCCATCCATCTTCACTGCCTCAGGTTCAAATCCTTCTACATCAAAAGATACCTCAAGATTTTATGATCTGAGAAGACTTCAAACTTCACTCCATACAGATAGGTGTCACCAGCTTTTTAAAGCACGCACAACAGCGACTAGCTCTAAATCATGTGTAGGCCAGTTCTCTTCATTAGGTTTCAAATGGAGCGAAGCATAGGCGATCACCCAAACTTCTTGCATCAAGGAACACCCTAATCCTTTCTTAGAAGAATCAGTGAAAATGAAATTAGGTTTGCCTTCAACAGGTAATGCAAGAACAGGAGCAGATGTCAAACTTCCTTTCAGCTTCTGAAAACTATCCTCACATTCTAGTGTCAACACAAACTTCATTTCTTTTCCTGCCAACTTTGTTAGAGGGAGAACTAACTCAGAGAAACTCTTGATAAACCTCCTATAGTAACATAAGGAAACTATGGATCTCATACGCAGTCTTCAAAGCTTTCTACTTGATCACAACTTCTACCTTTATAGGATCAACAACAATATGTCTAATAGAAATCACATGACCTAAAAATATCACAACCTTTATTCAGAAGTCACACTTTGAGAATTTAGCATATAGTTGATTTTATTTCATTGTATTGAACATGATTCTTAGATGTTCACAATGTTGTTCTTCAAACTCGAAGTTGACCAAGACATCATCAATGAACACCATAATGAATTGGTTGAGGTAAGGACGAAACACTCGATTCATCAAAACCATGAAAGCAATAGGGGCATTACTCAAACCGAAATGCATGACCAGAAACTTATAATGCCCATAACATGTTCTGAAAGCTATCTTCGAGACATCTTCATCTTTCACATGCAACTGGTGGTAACCACTTCATAGATCCATCTTTGAGAACACTATGGCTTACTTCAGTTGGTCAAATAGCTCATCGATGTAGGGCAAGGGATTACAGTTCTTTATCGTCACTTGATTAAGCATTCGATAATCCATGTACATATAAAAAAACCATCCTTCTTCTTCAAAAGAAAGATAGGGGATCCCCATGGTGAAACACTAGGGTGCACAAAACCCATGTTGAGAAGCTCCTGAAGCCACTTTTTAATATTGACAAGTTCAGTAGGGACCAAGCGATAACGTAGCTTCAAGATAGGAAAAGTTCCCAATGCTAGATCAATGGAAAACTCCATCTCATGAGTTACGGGAAACCCAAGCAACTCTTCAGGAAAGACATCAAGGACGTCATTCACCACTTCTATATGATTAAGAGAAGGAGGTGTGGCATCAAGGACGATAGTGGCTAAATATGATCTACACCCTTTCGAGATAAGCTTTTCAGATTTGATAGAGGAGATGAAAAACTATCGATCCTCTCTCTTCCTACCCTTGACACATCCTTCCCTCATCAAGATGTAACAAACTAACCTTCAATTCTTTCACAGAACAAAACTGCCGTATACTTCTTCAACCAATCCATCCCCATGACAACATCAAAAAGTGGTCATGTTAAGTAAGATGAAATCTAAGGGAAACATCCTCCTAGAGACACAAAGGTATAAGGTTGAGAGTTTGAGATAAGAAGAGAAGATACTACCACAAGGGTTTTAACATCTAGCACATGATCCATATATTCTAATTCTCTCTCTAACATAGAAGCCAACTGAGTTGATATGAAGGAATTTGATGAACCAAAATCAAATAGTGATTTAATAGGATGCATATTAAGATGTAAAGTACATTCGATGACTTCATTTTCTTCTCCAGCTTCTTGAACATTGAGAGAAAACACCCTACCATTCCTCCTTTCCACAGGTTGTTGACGGTCGTTCCAGTTCTGGTTGTTCTTGTCCCTTAGAGGTGGATTCTATTGATGTCACAGCTGTTGAGTTGGGTCTTGCCCACACTGAAGCTTGGGACAGCTAGGTCGGATGTGTCTACTTGGCCACACTCATGGAAGATGGGTGCAGGTTGATCATCTCTATGGGGTTGGGCTTTGCCAATAGGGCACCTCCCTGGCGGGTGAGAACAGGATCAATGCTTGCACTTGTCACACCCTTGGTTTCCATATGTGTTCTTCCTTTTTTTGTTATTGCTGTGTCCAGAAGACTAAAACCTAGGGTAAGACTCTATCACCAATGCCTTGTCCACCATTTGTTGAAACGTCAGAGGTAGATGAGGAACAAGATTATGCCCAACATTGTACCTTAAACCCTCTAGGAGAAGAGTTGATCTTCTTTCAGTTCCAAGATCCACAGTGTAGCACTAGAGAAGGAGGAAACATTGCATGTACTCGGAGACACTCATGCTTCCCTGTCATAGACTATAGAACTCTACTTCCTTCCTCTTCAGATTGGTGGGGAAAATGTACTTATCATAGAATAGTTTGAGGAATTTCTCCCAAGTCATACTTTAAGTATCGCGGGTATGAGCCATACTCGTCCACCAAACCTATGTTGGTCCATCTAGAACATATGCTACAAGGTGAACCTTCTGATGAGGAGGACATGCCATGCCCTCAAAATTACGCTCTAAGGCCAATACCCAGTCATCAACCTTATCCACCATGTTTAGCTCACTCTCACCCTTGAAGTACGGTGGTTGCATCTTGATGAAGTTTGTTAGGGTGAACTCCTTCGTCTTAGCTACAATAGTTGTAGCTTTTGGAGAGTTGTCCCACCAGGGTGGTCAAGAGAAGCAATCGCAACATGTCAGCTTTTGTTTAGGGGTCAAAAGACATGTGCCTACAGGAGTAGTAGGGGTTGTTCCAGTGTTTGAGGGGGTCATCGGTGTATCCCGACTATTGATGTTGCTAGAGGAGGCTCCCGAAGAGGGTTGTTCATGTTCCCAAACAAATCTCCCTTCCTGAAAGATAAGGGTATAATATAAGATAACCAGGAGTAGATAACAAAGATATTTAAGGCTACGATTGCCTCTGGGCATACTATTGTGGATAGTCAGTATCAACTCAGGCTAGGAAGGTATCATATGGATTTGGGAGTCCTCGTAAACCAAGCTTGTGGCGCAGAGGAAAATCTTGTCAGCCCCCGAACCCTGATCCTTTCTAGACACCCTTACTATCTTATGCCCTAGTAGTTTCCCAACATTCTCTGATACTATGTTGTAAAGAGGCGAGATCACCTCCTAACTAAAATTTAAAGGAAATCCAAAACATACACCTTTTTCCAAGAGAAATACATGTTTTGGGATGCATGTATAATAATCCAAGTAAATAAGCATGATTCAGATATATGTAAAATGTCAATAGTAGTGGAAAGGAAACTAAATTACTCATTGCTTTTTGAACTCAGCTTTCTACATGAGTTTCTTGAAAGGAAAAACTGAAAAGAAAACTATTAGGATATAGAAAATAGCAACCTAGACATCCTTGATAGAAATATTGGTATCTACTCCTGAACTTGATCTCCTTGGCCTTGTTCAACACCTTGATCGAACCCTGGGTGGTTGGGAAAGCACCTAGCAAAAGATAGGAACCTGGTATGTGTGAAAATATTGAATAACGACAAAAGATAAAAAAATAACATGGAAATAAAGGCTTAAGATTTCATTCTAATATGAAGACGGTCTAAAGTATGAGGCATAATCCAATAGATGCTTTGCATAATAAGAAAAATGGTAAAAGATTTGCTTGCATGATTAATATTGACTACCTTAACTAAGTAGGGTTGAGGCACCTACTGAACCTCCACCATATAGGTCAGGGAGAGTAACACATTCTAGTCACCTATAAAATATTTTATATTGGGGAGAGTAACGCATTCCCCTGGGCAAAATAACAAGTTCCCTATCTATGGGTGGTTGTATAAAAGTACCACTACACTAGTTAAATAGTCCAATAAAATCAACATGCTAAAAAGAACTATGGCAAGTATAAGCATCAGATAGTTGAAATATGGAAATGGGTACAAGACCCAAGAAATAGATTATTGATACTAGTTTTAAGGAAAATATAGAAAAAGTACTATAAAAAGAGTGATTAGGATTCAATAAGTGCCTCATTAGGAAAATTAGGTTAGGTTTGCAAATATTCCCAACTTAAGATGTAAGGATGCACATACCTCTCTTATTGAATTATATTACTCACTTTCACCACTTTAAGTGAGTCCAAGGTCGACTTTTCCTATTTTCAATATATAATCATGTTTTAGGGTATATCATATGCATCCATGTAAAGAAACCTAGCTTTTGGAATTTTTGAACAAACCCTCAATTTAGACTCTGAAATCATCACCATTGATCTTATTAGGTTCTCTTGATTAAGAAAACATATAATTTTGTCAATTTAGGAGTTGTGGTGATTAAAGTGTATTTTTGGTGATTTTTATATATTGAAATCATTTTCTAGAAAACACCTTTTGAAAAAACTCAAAACCAAACCTCAAAAGTATTTTTATTAAAAATATCACAATTTTCCAATTCCAAAACATATTTTTTATTAATTTTGGATGAATAGTTTAAAAGTTATGATTTTTCTAATATAGACCAATAAAAAATTGACACATCACCTGAACAGAACAAGAGAGGTGAAGAGGGGGTGGGACGCGTGACTTGGCCCAAACTTGAGGTTCCAAATCAGCAGTCCACGCCAGTTGTCCTCACGTCAATGCGGTAAAACAAAATTCCCTCATGAAAAACTAGAGATAAAAGAAGGAAAGAAGCGGGGCAAAGGTGTCAAAACACCAATTAGATTGTCTCCTTTAGCTCTGCTCGTGCCATGAGCGCTGACCAGCAGGATCGATTTTTTGGTGAATCCACAAGCCCTGATTGTTCGCAAAACTAAGTACATAGAAACGTTGAGGAGGTAGATACAAACCTAAAGCCTTGAGTAATTTCTTTGGAGATGGGGAGGAGGAGAACTCGTCGTTGCAAACCCTGGAGAAAGTCTCAGTCAGCGGCAAGCCAAGACATGAGTTCACAAGCAATTGGATGGAGAGAATAGTTGTAAGGGGGCTAGGAAAATTTTGGGGTATGGTTATTTATAGGTGAGGTGAGGGATGTAGCAAGGAGGGATGTGGCCAAAATTTCTTGGAGAGCAAGATTTGGGGTTCCCCAAAATGCTCGATAGAAGAATTCATACTTGGGATCATTACATGTGGATTTCAAAGAGGAAAACATAGGAGGAAAAATCTTGAGTAAAGATCGAGTAGAGAGAGAGAAATTGTGATTTGAAAAACTCATTTCTACTATACCTATTTCCTGACCCGTCATGAGGAGGAAGATGAGCGTGATCCATTCAATTCATGACCAATGACTGTGGTCTCACGTTATAAATTGAATATAAAAATAGACCACATGAATCATTAAATTGATTCCCAATCAAATTGGAATGAAGTGTGTGTACATTAATATCTCTTTTTATCTCTCCTTGTTTGAGGGTGCAAACATGCTCCAAATCAATTGAAAACTGACCCCTAGCCTATTTTTGATATGAGGGATTAGAATATGAAATTAGATTTGCTTTTGAGAACTTTTTCTTTGTTAAATAAACTAAATCCCATTTTCTATTTCTTCCATCATTAACAATCACGAGATTCTCCAAATTTGATGAAACTTCACATACAAGTCACACTAAGTGTCTTGATGTGAATTTTCCATCAATTTTATGTGTTGAAGTTGTTTGTACATTTATTTAATATTTTGAAGGTTCTACACACTTTCTCTCTCCTGAAGTCATCTTTTAATCAAATATTCTCCAAATATTTTATTGTGTAGATGAAGAATTTGGCATCAATTGTTACTTTTGGAGTCATTAATTGTTTTATATTTTAGAGATATCTCCTATTTTCCTAGTCAGTGAATGCAATTATAATTACTAATTTTCTAATAGTGTGAATACTTATCACACAGGTAAACTTGTACTCGAAGAATACAAATTTGGACATGGAATTATCCTTTGAATTCTCCATTTATGTATTTTGGGCAATTTACTTTTATTTTCACTTAATTGAAACATGAACTCATTTAATATCACATGTTCTTAGTTTTAGGATTTTCTTTTCCTTTTCTTATATAGAAAGGTCATAGAAACTTCTAATTGGATTTTATTTAATCCTTATCCTTCTTAAGTGGATATTTTGCAAGTTAAACCCTTTTATAAACTTTTACTGAGGTATTTTTATATAAATCCTTATAATTTCAAATATAGGAAACATATGTACTAAGATTGTACATGGATTTCAGTTCGTTATAGGTGAGGCCACTGATCTCCAATGAACTACCTCCAAAGCCTAGGTTAGAGTTAGGGCAGTAATTAAAGGGTGAAACAAGGTGAAACCAATGAATTTAAACATCAATTCCTCTCCATATAAAGAACAAACAATGAGCTTAGCATGTAATTAGATATTTTTAATATAATTAATATTAGGTACGCATTAATTCAATTAAACATGCAAGCCATGCAAATTTCGGCAAGCATAGTGCAATTAGGTAAAAAAAGGATTGTCTTTTAATAGAAAAATTAAAGTTCTTAATCATTAATTTAGTTAATATAGAAAACAGCATTGGGGTTAATTTAGGTCATGGACCTTAAAACCCTAACCCCTAGAATAAGATTTAGACCCTAAAATCCTATAAACAAGATGAGTATGTCCTTCTCATCTCATCCTCTAACTCTGACTTGGATGTATAGTGTGTTCACTAGTAGGATAACACTTTCTTAATATCTAATCATGGATAACACTATGTAAATAGTTTCCCTCTGGTGGTAACTATAACATTTAGGGTATGTTTCCAGTACATTCAATAATTTGATATGGCCCCATAAACCTAATAACTAACTTGTCCCTCTTATCAAATGTCAAAACAATCATCTAGGGAAAGAGATTAAAATACATAACATGTCCATCCTTGAATTCAAGTGGCCTTGTGCAGTTGTTTGTATAAGAGTTTTTCATCTCTTGTCTAAGAGGAAATTTATAATGTCTCCTGTGCATATCTATATCTTTGTATAAATGTTGTTTTAGCAAAATTCTATCAAATACATATTAACTACAATGAAATCAAAGGATTGTTCTCTCAAAAGATTATCAATAAATTGTATCATCCTCTTTTGTTGACCATACATATGTGGGTGAAAAGCTATGTTGAACATTAAATGAGTCCTTAGAACTCCATGTAGAGGATTCAAAAACAAACTCATGAACTGAGTCCATCTATAAGAAACTATAGTTTCTGGTACACATTGCAAAAGATCTGCGGACATTTCATATGTGAATGTAGTCTTGATCTATATATAGTGCACTAACTTTGTCAAATGGTCAATGGTTACCTACATGGACATCCTACCCCTTGGATGTCATAGGTAGCCAAACCAAGAAGTCCATGGTAATATGATCCCAATGACACTCAGGAATCGACAAAGGTTGAATAAAACTTGTATGATTCTATTTCTCTACCATGACCTGATGCCAAATTATACACTTATTTAAACATGTGACATGTCACTCTCCATCCCTAGTCACCTGTAAAAATCATTTAGATTATGTAACATCATTGCACTTTCAGGATGCATAGCATAGATTGAGGATTGTGCTTCTTCAAGCACCATATTGCTCAAACCTTATACATCAGGAACTACCATCCTATTATAGAAGCAAATTCTATTATCCTAGTCATATGATTTTTATCACACTCATCATTGTGCATCCTTGATCTGATGTACTAAGATCAACTTTATCTATAAATTTGCTAAAATGACTCCAAATAAACAAAGCTTCATCTCACACCGACATGTCCCTCTTTTGTCCAACCATGGAATACAACTATACCTTAATTTTGAAAGATGACTAGTATGGCTATATGCTCAATGCACAATTCATATATTATGATGTTCCCTAGTGATGATTTGTAATATAGTTATATTCCTTAATCAACTCTATCCATCTCCCCTACTTCATTCTAACTCTCCATAAAGGTGTACTTATGTGTCTAGTGATCTATGAAGTTAGTTCTCTTATTAAAAGTAGTGCCTCCACACCTTAAAATCTAGGACCACTACAACAAAACTTCAAATTATGTGTTGAATAGTTCTTCTCATGCTTCATATGTTTCTTAGAAGCAATGAAGATCTCATTCTTGTCCTTCATAAACACACAAATTGACCCATTCCTTTAAGCATCATAGAGCAAGATGTGGCCCATACTAGGCTCTTGAAAGTCAAAAGTAATTATTTTTGTCAATTTCTATTTCAACAATTGCAAACTACACTAACACTCCTTATTGGATTAGCCTTGATAGTGACAAAGATATTGTGCTAAAGTATATGATGAAGCTTCTACGATAACCTACTAAACCAAGAACACTCCAAATATCTATATACATCTTTGGATTCTCAATATCTAACACTGAATATACCTTATTGAAATCTACAAAAATCCCCTCCCCTAAAATGATATGACCAAGAAAAGAAACCTCAGTCAAAAAAACTTGAAGTTACTAAAACTTGCATACAGCAAATGCTTCCTCAATGACTCCTGAGACATATGATGATGATGCTCATCATGATGTCAATACTTTTTGTATATGATGATGTCATATGTGAACAACACCACAAACTAATCTAGATAGTATTTGAATGCCTTATTCCTTAGGTACATAAAATTTATTGCTGTGTTGGTTAACACGAATGTCATAACCAAAAACTCATATTGACCATACCTAGTCCTGAAATCAATTTTAGGTATTTCATGCACCTAGATCATCAAATGATGATACTTGGATCTTAGATCCATCTTATAAAACATAGTATACCCTCTAAGCTTATGAGATATATCATCTATACTTCACAACATATGCTTGTTTTTCAATGCTACTATATGTAAGTGTCTCAACTCCACACACAGCTGCAAAGATCCATCCTTCTTCACCACAATGTCGGGTCACACTAAGAGGAGGTTATTTTTTGTATGAAATCCTTCTCCAACCACACATGAATCTATTTCTTAGGATCTTTCATCTCAGCTGGTGCCATTCTATATGGTGAAGGTGTTATGCATAACTCTCTCTCTCTTCCCTTCACAATAGGTTTGAGATATGACCTATTGCTCCTTTTTAACTATAGTGAATTGATATCATGAAGTTCTTTCCAAACCAATCTTGAGTTCTAGTTCCTTATCCATCATTCATTATGTTATCAAAGATTTATTGATATCTTATTAAGCATTACTAAAATTATGAACTTTGTTTTCCTTTTTCATTCTTTATTTATCTTTCTCATGTCTCTTCCCTTTGTGATCACACCTGCCATTTATCCATTAAGGATAGTTTCATCATTCTTATTTTCATTCTAAGGTGATTACTTTTCTCATCAGAGCTTATGCTTAGGGTTTTTAGCATTATGCTGATTAGTTTAAATGTGTTCCTAAAACTCAACCAACCAATGCCCACTCCTATTCATGGATTCATTGTCTTCATTATTGTTAATATCATGGCAATTTTGTATATTATAGATAACTCATCATTACACATATACATTCTACCCTTTTCCCAAGTTTCCTCTTGATCATCTCAATGTTGACCTAATTCTATGACTGGAACATGTCCTTTCAAAACAAGTCATTCTTTAAAAATGTACAAGTCTTACTCAAGTCAAACCCTTCATAGAAATGATCTAGAACAACATCATGCCTATTTCCATGTCATCATTACTTTTATGTCTTCATAGTGTGAACCTATTGAATACATAAATATCTTATAAAGATCTCATAATTCCTCATTATCAAACCATGCAAAAACTTGAATTTTCTTAATGAACCATCATTAGCCTTGACTAGAATATGATTCTCTATTAGGTTAGCATTTCCACTATCTCACTTGTTCCTTTCTTATCTTATTATCATCATTTGTCATATTCTATCATTTGCATGTGACCAATTACAAAGTAAACTTAAATAGTATCCTCGTCACTTTCTTTTAGATGGTGCATACTTAAGGTGTATTTTGTCTTTTTGATGACTCCTCTTCTCATTTCCCATACTTCTTCCTCTACATATCATGAATGCATAAGTCAATCCTTCTATAAAACTTATCATTCCATATGTGATTGCCTCATATTCCTTGACTTATTCTTTGACGTCCTATATCTTGTTTATATGAATCAGGATCATTATCAAAGTCCTCCTTCTCACATGGATTTTGCACCATAAATCCTTCCAATAAAAAGTATTAATCATGAAGTTTGATGTATATATCCATGCACTTTATGCACTACTTCAAGATTTTCTCATCTATCTCAAATGGATAACACTTCATATATGGTGTTACTTCTCCTCAATCTCATACTTCAATATAATCAAAATTTTGAGCACCTAATCCTTGTCCATGAAACTCAACATTTAGGTTTTAGGGACTTCTTTATATGTTGTTCACATTTAGATTTAGAATCAATGTTTAATATTAGTTTCCTTTTATCATCAAATTATTAAGTGTTGATGAGTTTGAAGAAGGGTAATTTTCTTTCCCAAACAATTCGAATGGCATGTCCCATCACATATTTATCTTGTTTTTTGCTTAAATTTGTTCAACAATTTCATACTTGTGTCGTGCTCACCATTTCTAATCATCTTTTATCTCATTTTTTTGTCTTTATTTCATATCTTATTAAACTATTTTGACTAGAACTAAAAACATTTTCAGAGTAACCAAAAGATTAACAACCAGAGAGTTACATACTAAATATCCTTAAATACTTGGATACCTAACAAGGGGACCCAAATACCAAGTTCAAGTAGCATGATTTGTGCTTTTCTTATGTTCATCACTTATCTTATCACTTAACCCTAGTTCCTATTATCCTTGTAGGCTCAAGGAACCTTGCTTGGAGACCACCAAAATGTGTATACACATGTCTTCTTTAATTTCACTAATATATCTGCTGCATTTCTAGGAGTAAAATTGACTGTAGACCAGTATATATTGTTAGAGTTAGTTTTGGATGTTTAAGGTAGGCACATTTCCATATTTTATGTGGGCATTGTTTTGAGTAAAAACCCTAGTTCCTATAATAATGCATATTCTTATATGCAATCCTTACTAACAACTAATTATGAAATATCTTGAATAAAAATTGCAAGCATATGATTTCTCTATGAATGTTGAAGCGTCCAATTGATTTTGGTTCATGATTTTTCCATCTATGATTACTTTAAATGTTAAAATATGGTATTGATTGAACCACTTTGTCTTTTCAATCGATAATAATTATTTATAATTTTAGTAGTTTATATTTAGAATTATACAATATTATTTAAAGTAGAAGCACTTTCATAAATGTATTCATGGGCATGTATTGCTTTTCCTAGAGCATGTTTTATTTTCCTCAGTATATATCTATATAGGTATGGGTGTTTTATTCATGTTACCTCTATTTTGGGATCATATGGTGTCTAGGCTCTAGTACAAATAGTTTAATTTATTTTTACATCTGCACACAACCTTTGTGATTTGTTAAAATCCATTGAATAATTTAAATGGAAAAGATTTTCTTATAGTCACTATTTGCTCCCATGAAAGGAATGCCTTAATATTTCAATTTGTTCTCTTGAACATTCACAATTCTTTATATACTTCTTTTGATTGGAAAGACAAATATTTAAATGTGAATGAAATATTTGTATTTCACATACAAGTGTTTTTGTGAAGTAGACCTTATATTTTTTCTCCCATATTCTCCGTATTATTCGCTAACCACACAGATGTAGGTGATTTTGATGATCATAGAATCAAGAGGAACATGTACTAGAATATGGACTTTGAGGACCTCTTGAGATGTCTATGTTTTTCTCTATACTGGTTCTTTGTATAAATTACATGTACCCTTTTCCACTTATTAATGCCACCCTTTTGGTGAGGAACTATGCATATGAAATATCTTATGATAATGATAGTATAATCTTATCATGCTATACAACCATATTATGTTTCTATCTCATAATTTTCAAGTATGAAATAGAATTTCTCCTTTCCATCATACATGTTGGTATGCTTGAATTAGATGAATTGGAATTAATTATCAAGTAATGAGTGGATCTGATGTTGGGTCCCACTTGTGGAATCAACCTAAGTAAGGGAAAACATCACTAATAAACCAAAATAAATTCCAAATTTCAAATATGAATGCATACATTAAACACCATTTTTTCAAATTTATTTACTAACATAGTGTTGGTTATATTCCCTAAGAGCCATCATATGATGATAGTAGAAGGGATATTTTCCAATTGATATGACTATTAATAAAAGGAAGTCACTTATTATGTTTATTTCAATACTCAGATATTGAATAAACCTAATAATGTCTTAAGAGTGTTTTGACTCAGTGACATATACTTTGGGTTAGGCACTTGAACATGATCTATAATAAGAATATTCATTCTTGTTATATCTGTAGTAAATTATTATTGTTATATTATTAAACAACAATAATAAAGAAGACTAGCAAGTATGGTGAGCAGTGACTATATCTCATTAGCTATGATATTGGCTATCAACTCAAAAACATGGGTACTTGTTAGTGAACAAGTTGTACTAGATAGATCCACCTTGAGGTTGACACATGGAATTCATGCAATGACATGTCTAAGTCATATCTCAATGTGATAATTGTGATTATGATCCATAGTCCTACAGTCACTATAGTTATCACATATCATTTTGTGTCCTTTGACTAGTGGCTTTTCATGATCTTAATAATGCATGCCAAAGAAAGTATTGGTTTGGTGCACTATGACACATGGGGATGACTTTGAGTGGTGTAAATGGACTTTATCCCTCCTTTGGAGTGATATTTGTGGCCACTTGATAAACAAGACTTTTAAACTCATGGTCATTCACTTTGAGTAAATTTATTACGTGGGGCTCACAATAATTCAAAAAGTCTATGCTTGTTTAAGGAACATGAATTGAATGTGAAGAGGATGGCATTCCATGCTTTAGTTTTAATCTTGGTATCTATGGAAAAGGGATCATAGAGTCATGTAAACTTGGTCACTTCATAGGTTGTAGTTATTTTTCCAACTCATTACTATATCTTGGGTGGCAGTGATGTGTGACTTGATACCAATAGTTTCTTGTGAGTTTTTTCAGATCACTATTAAAATAACCAGAACCTAACAGGTCACATGCATAAGGATGAATAGGGGAATTGAAGTTTGAAATGAAGTAAATGTTTAGAGTGGTTTTGAATCATAAGCATGTTGATTTTCTTTTTGATTGGGCAACTAGAATGTTCAATATGCCGATCTTATTAGTTGAGTGAATGGATTGATTGGTTGTGAATTGGTCGACTAAATTTTGTACGGAACTGGCCTAGTTAATGGATCGGGTATCCCGATTAGTCATCATAATTCAACAAGGAAGGTCTCAAATTGGAATGAAAATTGAATCTAGATCTGTAATGTCCTGATCGATCGATCTAGTAACCTAGTTGGCCAATCAGTGTCCTTTTGAGTCCCAACGTGACCCTATTGGCAAATAAGGTAACCTGGTTGGTAAATTGAAATTCAACTCTAAGTTTTTCAATATTGGACTACTTTTAGGATTGTGATAAGGAAAGGGATTTGAGTTAGGGTTTTCTAATCCCACGACTATCTAATATAAAAGCATGACATACCAATGAGTTTGTCACATATTTTGAGACAATTTGTGAAACAATTTGGCCATCATATCTCTCTTGGAGAGATAAGAAGAAACTTATTGCATTGGGCCCAAGATAGGAGAAGAAAGGGAGTTTATGGACAACTAGCACATTTAAAACTCATATTCCTCTTTAACTTGGTGGCCAAGGTAGTTCACCACATTCTCCCTTATCTATGTAGATGAAGTAGCGGGTGAGGAACATGTGCAGAGTCTTGGAGTAGTTGTTCCACAAGATGATGATAAGGTGTTGTGAAGAAGATAATCACACAGAAGCTTTGTGGCCACTCTAGATCTCTTGTTTATGTATTCATATATTTTTGGTGGCCGATTCAAATCAAGATCCTAAAGATCAAGTTATTCACTAAAAAAAGATCCATCTAGCTATCCAAAAACTAGTGTGTGCATATGTATAACGATTTATCCAGTTTGATGTTTTGATCACTAACGTTGTATAGTTAAAACAACTCTGACAACTAAGGTATAAAGGGAATATTTTTTTGTTATTACACTACACCCCCTACCCAAAAACCCTATAGTGGTATCAAAGTCAACTTCATATTTTTTTATTTTTTAGGTTTTGAACCATAAATGACTACTTACAAAAATTATGTGAAAATTGTATACATGCTAATAATCTAATATCATATATTGTATGATATATATGTATTACATATACATATATGACCCCTTGAAAATCTTTTTTTGTGTGTATTTGGATATTAAAATTAGTTCATTATGGTGTGATCTGATATCTCTATTTTGATTTTCATGAAAATATATGTAACATGTATATTCCTTACATGTCATGCCTCTCTCTATTCATTATACATGTAAATTCTAATTATGCAATTGGAATAAGATGATGTGATGACATCACTGATGGACCATGGTGGAGAGGAAAAGACAATCAGAAGCACACACCAAAGCAGATGTCCATTGAACAGTTCATAAACAACTTGACAAGCCAAATAAATAAAAACACAAGAATTGTCAAAATCAAAGATTACTGATTAGTCGACCAACTTTCCCAAAGGGTGACCATAAACCCTGAGAGGGCTTATTTAGTAATGCATTCAGATGTGAATCTTTTGGTTGTTTTTTTACGACACTTGTTGAATAAAATTGTTGTACTAGTTTCCATATATTGTTTTATCACATGTGGTGATTGTTATAGTATAACATGCCTATAACTATATATGTTTACTATATAGGGACACACACACAAACATATATATATATATCTATATCCCTCAAAGTAATATCAATGATTAATATGCCTTCCATGTGCAATACACATGAAAACCTTGTTTGACAAGTGTGGAAATGCCAAGCATGGTGCACGGTCTACCTTGGGGAAGTGTGATAATAAGTATGTGGGCCTACCGTGAAGGGTGCATATCTTGTTGTATTGGCATTGAATTGGAATTGACTATGTGGTCCTGATAAGATTAAGCAGCTAGAAGCACAAAGATGGCATATATTTCATATGTGATCATTTATTGAGACGAAGTTATACAACCATCTATCCAAAAATTGCATATAATGCAATTGGTAATTATTACCTAGCTTAATTGTAAAGTTGTGAGCGGTAATCTATAGTTGACTTATGAATTAATGTATATTAGATCTTGACTCACTAGAAGATTGTTCCTTATAATATTCTAATTTAATAGTAAGGGATATTATTTGAATAAATTAGTGGGATGTAATTAATTAAAGTCCAATTTTTTTATACCTAATCATATTTTTGAAAAAATAAAATTTCACTCATGTTGGTTATTCACACGACATATATTCTATGTAGATCAATGGAAAACACAAATAATCCTTTTTCACATAAATCAATCCTTGAGAAAGAAAAACTAAATGGGAATAACTTCAATGATCTATTTAAGATGTTGAGAATTTCTCTCACACATGATCATAGGTTCTATGTTCTAGACACACCAATACCTATTGAACCAACTCCAAATGCGCTTTGTCAAAAATAAACTCTTATAAGAAGCATTCTGATGATGCCATGGACATCAAATGTCTCATGCTATGCTCCACGACTCATTAAATTTTGAAGCAACATGAAAATGTGGATGTTATTGAGATGATAACAAATCTTAGGAACATGTATCAAGAATAAGAAAGGAAGGAAAGGTACAATGTCTTCAAGGCATTGTTAAGTGAAAATCGTAGAAGGTGATCTGGTTGAACTCCATGTACTCAAGTTAATTGGGTATGTGGAAAGTCTTGCGAGACTTAAATTTCCTTTAGGTTAAAATTTGTCAACAAATTTTCTCATGCAATTATTTCCAGATTCATGTAAACAATTTGTCATGAATTACAACATGAACAATTTTGATAAACCATTGACATGGCTACATGGCATGTTGAGAATTACTAAGGGTAAAATGAAATAAAAGCCCAAATCTATATTGACGATCAACAAGAAAGAAAATTCCAAGGGAAAAGGAAAATCTAGTAAAGGTTCTAAATTTATTAAAAAGGCTTCTATACTTAAAGAAAAAGGAGTGGCTAAGGGAGGTAATTGTCACCAGGCTGGTATTTAAAGAAAACTGCCTCTCTACCTTGAGGAACTAAATAAAAAAAACAATAGATAGAGATATCCACTTAAGTTATATATGTTATTGGAATAAACGTATCTACTTATTCATGGGTATTGGATATTAGATGTTGATCTCACATGTGATAAAATGAACACAATTTGAAAAGAAGTAGACCCTTGGAGAAAGCGGAGGTGGAACTATGTGTTGCAAATGGATCAAGCATTGCACCTGTAGAAGTAGGAACCTATTGTTTATCTCTCCCCAGTGGGCTTGTAATAGAGTTCAAGAACTACAACTATGCACCTGCCATAAATAGTAACCCTATTTTTGTATCTTGTTTGGACAAGAACGGTTTTTAATTTGTAATAAAAAGAATGGATGAATTTCCATTTGTAAAGACGAGATCTTTTTATGGAAGTGTCACTATGGATTATTGTCTTTATTTCTAATATCTTGAGACACATGTATATAATATAAATACCACGAACTTAAAACTCAACAAAACAAACAAAACTTATCTTTTGAAATTCTATCTAGGGCACAAAGATGAGAAGCACATTTCTAAATATGGTTATCTGGATTCATTTGAATTTGAATTAGTAGAGACATCTGAATTTTGTTTCTTCGGCAAGACGACAAAATCACTTCTCCGGTAATGGTGAAATAGCAAGTGACTTATTTGGAATCACACATACTGATGTGTGTGGACCTTTTTGCACAAGTTCTTGAAATGGGTATAAATACTTCATCACATTTACTAATGACTTCTGTAGATTTTGATATGTGTATCTTATGAGATACAAATCAGAAACCATTGAAAAGTTTAAGTCATTTAGGAATGAAGTACAAAATAAACTTTTCAAAATAGTTAATTCACTTTGATTAAATTTAGGCAGTTAATACTTAATACAATTGTTTGAGACAATTTTGATGGATTGTGGTTTGTATCACAATGCAATCCACCTAGAAAACCACAACCTAATTTTGTATCATAAAGAAGCAATGACACCTTGTTGGACATGGTATGATTAATGATGGGAATCACTAATCTTCCAATTTCATTTTGGGGACATGCTCTTGAAACTGTTGCATTTACACTTACCTTCCAAGTTTGTTGAAAAGACATCATATGATATATGGAATGGGAAACATCCTAAAATGTCTTTCATGAAAGTTTGGGGGTGTGAAGCTTTTTTCAAAAAATGGTTCTATGAAAAGCTTAAACTCGATTCAAATATATGTTTTCTTGTTGGATACCCCAAGGAAACAAAGGGTTACTACTTTTAGATTCCATCTGACAATAAAGTGTTTGTTGTTAGACATGCAATATTCCTTAAAAAGGAATTTATTTCTAGTTGAACTAGTGAGAGGAAAATAGAACTTGAAGAATTTTATTACGAACCAGATAACATCAAACCTATGGGGGTAGATAAGGAACCAGAGGAATCATAAGTTGTTATGGAATATCAAGTTCCTGTAACATGGAACCTCGAAGGCCTACTATGGCTTATCTTGATCCATAGAGATATCAATTTCTCATGAATCGAGAAGATGATATTTTGGTTATTGAGGATGATGAGCCAATAACCCACAATAAGTCTATTGAGGGAGCACATTTTGAGAAATAACTTAAATCCATGAGATCTGAGATGAACTCCATATTTATCAACAATGTATGGAACTTGGTGGATCCACCTAATAAGGAAAAACCCATAGGGTGAAAATGAGTCTTCAACAAGAAGACTACAAAGAATAGTAATGTACCAACCTACAAAGGTAGATTCATTGCAAAAGGTTTCAAACAAGTTCAAGATGCTGACTATAATGAAAATTTTTCGCCAATTTTCATTGTTAAATTCATTGGGATCATGCTTGCCAATATAGTTGATCATAAATATGAAATTTGACAAATGGATGTTAAAATTTCTTTGCCTAATGGAAGTATCTATAGGATGTGTAGATGACACAACCTAAAGGTTTTATCACTATGATTGTAACAAATGAGTCTATAAGCTACAATGATCAATCTATGGATTAAAGCAAGCATGTCAAAGATGGAATCAATATTTTGAATGAGACAATCAAATAGTTTGGATTCATTCAAAATGAAAATGAGCCTTGTGACTATAAGAAGTTTATTGAGAGCATGATTGTATTTGTCATATTGTATGTAGAAGACATATTATTGACTGTAAATGACATACCAAATCTACAACTGGTTAAAATATGCTACCTTATTCATTTAGGACTTAGGCAAAGAATCCTATAATTCAAGAATTGAGGTCTATAGAGATGGATATAGAAGGATTGTTGGCATAATGTAAACTCGATACATTGACAAAGTGCTAAATATGTAAAGCATGCAAAATTCCAAGAGTGAAAACTTACCATGTCTCATGGAATAAGTCTTTGTAGAACTCAAAGTCCAAACTCTTCTAAAGAGTGGGAAAGCATGAGTGAGATTATGTATGCCTTGACAATTGGATCTATCATTTATGCAGTGACATGTAAATGACCAAATGTCTCATATGATTTGATCATGAAGAGATGGTACCAGTTGGATGTTGGTGATCGTCACATTATAGCAGTTAAAAAAATCTTGAAGTACTTGAGAAGAACCAATGATCAACTACTAGTTTATGGTGGTGAGGAAGAGTTAATTTCAAAATGTTACACTAATGCAATGTTCCAAATTGACAAGGATGATTATCAATCACAATCAAGATTTGTGTTTTGCCTAAATGGTGGAGTTGTAACCTGGAGAAGTTCCAAACAAGATATAGTGGATGATTCTACAATAGAGGCCTAGTAAAATGTTGCCTCTAGTACAACAAAGGAAGTAGTACATATCAAAATATTCACTAGTAACTTGGGGTGGTTCCAACCATTTAAGATAGAGAGAGATTTACTATGACAACAATAGGGCTATTGTGCAAGATAAGGAACCCATACCACATATGCATTCCAAGAACATACTCAGGTGTTACCATCTCATATGTGAGATTTTACAACGAGGAGATATAGAGGTTTATGGAATACCTATATAAAGTAATGTTTTTTATCATTTCAGTAAGGCACTTTTGTAATTGAAGCATGATGGTCATGTTAGATGGATTGGAGTTAGGTTAATGAGTGTATGGCTCTAGTGCAAGTGGAATACTATTGGTTATATGCCCTAAGAGTCATGATATGATGATCTTAAAAGGGATATATTTTGATTGATTTGATTATTGATAGAAGGAAACTACACTTGTTATGTGTGTTTCAATATTTATATACTTAATGAACGTAATAATTCCCTATGAGGTTTTTTACTCGATGAGATATGGTTTGGGTTAAGTACCTAAACAAGAGATCATATGTATAAGAAGATTATTTGTTCTTATTATGCCACTAGTCAATAATATAGGACAAACATGACTAGCATGTATAGTGAGTGATGACTATGTCTCTTTAGTCATGATATTGGATAGGACTTCAGATACATAGGTACTTGTTAAAGAATAAGTTGTATAAGATATAACCACCTTGAGATTGACACATGCAATTCATATAATGACACGTCAGAGTCATATCATATGTGATAGTGGTGACTCTGATCCATAGACTTGAAGTCACTAAAGTAATCACATGTTATTCCATGTTCTTTGACCACTATCCCAACATGCTCTAAATAACGGTTTCTACAAAGGTAGCGATTGGGTGCACTGTGACACATGGGGATGACTAAGAGTGATGTAGATGGAATGTGTCCCTCTTTTGGAGTGGTATTCCCAACCACTTGATAAGGTAGACTATGAAATACATGGCCATGCTCTTGTGATTCAATGGATAAAAATATCTCAATTGGTCTGATCTAGTTCAAGGAACATAATTTAATGTTTAGAGGATGACATTACTTGCCTTAGCTTCAATCTAGATATATATGACAAAGGGATTATACGGTCATGGACATTGGTCACTTTACATGGTATAATTTTTATTGAATTCATTCTTATTATTTGGGTGGCAATGACGTGTGGCTAGACATCAATGTTTGGTTTTGAGATTTTGGACATCAATATACACATAATTTAGAACCTATCAGGTAATATACATAAGGAGGCATATAGAAATTGAAGTTCACTATCAAAAAAATAGTTAGAATGCTTCTAAATCATAAACTGGTGATTTCCTATCTGATGGGCGACTGGTATGTCCATTCAGCTAATAAGATTTGTTGGGTTGGTACATCAATGATTGTCAATTAATTGATTAATCTTTGCACTAGAATGGCCTGAATGTTCTATCATGTATCTCGGTCAGCCAATCAAAATTCAATAAGGAAGGTCCCAAATTGGAAAAATAACCAAATCTTGATCTAAACAGACATGATCAACCGAGTCAGGTAACTCGGTCAAAAAATCAGAGTATTTCTTGTGTCCCAACAGGACTGTAATTGGCCGACCATGTAACCTAGTTAGCCGATCAGAATTCAAATCTGAAATGTTCATCATTGGATTATTTTTGGAATTACAATTAGGAAAAGGATTGGAATTGGGGTTTTTAAATCCCTTGACTCTCCTATATAAATGGGGCACATTCCAAAGGGTTTGAGACATCTTTGAGATAACTTGTGAGACAAGTTAGTTGTTATATGTCTCTTAGAGAGAGAGAAATAAACCCAAAGGACTATTTCCCAAGATAAGAGAAGAAAGGAAAATTTAGGATGGCAAGCACATCGACAACTCCTATTTTTCTACAACTTGGTGGCCAAGGTGGTGCACCAAGTTCTCCCACATCTAGATGGATGAATTTGTGGCTAAGGAACGTGTATAGTAGTTTGGAGAAGTTGTTCCACAAGACAAAAACAAGTTGCTTCTTAGTAGAAAACTGCATAGCCCTTTGGTTGCCAATCTAGATTGCTTGTTGATCTATAGTGATTGATTTAGATCTAGATCTGAAAGATTGAGTTATTCACCAGAGAAGGACAAGCATAGTGGTTGGAAAAATATTGTGTAAATGTATAACCATTGTCCCTTCTTATGTATATTATTAATTGACATTTTATAGAGAGGATATGTCCAGATGAGACAAAAGCACCAGTAAGAGGTCCCCATCCATTGATGCTTTTGTCTGGAAAATCTAGTTACCATGTTAAGGCCTTGTCCCTCAGAGACCGTTTCTATTAGGTAACTTCTTGTGGTACCTGAATCATCTTAATGGTGTCATAGATGTTTTTAAAAGGATATAGGTGGTGATAAGGATTTTCATCTAAAGAGTTTTCTTCAAAAGTCCTTTTCTGGATTAGATTTATCATTGTCGGCTTCAACTTAAATTTTGCATTGTTGAATCGAGGGATGATGACTGGGCATCTGGATTGATTTTCCTATGTGGTGGCTAGCTTCCAAAGAGAAGGGCCTCCATCTTCATCATCATCATTTTTATTTTCATTGTTTTTTTTAATCGACCATCATGAGGTTGAGGTCCTTCTACTTCATGGAAATGTTCATCATCCTCATTTTCCTCCTGGTTATCATCAGTATTGTCTTCGTTATGTTCCTCATGGTTCTCCTGATTGTCTTGGTGGAGTAGTGTTGGTATCCTTCTAAGAGGCATAACTATAGCAATTAGTAGTGACAGTGGTTCGGTTCATTCTAACTACCTAAAATAAATCATACTGTCAGGTTTAGAGACTGGACACACAATAAGAGGTATTCAAGAAAGAAAGAGTCATCATATCTAAAATGTGTGTTTAAGTGTGGTGCTAGACTTAAGGCACGGGTGCACACTAAGTAGATTTGGGTTCTCAATAGTACTTGTTGCCTTGTCCCCGACAATGATGCTAAAAGTTTATTAGCCCAAATTGTGTGTCCAAAAATGGAGTAGGATTTAAAAGAATCAGACTTTGAGTTTATACCTAATACTTAGGCTCTCGTAAAAACAATAACGGGCATCAATGTAGTAAATCAATGTCAAACACAGGGACAAGGGTGGTATATGTTAAGAGTTGAGAGTGTTATCTTAGTTAAACCTAAAAATAGGATAGGTAAGTGTTCCTTAACATATGTGTCTCAACGGTCAAGTTAATAAATAACTAAAGAAATGAAAAATTCTAAACCAACAAAACAAGAGTGTTTATATGTGATAAGATAATATGGATGGAAAACTTGTATTGGGTTTCACCATCTAAGATCTTCATCAACATGCAAATCTCATACCCACTGTATACCCTTAGCAAGCTTACAAGAAATCATCATAAGTGTCTATTGGCTCCTCTCTAGAGCTTTGGATAGATCTAGATTATAAGGTTGTCTCTCTCTCAAGATGGAAAACAACAATCAACATAAAATCATATGATCATTACCTTAAGCATGCCAACATTCTCACACATTCATGAAACTCCATAACTCTTTTTATATGAGTTAACATTTCTCTCTCAAGGTACTAACAATCAAATAATACAAGATGGTAGATAAACATTCAAATGAAGCATTAAGAATAAGAACACAAACATAAACTTTACTAAGAGTATATGCATTCAATGCATAAAAGCATTTACATGTTGGGAGAGCCTTACTGGCTACTACTAACCCAAATTAAATGGATCAGCTAGTCATGGTTATTAGTGACATGTTGGACTTAAAAATATAGGTTTCCATGGTGATGAATGGATGGAAGAAAGAAAATAGATCAGAGAAGGAGAGAGATACACCAAAAATAACTCTATTTGAAATCAAGGTCAATCGAGACCTCCTTCTTCACCAACTCTAGTAATAGTACGAGGAAGGTGGAGCCAACTCCATGATCCTTACTCTATCGAAGGAGGCTCTAGGTGTTACATGATGGTGGAAAAGGGAATCTAGATCCTTGGACTCTCATCCTTTGATGTTGCAAACCAATGGGGTGAGTGGAGGATGATGGCGAGCCACTAGTAGAAAAACACTTCATCTTCAACTCTTTTGATGTATGACCCCTTCACATTGGCAATGGGGTGTTATTTATAGAATCCAATGCAGGGTTCTAGGTGCTTGTAAATGAGCTTTGTGTACTCCTATAACATCCCAGAATTTGAGGCCTCAGATAAAATGATCTTAAAAAGAATGATTAGATTACCCATATCATCAAGGTGCACCTCCTTTTTAGGGAGCCCATCACTAAGAACTCCATAATCAAGCGTTCTCAGCATGGAGTAGTAATTGGATGGGTGACCAGTCGAGAATTTGATCATGGCTTGCACATGAGTGAGGACAAAACACACAGTTAAGGTTAGTGGTGGTCTTAGGTCCAGTCGTCATTCTTGAAACTCTAGTAGAGCCTTGGGTAGTAGGCCCTGGCGTAACATTCAATATCAGAGCCTGGTTTATCATTTATCCTTTAATAATTATAAAATTTTAAAAGTATTGTAGAGCCCAAAGGAATTATTAGATCATTTTCTAAAGACGAGAGTATCTAGAAGGGACCATGATCCACGTGCTGGCAAAACTTTCCTCTACATGACGGGTTGTGTTATGAGGACTCCCTTACCCGTGCATCCTGCCTGGACCAAGTCATATGATTTTAATCAAAATAAAATACCTCTACGATTTCTTCTCATCTAATTTCATCCCTTCTCTACCACTTGCTTCACTCACTAAAACCCTAGGATCCCATAATTGCTTCCTCTACCCTTCTAAATTTAAGGTTATGAAGAATATAGTTATGTTATTATGGATTAAGGCCTCCTCCACCAAATAATATAATGCATCTAAATAATATTTCATGGACATAATCCAATGATGCTTTAAATGCTCTAAATATAAAACTGAGTCTAATAAAATTATGTATGGCCTACGCTAAGGACACTATCATCCCCGAAGTCACCCCCAGGGAATACGTTGGATTGAGGCCCTCTCGAAGGAAGACACCATCCTCAGAGAAGAAGAGGAGGTCCATGGAGTGACAATACTCCAAGAAGAGGAAGAGGGAAGGTGAGGCCTCTACAGAGAGAGGTCCTAAGAATGAGGTTGTCCCCTTAGTCATGCAAAACCTTGAGGATGACCTTCAGTGGAGAAAACCTTTCCAAAAAAGCATAAGATCATGATTTTCAGGCAGAAGCCAAGTAAGAACCTATATGAGAGATTCTAAGAGTAGAAAAGAGATTTCCCTCTTCATAATTATGAGAAGGGATTCCTGGTGATCACCTTTTATAATGGTCTTACCTCTACAGACAAAACTTCTCTCAATGCAGCTACAAGTAGTGATTTTTAGGTTAAGAACCCAAAGAAAATCATGAAGATAATTGATAGCATGGTTGCACTGCAAGATTATTTGGATTATGAGAGGGGGGAACCAAACAAGGTATTCGTTGAAGGGACAACAACTGAATCTAAGGCCCTTGAAGCTTTAACTTCTCAAATTTAGAAATTCTATACTGGTGTTAGACAATTGAAAGATTTTTGGAGCAAAAGTTAAATTGATAATGAAGTGTGTTACATGCAGAGAAGGAGGGCAAAGATTAGACAATTGAATCTATACCCAACTACAGTAGGGCAACCAAGAAGATGATATGGAGAATGATGTCAGTTTCAAGAGACTGGATCATCCTGGGATCTCTTATGGAAATAAGAATGCATCTGAGAATGCTCAACTTTTAAACATCCCAAATAATCCACCTAACAGACCACCTAGGTTTGGTATAGTATGTTTATGCTTTAGATTCACTAGGAACACAACCTATCCTTAGAACAAAAATAATTCTCAGGGACAGGGCCAGAACTGAAACTTGAGTGGAACAAGTCAAGGTCAACAACATTAGATGTCTGAAATGTTCTCCTTTGCAAAAAGGCAAGATACTATAGATGAAGAAAAAGAGAAAGTGCTAACAATATTACTTGCCTATTGAATATGATGCAGAGGTGTCACGACACAGATGCCCGTTATGAAAATCCACAAAAAACAAATTGATCAATAGCATGCACAACTATCCAAGCTGATCAAGAATTCACAAGGAAAGATACCTTCAATGACTGAGACGAAAACTATGTCTATGCTCAGATTAGGTAAGATTATGGAAGAGTCAACTAGAAAGAACACTCAAAAAAATGTTCTTGTCATTGATTCCCTACCTGAAGATAACCTATAAGAGGGAGAAGTTAAAGTTGTTTCAAAGAAGGTTAGTTCAAAAGAAAAAGGTAGAGTAAAAAAGCAGGTGAAGGGGAAGAGCCTTGATGCAATGGAAGAAAAAATAACCAACAGGGACCAATATGCACCATGAATCCCTTTACCTTGCAAGATAATAAAATCCATCTAAAAAAGAGGTAGGAAAAGTTCCTAGAAGGCATGAAGATGTTACACCTAGGCGTCCCTTTTCTCAATACCATCAAAGTGATGCCGACTTACACATAATTCTTGAAGGACCTTATTTCAAAGAGAAGATGTAGAGTTGAAGTTGAAACTGATAGATTTGTGAAGATGTCCAATCCCTTTGTACAGGAAATAATGTCGAATAAATTGAAGGACCCTGGAGCATTCACTATCATGTTCAATGTGGGAGAAAATGAGGTAAAGAAAGGGTAAGATGATCTTAGAGCAAGCATCACTTGATGCCACTCACATTAGATTAGAGACTAGGTTTAACTAGTATGATAAAGACTGGAATGTGCATTCAACTAGCTTACCATTCCTTCAGGGAGCCTATTAGGATAGTGGATAATGTTCCCATGCATCTTGAGATATTCTTTATCATGTCTGACATAGTCTTCATAGATACTGTGGAAGATCTGATCGACCGTATGATTTTTGGATGACCATTCCTTTCTAAGGGGATAAACTTAATAAATGTCGAAGCATGTATTATTACCATAAGAGTGGGAAAAGATCATACTGATTTTTTGGTCCAAAACTATATGGGGGGCCTTCCCTTTTTAAATCAATCTACTTAATGGATAGTCATAACTAGTTCTATGACAAAGATCAAGAGAAAAATGCTATGTTTGATCCCCTAATGAGGTCTCAGAACAGCCCCAATCCTAATGACGAAGATCCAGAAGTAATTGAATTACTAGATTATCTGAACCATTCAGAGAATGAATACAATGATTAAGAGGATGCAATCATAACAATTATAAAATAATCTTTGATGGAACAAACACCTGATTAAAAAGAAGTACTAAAGCCCAAGCCCAAATTGAAATCGCTACTGGAAGGCTTGAAGTATGGATTTCTCAATAATGACAAGAGAAACTTAGTCATAATAAACTCTACTCTGACGAATGACCAATAGGAGAAACTACTAAATGACCTCAATCTAGTAAGGAAAGAAATTGGTTATTCTATGGAAGATATTGGAGGTTTGAGTCCTACTGACTGTACACATGATCCACCTTGAAGTAGACACAAAGCCTCTTGTCCAACCTCACAAGAAACTCATTAAAAATTTAAGAGCATTTGTTAAAAAGGAATACATAAAACTATGAGATGTAGGGATTATATATCACATAAGAGATAGTAATTGGGTAAGTTCCATTCATGTAGTACCCAAGAAAGGAGGTATCACAGTAGTTAAAGGATAAAATGGTGATGAGGAAGCTAATAGAATAGTCATAGGCTGGAAGATGTGCACTGTTTATAGAAAATTGAACACTACAACAAAGGAAGATCATTTTCCATTTCTTTCCATTGATCAAGTTCTAGAGAGACTGGCTCACCATTCATACTTCTACTTTCTAGACGGATAACTAGGATTTTACCAGGTTCCCATACACCCATACGATAAAGAGAAGACCATGTTCACCTATATTATGGAACTTGCACTTTAGGAGAATGCCATTTGGGCTCTGCAACAAACTTGGAACATTCTAAAGGTGCATGGTATCCATGTTCAAAGACTTTTTAGAAGATATCATGGATGACTTCTCCATCTATGGATCCCATTTTGACAGTGGCTTGAGAAATTTATCTTCAGTTCTAAAATATTGCAAGGAAAAGAAACTCGTGTTAAACTAGGAGAAATGCCATTTCATGGTATAAGAAGGAATTGTTATGGGGCATAAACTCTTCAAAAAAGTAATTGAAGTGGATTTGAGAAAAGTGGAAGCCATATCTAAACTCCCACCTCCGAAATATATGATAGGTGTAAGAAGTTTTCTTGGACACAGTGGGTACTACCGGGTATTTATTAAAGATTTCTCAAAGATCTCCAAACCAATGTCCAATCTCCTTGTTAAAGATGTTGTGTTTGATTTTACTGATAAATGGTTGAAGGTCTTTAACACATTGAAGAACACTCACACTACTGTGCCAATCCAACAGGCTCTAAACTGGGAGCTCCCCTTTGATTGGATGTCTGATGTGAGTGACTATGCAATTGGAGTGGTGCTAGGACAAAAGAAAGATAAACAACACCATGTCATCTACTATGTGAGCAAAACTCTTGAAATAGCTCAAATAGATTACATACAACTGATAAGGAAATAATAGCCATACTTTACTCCTTCGACAAATTTAGGTCCTTCCTAACATGATTCAAAGTGATAGTCTCTACCGACCATGGATCTATAAATATATGATGCAAAAAAAGGATACAAAGTCGAGATTTCTAAGATGGGCACTTCTACTGTAGGTGTTCCATCACAAGAGCATAGATAAGAAAGGGACAGAGAATGCGGCCGCAGACCACTTATCCAAAATTGTAGTTACTGACAACAACCCTCTTTTAATAAATCATAACTACCCCGATGAAGCCTTGTTGATCGCAAAGAGAATTGAACCTATCATATAATTTTTTGTTGACATCTATGACTACCTAGCATGCCAACAATTGCCACCAAACATTCAAGTTCTTTTCCGATCTGAAGAACTACTTTTGGGATGACCCCTTCTATTTAAGATATGTGTGGATAATTTGTATCACAGACGTAATACTAAGGAAGAAGTACCCCAAATCTTGTATGGGTACCATTCTTGTCTGTAAGGCTGTCACCTAGGTGGAAATAGGACTACCGCAAAAGTTCTTCAATCTGGGTTTTATTGGCCCACCTTATTCAAATATGCTCATGCCTATTCAAAAACTTGTAAAGAGTGTCAACACACTAGAAAAATATCAACAAGAAATGAGATGCCTCTCACTGATTGGATTGAGATAGAGATTTTTGACACCTAGGGAATCAATTATATTGGACCATTCCCATCATCACGAGGAAATCTGTATATTCTAGTTGCAGTTGAGTATGTATCCAAGTGGGTGGAGGCAGTGGGTACTCCAAAGACGTGATAAGTTTATTTGAGAAGGTTATCTTCCCTAGATATGAGGTTTCATGCATCGTCATTAGTGGAAGGGGTTCTCATTTTGGGGAAAGACAATTTGAAGCCCTGTTACGAGAATACAGAATAAAAATAAGATTGCCACCCCTTACCATCTACAATTGTGGACAACTCAATATGTCAAATAGGCATATGAAATAGATTTTACAAAAGACTTTTGGAAGCACTAGAAAGGACTAGGCCATGAAGCTTGATGATGCCCTTTGGGAATACCACACAACCTACAAAACCCATAGAGGGATCACCCTCTATAAATTTATATATGGCAACGAGTGTGAATTCCCAGTTGAGCTTGAACACAAAGTTTTCTGGGCCATCAAGTTCCTCACCATGGACCCAGAGTGTCGGGACCCACTCTTTTGATCAGCACAAATACCAACCATTAGAGATAATCCCAAAACCTAAACCTGGATTATGAAATAAAACAATGAATTCTTGACAAAGGTGATTAAACAATATACGAAAAACACAGATAAATTTTTGTTTTCCTTTTGCTTTCTTCACAAATTCATAAATCAATGTCACATCAAGGTCATCACATTTAGATATCACAAATCTTATTCAACTCCACTAAAACCAGAATCAAATCTTGTTCTCATATGTTGTTCAGCTTACATCAGATACATGTACATTAATGAACAAACTTAGTCTACAACCCATCCCTGGAAAGAGAGAGTACATGGACATTCTAATCTATCTAGATTATGCTATTTATATCTTCTTTCTTACGACCTCTCCACTGGATAGAATTATACCTAAAAACATTTGAAACAACCTCATGAGACTCATATAGATCCCCACTGAGTAGATACCTCCCACTCAAGCTAGGTACATGCATCAGCATTAGATTAAGTATAATAAACTTAACATAAACATGTAGATATTGAAAAGTCTAGTAGATAGTTCAATCATGAGTCAAATCTATCTTGCAATGGTAATCTAATCCAACATATACGGTAATCACTTTAACCAATTATAACTTTGAAATAACTTTTTAGAGCATGTCTACGAACAAATTAGAAGATACTTCTAGTTCAGATTAAGAACCCTACTGCATGAGTAATAAGTCAAGTTCTAAGCATTTTGAATCAATACATAACAATAACATTAATTTTGTGGCACTCTACCAGCCGAACTAGGAACACATCCTGTAGTCCTAAAGCTAAAGTACACATAATACATATCTACCAAACAATACTATCAAATAGCAAGCAATCCAACTCATATTCCAAATGGATATAAATCCCAACATTTATAACTTGTCAGCATGACAGATCATAATATGAAATAGAAAATGTCCATAGCGACATGATTACTTTCCACCACAAGAAGCATAATCAACAATGACATATCATCAAGTAGAAGTACAAGGAATGTAACAACCATTCAATTCATGTTCTACATGGCTTATCATCTTTTATTCATTTACCTTGAAACTACTTAGCTTGTACCTCACCAAGTAGAAGTTGCCACGCCTGATTCTCATGTCAACGACTCACCGTCACTATCTTAGGGTTTATTCGGACACCCTAAGATATCAAAAACAGACCCTGGCCACCTTAGGGTTGCCTAAAGAGGCTCACATACTCATCTCGGGTACATGAGATAGGAACCAACAAAATAGTTTATCACATATCACAATATTTCACATATTTTTCATTTCACATTTCACATATTTCATTTCATCAGAGTCTATTCCATCTGGACATAGACTTTCACAGTAAGGATTTAGGGACAGAGCCACTCCATATGACTCACTCCTAAATCCTGGTGGTCTAACCCTTAAGGTCTCGATCCACACTCTGGAAATCCTTCTCATAATTCATCGATTACTACAAGGAAATATGTATTGTTTCCCTAGTGTGGTTCTCAGGAGAAACTCACGGTCTTCAGGGCACCTAACTAGATGTTCCATCATTTCACTTATTATTAATCTCTTTTACTCATCTTAAGAGAATTCAAAACATCATATATCATATCTGTGTATTCTCTCATAACTAGAATAACATGAAATAGATTAAGTTTATCAATAAGGACAATGATCAAAGCAATAAGCACAATGAATTTGTATATTGCAACACATATGATTATTTCTATCTTCTACATCATCTCATAGCAATCATCAACAGTGGGCCTTCAGCCCGAGACATAATCTTATTGTCCATCATTTACCTCATCAGGGTTTTATTATCATCAGTGGGCTTTCATCCCTAGACATAATCTCATTATGCAACATTTACCCTTATCAGAGTTTCTCAATGTAAGGAGTGCATATTAAATTCAATTTCAACATAAATCTTATCAGTTCATTGTATATCACAGTTATGAACAAATATTAGTAGAGGCATTAGAACTAGCAACATTAAAAGCATATAGATATCATGTATCATTCCTCATACTCAGAATAGATTTATCATACAACATATGCTTCTTCCATCCAATTTGAATAGATGCCAATAAATTTCATGCATATACATTCTTAACAGACTTAGTTCTCTTCTTCTTTTTGTCACATTCTTCATATGGGGTTACTAATCAACACATGTTGATTATTATTTGAATTCCATCAAAATAGTTCATTCTCATAGTACAAGTATTTTATCAAACAATCACAATACAAGAACACATTCTAGTACGTCAATTCAAATGCTTGAACCTCATCTTTTAATTGAATTAGACTGCAATTCTGTACATTCCTTAATCCCTCATTTGAGATTGTTATTCATTAGCTCCATCTAGATCAACATTTTAGGGTTAGAGTTTGTTTCTTAAATTCATCTACTAATTCTCATCTTTTTCCTTCAATTCATATTCATTAATCTCAACTTCTCTCATGCCATGTTCATTAAATTACTAGAACCAATCATTTTTAACTCACTCGATATACAATACTTCTCTTTTCATTGATATCCATCAAAGTCTAGTTTTAGTATGTTTCATTCAATATGGATTAAGCCACGTGTAATTAAAACAAAGGATTAAAGACTTCATCATAATAACTTCATTAGTTTCATCTTTAACTTTCCATCACCATCAATACATTTTTTTCTTCATATCATTTCTTATATTTAGATAAGTGTACCATGTCATTGACTTATAATGTCATTCCCATAATCTAAAATGATCATTCTTTATTATACTAAAACAAATGCATTAGAATTAGATGATATTAATAAGACTCATCATATTCAATTTAAGTATTAATACTTTCAACTTCATCATTTAATCAGATTTACAACATCATATACAAGTTCTAGATTTATCACTCATAATATTCTTAATAATAAACTTTTAGGGTTTTCAAGAAGTCATTCCTTAGTTCAACATATCATAAGAATCATATCATTCAGTAATCCAATCATGAATCAAGGGTTCATTAGGGTTATTCACAAACATGGAAACCCTAGTTTCCATTTTCACACATTTCATTCATCAATCATAACTATACTTTGATTAATTGACTCATTTGATTCACTTCCTCAAAAAAAATCCTAATCAGGATATGTGGTCATTCAATTCCATTAAGATTCCACAATACAATTGTATAATACAATCTAGTACAATTTAAATATGATTTTATGCATGTCAATTCAATTCCAAGCATATCGGCCATTAGGCTGATTTTTAGGGAAAATGCACATGAAATAGCATAGTAATCTACCCATAAGAATACCCATGGATTCTCAATCAATATATCAGGAACTAATCAAGTTCCAATCAAAGAGAAATAATCAAAATCAGTAGAATTGGATCCCCCAATATCTTTCCCAAATCAAATCCAATCACATACATGTACAAACAAGGTTTCTTATTGTTTTATCCAGATAGAATTAGGCTTTCAACATGAATACAAAGCTTAGTAGGGAAAAAACACTCACCTCAGGTGCTAAGCACCTTAAATTCGTAGGTCAAACTCTGAATATTTGGAAACCCAATTAAACTCTAGCAAACGAATCCAATTCTTTCTCCTCTTAACTCGGAAATCCTAGAAATGGGGATTAGAAGAGAAAGAGTGAGAAAAGGGGGAGAGTTGATGTGATTTCGAATTAAATCAGAGGAGGGATGGAATCTTGACATGTGAGAGAAGATTCACCATGAAATGCTATGTAAAGAAGCCAAACTTACTTAATTTCATCATATCTTGGATAGAGAAACCCTAGGTCAACATCTCCACCAAACCCTAGCTCTCCTATCTCTCAAGAATTTCATTTCTTTGACAGGAATGACAAGTTATGAGAGCTCCTTGTGTGTTAGGTTAGACATATAGATTAATTCAGGTTCTTAGAACAATTACAAATAAGCCCTTCATTATATTTTTATTTTGTTCAGACTGGTTGGTCGGCTGAGTTATAAACTCGATCGACACCACACTTTTCAGAGCTCAAGCCTCATCCAAAAATTATGAAACTTTAACCAATGTTTGAAATTGAGTTTATAAGAAACATTAAGAACTTTAGATCATTTGGAGTTACCAATAAATAATTAAAAATCAAACACTACACTTCTATATTGTAGTCTGTAGCATGGTCAGTCGAGTTTGTCCTTCACAAAACTCGGCCGACACCCGTCTCTGTAGAGATCAAATATTATCCAAAAATTATGAAAATTTAATATAGAGTATATAATGGAGTTTAATAACTATAGTTAAAATTTTAAATCAATTGGATATACCAATAAAAATATAAAATTCAATTACCACACTACTATATCAATCTAAAAATATGGTCGGTCGAGTTTGAAACTCGAACGATAAACAGGTCAGAACATTCTTCAAAAATTCTGATATTTTTCAATAGTGTTCACATTTCAGATATCCAAATCATATATAAATATGAATTAAATAATATTTACACATAAAATACTCAAAATCATTTAGTGAGACACTATACTTATCAAATTCTATATTCATATGTCATCAAAACCCTAATTTGTGCCGATTAGGGTTTCCGAATCTTAACCCCAATTATGTGAATCAAAGTATGATTAAACCTTCCTGTTGTATTTAAAACATCAAAACTTAACTACCATAATTAACAAGGTTTAAACAATGATCAACTTAATTAAGCATACAATCATCCAAGTAAACCCTAATTAGATGACTAATTTGAAAATGGGTCATTACATAGAGCTAGCAGGTAGAAGAGATTAGGTTGCATGCCTATGAGAATGCTAGAATTTACATGCAGAGGAAAAAGGTGTGGCATGATGCCTACCTAAAAACAAAAGATATCTCTGAAGGAAAAAAAAACCATGTTGTTTAACTCCAGTGTAAGACACTTCCTCGAAAAACTTCGATCGAGATGATCAAGCCAATTCAATGTCTTGAAGATATATTCATCAGGAATGATGGAGTTGTTAAGTGAGAAGATAGGAGCTTTCCCTATAAATGGGCACAGAGTGAAGAGATACCACAAAGATGAGGCATTTACAAGGATAGCTGAAGCTTAGCTTGATGACACACCTCCAGCACCCCCAGAACATGAAAAATGATGACCCCATAGAAAGTCAAGATATAGACTATGAATTAGAGCTTCTTGGGAGGAAACCAAGTCTTTTTGAACAACGCATTTTGAATTTCTAGTTTTTCATAATTTTCCATTACTAGATTTGTTTTTATTAAAATTTAACCTTTAGTTTCTATTCTTTTATCATCTTTCTAGATCAACCATGTTTTTCTTTTATAATTTTAGTGTACATAAAATAAATTTAGTAAAGGACCTAAAATTTATTTATCAGTTTGAAGGTACTTGAATTAGTTGAGTTACCTTCTCAACCATCAGTTGATCATCTAGGGAATCCATTGGAAGGTCACTCAGAACCACCATTGATTCCTATGCTCAGAAGTCTAATACTGACAAACCATCGAATGGCATGAATCAGGAAGACCATCAATCTCAGATGAAGTAATCAAACATACCATCATGAACCATGTGCATAGAACAATCATAGAATGATGTATTTCTACCTCATCATCAGAAGGTTGGGTGCACTGATTAATAATTAGATCACTAACCTTGCTCCACCAACGGCAGGCAGGAGCCTGAATGACCACCATATTGTGAACCTAACCTTCCATTGAAAGGCAAGTACTTAACCTACCATCAGAATTCCAAGATGTACCTATCGAAGGTCATGTAGGCCCCTCCACAACATAAAGTGGACACTATATAAGAAGTAGGGTCCCAACACTTGTATGAACCCAAGGTGTACCTAGAGTTAAAATAGTGGAGAGAGAGACCTTAACCCGACCGTCACCTAATTCCATTAGAAGGGAATCAATTAACGCCATCGCTTTGCCACCTTCAGTTCACAAACGTTAGCTTCTACCCCTTCCATCAGAAGATCAAAGACCCTATCGTGGACTTTTCCAAGTTACAATAGGGACATCGACATTGTACCAATCAGCTACATGGAAAAAATTCAATAGTGGAGGTGGAGCACAAAGGCCTTCTGGACTGCGATGGGGCAAAAATGTTTTTGAGCAATGACTGTGAAGAGCATTGATGATGATTGAAAACCATTTTTTCTCTTTATTTGTTTTGTAACCCGACCGTCACCTAATTCCATTAGAAGGGAATCAATTAACGCCATCACTTTGCCACCTTCAGTTCACAAACGTTAGCTTCTACCCCTTCCATCAGAAGATCAAAGACCCTATCGTGGACTTTTCCAAGTTACAATAGGGACATCGACATTGTACCAATCAGTTACATGGAAACAATTCAATAGTGGAGGGGGAGCACAAAGGCCTTCTAGACTGCGATGGGGCAAAAAACATTTTGAGCAATGACTGTGAAGAGCATTGATGATGATCGAAAACCATTTTTTCTCTTTATTTGTTTTGTCTAATCAGAGACCAAACCCTAGAACTCATGATGGAGATGACCACCATTTGTAGAAAATAATCTATGAACCATCAGTTTTCATGTTTTACCTCTTCCATCAAAAGGGGGTTTCGCACCTTGGTTTTTGTAAACAATCGATATTCCCAATGATTGCTGACCTGATGTCCTTCTGTACCCATGGGAAGGCACCTAGCCATTGGAAGGCATCTCCCATAAAACCCTTGCAACCAAAGATTCTAAGTCACCAGTTTCCACTACTACAGAAATGCCTTTTAGCGTCGGTTGTTTAACCCCCTTTGGCATCGGTTTCCGAGCGACGCCTATGTGGGCGCCGCTAAAGGTCGAACACTTCGGCGTCGATTTTTTAACCGACGCCTATTTAACGTACAGGCGTCGGTTGTTTATAGAAGACTGACGCCAAAAGGGTTTGTGCCACAGAAAATGGTGTCATCTAGGACACATGCTGCGTCGGTTATCTACTAAAAGACCGATGCCTATATGGAATATAGCGTCAATGTTTAATTGGTAACCGACGCAGAAAGTGTCCTAGATGATGCCGTTTTCTGTGGCGCGAACCCTTTTGGCGTCGGTGATCAACTAACCAACCGACGCTATATGTATTATAGGCGTCGGTTTTACACTAACAGCCGATGCCATTTCCAGTACGGCCGTGGCCACATTAGGCGTCGGTTTGGTTCAAAAAACCGACGCTGTAGGTCTTTGCTGACAGTTTTCTGTAAATAACCGACGCCTATATCTATTTTTTTTTCATATCAGTTTGCAGGCCTGCTGTGGCTGGTCAGCATGATGAGAACCTGCAGTTCAGTTTTCTGAACTGCAGGTTTACGACATCCATTGATATCAGCCTACAAACAGGCCACAAACCTGCAAAATTAACAAAAAAAAATTCACACAAGTAGATACATTCAGACATCAATTCAATTCTCACATTCACACATATAGAAACATTCAAATACATGTATTAACATTCAGAAATATTCATTTACATAGTATCATTCAGTATCGATATCAACATCCCAATTATATCTTACAATTGCCACTGCTTGTATGGCTTTTTCCCATTCTTCTCTTATTTCATTTAATGCTTCCATCGTATATGGAGCATGTATATTTTTTAAGCATTTACCTATAGTGTGGTCAGTTTTAAACACCTGCAAAGAGAATGATGTATATATATAAGTAATAATATACAAATAAGATTAATATATTTCATACTAACTAATGAGACTATATATAATACCGCAGGTATGGTATCGATGTCCAATGCGGCATGTTTGATAATCATCTGCATAAATCGCATCACATAGTATGCGCATGCCCAGCCATTGTCATGTGTAGTGCATTATAAATTGAAACATACAAAATTATACAACTAAGCACAATTCACATCAATAATATATACATTGGAGTCGGGAACTTACTTGTACGTTCTGCCAATTTATTGGCTGGTTCTTTTTCCTTGGGACTGTTCCTCCAGCCTTTTTGAATGCATCTAAACCCCTACATGTTAATATAACATAGTAAATTGCATAAGTAAATAGTAATGTAATAACATATGTTAACAGATACAAAAATGAAATATTTCTCACCAGAATAATGGCATTCTCATTACGTGTCCAGTTTTAGTGTTTAATGTACTTCCCGTGGGATCTAGATAATAAACAGTGAACGTCCCGGGGACAATAACTAGTAACTCCCAATGTCTACCGCTAGAGGTAAAAAGTTAACAATTAATAACTCAAAATGCACAATAAAAATGGAATTTTCTTAAGTCCAAATTATAAATTAAGTAAACTTACTTGACATTGAATGGAGCTATTATTATCGTCTTCTTTTGCTGACCAAAAACTGTAAAAGCATCTATACAGTATTGTTGAACACTATCAGGGTCTTTAGCTACCATACTAATCAATGATGGAATCAAAAATCTCACATGATCAAATGCAAATTGTTTGCAATGATCTTCGACTAAGTAGCTGCAAAACATGTATTGCGTATGCATTAATATATAAGAAACTAGATCACTGGATCTTACACAAGGTATATGGATGTATAAACAAGATCTCACCTTATCCATGTCTCTATCATTGATGTATTCAGCCAAGCATATATAAACAACTCAATAATATCTTGTATAAATAAAGAGCTATCGTATAATTGACCTGCATAATCTGCATCTAAAAAACCATTATAGGGCAATGTATATTATGTGCCCGTAGCCAACATGTCATTCCCCTACAAGCATGACCTAACGGGTATGTTAGGTCAGTTGGAACCCAACTTGGTAATGCGGGAAGTGGAGGTGGAGGCCTAGGTGCTCCTGGTGTCTTTTTTTTAACCTGTATATATAATTTCAGATCAGTTGACCTCATATATACACATTAACAATCTAAAGTAATGTAAATTTATCTTACAGTTTCAGTAGTGTAGACGACATCTGCTTTGGGCCACAATATCACCCCGCCTTCTGCCTCACCAAGTGTATCAATATCTGGGTGGGCATATGGCAATGCAGCTTCCCTCCAATCGGGTAATACACATATCGGGCCCACACGAACGTAGCCCTGCGGCATTGGAGTCCCATGAAACGTTGCCCCAGGAAGGGACTGGTAAGCCCGCGCCTCTGCAACAATATAGTCTTGCATTCTTAAGCGGCATGGCTTCAATGCCTACAAATTTAGATAAAGAATGTTATACATATATACATATCATCTTGAAAACATATCATCTTGAAAAGACTAGCTACAATATCATAAACAATACTACTTACAGGAGACGTGCTAGGCGATGGGTCTCTAGGATTATTCACAGTCTGTGCATCAGGAGAAGAGTGGGTTGTCATAGGCTGATTGGAAGCCTGAGATGCCTGCCACCGCACTATTTCTTCCTTAACCTTCTCAACAACTATATCATTGACCTTCTTAGCAACTATATCCTCGACTCTCTTATTCTCCTATACATGGATAAAAAAAACATTAGCTTCTTATTATTGAATTTCCTTTTGCAGTAACATTCTAAAAAAAGAATAGGTTACCTCTTCTTGAGAAAGTCCCGCTCTGGGTTTGTGCTGGGATGGCCCAAAGAATGCTTTGATGCCCACACCAATGCCTACACCCCTAACACATCCAAGATGCTCTGGGTTACCCAGAGCAACTGTCAATTCATCCCTTGTGCCCTAAGGGATGAATGTCCCTTGTTTCCTCTGTTCGTGCAGCTCCCGCTAATCACCATCAACAAAAATTGGTAAGTTAACACCACAAATAATCAATATTCAAACGATTGCTCTAAGAGTTGTATTTTACCATTTTCGCAGCCGCCTTAGCAGTTACGGGCTTCTTTATTTCACCCTTCTTGTTTTGCCTCCCAGCTATCCAGATATCATGGCGAGGCATGGGTGTGGCAGACTCCTGAGTAGGAGCAGACTCCTGAGTAGCCGCAGACTCCGCCTGTAGTCTTTGGTGAACGCTTGCATAGCCTTTTGGACCCATAGTGTGGTCATGCACATTCAGTGCACGCCTTTCCTTTTGTGTGTCACTGAGGGCCTAGTTAGTATGCACATTAATGATTTAGTTAGTAGCACTAAATGTTAATCTTGAATAGGTGAATACAATGTATATTAATTAAATTGGGAGTGACGCCTAATACCTTGAATTCTTCAGATTTTCTTGAAGCAACAAAATTGTCCCAATCTTCTTTGTCCAAGAAGTTCCATTGTTCAAGGGCTGACTTCTTCTTCTTATCACCCTCTTTTATGTATTCTCTGTTCAGATTTGTCCTATAATTCCTAAGCATCTTTCCAGCGCGTTGCATCACACTTTTACGATGCAACTTCTCATCCAATGAAAACAGATTCTGTAAAATAGAAATGTTATTAACTAGTATCCAAAATAGAATTGCAAATGATAGAATTTGTAATCTACAAAATAGAATTGCAAATAATAATAACTCACGCATAAATCCTTCCATATCAAGTCTTTTTTCCCCTGAGGAACTTTATGCCAATTATCATACTTAACACCACAATGGCTCTGAGTGGTACACCCAAGATAGTTTACAAAATTATTGAGGTTCACTCCAATTGCATTTCCTCCATTATCAAACTCCACAGCCAATTTGGATCCACTGCCACTTAGCGCTATTAACTTCTTCAACAGAGTGATGCCCCTTTTCTTGTTAAGTGTTTGGTGCTATGCATCAAGTTGCTCCAGTGCTTCAGTGGGTACATGTGAATCTTTAACCTAAAATTTGACAAAAATAAACACACTGAATTAGCCCAATATAGAAATATAGGATATATGACATAACTAGAAGATAATGAATTTTATAGAAATATAGGATATGTTTTTAGAACTTACATTGGTATCCTCGCCATGCTCATCATGGACAACATGCTCATCATGGACTTCATGCTCATCATGGACATCATGCTCATCATGGTCAGCCATCTGAAAATTTCATTAAAAAGGCAAACATTTAGCATTTGTATTAACTAGAAAAAAGGCAAACATTTAGCATTTGTATTAACTAGAAAAAGGCAAACATTTAGCATTTGTATAAACATACATGTCTATAAAATTGTGATTTTTTATCAATTAACAATCCTTCATTGTGATCTCTGCGCACATATAAGTCATCATTAGCTTCAATATTTTGTGGAGTTGGCAACCCAACTGAGAATGGACTGGAGTCATCATACTTATCATAGACTCTTCTTCATCTATAGGATCTTCAATGAACTATCTTTTACCATGAAGAATAACTGAACATTTATCATTTGCAGGATCATCGATATAGAATATTTGTTTCGCCTGTGATGCCAATATGAATGGTTCACCCTTCTCGCCAATCTTTTCAAAGTTCACCAAAGTGAAACCCAATTCATCCACTATAACTCCTTTGGTGTTATCAACCCAATTACATTTAAAGAGCGGAATTTCGAAATCTATGTAGTCAAACTCCCAAATGTCTTCAATGACACCGTAATATGACATTTTAGCTTCACGTGGACTCTTATCCTTTGCACTTGCAAAGTACATAGTCGACGCTTGAAGAGTGACCCCACTATTTTGGATGACACTCTTATCATCTTGGCGCTTTGTGTAATATGTGAATCCATTAATGTCAAACCCCTTCATAAGACATAACATTCGTTTTTGGTTTAAAGGCGAGGCATTTGATAGTTTCTGTAATATCATTTGGTGTTTGAGATAGTTGATGTAAGACTTTATCTTCAAACCACTTAGTAAAAGTCTTGTTATGCTCTCTAGCAAGCCACATTGAACTTGCTCGAGGATGTTGTCTCTTTATGAAATTGGTATGTTCCTCGATATAAACACTCACTTCGTCCATATTGTGTAAAATATACAAGTGAGCTTGTTCCAACTGCTCACAGCTGATTACTTTCACCCGTGATCCCAAAATTCCTTTGCCCTCCTCAATATTCTTATCATTATCAGGAGTGTCATTACCACTAACAAAGTCATTGCAAAAATCCATAACCTCTCTCGCCACATAACCTTCAATAATACTCCCTTCAGGCCGATAACGGTTTCGAACATCACCTTTAAAAACGCTCATGTATCGTTCAAAGGGATACATCCAATGCAAGAAAATTGGTCCCAACATTTTCACTTCCCTAGTCAAGTAGACAACAAGATGTACCATGATATCAAAGAACGAAGGAGGGAAATACATCTCAAGCTGACATAGGGTAACAACCACTTCTCTTAGCAAATTATCGAGAGTATCAGGGTCAATAACTTTGCTGCATAGACTGTTGAAAAAGAAACAAAGTCTGGTAATTGCAAACCTTACATGCTTCGGCAATATAGATCAAATTGCCACGGGCAATATTTGTTGCATTAGAGTGTGACAATCATGAGATTTAAGACCTATAAACTTCAGATCTTTCATTGATACCAATATACAGATGTTGGATGAGTAACCATGTGGCACATTAACATTTATCAAGCATTCACAAAAAGTTTTCTTCTCCTTTCTAGACAACGTGTAACAAGAGGGAGGTAAGTATGTTCTTTTATTACCCATTTCATGTAATTATGTTAATTCTGACCTTATTCCCATTTCACGTAGGTCCAGTCTGGATTTTATCCCATCTTTAGTCTTACCTGGTATATTTAACAGAGTACCAATGATGCTATCACAGACATTTTTCTCAACGTGCATCACATCGATACAATGCCTGACTGTCAAAGAACTCCAATAAGGAAGATCCCAAAATATTGACTTCTTCTTGAATGAAGAATTGTCACTCCATGTGGCCATACTACATTGTAATTTCTTACCAAATTCATTGACAATGTCTTTTACTCTTTCATAAACAACATCCCCTGGTATAGGTTTAGGTGCACTCCGTTCATCATTCCATCCATTGAATGCTTTGCGCTTCCTACGATACAGATGGAATTTTGAAAGAAACCTTCGATGACCAAGATATACAGTCTTGTCGCCATGTTTTAGTCTTATTGAATCAGTGTTTTCTTCACATATAGGACACGCTTTAGCTCCTTTGACACTATATCCAGACAAATTCCCATATGCTGGAAAGTCATTAATAGTGCAAAACAACATAGCGTGCAAACGAAATGTCTCTCTTGCTGAAGCATCATAGGTCATCACACCTTCAGTCCAAAGTTTCTTTAAGTCATCAATCAAAGGTTCAAGATAAACATCGATATCATTTCCGGGTTGTTTAGGGCCCGATATCAACAACGACAACATAACGTACTTATTTTTCATACACATCCAGGGAGGAAGATTGTATATAACAAGCATGACTGGCCAAGTGCTATGTTGGCTGCTCAATGTCCCGTACGGATTCATCCCATCTGTACAAAGCCCAAGTCTTAGATTCCTATCTTCTTCACCAAATTTGGGGTACAATAGATCAATCTTCTTCCACTGTGGGGAATCAGACGCATGTCGTAGGATCCCATCATTATTTTTCTTAACATCTGCATGTCACCTCAAATTCTTTGCATCTTTTGGATTTGTAAACAAACGTTGAAACTGTGATATTATAGGTAGATACCACAACACCTTGGCAGGAGAACTAGTTTTGGACTCCCCCGAAGTCGTCAATTTATACCGTGACGCACCACATTTTGGACAATCTTTCAAATCTACATAGTCCTTTTGAAATAATACACAATCATTCGGGCATGCGTGTATCTTCTTGGCCTCCATTCCCATTGGGCACAACATTTTCTTTACCTGGTATGTTGAGATTGGCAGCTCGTTTCCTTCAGGAAGCATTTCTTTCAACAAAGTCAACAATGAAGTGAAGCTTTTGTCGCTCCATCTATTGTTAGCTTTCAACTTATACAATCTCAACACAGCGCTAAGCTTTGTAAACTTAGCACAGCCTGTGTATAACGATATCTCAGCATCATGCACAATGTTTCTAAAGATAGGAGGTGGATCGGTGTGCTCTACCCTACAAATATCCAGCATCGCATCAACGATGTCTGCTGGAACTGGTTCGTTCACATTTACGTCATCAGAGGCAATTTCTTCTTCCACCCAAGCACTGCTATCGACATCTACTGGTTTCTATTTTGAAATCTCTCCATGCCAGTGCCATTCTGTATAGCCTTGTACAATCCCGTTGCACATGACATGACTTTTGATTTCCTCACCAGTGTTGACTTTCAAGTTGTTACCGCAATGCCTACATGAACAGTAGAACCTATATGTAGGTTTTTTCCTATGTTCCTCGGCAAATCTAATAAACTGATCAAGACTAGATATAAACTCTGGGGTGCAACGATTACGAATGGACATCCATGATCTATCCATTCTATGATCAAAGAGAAAACAAGTATATATTAGGAAACAAGTATATATTAGGAAAAGATTAGGGTATACACTTATATCCTAAGCGTATAATGTGATGTCATTCTTATATATAATAAATGTGTACCACCTATCCCATCCTTGAACACCTAATCTCACTAGTAAGTGTATAATGTGTATTGGGTTTTCAAGAAAATTTCGACAGCATTTCCCCGCTGTTCTCTAAGTACATATGTACTTAGAGAACAAAGGGGGAAATGCTACCAAAATTTTCTCGAAAACCCAATACACATTATACACTTACATCCTAAGTGAGATTAGGTATTCAAGAACAGTCCCAAACTGGGGACTATCCAAGATTTACTCCTAATGAGTCAATCTTGGACGGGTTTCTAGGCCAACAAACACATTTGATGTCATTCTTATATATAATAAATGTGTACCACCTATCCCATCCTTGAACACCTAATCTCACTAGTAAGTGTATAATGTGTATTGGGTTTTCAAGAAAATTTTGGCAGCATTTCCCCGTTGTTCTCTAAGTACATATGTACTTAGAGAACAAACGGGGAAATGCTGCCGAAATTTTCTTGAAAACCCAATACACATTATACACTTACATCCTAAGTGAGATTAGGTGTTCAAGAACAGTCCCAAACCAGGGACTATCCAAGATTTACTCCTAATGAGTCAATCTTGGATGGGTTTCTAGGCCAACAAACACATTTGATGTCATTCTTATATATAATAAATGTGTACCACATATCCCATCCTTGAACACCTAATCTCACTAGTAAGTGTATAATGTGTATTGGGTTTTCAAGAAAATTTTGGCAGCATTTCCCCGCTGTTCTCTAAGTACATATGTACTTAGAGAACAAACGGGGAAATGCTATCGAAATTTTCTCGAAAACCCAATACACATTATACACTTACATCCTAAGTGAGATTAGGTGTTCAAGAACAGTCCCAAACCGGGGACTATCCAAGATTTACTCCTAATGAGTAAATCTTGGACGGGTTTCTAGGCCAACAAACACAATAATAGATATCTACAATGAAGCCGGACTCCATACAAACAATATATAATTTAGTGATTGTTCATTCTAATTTATACCAATGTACAAGTAATAAAAAGAACGATGATTGTTCACTTTCTAGGATCATACAAACAGTATAATAATCACTAGGATCATACAAGTAGCAATGTTGATTAAGTCTATGTGATTAAAGATCAAGGAGTGTAATAAAATAGGATTTACCTCTGTTTGGGTGAGACGGACGGTAGGCGAGTAGGCAGGCAAGCAGGCAGGTGAGCAGGCGACAGTCAGGGATACGGCGGGCAGTAGCAGATGATCAATTAATTCCTGAAATAATACATAAATAAATACAAATCAGTACATAAATAAACACAAATCAGTAAATAACTTAATTTAAAAAAAATACACATCAACATTGTGCCTTGGCGTAGCCCAAGCATCGCCCAGGCATCCCAGAGGCCTAACTAGGCTGGGCGCCTGGGAAAACCCTAGGTGAACGCCTGGCCGCCTAGGTGCCTGGGTGCCGCATGGGTATGTCGGTAGGTACCTTCTTGAGAACAAGGCTGGAGGCAAGGAAGAAGACGGCAGCGCAGGGCAGGCGCGGCGAGCTCTAGGAAGAAGACAGCGGCGGCGGCCGGAGCCAAGGAAGAAGACAACTGGCGGCGCCGCCCAGGCAGGGAGGAAGCAGTGGCGGCACAAGGAGCAGGGAGGAAGGAGCGGGCGGCGCCCAGGCAGGGAGGAAGTAGTGGCGGCGCAAGGAGCAGGGAGGAAGGAGCGGGCGGCGGTGGTGCAAGGAGGAAGACGGCGGGCGGCGGCGGCGACGCAGAGCAGTAGCACGGATCGGCGGCGGCGAGCGAGAAGAAGCTGGTGATGATTTTGGGATTGCGACAACGAGCTAGTGCACAGAATCGATGAAACAGGAAGAAAGGGGGAAGAGTCGGGTGATCGAGCCTCTATTAAGTTGGGCAACGGCGTCAGTTATATAAGATAACCGACTCCTATTATCTTCAGCGTCGGTTGATAGTAAAAAACCGACCCCAAATTAGTTGGCGGGAACTATTATCAGATCAGTTATCCAAGGATAACCGACACCTAAAGTGGAACTTTTCGTGCAAAATTTCATTTTAAATAGGCGTCGGTGAATAGTTAAAAAACCGACGATGTATGTGGCCCAACTTTTTTTCGCTTGAAAATTGGATTTCGCGGGCACTTTTAGGCGTCAGTTGGTAATAGTAAGCCGACGCTGAATATAAAGCAGTACATGTGACTGGCTGGTCTTCGAATATAGACGTCAGTTTGCCTAAATAACCGACGCCTGATATTATAGGCATCGGTTTTCCTTAATAACCGACGCCCAGAAAAGCGACACTGAACGCTATTTCTATAGTAGTGTTCCCCTTGCCTTTTGAAACCACCAGAAGGCAACTTTTCATCAGTTCATAACCTTCCCCATGTGAACCCACCATTGACTTACACAAATCTACTTACTGAGTTCCTCTCTCCCTATTAGTGACCTTTCTTTCCTTCATCAAATTTTATATTATAAAAGAACTTACTACCAGTCTCTCATATTATTTGTTGGCATAACTAATTTACAAGAGATATATACATATATACATTGCAATCTAGTTAAAATGACAGGTAATACATGTACATTTAGGGAAGAAACCATCCTAGAAGAGATAGATAGAATGAAAAGATTGAAGGATGAGGTAGTTGAATTCATTAAGATTCATGGGGATCTCACCCCAGAGAGTATAAGAGAAAGGTTGGAAGAAGATATACTGAAGTATCTTGACCAAAAAATTCTAGAGGAGTCTTCCAAGTCTCCAGAATTAGAAGGTATAGAATTTTCTAAATACACTCCATGAATAGAGGTTGGGAACCCAAAGAAGAGGAAGGTGATGCACCCCCTATCTAAAAGTGATACCAGCAAGAGAAGAGTGATTGAGAAGGAATTCTCTAAACATAGGATGAAAACCCAACCATTGACAATCACTCCTACCAATACACCTGTCCTGAACATCCCCTAGTTGACAAATGTCATCCCCAGACCGCAACCAAGCAATAAGTTCATCCAAAGGGATGAAGAGCATGAGAAGGTTTGGGATAAGATGTTAATAAGAAAATCCTACAAGGCAATGCAGTTTGGCTAAGTTGACACCCTAGTTAAATTGGGAATATACCAAAGGGTGAAGGATTATCTAGATAACATTGGATTCTACAAGATCTATTTCAACAATTATATATCCTAAGACGACCTCAATATAGAGTTTATGTCATCTCTATAGAAGTTACTAGTCCAACTAGATGAAGAAAAGGAGTGTGGGGGAAGATTCAAAGTAAAGGTAAGAATAATCCAAGAAGATTATGTATTAATGGAGAGATGGCTGAATTCAATTTTCACTGATTAAGAATAACAAGCTAAATTGGCCAGTAATTCCAGCGGAGATAGAGAAATCTAATGATTTTTACCAACAAGCAAAGTGAGAGGGTATCAAAGGAGGACCAGTTTAGCTCTGGGAAATCAAATTCTACACAAAATCTTTCTGGCATGATGTGTTCATGCATAAGATCTTTGCCAATGCACTTTTTTTAGATCTGATATTGGAAACGTAAAAGATATGGTTCTCCACATCATGTTTAGTATCCTACAGAAGAATCCAGTTAACATCGGGAAAACCTTAATTGACAGGATAGAGATAGAAATAGGACCATACGTGTAACATCCCAGGATTTGAGCCTCAGATAACATGATCTTAAAAGGAATCATTGGACTACCCATATCACCAAGGTGCACCTCCTTTTTTGGGAGCCCATCTCTAAAGAACTCCGTAGTTAAGCGTGCTCAGCTTGGAGTAGTACTAGGATGGGTGACCAGTCGGGAAGTTGATCCTGGCTTGCGCGTGAGTGGACAAAAAGCGTACAGTTAAGGCTAGTGGTGGTCTGTGGGGCCAGTCGTCATTCCTGAAACTCTACTAGAGCCTTGGGCAGTGGGCCCGGGCATTACAAATGGTATCAGAGCCAATTCCCTTCCAGTAGGTGGGGCCCACATGGGCATGGCATGACAGTCTTGAGCTGTGCGATCCAGGCATGTAGGAAAGTGTTGTCCATGGTTGACGTAGCCACCCTTGCGCTGGTATTCTGTGATCGGGAGTTGGGTGTCCATGGGCCATTGTGGGTCTGCACTGAAATGGGGAAGAGATTATGAGGCCTTATAGTTGAGCCTTAACGAGGACATCAAGAGTCTAAGTGGGGGAGATTGTAACATCCCAGGATTTGAGGCCCCGGATAACATGATCTTAAAAGGAATGATTGGACTACCCATATCACCAAGGTGCACCTCCTTTTCCGAGATCCCATCTCTAAAGAACTCTATAGTTAAGCGTGCTCAGCTTGGAGTAGTACTAGGATGGGTGACCAGTCGAGAAGTTGATCCTGGCTTATGCGTGAGTGGACAAAAAGCGTGTTGTTAAGGCTAGTGGTGGTCTGTGGGGCCAGTCGTCATTCCTGAAACTCTACTAGAGCCTTGGGCAGTGGGCCCGGGAATTACAATATGACTATCAAAATTCTGCATGGGAGGCCTCATAACACATATTGCTCACCGACCATGCTACCGCAAGGAATTAAAGATATCCACAATATCTGGTGGGGAAATACTAGTGGATGCCATATACTTGATAGATACAAACAACTTATAAAGGAATAGGGAGAATTACTTCAATAGATTGTGTAGATCCAAAAACTTCCTTCCCCTTGCTAAAATGAGCATCTACGATTGTGACAGGCTTGTGTTCCGTGATGAAGATATCCTAAAAATGAAATTAGGATCCAGATCTCTTCCATAAATAAGTGAATAGGTGGCTTCAGGAAGATAGATCAAACATATAGAAGACAAACCTACAGAGCCAAAGAAAGAGAAGTTAATAATTTGATTCCTCAAAAAGACTGCCATGAGCAAAAGAATAAGTTTTCCACATCCAACATAATAAATATAGAAGGTGAAGTGAAAAATTAGGCAACTACTCTCATAGACACCAACTTATGACTGGCGGACACACCTCATGATGTCCATCCAGAACATGAAAAGAAGAGAGCCCACTTATTTGAAGAAAGTGTGCCCTCACGCCTCACTACCACAAAGGCAGACAATGGAACCAATCCAAAGGAGAAGCTGCCCAACAAAAAGGTCATCGATGAAGGTGTGATAGCTACTGAAAAGGAAGGAGTAGATAGAGAGACCTGTAAAGAACCCAACCCATTAGTTAAAGAGGTGGAACAGAGCTTGCATAGAAGTGAGCCACATGTCATATCTATTACAAAGGAAGAACTGGGTAGGAAGCAAACTTATGCAAACATAACGAACAACCAACATGGGCTCCAACCACAAAGAAAGTCATGGACGTTTGACAAGAAACTAACGAACTCCATGAGATTGTTTCTAACTCTTCTCTTCATATTTCTAATTTAACTTTACATATGTCATCGGTAACGTCATAGGTTGACAAGGTAACAATGACCATACAACCTTTAATGAACCTACCATAGTAGACACAATTTATCACAACCAACCAAATTCAAATCATGGAGGCCCTAGCTGACATGAATAGAGAAGTTACCATGTTGTGACAAGAGTGGGATGAGTTGAGGCAAGAAAACAAGCTGCCACACACCTCCAATGAAGAAAACAAGCAAAAAGAGGCATTGTCAACCACTCATCCCAAAAGGAATCATCCACCAAAAGACATAATGTCTCCCATGAAGAGGCCTCTTGTACACCTGAAGCGGAGATATATGTGCTAATAAAGGAAGACATGGTGTTAGAAAAGCTAGGCCTTACAAATGTCACACCATCTCCATTACACAATGTCACAGTAGCCTATCTATTGAGCTAGATGAAGCGAACTGTGCCAAGAATGTAGGGTTTCTTTTTGGGGAAGACAATTATACTAACTCCCCAGACCCGCCAAGGCACTCCACTAACAAGATGGGAGAAATGGAAAAACCCAAAGACAATGAAGAAAAAGGTACATGTGACATCCCTAAATTTTCTAAAACTTAAATCTAATGTGTGACATCTAAATTGAAAGCTCACCTCAGCGAGCATCTCAATTTAAACACCACACACTAGGCTAAGAAGAAAAAAATAAGAGGAAGTCAGAAGGAAACAATAGTAGCACATGCACATGAACAAGAACAAAACCATATAACACATGTTTACCATTCAACATATAATTACAAAAATGACTTATTACAAATTGATATTACACATTGAATGATAAACTTCACATGTACACATGCTACATATAACACATGATCTTATTGACAAAAGGTCCACCTATATATCAGCTCGCCACACAACTCACAACTATCTAGGTCCTTCAAGATCATATGTCCACATACCTAAAACAAAGATTGCATGTGGTACATGTCAACACAATATTCTAAAATATTGTACTGAGTACGCCTAAGTGTGTTTTTATATAGCTCTCATTACTAAGACTTGGCAATAAGATAAAACAAATACTTCACAATAATAAATAAATATAACAAAAGCATATACTCAAATAAAGATGTTTACTAACAAAAGAGAACACATATTTTAAGCATATTTTCCATTATATCATCCATGCATTTTCCACCTGAGGGAATACTGCATCATCTCGGCTACCAAAGAGCTCGAGACGCAAGGGCTTATGATCTACTACCAAAGAGTTAGATCATTGTACAATGTGATCTGCTATCAAAGAGAATGATCACTTTCCAGCACTATGCTACCAAAGAGAATTAGTGCTTTCATATAATGGAACATATATTTTATGTTTCATGTGTTCATAGCCATAAGTATGGTAAACCAAGCAACATATCATACAAAAATAACCATTTTAACCAATATCATATGCCAAGTATTTTACTACACATAGTACAACCATACTGTATAATACAGCTAATCCTATAACATGATTATGATCTCCAACTTTATGTCGTTTTGAGATATTTATACAGTATTGTTGTATTATACGTTATGGTTGTATTACGGGACTGAATTGTGTATTATGAATGAATATCTTTGGTTTCTTTTAAAGTAAGAGATGGATAAATTTTGAAGACAAAATTTCTCTTAAGATGTATGTGATGTGATGGACTAAATTTTGGCTTAAATTCGGGGATGAAATCTCTTTTAAGGTGTGTAGGGTGTGATGGAGTGAACTTTTCGAGCCTTCAAATTTCTAATAACATAAGTAAATTCATATCTTTGGTTTATCTTAAGAGTTTCAAGTCTTTTGATAAAGTGTGAATGTCACTTGATGTTTATAACATGATTAAGATCTCCAACATTATGCCTTTTTTAGATATTTGATTGACAAGTCAAAACGTTGGTCTTTGGCACCAAATTTAAATAAGAGGTAGTTTGAGGAATGATACATCTATTGTTTGAATTTCATGAAGTTTTGAGGTTCCTAGAAGAAGTTATTGAGATTTAAAATTTGATGAAATAATGGTACATGATAGAGTAAAGTTGTATCTTGGCCTACGGTTTTTAATCAACTGGTGTCACCCAGCTGGTAAGATGAGTTATCCACGACTTAGCTGTGTGGGACTTTTTCTACCCTTGGATCTGTTAAATCGAACAGTCTGAGAGTCGTCCTCTTCACAGTGGGTATTGCAGCGTCAGGAGCCATGATCTCCCACGATGTCGATCTTGCGTAACGTGTTTTAATAGACAGTTTTGACCCTACGGTTATCTTCATAATAGTACAAGCTCTCAAAAGACCCCTCATTTGAGGTATATGGAGGAGTGAAGAGAGCGAACGAGATGCCCCCCTCCATGCTTTCTCCATGGTGTTCTGCAGGCAGAGCAAGGAACAAGGGAATATGGGTATACAACGTTTCAAAGTAGGATAAGAGATTGAGAAGGAAGTTGGAGGTCTGGAGTTCTTGTCCCATGCTTTTCCAATCCTTTCCGTGGAGGCTTCTCTAGGTGTCCAACTCCACATTGTTGGGGGTTGAAGATGGAGATCGGTTGTGGATGTAGAGGAATCCCTACCACAATCGGAGGGTGCAGCGGTGTTTCTGGAGGTTTGAAGATGCTTCGCAATGCTCCGAGCTTGTGAACCATCAAGCAGAGGTTGTTTGCCTCTTTTCATTGCTGCATCAGATACCAACGGCGGTGGGCTCTCCAAGTCGCAAGGAGGAGGAACCAATTACGGAGAGCCTGAGAAGCTGACGAAGCAGTAGGCGGTCCAACGAAGCTCCTGGTTGTAGTAGGTCGTGATGAGGAGGAGGCACTCAAGATGGATCTTGTCGCCGGAGCCCAAGGCCTCGACAGTGAGGGCCAGTTTGGTAGGGTGTAAGACAAAAGAATGACAAACGAACTTAGGGAATTGCACAACGTTTTTTATTTGGTTGGCAAATGTGAAACTGAACTCCTTGGTTTCGGGCTGCACAGTTGGCCGCTTTTTTTGCCAGAAAACACGGACTTTGTTCCGCGCCGAAATCCCAAGTAGTCGGGTGTAGAAGGGAGGATCTGATCTCTGGAACACACCCCGGCTGTGGTCTGCAAACTAAAACGGCGACTGTACCTTTTCTAACCAAATGAATTTCCTAGAACTGTAAATCCGTTCTTACGTACTCATTGTTTATCAATTCACGCAACTACCTCTCAATACACCGTACCAAATTGGCCCTGACTCTCGCCTAAAAGAGCAGACACGGAACCTAGAATGCAAGAAAGGGAGGAAGAGGCTAATGCCAGGTTCAGAAGCTTTTCTTGGTGTTCTTAGTCATTAAGATGGAGGAGAGTAGTGCCTTTTCCTCACTGGAGATCTCCCTTGTGGCGGCGGCGTGACGGAGAACACACAGTGGGTGTGCATGCGCGAGAAAGAAAGAAGGATCAGACCGGGTCCAGCAGCAATAAACTTTAGGACTCCTACCCAGATCGACCTGAACCGGATGGCCAGACCTTAGTAAATTAAAGGTTGAGGGCCGCACCCTTTGTGTCGATGTGGCAGTTTGTGATAGACCGAAAAAGGTAAATAATCCTATTAAATATCAGTAATAGATTGTATCTTTTATAAATCACAGAAAATACACCCTTTATCAGAAAATTATAAAAAAAAGGTACCAAAATTCTAAGAAAAATGAGTAGAACAACATGGAACCAAAATATCAGGTTTTTGATGTACTAATTCAGGAATATCATGTAAGGTTTATTATTTATTGTGTAATATCAATTTGTAATAAGTCATTTTATAATTATATGTTGAATGGTGAACATGTGTTGTATGGTTTCGATCTTGTTCATGTACATGTGCTACTGTTGTTTCCTTTTGACTTCCTCTGATTTTCTTCTTCATAGCCTAGTGTGTGATGTTTAAATTGAGATGCTTGCTGAGGTGAGATTTTAATTTAGACGTCACACATTAGATTAAGTTTTAGAAAATTCGGAGACGTCACAATACACCCACCAGTACCTAAACAAATTGTTTCCCATAGGGATGTCGAGGCCACATGCAAAAATGACGTTGTACAAGAAGCACCAGCTCTAGGGGAGGAAGTGGGGGAGACAATTGATGACATAATGAATAGGTTGGACCCCCTCCTTGAATACAAGGTCGCACCCCCTCCCTTGGACTATGAAGATATAGTTAATGAATTCTTGTTGAGTGAATCTATAGATGGAGAGACACAACGCTCCAATATTTTTATAGCTAAACAAAATCTCTAATTGGGAGGAAGGGAACCTATAATGAATGTTCTACATGGCTCCTCGTAAACCTGAAAACCCAGTCTCTCCTAAACCACCAGTAGTTGATACCATGAGCTTGGCAGTGCCCCCATTGCTGCTAAGTAAAATGGATGATATGGACATGACCTCAGTATCAAGGATGCTACTTCGAGACATCCATGTCCTGGAAGATGTACTAGAAGACAACAAGCCAGTGGATGACATCATATATAACAAAAAAAGATACACACTGACTAGAGATGACTTTAGGTCAACCTTTGGATACAAGGCATCCATTACCAGAGTATTCTTTAAGGTTCACTATGGGACAATTATAGAAGAATACATGTACAGAGACAAAGAGGGGCCAAATTTTTGACGCCACATCTAATTTGGGTATACAATTATATGCCGACAATAACAAGGAACCCGCGACTGTAGAATTACAAAACACTCTATGAAGAACCTGGAAGCTACAATTCATAACACTCCCATTTAAGGCCTTTAATCACTGGTTCGAGACCGTGGAAGATGTTTCCACTTGGAAGGTAACAACTTAGAACAATAACATTAAGGACCGGCCATGTGGAAGGATGGTATTTGAAAAAGAAGAGACTAAAGTGATACAGATGATCCCAACCCACCCAAAACATCTAATACAAGGGGCGGATGGGGGGGGGGGTTCTGACCTAACTGGAAATAAATATGTATCAATAGTAGTAATACTAAAGAAAAACTAGAATTAGGGGTCAACACCTTCATTGTAATTCAAATGATAGAGGCACTAAATAGAGGGACATTGATGAAACAATTATACAACAAGACTTCCATGGACTGTGAGGAAAATGTGTCATAGAAACATACATGACAGATGATTTTTCTATGACCCCTCACATGGAAGACATCCAATAGGGAATAGATTCTTTGTCCCCCTCCCAGAGAAATCACCACGGAGAGAAACACTAAGGAATCTATGGAAAGAACCTGCAATCCCCTCCCAACATCTCCAACCAACCCCCTAGCTGAGAACAACCCACCCTCTTAACCCTTCAAAGATGTATCAGTGAAACAAATGGTTGTTGAATCAAAAGTTGAACAAGATGAGGGTACCCACCAAGAGGACCCCAATACTCCTGCACCTGAAATGTCTCCAGAGGTTGAAGAAGTAACTCTCATGTTCCGTAACTAATATGATACACATGTTGTCTTGGATCCAAAGACAGAGAACAAAAGGGACACTAATGAAGATTTGGCCCATGATGAGGTAGCAGTGGATGAACTAGCACCCATGGACCTGGTTACTTAAACCATTGATAATTTTGGTAAGGACACATGTTACGTGCATTCACTATAGGACTTAAATCTCATCACGGAAGAACGAAGTCCATAGTAAGATGAAATTATCACCATCTTTGAAAGGGATATTATTGAGGTGTCGAGGCTAGACCCTATGAGAAATACTAAGTGTAGGAGGCTACATGACAGTAAATGCCATGACGTCCTATCAACTGCTTTTAGATGACATAATAAAAAATGTCTATATGGCCTTGTATGAAATTGTAGGTGGTAACCTATTATAAAGGAATCTGGAGAGTTAGAAAGGCACATTGAACAACTCAAATCATATGTTCAACGTATCATCTTCATGCCTATTCTCCACGATGGACACTAGAAATTATTTTCTATCAATACAAAGACAAAAATTGTCATTCTATACAATAGCTCAAATGCTATGTTTAGCAACAAAAGAACAACTTATCACAATACAACTCATAGAGTCAAAAAAGCAGCACAAGTTGCAACTCACATTATCAAGCTGATCAAGAAACATGAAGGATGATCCAAATGAAGATTAGAAATTTGAAAAACTACAATTTTGTCATAGGAGCCAAAAGCAAGCTCCCAATTTCAGCAACTGTAGCTTCTATGTTCTATTCTAGATGTGAATTCTAGCAATAATGGATACAAAGGTAGAATCTTACTAGGATGATTATTATTACCACCTCAGGGGAACATACGTCATAGTGATGTTAAAGTCAAAAAGGGCATTGCTGAGTTCCATAACTCACCTGTTCTCACTAAACCTCATTCTTTGCATATATCATATGATAAGTTTTGGGGTGGTGTCAACAAGAAAACTAGGTACATCCTATAGCCCATGATCTCCACTTCAAAATATGCTATTCTCTTTTCCCTTGTCTGCTACCTTTTCAACCTAAAATTTCTCATAATTTTGAAAGACTTAAATTGGATATTCTCATCTTGAAATATCTTAATAAAGGAACATTTTGATATTTAGGAAAAATATTTAGTCCAATTTTCCTGTATGTTTTCATAACTCACACCTTAGACCTTCTTATTTTCAAGCTACTTCTTAGCGTAATCATTTGAAGAGTGATACTTTGGGGCTATTAATTTACCTCATCAAAATCCATGAAATCATGCATGTAAAACATTCTTATCTCAGGACACTATAGGAAGAAGAATAACAATACCATCCCAAGGGTTTTATCTAAAATAAGGAGGTTTTAACCTTTCTCACTATTGATTGATCACCCTAACCTCCTAGTATAGGTTGAAAAGTGCATATTTCTCACAAAAGGAAAACAACTACCCTTATAGTGCTAACTTCCTTCTAGTAATCAAAATAGGCTTGGCAAACCAATTTTCCTAAAATCATATCACCCTAAGCCTTGCGAGTAAGAATAAAAGTCGAATGTGAACAAAATCATGGGATTTGTGCTCGATAAGAGGCTGAAGGGCTCTGTCTGTCCGGTGTATAACCACACTCACAAATGTGGAAATGTCACATGCAATCATAGGTCCCATAAGCCAAAAATATCACGGACCTCGCTTCCAAGGGAGATCTTGCATAACAACCTAAAATTACATCAGGACTAACAATTGAGTAAAACTATTATTACAATAGTGCTCATGGTTGAGTAAGGATAGGATACACCACATCTGCAACTGGCCCCAGTAGAACTAGTTAGGACTCCCAAAAATAAAAAATTGGGTGTGAAATATACCCCTAGAAAGAACCCCGCACAATTACAACTAGGAAATGAGGCTCAACGTGAATCATGAAGGAGAAAACCCTTCTGAAAAAGAAGGTTGGAGGATATGAAAGAAGACATAAAAATCTAGATCTAAGAGAATGAAACCAGGGAATACAATACATAGAACAAGTAGCCATGTAGATATCTTGACCTAAGAATGGGGTAAGAACATGTTCAATGCTAGAAAACACTAAACAAATAAAGCCCTTAACCTTCACTTGATTCTTTGATTCTATTTACTAGCTTGAGGACAAGATAGATTATATGTTTGAAGGAGTTGATAACATCCAATTTCATGTATGTTTTGTGCCTAATTTTTCCACCAATTTCCTATTATAGCACATCATTGCTTTAACCCTCACATTTTGTTCATATTTTCCATTTTAGTCTTAATTAGGCATTATCTCCTTCCTCTGTGTAGGAAAACCATCAAACAATGCCTCATCACGTATACCAATGACATTGGACAAAGAGTTCACTTACACTAGGCTTTCCATCGATTGTCACAACCAATGGCCGCACCTATCTCACCTTCTAAAGGTGCTAGCAACTCCATAAACCAAACGGTGAGCCACGATCTCTTGTCCTGATGGCTGTGAGTCCGACATAGTGGAGACTTCTTACCGATGGATCCCACTGACCTCGCTTATTGATGTTTTGTATGGGCACTTATATTCCAATCGCTTACTGAGACCACACATTATCATCTGAAGGATCACTAGTCATAGACCTTCCACAATGAATAATGTCAGTCACCCCATGAACCAAAGGCTCACCTACCATTGTCTTAGAGGGGGTATTACAAATCAATGGTTTGATTGTGCATAACTAATGGTACCACTGATTCCACCTTCCAAAGGTCTTCATATACATCAGTCAAAGGATCAACAGGCTACTTAAACCGATGGCTTTGTAGATTTGGTTGTCTATTGAAGGGAGTACTGAGTACATCCTCTATGGTGTTAGTTAGTGTGTGCCCTAAGGCACGTGCTTGAGGGGATTTGGGGTGCACAAATCTCATCTACAAGGACTTCAAACCCTACATAGGATGTTATAAATAGCGCACTCATTGCCACTGTGAAGGGGTTGTGCATCACAAAAGTTGAAGATGAAGTGTTTCTTTGTTTGTGGTTCACCATCAGCCTCTACTCCACCCATCGGTTCACAACATCCAAAGACGAGAGTCCAAGTATCTAGAGGCCCTTTTCCACCACTGAGTAGCACCCAGAGCCTCCTTTGAGAGAGGAAGGACAACAGAGTTGACACCACCTTCCTCATGCCATCACTAATGTTGGGCAAGAAGAAGGTATCCATCGACCTCGGTTCCAAATAGAGTTGTTGTTTGGTGTATCGTCTCATTTTTCTCTGATATGTTTTTTTTTCTTCCATCCATCCATCCATCCATCACCATGTCACCCTATATTTGTAAATCTGAGATGTCAATTATAACCATGAGTGGATGATCCATTTAACTTGGGTTGTTATTAGCCACTAAGGCTCTTCCAATATCTAGATGCTTATATCCAAAGAATTGATATACTCTTAGCAAAGTTTATCTCCATACTCTTGTTCTTAATGCTTCACTAGCATAATTAGCTGCCATCTTGTGATGTCCATTATTAATTACATGAGAGAGTAGTATTAACTCATATCTAAGAGTAATGGAGTTGCATGAATGCATGATATTGTTGGAATTCTTAATATATTAATTGTATGGTTTTGTGTTGATTATTTATTTTTCATCTCTAGACAACCTTATAATCTATATCTATCCTAAGATCGATTGAGGTAGGAATACACAGTTATTATGATTGCTTAATCTCACTAAAAGTATATAATGGGTATGGGTTTTGCATGTTGGTGAGAGAACTTAGATGGTAAAACCTTATCCAAGTTTTCCATCCATATTATCTTATCCCATTTAAAGATTCTTGTTTAGTTTAGTTTATTATTTTTCTTTACTTCACTTATTTGTCAACATGACCATTGAAATGCCTATGTTTCATAAGAAACACTTATCTACCCTATTGGTTGGTTTAACTAAGATAAGACTCTCAATTCCTGACACATACCACCTTTGACCCTGATTTACTACATCAGACCCTATGATTATCGTTGTGGGGGCCTAAGTATCAGGTATAAATTCAAAGTTTGATTCTTCTAAATCTACCTCCATTTTGGATTACCGATTCAGGCTGATCAACATTGTGTTGAAATTCTTTACTCTAAAGGCTAAAAAGAGATGGAGCGACAAAAGCTTCAAGTTTGTGTTGTATTTGCTGAAAGAAAGTCTTTTTGAAGGTCACATGCTTCCAATATCAACATACAAATTCAAAAAAATGTTGTGCTTAATGGGAATGGATGCAAAGAAGATACATGCATACCCAAATGATTGTGTTTTATTTAAAGAGGATTATATCAATCTAAAAAAATGTCCAAAATGTAGGGTGTCAAGGTACAAAATGATGACTTTGGGAAAGTCCTAAAACTAGCTCTCATATCAAGGTAATGTCGAATCTACCTATTATACCATGGTTTCAATGTTTGTTTTCCAATAGCATGGATGCATAGATTTTATCTTGGCATGTGTAGGTAATGAAAAGCAATGATGGGATCCTAGGACATGTGTTTGATTCCCCATAATGGATGAAAATTGATTTATAGTATCCTGAATTTGGTGAAGAAGTTAGAAATCTAAGACTTGGGATTTGTAATGATAGGATGAATCAATGCAGCACATTAAGCAGACAACATAACACTTGGCCTATTGTGATTGTTATATACAATCTTTCTTCCTAGTTGTGTATGAAAAATTAGTACGTCATGTTGTCCTTATTGAAATCGTGCCCCAAACAACCTGACAATGATATTGATATTTTTCTTAAACTTCTGATTGATGACTCAAAAGAACTCTGGGGAGAGGGTGTGATGACCCATGATGCTTCGTGTAGAGATATTTCATTTGCATGCTATGTTGTTTTGCACTATTAGTGACTTTCCAACATATGTGAATTTTTCTTGATAAAAGGATCCAAATCATGCCTTATATGTGACGAGAACACTACTTCAATATGACTAAAACATGGCGACAAGACTACATATCTTGGTCATCAAACATTTCTTCCAAAAGTGCATCCTTATCGAAGGTTGGATAAAGCATTCATTGGATCAACTGAGTAATAGAGTGCTCCTAAACTTATATCAATGGAGGTTTTGTATGAAAGAGTAAAAGACTTTGTCAATACATTGGGTAAGAGATCACAATGTACTATTACCACATAGAGTGACAAATCTTTATTCAAGAAGAGATTAATATTTCGGTATCTTCCTTATTGGAGTTGTTATGCAGTTAGGGATTATATCGATGTCATGCATGTTGAGAAAAATGTTTGTGATAGCGCCATTGATACGTTGTTGGACATACTGAGTAACATTAAAGATAGCATCAAATCTAGAGTGGACCTATGTGAAATGGGTATAAGGAAAGAATTAACAATAGAAGTTAGTAGTTCTTAAAAAACATATTTACCTCCTTCATGTTACAAGTTGTCTAGACAATATAATAGAACTTTTTGTGAGTGCTTGCTTAATTTTAAGGTACCGAATTTATACTCCTTCAATATCTATAGATTGGTATCAATGAAGGATCTAAAGCGAATAGATCCTAAATCTCATGATTTTCATACTCTAATGCAGAAAATACTGCCTATGGCTATTCGATCTATACTGTCAAATTATGTATGATTTGCAATCACCAGGCTTTGTTTATTCTTCAACACTCTATACAAAAAAATTATTGGTCCTAAGAATCCTAATAAGTTGCAAATAGAAATTGTTATTATTTGTGCCACCTTGAGAAGTATTTTCCTCCTATATTCTTTGAAATCATGATACATCTTGTTGTCCATTTGAATAGGTAAATGAAAATGTTTGGTCTAATTTTCTTGCATTGGATGTATCCTTCTAAACTATAAATGAATGTTTTTAAAAGTGATGTTCGAAACAATTATCGGCCTGAACATAGTATTATTAAGGGTTATGTGTCTAGGGAAGTCATGGACTTTTGTGATGACTTTTTGAGTTGTAACGAAGATCCTGCCAACGAAAAAGAGTATTGATCTCTATCTGGAAAAGGGACTTTAGGAGCAATAGTGAAAGTAATTAGTCAAAAGTTGTTGGAACAAACACATTTGTATGTTTTACACAACATCGATAAAGTGGGTATTTATATCACTGAACATATCAATTTTATCAATACATAGTACCTTGAGCCGGTTCAATGTGGCTTGCTAGAGAGCATACTAGGGTATTTATTAGGTGGTCTAAATATGACATCTTCCGTCAATTATCTCAAAAACCAAATAATGTTGCTAAAATATAAAATGGTTCACCATTTAACCACAACTGAATGTTATGTCTTATGAAGGGTTTGACATAAATGGATTATAATATTACAAAAAATGTCATGATGATACGAATATCGTCCAAAAATATGGGTTCATCCTTCAAGAATATTCACTATATTTTTCTAGTGTGAAGGATAAGAGTTCATGAGAAGCTAAAATGTCTTATTAAGGTGTGAAAGATGTGCTCCATGAAGATCTTATTGGGTATGGTGAGGAGAAGCATGATCATGCAAGTAAAGGAGGCATCACCTTGATAAAAAAAATTAGTAGCACAATGGGGTAAAGGATCGAAGTCAGTTGTTGACTTTGATGATGTTGGAAATCCTATTGGGAAGAATCACAATACTTTCAAGCAATATATAGGGGCTATTACTTGCAAAAAAGTGAATATAACAATAGCATCTTGGCATAAATTTGATCCTTCCATGAAGTACTACAAATATAAGGATAAAAATGTGATATATTCTAACTTTAAAGATATTCACAATTAAGTTTTAAAAATATGCCACTATGTATATGAAATCTTACAGAGCATCTTTGACCTTGATGAAAAAATGCATCGTAAAAAGGTGGTACAATGTTGTTGGAGGATATTAAGGAATTATAGGATAAATCTGGTAAGAGAATACATAATGAGATAAAAGAAGAAGACGTCCGCCATAGAGCAATGGACCTATCATGACTCAAAGTTGTGGGAAGTATTTGTTGCTTCGTGATAAACCGATGAATTTAAAGTATTAAGCCTCCTCATTTAAAAGTTATTCTTATGAATTGTATGTTAGGTAATTAACATATGTTTTGAATTATTCAAGATTTGCACAATACTCGAAAAGAAATGCATGCACAAAATATGCATGACCACAAATTGGGTCCAAATGGCTACACAAGGCATCACCAATAGAAATTAGAAGCATCTTCTTATGAGCAGCCTACTCCTGGGTCTACTAAGTCTTCTACTACTCCTACACCATTACTTTGTCACGAGGAGTGGATTGGTGTGAGGACAAATCGATTTGCATAAATACCCAACCCCGAAACCATTAAGTTGGCTGTAAAAATAGTAAAATTCAACTCTCAGAGTGCATGCTCATTTTAACCTTGATTGTTATGTTTTACTGACGAAATACTATTGATGATGATTAGCGGGAGCTCTACAAGCAAAGAAAAGAAGGCAAAGTTTATCCCTAAGGGCCAAAGGGGTGAATTGATAGTTGCTTAGGGTTCTATAGAGCATCCTGGTCATATTAAATTTTTTTGGGTCTGGTGTCAGTATAAAAACTCTTTTTGGTTCTTCAGGAAAGCGTAAATCTATCAAGAAAGTAGAATTTTCACAAGAGAAGGTACAACACATGATTGAAAACGGAATAGAGGACACAATGAGATAGTTCCAAGCTTCTTAGTCTCAATCTCCTTAGACAATACAAGTACCAGTGTCACCCTGCTCTTCTAATGAGGTGCCCCCCCATGACAAAGCTAGTTGGGAGTAATCCCATGGACCGGCCAGGTGGCATGCTCGATGTAAGTTTTTTGGTGATCTAATAGTCTTTTAGGAAAATTTAAAATATATTTGTTATTAGGTATGTATAACACTATATACAACTATGCAGGGGTTCATGCCATGTCATGTTACATTACTAGAACTTAATTTCTTTGTCCATGCACTAGGAGACGCTTACCCAACCTTTATAGGTGACATGATTCATGGTGCTCCAAAGTCCTTTGATTTGGTTCGTGTCTCTATCAGGCTTGTCTATAATGCTAGAAAATAGACACCACTATCACTTATCCACCATGATCACATGACAATAGGTGATGTAGATGACAACGTGGTTGAATGGCCCAAAGCAGGAGTTATCTATTTATATGTATGCTAAATTGTCATTGCCTTTGTATTTGTGATTCTTTCTACTTGTGTATATAATTAGCAATAGATATGAGAATATATGCATATCATATCACCACCAGATATTCAATTACACACTTGGATTCAAAGGACCTATTCAACTCACTAGGTCCTAAGTGTAGGGGGTTGGCACTATCCTTAAGCGACTTAGAAGAAAGGCCAACTATAATGTTCCATTTAATGAGGATGTTACAGGTCAAGCTCACAATACTAGTATATTCTTGGCAGATATTGTGGAGTTATTTACTTATGATTGGTTAAATACAATAGTGATATAACTTTAGATATGATGTGCTCTTATGGATGTGTATCTCACTATATATATGTAAAAATATATGTTGATCTAGTTTCTTATATATTAATGCATACATATGCTCTGCAACTATTAATATAGGGTGTGTGGACAGTTCACACTAACCAATGTGGCATTTCTAGTTCCATCATTGATTATCTATGCAGATAAAGACCCAAAATCTTTTATTGATTATTGCTTGACCGTATTTAAATATTTTGATAATGTGAGAAAGAGCGTGATTATAGCTCCTTATAATTTTGGATAAGTTTTGGACACTTTGCTAATAATTTTGACTTGTGAATTATATTTCATTCTGGAATTTGAGTTTTTTGTGTTTGTCTTCTTTTCACTTGATAATAAGAAATGGGAATTGTTAATAATTATCCTCAAAATGCTAATTGTATATTATCTAGATCCATAGGGTGACGAAGTAGGGAGTGGGGGACACACCATGAAAATAACATTATATGACATATATTAATGTCATCATCAATACATGACTATTTACTAATCAATTAAATATATTATTTTAACTTATATGAGAATTAAAGAATTCCAAATGGCCGAAGGTAGATAAAAATGAAAATGTTATGTTGGAAGAATGTTGAGGTAGTTTGATGACTTCGGTGCACATATATGCCAACTATACTTACTTTTATTTATTAACATTTTACATAAGTCTAAATTTATAGTGTCCTACACAAAATAATAATTGGGTATACAGATACTACCTGATTCATTATATGGACCTTGTTTTCAGACAATTGTCACTAAACATTTATTGTATACAAAAGATAATATATATAATCTTCTATATAGTCTTGATCATCGTAAGTAAATAGCCTCATTTAAGAAAATGAAAAAATAAATCAAATTGTTAAATAATTCCGTTCTCTTTATAGTTGTTTGACATGATAGACTATACAAATGAAGAGCTAGATGAGATACCGGAAGAGTGGGTACACTCCTTTGTAAAGTAAGTCAACTTTGAATTTGATTGGTATGAAATATGGGTTTTCTAAACCTTGATAACATTATTTTTGTATACATGTGATGGTTATGATTTTTTACAACTTTATATTTGATGCAAGTGAATTATTGTTGCATATACGAATGAAGTGTGTATATATGCATGTTTGAATTCATGTGAAGATGAATGAATACAATGAGAATTACATTTATATATGTCGTGACAATGGAACTATATGTGTGTTGTCTAAACTGTGTATGTGTATAAGAATGGAAGAACAAAATTAGAGAATAGAAATGTACATGGACGGATGAATTGTGTGTATGTGATTATTATTGCATATTTTGCATGTGTGTTGGCATGTTATTAAGTTGAACACATGATGAAATCAGAAGTTTTAATGAACTATAGGTTCTACATCTTGTTGAACAGCTCGACAACAGATCCACATACCATCTATAGAAAAAATAACCATGACGTCGGTTATTATAAAAAAACTGACACAGTAGATTTGTGTCGTCAGTGTTATCACCAATATCGATGGCACGTCTACCTTATCAGTTAAAATTTTACGTGATAAGGAAGTAAAACATCATTTTTATAAAGAAAATGGCAGCACAACTATTCTAAAGGGTCATGCCACCCAACACAACCGTGTTACCCAACAGGCTTGCTCTTTCAACTCGTCATATCGCTCTGCATCGTCGGTACTTCATACTAGAATCGAAGACACAATAGGATTGTACGGTTGGTTCTTCTACACGGAACCAACGACACAGAGTGATACCACAGACATTGATATCTCTTTGATTCGTCAGTTTTTATTTTTATAGCAATCGACGCTGACTCTATGTCGTCAGTTTTTCTTTCTCTAGAAACCGACGGAGAAGGGCCTTAGATGTAGTGACGCCCATTTAGGTGTCGGTACAAAATCAGCCTTATAGGTCTATTTAAATCGACACTATAGGTGGTATGTATACTAATGATAGTCTCTTAAGGATATGAGAGAAAATTCCAAAGAACAAGATTAAGAAAGGAGTTTGTGAAAATGTGCATCCGTTTATGTTTTTGTACTTTACATAACATACCTCCAAAGTAATTACAAAGATGATGACACACTAAGAGAAATGTACTTTCTCATTTATAATAAAAAAAGATTTACATTGAAGAAGAGGACAGGCGGGCAACAAGCTGCGCCGCTAGTCCTTTTTGGATAGCAAATCCAATCCTCTGAAAAATAACATCCATACACTTGGGAGCCATAACATTACTATTCATAACTTTTTGGACTCTTTTAAGAAGCTCCACGGCTTCTGGTGCTAAGAATCCAAAAGTATCAAATCCAAAGAGAATAAAGGCATGTTGATTCTCAATACATGCTTTTTCATGCTTACCCACTTTGGCTGAAGCAGCTTTAAGGGCAGCATGTCCCGCTGTAAAAGCTCCACTCCTCAATCCCACCAGTGGAGAAACTCCTGTAAGGTCCACACATACATGTTTTCCTCCTATCCACTAAGAGAAAGTAAATAAAAATATGTCTTACCTCGATCCTCAACGACATTGTAGACATGTACGTCATAGTATCACTTTGGTATAGTCAGGGGCGGATCTGGGGGGGGGGGGGGGGGCTACCGGGGCTTCAGCTCCCCCTCCCAAAATCTTAAATGTTTATTTATATGTATATATGCATGTTTAGTATTATAAATATAGTACATATACGAGCTCTTTAGATATATGACAAGGCAAAGTTGTAGCTGGATTGGTAGAAGTACATTAGTTCTAAACTATGGACTTAAGTTCAAATCCTACTGTAGGGATATTTTTTTAACTCAGCCCACCCTACCACAACTAGTGCCATGTGTAGCTAACTCAGCCCCCCCTTATGTAATTTTCTGGTTCCTCCACTGGGTATAGTTGATAAGTCATTGAAGATGAAAGAAACTTGAACGATTCATTCCTAGACATAGCCTTCTTTTCTATACTGTTTGCGTAACTAGCATTGTTGTGATAGCCAAGGGATGGATAATTCTTGAGGTAATCAGCCATGCTCCGATACGTTTCTCCTTTCTGAATTCAACCTTCAAATCACACTTGTTGCCAACCACCTCACTCAAAATATTATTAATAGAAGCACCATTTAGGATGCACCTATGGATACTGGGGACCTACATCACCATGCAGACGAAGAATGGACGGGGCATGCTAGCAAGTGAGAGAGCTACACGTGGAAAGGAGATGTGTACTAGTTGGGGTGATTGAGATGGAAGAAAAGTAGTTCGATACAAAAGATAACTAGGGCCGACAAATGGTTAAAGGAAAGTGAAGCATCAAATAATATTTTTTAGCGGCTGCGGAGGATTCATAAGAGGGAAATAAATTTTAGGAAGGCTGAAGAACCGCATAAGAAAGATGCATCTCGCGTGATGTGGAAGGCATGGAACTAGTAGAAGATTTGGGTTTGGAGATGTGTTATCTTTCTTGCTGAAAGATATTTTGACTCTTATTTTTTCTTTTATATAATGATGATGTATGAAATGGGCTATTTGTGCTGACCTTTGTTAGATCATCAACTACGATTTTCTATTGTCATTTATTCTATTAGGAAATCAGAAAGAATGATAGTTTATTGGTTCAACATAGTAGTTAAGGATAATTGAAACAATAGTAAAGGACGAGACTTGAGGAAAACCTAAAAATTGGTCAAGGAGAATGTCTCTGACTATGTTTCCTTGACACTTGTTAAGTCTTTTTACAATGATTATCAAGAAGAGGTGGGCCTATCAGATGAGTTTACCTGTCTATGGTGTGGGTTTCTTGCTTTGCCCTACCTTGTACCATGAAGCCAGAGAGAAGGGTGATTCGTTATGTAGCTCCTCAAAATTTAGAGTATGTAGATTGTCCTAATAAAGATGGTTGATGACACTTTCATATGAACTTATTCTCACAAGGAGGCACATGGAATGCTTACCAAGGAGATTGGCATTAGACATAGGCTAGTAAAGACTCCACTCAAGGAATTTCAATTTTCTTGATGTATTAATATGTTTTATTAATGTTCTCTTAGATTAATAGTGTTAACAATATGCCATGTGTCTTAGTATCTTGGTGGAAAAGTGCATCATTGGACTTTGTTACACATCATCTATTGTGTCAAGAGACTGGAAAACTTTTGAGTTTTTGAATTATAATCTATGTTGTATGAAATAGGACTTGTTCTTGATATAAAAAATTGCAATATCCAAAAAAATTATCATTTCCTATATAGCTTCATACAAAGAGGAAGAACAAGCTTGAGGTCAAAAGTATGGACAAGCCTGTGTACATCCAAATTAAGTTACAACTACAAGAGTGATTCTAGAAAAGATAGTTAGAGAACTTGTCAAACAATTGTGATCCTATTGCCCTAGATGATCTTGAGTGGGGGAGTGAGCAGTGGCGGATCCAAAAAACTACAGGTGGGGCACTAAGTCAACGTATATGTAAATGTAGTTTTGTTTTACCATATGGGGGACTGAGAGTTAAATTTTTTTGCCAATGGGAGTTGAATCCACACCTCCAAATTTTGTAAGTAGGCCATGTAGCCAACTTCTTACATTTGTAAATAGAAATTCATTCAATATATTTATACATATTTTTAAGTATGTTTAATTCTATAATATACCTATTTAAGACTATTTATAGGGGGTAGGGAGCTAATGCCCTGACGACCCCCTGGCTATGCCCTTGAGAGTTAGTGCATGACATGCATTCTATGTGATCCTATGGTTGCAGAGGGAGTAAGATTGAGCTTGGTTGATGCTTCCATGGGAGTAATTGAATACATGGCTAGTCCTGGTAGACTGACGAGAGGCACTGGTACTGTTATTGGGACTACCTAGGGTAGGACCCAAATGATATTGGTGTTGAAACAAATGATATGGAATATGATATAAATGATAAAGAAAACTATAATGAGGGAAATAGTGAAGATGACAAGATGAGTCGGATGATAACAAAGATAGTTTGAGACTTTTAAATACCTTATCTTTGTTTCTACATCGGCTAAAGTCTAAACAACATACCTTTTGTTTAGTAGACTCACTTTACTTATACCATGTATGATATTACTATATAAAATGCATGGTAATACAAACTCACTTTACTTATACCATGTATGATATTACTATATAAGAATGCATGGTAATACAAAATTATGTCCATCAATGTTTCTTCTTTGTATTTTGAGTCTTTTATCTTGGAATTTAGAACGTCATTTTACAAATATGAGTGACTAAGACATCATGTCTTCTATTGTAATATAGCTATAATTTTAGGAATTTGATTTCATGTATTTATTTGTTATTAATAAATAATAGATAAAGATATATGTATAACAATATCAACATCTAAGTTGTTGTTGGCTACCCAAGAAAAGGAGTCGATGGCACCACCAAGTTGCCTCGATAACAATGGTTGTCAATAGAATTTCTAGAATAATGCTTTAGCTACTTCCTAAAGTACAACTGTGCTTTTGTAAATTACTTCCCCACATATTTTATGTGTACTTTGTTTGTCATTGTCAAGTTGCATGACTTTCCCACCATCAAACTATTTCATTAGGAACCAATTTTTTAAGGTCACATATTCAAGTACTTGCAATGGTAAGAAATGAAAGATAAAATCTTAGTGAAATTTGTGGCAAGGGTCGTCTGCTAGAATCATTGGTTCACTGTGAGAATACCAATTGAATTTAGATATTTGGGTGTAGAATGAAGAATAGGGATTGGTTTCACCAGCATTTCATATCACCCCTTTGTTTCTCATGGACCTAGTAAAGGATTAGTTCATGTTAATTAATACATTATAAATATAGGATAATATGAATTGCTTCTTAGAAAAGTGCCTATAGTCAAACAATATTCTTTTATTTGTCTTTATTACTAAATAAAATTCTGTTGTCCTTTACTTTTTTAGAATTTTTTCTCATTAGAGGTAAAAATGTGTAGGAACATAAATTTCATTTGTTGTGATTAATTTTTTTCTCCATGGTATGATTGTAGTTTGAAAGTCAACCAATGTGTATAATATATACATATTGGTGAGAAAATAAACATCATCACGCATTGTCCACAAGTTTATATGCTTCAGAAAGGAGGGGGATAATTAAAGGGATTAACAAAAGCAACTTTTCAAGACATTCATTTAAGAAAAACAACTTTTGAAAAAAGTCATAAATCCAAGATTTTGAATTATACTAAATTATAATACTATCCTCTTATGATATGGTTTATGGCACACACATTGGACAATTTGAAGATTGTTAATCAAACATGAGAAGTTTCCAAGAAACTATAAGTGAAAAGAAGGGGAAAGAACAACATAAGAAACTAGTGAATAAACAACATTTGTAACCATGTGCAACTAAATATAGATGAAAAACAAAATTTCCTAGATAATGCTAGCATTCATAATAATAGAAAAAATTATCTTCCTTGCATTATTTAAAAAAATGGAAACTTTTCTATTTAATGAGGCAACAAATGATATATCAGGGCTATCCACAAATTAATATACTAATAGATAGGATGGATAGAGAATGAAAAATATAGAAAAACTAACCTAATTGTAGAGTGCAAAATATCAATATGGTCAACTCAAGGAACTAGTTTTCACTAAATTCTAAGTTCCTTTAGGGGTCCCACATCCGACCAACTTTGGTTCTGGGAGGTGTGAGATTGAATCTACATCACAATTGATGATAACCACAATGGGGTTTGACATATGTATATATCTCCTCAAAAAATTTAGTTCTTTATTCAATGGAACAATGTGAAGTTGGAATGGATGAATGAAGGAAGATATAGATGATGGATTTTTCTTTCTTAATGGAGGTGGTGTGGTATTCCCTGAGAATTAATGTGGATTTCCTCATATAATAAAATTTAATGTAGGAATATGAGAAGATCCCTCAACTCCCACTTGATCTCGTAGGTTGTAGCAATGACCATAACAGTTAAATTAGGATATTTGGGTTGGCAAACAAAATGGGCACAATATGACTCATTGAATGGAGAAAGTAGGATATGGGAAAGAGAATCCTATTAGAGAAGAAATATTTCATAGACATTTAGGTATGGTTTTCAATCTTGCCAATTAGTATAGAGTCAGAAGATGTGTTTGGGGGTGGCGGGATGGTGGGTTGCTGGATTGGGTTGATTGGTAGATTATATAAATAGACATTCGTTTCAACCAAATATACTTATGTATTAAATTTCATCAAAATAGGAGTCAAATTTTCGGCTATCTTATCGGAAATGTCAATAGTTTAGTGGGAAAAATGCAACAAGTTAATGGGTCTCGTATAGAAATTCCAAAAGTGAACCCTCACATGCATATGCCTTTCTTGTAGGACTTTAGATTGGACCTCAACCTTTTAACATAGGTATAATCGGAACTTATCTATTTTCTCTTTCATCTTTTTCGATAGAGGGAATGATACAATTAAATTTTGTATTGTATACCAGAATTGAAAATAGCATGCATATATATATATATATATATATATATATATATATATATATATATATATATATATATATATATATATATATTATTTTAGTAATAGATCCATTGCTTATCAAAATAGCATAGTTTAAATAACATGCCCCCATCTCATATGTATTATATGAGACATTTCACTCCGAAATATACATTAGGAGGTGATGATTTTTTCCTTACCAAAGGTTTATTTACCCTCTCACCACTACTACATCACTCATTATTTCAATATTGCAACTAATAATTGTTCCTTCTCACTCATTCATGTTTAAAACTATTCATCTTATGCATTATTGATATATATTCATAATAAGTAATTTTTTGTATAGCGGATAGAATTGGTAACAATATGACAACAATATATGATAAAATGTTACCAAGACGGGGAGTGTTTGGGAGACATTCTATGGCAGCACAAGGGGTGAACATGGTTCTGTGTGGAAGGAAGATGGCGGTTCAGAGCATATGTGAACGATAGTAGAGTCACTATGGGGAGATCACATGATTGGGGCTATGACCCAAGAGATACACTGGAAAGATGATCACATGGATGTGAAGATACAAAATTTTCATGTAAAGGAGGCAGGGTTCAATATGACCTACGGAGGGATGGGGGGAGGTAGTCCACATAGGGAGAGAGGCATGGTATCCAGAGGAAAAGGGCATTTGTGGCATTTCCTAGATTTGAGGATGTCTTCAATGAGATAGTAACTAAAAATCTAATCATTTCGAAAAAGAAGTACCAATTTTAGTGTATCAGAAACTTGGGTGTACGAATTTGTTTTCCAATTTTAGTGAACATGAAACCTAGGTGTATAGCTAAAATTTTCAAGGCAACTATGATTGGGTTGTTGGACTCCATCCAATCAAAAAAATATTCATTGGATATCTAAGTACAACTAGTAAGCCTAATCAAATTTCATTATTCAATGAATGTGGACACCTCCAAATCCGGATTGCTCCTCAACCAAGGAAAATTCTAGAAAGGAAGCTTTTCTATGATTCAGTTATAAAGCTTGTAGTAACAATAATAGGATTCTTAACTTTAACCAATAAAATTAAGATGTTACGGGAACCTATTGGCAAATGTAATCCATATGAATTCAACATGAATCACTTTGTTCTCTAGTTTCATGTGAAAAAAGACTATTTCCATGTGTTGACAGGGGGCATGGGTAGTATGCAACTTCCCTCTCATAGTCATTCAATGGTATCCAAGCTTCCAACCAACAAATGGTCTTGTCTGGAGATTAATCTCATGGGATCGAATAATATACCTTCCAATTGACCTATACCATGAGTTAGTTTTTAATAAAATTGGATTGGCATTTGGGAAATTAATCAAGGTTGATGTTCAAGCAATTCAAGAACTATAAATAAATTCCCATTTTTGGCTAATGAGGTTGAGACCACTATGTCTGTGTAAGTTGTTGCCATCATCGATTGGCAAGTACACAAATTTGAAAACTATTCCAAAAATCTTTCTGGGATGCGGCATTATTTGTCACTCCCATAAGGCTTTGGGGTGGATAAACTAGATTCGGGGTAGGTTAACAATGTTTAACAAACATAATATGGAGGGGTGATTTGGGTGGAACTGGAGAAAAGTGCAAAGTTAAATATGGGAGGAATATCTACATGATAAGAAAACAAAGACTTAAAGATCCTAATAGAGGAAATAAAGGACATACTACTCCCCATTCAAATATATTTGGGCATTGGAGGTAGAAGAAGTGGATGGAGAGCAATATCATTATGAAATGGGTGGAGAAATAGTAGCTCATACTACTGACATAATCATAATATAAGGAAAGGTAAAAGAAGGAAATATAAAACATGAGATATTGACAAGAATTGGTAGGTCCCCACAGAGGTTGATGATGTGATATAAACCCAACAAGGATGAAGTGATTAGGAATGCAATTTAGATAGAAATATAAGGTGGTAGTAGGCCACAACAAACCATATGGATTATTGGGAGTTCCCAAAGAATCCTCCTCAACCTAAACCACTACAAACTAGTGATTTGGGTAGGGAGAAGCACACCAATACTGGGAAGATGAAGACAAAACAATCAAAGATCCATCTAGGATGAAAGACAATCTTAATGAAAATGAATATGAGTTCAACCACGATGCCTCTAGTCTAGGTGAGTGAGCATTTTACTTCTTTTCTTATTTTTATGGTTAGTGTTCTGAGTTGGAATGTCTAGGGGATCATGAATGATAATACCCAAAACACCCTAAAAGAGTTAGTTTGGGATTAACACAAGCATTCTCCCCCCTCTCCCATGCCCATAGCGGAGGGAAAACACCCAGGAGGGTGGTAAATCAAGGCGGCAGCTGGGATTCAAACCCGAGTCCCTTTGTTAGGGGACATCGTGCTTGACCACTTGAGCCACTCCTTGTCAGCTAAAAGAGTTAGTCTTGATGTATTGATATAGTGTTTTTTCTATTAATGAGTCTCATATCTCAAGTTCAATGGATGATGAAACTATTCATTTATAGGTGTTCAATAGATCTTGTAGGAGTTCAGAACAAGGTTTATCTAGAGGTAACTTGCTTATATGGTAGAAGCACACCTATAAAATAGAAGTTTTTGAGACACATTAACAATATGTGCATCGTATGGTGAACATGACCTTCTTATTGTGGTTTATGCCCACCCAAACCCCAAAATGAATGCTTTGATGTGGAAACATATTACTCATATTGGTTGGAACATGTCAGATGAATGGGTTCTGGTGGGAGATTTCAACACTACGTTGAACCCTATTGAGAAGAAAGGTGGGAAATTATTAAGACATTCAAAATCTAATACATTCAACAAAGTTAATATTGGGGTCAATCTTGTGGATATTGGGTTCTCAGGCGAAAGGTTCAAGTATATGGAGGGTATTCTCATGGACATGATGACATGTTTCTAGCTAAAAAATTGTTGGAGTAAAAACTGTTGGGAAATATGGGCACATATTATAGAAGTAGAAACAAAAAAATTATCTATCTGTATTCCCATACCAGCAAGATCTTGTCAACTACTATGAAATAGGAAGGATGGTTTAATGAGTTATACCTAGTCTTAGAGCAAGTCTAGCGACAACAACTTGCTTGAATGCAACTATTTTCTAGTTGTTCTTGGACGGTGACTGTTTAGCTCCTGGTCTTCACCATGAAAAACAAACAAAATATCTTCTACAGTGACTTCTGTTGTCTCACCACAGACTACAGGCTGACTTTGCACTCCTAGAAGAAGCCAAAGGACTCTTGCCTCTAGAGTAGTCCACGCAAACCAACTAGAACACCTTTCGTTTAACTAGAACAGACAGGAAGGAGTTGTCCCTCCCATTGGTGCACTAGTTACCAACTTGCTCTTCCACAACAAGGATCCTTAGTTGTTCTCTCCCATTGTTATCCCTCCCTTGTCAGGTAGGACTTTCTTAGGCTCTCTCGGTTATCCAAACTAGAGAGGACAACAATTTCTAGAGCAACTGATTCTCAGTTTTGTTGTTATTGTTGTGGGAAGCCCCCAACACCCCTCTATTTATAGGTGGGATTAGGGTTAGGGTTTCCAATATGTACGAGATTTGTGAAGGAGTGGAAGGGACTAGAAGAACTTGAATTTTTGTAACCAGCAAACCATGAGATGGTCATCTGGTGACCCAAATAGTCGTCTGGTGCACGAGACTATCATTTCAAAGTTTCCTAATCACATACAAACTTGGAAATTTAATTCTAATTAATGTTAAACATTAATTCCTTGCACCACAAATATTTATGCAATCGAAATGAGTTCAGCAGGTTGGTACTCACAAATATCAATTCTCTAGCTTCTTTACTTGGTCTCAGGAGGTTGGTACTCAGAAAATTCTATTCATGATGTCTCCTGGGACTCCTCAGACTCTTCTGGCATCTTGTGGGCCAGAATATAGTCATACTCCTTCTTCATTAGTTGTAATTGAAGCCTTTTCATTGGGGAGAGTTTTGGATTATCCTTTAATGTGTTGGTTATCTTCTCTAAGATTTCCTCTACACCCTTCAATGAGGTTCCTTCTTCATCAATGTGTCTTCAGTCAAAGTCGACATTATGAAAGTTTCAACATTAAACTTGTTGTTAGCATAATTAGATTTTATATTTTATTTAATGCATTAGGATTTAGTTCATATCGTTTAATTCATCATCACTTCTATTTTGTAAAGCATAAAGAGCCGCGACCACATCTTAGACAGAAAGTAGAACCGCAATCAAGGAAGGTGTCGTGACTGCGACATCACAGAACCAAAGTATTAGCAAGTAAAAGATATGTCGTGACCGCGGTCCAAAACCTTCCAAGACTGTGGCGGTGATTAGTAAAAAAAGTGATGTCACGACTGTGGCAGAGAAACATTATGACCATGTAAGGCACCATGACCGTGGTCATTGTTCGACCATGTTGAATGAGCTTCACACAAAGGAGGGATGCGACCGCTGCCAAAGATATGGTGTCGCGACCGCGGCCAAAAAATATCTATTCGATCGAAACCACGACGGTCGTGGTGGGGGTTCCCACTCGAGGGTAGATCAACCAAAGGATAAACCGCCAGGATAGGCCAAGCAGAAGCACCACATTAAGCCCAAAACGTAGGTTCAAAATTTTCAGAGAAGTCGTGAGTATGTGGGAAAGCACCGACAAACTCTGTCAAATAGAGAAGGTAGGGTCGTGGCGGTCTCCATGACATTGAACAAGCCGAAAGGATCTTGTATGCTCAAAACATGAAATGAAACTTAGAAAAATCGAGGAGTCGGAATGACACTGATCAAGAGAATGTGTCCAATAAGTACCTCAGTTAGATTAACTATTTGAAACAACGATGAAAGAGGCAGTGGCAGGGGAGTGCTACTGCGGCGACGGTGCGAATCTGTTGGCGGGGGTCCGAATCTAGCTCGTTCATTGTTTCATGCACTCACACTTTGCAAGACCATTCAATTGTTCGGGAATCATAGAGAGTGTGGGGTGAAAGAAGAACCCTGATGTCAGAGGGGTTTAGTTTATATACCCTTGAGTAACTGTGACCGTGACTGCAATAGGATAGATCGACGCGACTGCAGTTGGGTGATCTCTCATGCTCTCTATGACTGTGGCCTAAGGGTCTTAAAGAACATACCACGACCGCAGCAGACGTCGCGACCACAGTTCATGCCGTGACTGTGGTGCTTTCAAGACAACGTCAACAAAATCAACCAACTAAAATAAAAAATTGTAATTCCTAATGAATTTTTTTGGTAGAAAGAGATTAATATATGTACTACACTTATACCCCTACTAGGTATGAAAACCTAAAACATTAAAATATGGAGAGTTACATAGCTAATAGTCTAAAGCACGACACAAAGAAAATATGAATAAAAGAAAGTAGCAAAAACTTGGGTTGTCTCCCAAGAAGCACTTGTTTAAAGTCTTTTAGCTTGACTTTCTGTATCATCCCTCTTCCTTTTTCTTCATCTGTTGCTGATACTTCCTCATTTGTTCCACCTGTTATTGGGCTGCTTTCTCCAAAACTTAGTTCTATCCTTCTTACAAAATCTTCATCTTCATAATACCTTTTCACCCTTTTCCCATTCACTTTGAAGGTGCCTGTCTTATCTCCAGCTATCTCCATCACCCATGATGGGTATATTTTTATGACAGAAAAAGGGCCTGACCACCTTGCTCTCAGCTTTCTAGGAAATAACCTGATACTTGAGTTGAATAAAAGGACTGTGTCTCCTTCATAAACATCTTTGTTCTTCAAATGGGTGTCATGTCATACATTTGTTCTCTGCTTATAAATTCTTGCGGTCTCATAACTGTGCAGTCTCAACTCTTCAAGTTCTTGGAGTTTGAAGAATATTTTCTGCCCAGCCTTATCGAGGTCCATGTTCAAAAATTTGATAGCCCACATGGCTTTGTGCTCTAGTTCGATAGGCAGATGACAGGCGTTCCCGTAAATTAACCTATAGGATGTCGTATCTATAGGTATCTTATATGATGTGCGGTAAGACCAAAGTGCATTGTCAAGTTTCATGGACCAATTCTTCCTCATATGACTAATAATTTTCTCTAGTATCTGTTTAATCTGCCTATTTGATACTTCGACCTGTCCTGAAGTTTGGGGGTGATATGGCGTTGCAACCTTATGTTTTACCCCATACTTTCTCAACAGAGCTTCAAACTACTTTTCACCGAAGTGTGACTCTCCATCGCTTATAATAGTGTGTGGCACTCCGAACCATAGAAAGATAGTTTTCTTGAACAACTTAATTACTACCTTGGAGTCGCAGGTTTGGGTGGAAACAACCTCCACCCATTTGGAGACGTTGTTGACAACAACAATTATATACTAGTTCCCTTTCGATGACGGAAATGATCCCATGATATTGATCCCCCATACATCGAAAATTTCAACTTCCAACCAATCTGCTATTGGCATCTCATTCCTTTTGTTGATGTTTCCTGTAAGCTGACATTCCTTGCATGTTATAACAAATGATGCAACATCTTTGAAAAGAGTTGGCCAATAAAATCTTGATTGTAAAACTTTGTAGTTGTCCTTTCTCCTCTGTGGTGTCCCCCATAAGGTGAGGAGTGGCATTCCTTGAGGATTAAGGGTACTTGTTCTTCTGGTATGCATTAATGATATAAGTTGTCAGAGCACCTTTTGAACAACAGTGGATCATCCCAATAGTAATTTTTTAGCTCGGAGAATAATTTCTTCTTATGATTATATGTGATCTCCGGTGGAAGTTGTCCACATGCTAGGTAATTACAAATATCTATGAACCAAGGTAGGCCCTGCTCTTCCGACTGAGCCATCAAAAGAGATTCATCAGCATAGTTATCGTTCACTGGCAATTGATTTTCTTCATCAAAAATTATCCTTGATAGGTGGTCTAAAACCAAATTTTCGTTTCTCTTTTTGTCAATGATCTCGTGGTCGAATTCTTACAGTAATAAAGCCCATCGCAAAAGTCTCAGCTTTGTGTCCTTCTTCTGTATAAGATATTTTATAGCCCCATAATCAGTGTATACTTTTACCTTTGATCCTATGAGGTATGATCTAAACTTATCAAAAGCAAACACGATAGCCAGAATCTCTTTTTCAGTTGTGGTATAGTTTACTTGGGCTTCGTCCAACATTCTACTTGCATAGAAAATCACATGGTGTCTCTTATCTTTCTTTTGTCCAAGGACTACCTCGATGGAGAAATCATTGGCATCGCACATTATTCTGAGAGGTAGCTCCAAATTTGGTGCTTGTAGAATTGTTTTTGTTGTTAACACCCTTTTAAGGGTATGGAAGGCATCTAAACATTCACTAGTGAACTTAAACTCAACATCATTAATCAGAAGATTCTAAAGGGGTTTGGCGATCTTAGAGAAATCTTTTATGAATCTTCTATAATATCATGCATGCCCTAAGAAACTTCGTACTCCTGTGACAGATTTTGGTGGTGGGAGTTTGGAGATCTTACTTAGGTCCACTTCAATTCTTTCTTGCAAACCTTATGGCCTAAGACGATAGCAATTCTCCCAATTCAGGACAAGATGTTTTTCTTCACAATGCTACAACAGTAAAGATAGGTTTCTTAGACATGCTTCAAAATTTGTTCCATATACAGAGAAGCCGTCCATAAATACTTCTACTATGTCTTTCAGAAAGTCTCAAAACATAAATATCATGCAGTGCTGGAAAGTCATTGGTACGTTACACAACCTGAATGGCATCCTCTTGAAGGCATAAGTGCCATAGATGCAGGTGAAACTTGCCATTTCCTAATCATCAGGATGAAGTACTTGATAGAATCCTGAATACCCATCTAGAAAACAAAGTTATCATGGTGAGATAGTCTTTCCAAAACTTGATCTATAAATGGAAGAGGGAAGTGATCCTTTTTGGTAGCAGTATTTAGCTTGTGATAGTCCATGCACATACACCAGCCTGTTACCGTCCTCATTACCGCATCATCTCTATCCTCTCCTCTTATCACTGTCATTCCACCCTTCTTACACACCACATGGATGGGGCTAACCCAGTTGATGTCACTTATCGGGTAGATGATCCCAACATCTCGCAACTTTATAACTTCCTTCTTTACAACTTCTTTTACCATTTGGTTTAACTTCCTCTGGGGTTTAGCTAAAGGCTTAGATTCTTCTTCAAGGTGAATTCTGTGAATGCATAGGGAAGGCTTGAGGCCTCTGATGTCTTCTATAGAATACCCTATAGCCTTTCTATGCATCTTGAGCTCCTTTAACAACCTTTCTAGCGGGTCATCTATTAAGTTGGCATTAATGATCATAGGATTCATCTCTTCTTTGTCTTGGAATTCATATTTCAGTCCCTTTGGAAGTGGTTTTAATTCTAGATTTGGTTTTGGTGCTCTCTTCTCCTTATGTGTTTGCTCGAGTGAAGCGTACTTTGTGGTCTCGACTATCTCTTCATCATAGATGAACTCCTCTTTAGGTTGATTTAGGTAGTACATGATATCTATGACCTCTCGGTCTTCCATTGTAGGGTATTGACTATTCAAGGCTCGTATGAGGAGATCAACAATTGCCTTGTCCTCTTACACCTCTTCACAATATTGATTGTAGCTATCCATGAAGTAAACTAACTTAAAGAGAGAAGGTCCCCTCATGGTGTATTGTACTCAGAAATTGAGGTGATCATCCCCTACGTGCAAGATTCCTTCTGCTACATCTATTAAGGCTCTTCCAGTTGGAAGGAAAGGTCTCCCAAATATCATTGGGCATTTAGAGTCCTCGACCGTGTCTATTACTACTATGTCGCATGGTATGAAGAATTTCCCGACCTGTGTCGGAACATCTTCAACTATTCCTACAGGTCTTGTAAAGGTGTGGTCGGCCAATTCGATTCTCATGCATGTCTTCACCATGTCCGTCATCCCGAGCCTTTGTGCTAGAGTCAAGGGAATTAGACTAATGCTTTCTCCCAAATTATCTAACCCCTTCCTCTCCACATTGTCTCCGACACCAAAAAGGTATGTTGAATGCTCCCGGGTCCCTCTTCTTGGCTAGTAACTCAGTTTCAACAAAGGCGCTTGACATTTTCACCAATTGAACGGTCTTGATATGGTCCCGTCTCCTTCTCTTCATGATTAGGTCCTTAAAGAATTTTGCATATGTAGGCATTTCTTCAATCACATTGAGAAATGGGACATCCAAGTGTAGTTTCTTTACGGCTTCTATAAATTTTTCATACCTCTTCTTTAAATGTGTCTTGATCAAATTGTACGGAAAAAGAACTCTTAGGGCATAGGGGTTTCTGTTCGAAAGGACTTCTCCTATAGGATCTAAGTTCTTTTCCTCTTCCTCCTTCTTTTCGTGATTCCCTTCTTCTATACTGCTTACATCTGGCTCTTTCCTATTGGATGCTTCCGTTGCAATCTCATTCTTAGATTGTTGATTACTACAACTTCCTCCTTCTTTGGTGTCATTAGTGTTAAGATCTTTCAACATTCTCCCTGATCGGAGAGTGACCATTTTTGCAGTCTCTGTATTTGATGAGATCTTCCCTGAAGGGTTCTTCATAAGTTCAGCTAGTTGTGCAAGCTGTTGATCAATCTACCATTGGTGAGTTTGCATGTCTGCCATTTGAGTTTGTATTGTGGTTAGCACTCTTGAATTGGTGATTTCACTTTGAGCAAGTTGGTCATTTATTGAAGCTTGCCTTTTTACAAAGTCGAATAGTTGAGCAATCATGTTAGTTTGCTTGCTATCTTTGGCTTGGCTCGGCCCTTAGCCTTGTCGACTCACATTTTTATTTTGACTCTAGTAGTTTCTTTTGTTCGTCTTATAGTTAGTAGTTCTACTGTATTGAGCCGACCCTCCTTTATTCTCAAATCTAGGAGGAGGTTTGGACGAATTACTCAGTTTATGAGAGTTTTCCGCAACTTGTTTGTTGTTGTAGTTAAACCCAAGATGATATTGTCGTTTGAAATTAACATAAGAGACATTCTCTATTTTTTCTTCACTTTCAGTTTCTTCACTCTCCTCTAGCCGTGTATAGATATAGTTGTCAACTCTATGCCCTCCTTCTCCGCATGTAACACATTTCATGACTTTCTCTGCTTGTTTCTTGCCCTTGCTCCAGTGTCTTTTAACTATTTGGCATCAGTGGTGATTTTTTGAATCTGAGTTGTAATAGTCTCCAAGGCCTTGGCTTCGATTGATGGTCCTTCAGATCCTGCCTTCTTGACAGATCCTCGATCATTTCTATCATAATCCATGCCTACTTGTAGTGTCGCCACGTTATCAATTATCTTCATGGTTCTGCTTGGTTTCTTACCAAGAAAGTTGCTTCTGGCAGCTGCATTCAGCAAAGTTCTTTTGGTGGGAGTTAGCACATTGTAAAAGGTGGTCACTAGGAATCCCTTATGGTAGTTGTGGTGAGGGAAATCTCTCTGGTATTCTTGAAAGAATTCCCATGCCCCATGAAGGTTCTCTCCCAATTTTTGTGTGAAAGAGGTGATCTTTTACATATTACGGATAGTTCTCTTAGTGGGATAAAATTTAGCAATAAAAGTGTCTGCAAGGGGTCTCCATCCATCTATGGACTAGTGGGGTAAGTTGCGGTATCAGGATAGAGCCTTATCTTCAAGGGAGAAATTGAATCCCTTGCAATATATCACTTCTTGAGGAACTCCCCTGATCTCACTAGTACAAAACTGACCTTTAGTGTCAGTTATTTAAGGCCTTTGGCATCGGTTTCAAAGTGACACCCAAGTGGTCGCCGCTAAAAGTCAAAACCGACACTATAGGCATCAGTTACTTAATAAAACTGACACTATATCTAGGTTAAAGACGTCGACATTTCACAAAAACTGACATCATAACCCTTCCTTCCACTAATGAAATGCGCCAGCAAGGGCACCATCGGCATCAATTTGTATATAGAACTAACACTATATCCACATAGACGTCGGTTTTTTGCTAATAACTGATGTTGTATGTCTTTGTTTTTAGTTTTATACTAATAACTGCCATCTATGTTCTGATTTTTTTTCTTATCAGTTTGCAGGCCTACTTTATGGCTGGTCGGCAGGATGCAGAACCTGCACTTCAGTTCTGAATTGTAGGTTTATAACATCCATTGATGTCATCCAACAACAGGCCATAAACATGCAAAATTAACAAGACGGACAATATTAGATATGGATCATGTGATTCACACACATGTATAAGCACATTTAATTCATATTATTTTTCATCACACACATGTAGAAACCAATAGTTCCATACACATTGTTAGTTTCCTCCATTTTCACACACATTTAGCAACCTACAGTTCCATTCATTTCATCTCTTTTCACATTCAGACACATGTAGAAACATTCATGTATTGATCATCTTCACATTCACACATATGAAAATTCTAAAAAATTCATTCACATTCACAAAAAAATAATTATGAGAACAAAGTTTAGAAATATCATTCTTTATTCATCATCCTCATTATCACCATCAGTATCCCAATCATATTTAAAAATTCCCACTACTTATAGGGATTTTGCCCATTGTTCTCTTACATCATTTAAGTCTTCCATCGTATAGGGAGAATGTAAATCTAATAACTTTCCACCTGTAGTGAAGTCAATTTTAAACACCTGCAAAGAGAATGACATATATATATAATTAATAATATATAATAAGATTTATATATTTCATATTATCTAATGAGATTATATATAATACCTTATGTATGATATCGATTTCCATTGCGGCATGTTTGATAATTATGTCCATAAATCGCATCACATAGTATGCACATGCCCAACCATTGTCTTGTGTAGCACACTGTAAATTGATACATACAAAATATTCAAAAATACAAATAAGCACAGTTCACATAAATAATATATAAATTGGAGTCGGGAAATTACTTTCACATTCTCCCAAATTAGTGACTAATTCTTTTTCTTGGGGACCTTTCCTCTAGCTCTTTTAAACTCATGTAAAGCCCTACATGTTAATGTAACACATTAAATTGCATAATTAAATAGTAATGTAATAACAGATGTTAACGGATATAAAAATATGAAATATTTCTCATGGGAATAATGGATTTTTCATTGTGTGTCCATATAATGCATTCGATTCATTCCCCGTAGGATCTAGATAATAGACAGTGAACGTCTTGGGGACAATAACTAGTAACTCCCAATGCCTACCACTATAGGTAAGAAAGTTAAAAATTAATAACTCAAAATCCACTATAAAAATGTAATTTTCTTAAGTCCAAATTATAAGCAAAGTAAACTTACTCGACATTGAATGGAGCTATTATCACCGTCTTCTTTTTTTACCAAAATGTTTAAAAGCAGCACAGCAGTATGAAGTAGCTGAAGAAGGGTCTTTATCTACAAGTCTAATCAAAGATGGAACCCAAAATCCCACATGGAAAAAATGAAAAATATGTACATATCATGTGTAAGTGGCTGCAAAACATGTATTACGTATGAATTAATATATAAGAAACTAGATCACTGTATATAAAACAAGGTCTATGGATGTATAAACAAGATCTCACCATATCCATAACTATATCATAGATGCATTCAGCCAATCATAATGAAACAACTCCAAAATATCTTGTATAAATAGCTTGTTATCGTATGATTGACCTGCAACTTCCTCCAGAATAGAAACATTTATAGGGAAATTTGGATCATGTTTGCCTATCCATACTGCCATACCCCTACAATTAGGACCTAACGAGTCATGTAGGTCCCTTGGAAGCCAACTTGTTACTTCAGGAGGTGGAAGTGGAGGCCGAGATGTAGCAAGTGTCTTCCTTTTGACCTGTATATATAATTTATATCAATTGACTCATATATACACATTAACAAATTAACGTAATGTAAATTTATCATACAATATTAGTATAGACGACATCTTCTTTGGGCCACATTATCACTCCGCCTTCTGCCTCGCCAATCGTTTCAGAATCTAGGTGGGCATATGGCAATGGAAGATCCCTCCAATTGGGGAGTACATGTATCGGGCTCACACGAACAACACCAGCTAGTACTAGAGTCCCATGAAACATGTCTGTTGGAAGGGCTGGGTAAGCTGGTGCCTCTGCAATGATATATTCTTGACTTTTTAGACGGCATGGATTCAACCCGTACAAATTTACGTAAAGCATGTTATATACATATATACATAAACATTTCCTCTTGAAAAGACTAGCTACTATATATGTCATAAAAATACTTACCGTGGACGTGCTAGGTGGTGGGTCTACATGATTACTCCCAACCACCTCTATGGTAGGAGAAGACTGGCACGCCACAGGTACTGTCTGAGTGGCAGGATGAGACGCCTTCTACTTGCTAATTGCTTCATGGAGTCTCTTATCAAGTTCTTCCTCGACTCTCCTATTAATTAACTCATCTACCTATACATGGAAAAAAGAAACACTAGCTTTTAATTATTGAATTCCCTTTTACAATAACATTCTAAAAAAAGAATAGGTTACCTCAACATTTGATAGTCCCACTTTTGGGACAGATTTGTGATGTGATGGCCCAAAGAACACTTTTATGCCCACACCAGTGCTGCACCCCTAACACGTCCAGGATGCTCTGGGTTACCAAGAGCAACTGTCAATTCATCCCTTGTACCCTTAGGGATGAACTTTCCTTCCTTCCTCTGCTCGTGAAGCTCTCGTTAATCTCCATCAACATAAATTGGTAAGTAAACATAACAATAATCAATATCAATTTCTCTAAGAGTTGAATTTTACCATTTTTGCAGCCGCCTCAGCATTTGCGGGTTTCGTTATATCTCCCTTCTTGTTTTGCCTCCTAACTATCCACATAGCATGGCGTGGCAGAGGTGTGGGACCAATAGTAGAGGACTTTGCAGCCTCCTGAGTAGCAGCAGACTGAGCAGTAGACTCAGCTTGTAGTCTTTGGTGAATGCTTGCATAGCCTCTTAGACCCATTGTGTGGCATGCACATTCTGTGCACACCTTGCTCTTTGAGCATCGATGATAGCCTTGTTAGTAAGCACATTGATTTGGTTAGTAACACTAAATCTTAATCTTGAATAGGTGAACACATAAGAATGTATATTAATTAAATTGGGAGTGGTGCTTAAAAGATTTCCTATGTGTGGATCTCTTTGCAAAAAGTTTTAATTTTTTAGTGATTTTTAGTAATCCGCTGCAAATGATTCGCTTCCGCTTAGTTAATCTTGTGTTTCATAAGTTGGATGCCACAATTTAGTGGTATCAGAGCTCTAGGTTCGATGAGTCTACAAAGACATAGGACTAAGGTAGTAGAGTCTGTTCTAGTGTCATCCAGTGTATCTGATAGTGTTTTCTTCTCATATAGGAGAAGAAGAACTTGAAGATGACTGGGTCACATGAGAAGTTGTTGTAGAAAGTAGCAATGCTGCACCAAAAAGAGGTGCATGGAGGCAGGCAAGAGAGGGAAAATTGCCTGAGAATCCCCTACCTAATCTAATTGTGATAAGAAATCCTTCCTTAGGAATCACTGTTGGGGAATTTAGGGCAACCATGATGTATTTAGTGGATCGAGCACTAGCAGTGCAACCTAGATTACCATCCCCTAATGATGATGTTTTGGACATCAACAGGATATGTAATCCACAAAAGCAGGTTGAAGCAATGGGGAATGATGAAGTTCTGGACTTAGAACAAGTATGTGCTCAACCTCAGCATGTTGAATCAATAAATAGTGAAGGAAGAAATAGGTTTCAACCCAAAAGCAGAATTTGCTATAGGTGTAAAAAGCCTAGACATATTGTAAAGAATTGTCTAACAAAGAACAAGGAAGAGAGAATTGAGAAAAGGCATATCCAAATCCAGGGACAGAGGCCTAGTAGTTCCAAAAAGGGAAAGACTTTGGTACCATCAGTACAACCAGGGCCTAGTGTACCAAGGAAATGGTCATCTAGAAAGGGTAAAGAACCCTCTAGACCATACCTGGCACACAGAATTTGTTACCAATGTAGACAGATAGGACATCTGGCAAGAGATTGTTCATCCAAAAATGTTATGGAGAATCAACCTCTAAGGCAGAATCAGCCTAAGGAAGTGAATAATCCACGAATCATGATAGGTTAGACAAAATAATGTCATTCTTATATGTCTTTTTATGGTTTCCTGAGTTAATTTGAGAAGGTAATTGATTGATCTTTCTGTAATCAGTCCTACGAGGACTTATATTTTTCATAATAAACATTATAGATGTATCATGTTGTTCTTACCTCTATGAGAAGAAGATGAGGTATTGAAGAGATGCCTAGATAAAATCCAGTGATGTTAAATCTTCTATTTGTGATAATATGAAAAAGAAGGAATATAATAGCATAAAAAGTGCATACTACTTAATCTCAGTATTTATATACCCTGGCCAGGTATACAACTATTGATGATAAAGTGAGTATGGAAACTCTTAGATTGTAATATTTTTGATTGCCTTGATCAAGCAGTCATTCTGATACAATCTAATGAGTATCATGAAATAAGAAGCATGGAATGAATAAATATGTCCTATTCTAAGCATAAGAAAGAGAAATCTGAGATAACCTCAGATGAGCATGTTTGTATGAGGAATTAAAATCATAATCCTCATAAGATTAGAATGAGGAATATGATTCCTTGTTTTCTTTTCTCTCAGGGACATGGCAATCAAGTGGGTAATAGGACACTTGATGTGCATAATATAAAGATGTTTATGTGATGGATACTTAGAAAGGTATCAATTTATCTTGGACTTTGGCTCCAAGATGAAGATATATGTAACAAGTAATGTCCCAAGATGAAAGGAAGATAAATAAGTGATGTGTTTTTAATACATGTGATAGATACCAAGGTAAGAGATTCTGGTATCTAAGAAATAATAGATGGTTTATGTTGAATATGTGAAATGGTCAATTATGAAATTAAATTAATCATGTAAAAACAATATGAACATCACATGTTAGGGGTTTATGTTTTGCATAAACATAACAATTGAAGATATCTTTGAGACAAGTTATTACTTGACAAGTAACCTTTCCTTATGATAAGAGAATGTATAACTAATGAGATAGTTAGTGCAGGTAATAAGGAAAGATAGTATGGTGTTATCAGGTGAGATGACACAATCAGGGTATGAAAAAACTTATAGTCTCAAGTGGATGACAAAATATAATGGTGATCTTGAAAGAGAAATACTGAACCAACTAAGGAACATGGGAGTATGAGTTCCATGTGAACCATTCCATGATAAATTTGTGTGAAATAACTTTTTATTGATCAAAACTCTATGGTGTCTCCATAATAATGAGGTGTTATTTGAGGACATGATGATATGATGCATGGATAATATCTGATTCTCTTTATTAGGGATTTCGGGGATGAAATCTTTGTTAGGGGTTTATAATTTGTAACATCCCTAACCTGGGTTATACTTAAAACTAGGTGTTTTGATTAAGAAATATGATTGTATTCTTGATCTTATCTTGTGAAAAGTAATTAGGGCTCTTGAGAAACTTATGTTTCAATTTTGGTCTTGTTTAAACAATGTTGAAGCAATGTTTGCTTATTTTGGACTAAAGTGTAAATTACCAAAGTTGAGGGGTTAAATTGCAAATGTTGCATGATAAGATGTTCCTCATGTGTTGAAGAATCATGAGAATGAATATGATGCAAAGGTATGGCTTGTGGTAGCCTGAGTACCAAGGAAGAGCTGATAAAGCAATGTTTATGCATTAAAACCTAGTTTTGGTGTAAAGTGCAATTTACCCAAAACCCAGGGTTCAATATGCAAAGTACCACTTCAATAAGGTCCCTAATGTTTATTGGAACCATGTAGAGCAAAGAAAATGAGAAGGGTGCCTCATTTGAATTAAGTTGGAGGAGAGAGAATCTTGATATTAAAATAATCAAGATTTAATCCTAATTGAAACCCTAATTCGATTTAGGGCAAAAATAAATGTATTAATTAAAGGGCCTTCAAACAAAATTAAAATTGTTGGATTCAGATGTGATTAGAAATCCTTGAGCCTTGCAAGGACCACGAAAATATCCAAGGGAATGGATAACTCACTCACAATTTTATAAGAAAAAGAAATATCCACTCACATATGGATATTAATATTATATGATTTAAGGTGCTTGATTTGCTTCACTTTAAATCATGGATAATTGAGAGGAATAAGAGGAAAACAAGATATCCTCGTTCATAAGGAAGATGAGGGGGAAGAGGCGGCCATATTTTTGGGATTAAATGGATTTTTACAAAGCATATTCTCTCTCATTGAAAATTTTATAAAAAGACCTTTTACAAGCCAAATGAAAGGCTTTTACGACCCCAATTCTTCTCCTTGCTTGGGAAACGACCAAGGGAGCTTGGGAGGATCAGGAGGACGACTCCCTACCTGTTGGTAAGCTTCTTGATCTTGGTTCACCACGATTTCATGGTGGAAATCACAAATCAATGCATGATTTCTTCCTATTTCGGTTTCCTCTTCAATTCTAACCATTCCTTTTCACTCAAACCTTGAGCACGAGCCTTGGAATGGTGAAAGGAGTTGCATCCACCATTGTTGTCATGAGCTTGGAGATTTGGATCTCAATAGGAGGCGGGTTTTATGACTTGAAACCCTAACTTTGTTATTGCATTCAATTCCCCATCAAATAATGATCATTTCTCTATTTACAATTATTGATTTGGTTGATTGATGCAATGTCCATGGAAATCACAGCAGGTTTCGTGGGTCTAGAGCTTTATGATGATGACATCATCATAAGCACACACCTCCCCAAATATCTAGACCAAACGGTTTCAATCAAATGTCCGAACGGTTTGTGTTTTGGGAGCAAACGGTTTCAAACCGTTTGGAATGAAACAGTTTCACTAAACCGCATAGAAGCAAATGGTTTAAGACCTTTTGGTGATGTTGACCAGGGTTTACCATTTGGTGACTTGTTAATAATGATCTAGGTTAATGACCCACCAATTATTATTGATTAACTCCAATTGGTTCATGAGTTGAAGGTCCATCAATCACCTAAACCCTAATCGGGTTGAGTGCTGATTTCATAAGTAATTGAGTTTGAAACTTGGGTTGATTGACCCAAACGGTTTCAAAACCGTTTGGGAATCACCCAAACGGTCTCAAGACCGTTTGGAGGTCAACCAAGACCGTTTTGAGGTCTAGGGTTATGTATGGTTAGGTATTTGAAGATTCAAACATATGGTATAAACCCTAATCGGCTAAGTGCTGATTTTGCAATTGAATGAGTTGATGCTTTGGGTTGATTGACCCAAATGGTTTCAAAACCATTTGGGGATCACCCAAACGGTCTCAAGACCATTTGGGGGTCACCCAAGACCGTTTGGAGGTCAATGGTTAAGTTTGGTCAAGTGTTTGAAGGTCCAAAGATACCAAATTGAAATACAATTAAGTGTTGATTTGGTGACCAATCCTAGTATCCAAACCCTAATTGAATGACATGGTTAATGATGATGTGATGAGAAAACGGTCTCAAGACCATTTGGAGGTCATCCAAATGATTCCAAGAGCGTTTGGGGGTCAAACAAGACCATTTGGAGGTCTAGGGTTGACTATGGTTAGGTGTTTGAAGATCTAAAGGTACTAAGTTGACGTGCAATCAAATGTTGATTTGGTGATCAATCCAATGATCCAAACTTTGATTGATTGACTTGGATTTTGATGTTTACATGGGAAAACGGTCTCAAGACCGTTTGGAGGTCATCCAAATGACCTCAAGACCGTTTGGGTTCAGGTCATGTTCAATTTGGATGATGGTCCAATAGTTTTAAAGCAACTAGACTCACATTGGTTAATGTTGAAGGATCATCGATTCCAAACCATGATTCAGTTGATTCAAACCCTAATTGCTAATCAATTGAAGGTCAATTGAGGGCCAAATCAGTTGAAGGATGACCTAATTAACTCAATTGAAGTATGGTGATGGGTCAAATTGAAGATTGGTTACATGAATTCAATGATTGAAGGAATCAACATTGAGAACCCCAAATCGATTTGATAGGTTGAGGCCATAATTGGTCCATGAGGTTTTGAGGAGGTTTGGACAAAACAGTCTCAAGGCCGTTTGAGTCCAAATGGTCTCAAGACCCTTTGGGACCAAACGATCCCAAACCGGTTGAGTCCATGCAGTTTCAAAAAGGTACTTTAGCAAACGGTTTCAAGTGACCACCTTTACCAAACGGTTTCAAACCGTTTGAACTTTGAAAGACTAAGACGGTTTGGGGATCAAGTAGTCAAGATTAATTGAGGACTCAATTGATTAATCCACTTGGACACCGATTGTAATTGAAGATTCAATTGGTCAAATCAATTGGATACCTTATGTAATGGAGGTCCAATGTGATTGAATCTCTTGAGAATTAAGATGATGAATGATCCATTGATCCAATGATGATTAGTAATGACAATCAATGAAGGTAAAAGGTTGAAACCCTAATAGTACCTAAGTGATTAGTGACAATTAAGGGATGAACCCTAATTACTTATAAGAACAATGACGTGGTACACTATGTTAATCATAGTTGTATGTACTTGATTGAGGGTTGATGTAACCTAAGCAAGTTAAGAAGATGATAGCATGAAATTCATACATGAATATGATTCATGAGGTGATTAAGGGTATGATCTTTAAGTAAAGAGATCATGAAACCCTAATCAGGAACATAAACCCTAATTGATAGGGCTATTGAACTCTAACCATACTTGAGGGAAATTCTAAATGAAACCCTAATACAGGGTGAGGATGTAAACCTAATCCAGGGTAACGAAATATGAAACTCCAATTTAGGGAAATGTGATGTAAAACCCTAATTGAGATTGATTCCATGAGAATCCCTAATTGAGGTTGATTCCATGAGAATCCCTAATTGAGGTTGATTCCATGAGAATCCCTAATTGAGGTTGATTCCATGAGAATCCCTAATTGAGATTGATTCCATGAGAATCCCTAATTGAGATTGATTCCATGAGAAACCCTAGTTGGGATAAATGGTAAACCCTAATCATGGGAAATGGGATGTGAAATCCTACTCTAATGAAGTATGATAGTATGTGAAAACCCAAAGCCCTATTAAAGGGAAAAGGTATGTGAAACCCTAATTGAAGTTATAATACATGAAGCTTTAATTTGGGGCAACATGATGACAACCCAGAACCCTAATAATAAAACAGTGGGTAAAACCTTATAAAGGTGAAATATCATAAATGGTTGATTATAGGCAAGCCTATTGTAAGCAATGCCTTAACCTAATAAGTGTCCATATCATTAAAGATAGTTGGACCATTATTATGTGTAACCTATGCACTTCATGGTAAGAGTGATAGGTTAGTGGATGAAAGGATTAAGATGGGAAATACCTTAATCTAAGATAAGCTGATAACTTAAGAAAGTTGGGAGTGATGAGGAAAGTGATACATCAAGATATGAAAGACTTCACAGTTAGCATCTCAAAGTTGATATACTTTGATAACTATGAAATCCTAATGTGAGATGGGAAACCCTAATCCCTAAATTGGGTAATGGGACATGAGAAATCATAATATGATATGAAGATTAAGCCCTAACCCTATTGAGGGGATAGAGGTGTTACTATTGTACTACATGAAGTAATATGATATCGTTGCCTAGTGAGAGGTGACAAGATGTTTAATGGCCTTGTGAGCCATATGGTTAGATGTTTCCTAGTGAGAGGTGATAAGATGCTTCATGGGCCTTATGAGCCATGAGAGCAATTATGGCATAGTGAGAGGTACCAAAATAATTATAAAAGTTTATTATAAGAAAGGATAATGTTTTAATAAACTTAATAAGAGGAACAACTGTATTCAATAGAGAATGTGTAAAGCTATACAGGATAACCTCAGGGTTCAGAGCCTAAAGTAGTATGTGATGATCACTGATGAGTTAAAGGAATTAAATTCCATGAACTATGAAATCAGGATTGGTTAAAGTCCAATGCCTGGCTCTGAAATCAGGATTGGTTAAAGTCCAATGCCTGGCTATGTAATCAGGATTGGTTAAAGTCCAATGTCTGGCTGTGAAATCAGGATTGGTTAAAGTCCAATGCCTGGCTGTGTAATCAGGATTGGTTAGAGTCCAATGCCTGGTTGTATAATCAGGATTGGTTAAAGTCCAATGCCTGGCTATGTAATCAGGATTGGTTAGAGTCCAATGTCTGGCTGTGTAATCAGTTTTGTTAGAGTCCAATACCTGGCAGAGGTATAATGCCTGTAATCAGGGTTGGTTAAAGCCCAATGTCTGGCTATGAAATCAGGATTGGTAGTGTCCAATGCCTAGCGGTGTAATCAGGTTTGGAAGAGTCCAATACCTGGTAGAGGCTAAATTCCTGTAGTGATAACACAAGATTGGTAATAACCCAATGCCTGTAATGATGATTTAGGATTGGTATTAATCCAATTCATGTATTGATGATAAATGAGTACATGGTAGATGTATCTCTTTATTTGTTTAACAGGTTGGCTAAGGCCAACAGAATGAAACAAGAATGTTTCATAGGTGACATAACAAGATGATGAGTGTCACAAGAAAAGTTTGATATGATGGTATAACATGTTGAATAAATGATATACATGTCATTCCTATTCCTTATTAAAAGAATAGATGATATATTGCTCTATCATAAATAGTTTCAATGCTTACAAAGTTGAGAATGCTTTAAACTGCTTAACCTCTGCTCAGTTTCATATCTTTAAATTACAATGCAATGTTTTGGCGGAGAGTTATATCTCCCGCTGGAACAATTTTACAATTGTCTCACCCTCGCGAGATCTAATGTTTTTAGGTGGACGCGGACAAAGAGGCAGGAAACCTTTAGCAGAGAAGGAACAGCAGTAGCTTCAAGGACAGTAGTAATATCTCAGGTGGAGATACTGCATGTCTAGTTGTATAGATAGTAGTCCTATGTGTCGTCTCTGTACTCTCAGGTCCTCGGGATTTATAGATAGTGCTTTCATCATCGACTCGAGATTTTGGCTTGATTCCTCGAGGTTTTATGTTGTCTGTACATAATGTTGAATAGGACAGCTGATGTTGTAATCCTCGAGAAGAGATAATACAGGTTGTGTACTTATGGAACAGCATGTAAATTTTATATTTTGGTTCTTGATGAAAAAGATTTCCTATGTGTGGATCTCTTTGCAAAAAGTTTTACTTTTTTAGTGATTTTCAGTAATCCGCTGCAAATGATTCGCTTCTGCTTAGTTAATCTTGTGTTTTATAAGTTGGATGCCATAGTCAAACTCCCATATGTCTTCAATGACATTGTAATATGACATTTTAGCTTCATGTGGACTCTTATCCTTTGTATTTGCAAAAAACAATGAAGACGCTTGAAGGGTGACCCCACTATTTTGGACGACACTCTTATCATCTTGACGCTTTGTGTAATATGAGAATCCATTTATGTCAAACCCTTCGTAAGACATAACAATCAATTTTGGTTTAAAGGTGAGGCATTTGATAGTTTCAGTAACATTATCTGGTATTTGAGATAGTTGATGTAAGACTTTATCTTCAAACCACTTAATAGATGTCTTGTTATGCTCTCTAGCAAGCCACATTGAATTGACTCAAGGATATTGTCTCTCGATGAAATTGGTATGTTCCTCAATGTAAACACTCACTTCATCGATGTTGTGTAAAATATACAAGTGACCTTGTTCCAACTGCTCACGATTGATTACTTTCATCCATGATCCCAAAATTCCTTTGCTAAAATGCTCCTCAATATTCTTTTCATTAACAGGAGCGTCATTACCACTCAGAAAGTCATTACAAAAACCCATAACCTCTCTCGCACATGACCCTCGATAATACTCCCTTCAGGCCGATAACAGTTTCGAACATCACCTTCAAAAATGATCATGTATCGTTCAAAGGGATACATCCAATGCAAGAAAGCTGGTCTCAACATTTTCACTTCCCTAGTCAAGTGGACAACAAGATGTACCATGATATCAAAGAATGGAGGAAAATACATCTCAAGCTGACATAGGGTAACAACCACTTCTCTTTGCAATTTATCAAGAGTATCAAGGTCCATAACTTTTCTGCACAGACTGTTGAAAAAGAAACAAAGTCTAGTGATTGCAAACCTTACATGCTTCGGCAATAGATCAAATTGCCACAGGAAATATTTGTTGCATTAGAGTGTGACAATCATGAGATTTAAGACTTATCAAATTCAGATATTTTATTGATACCATTATACGGATGTTGGATGAGTAACCATGTGGCACCTTAACATTTACCAAGCATTCACAAAAAGCTTTCTTCTCCTTTCTAGACAATGTGTAACAAGTAGGATGTAAGTATGTTCTCCAATCGCAACTAACTACTTCTGTTAATTCTGTCCTTATTCCCATTTCACGTAGGTCCATTCTGGATTTTATCCCATCTTTAGTCTTACCTAGTATATTCAACAGAGTACCAATGATGCTATCACATACATTTTTCTCAACGTGCATGACATCGATACAATGCTTGATTGCCAAAGAAATCTAATAAGGAAGATCCCAAAATATTGACTTCTTCTTGAATAAATATTTGTCACTTCGTGTGGCCATGGTACATTGTGATCTCTTACCAAATTCATTGGCAAAGTCTTTTACGCTTTCATAAACAACCTCCCCTGGTATAGGTTTAGGTGCACTCCGTTCCTCATTCCGTCCATTGAATGCTTTGCGCAACCTACTATATGGATGGAATTTTGGAAGAGACCTTCGATGACCAAGATATACAGTCTTGCCGCCATGTTTTAGTCATATTGAATCAGTATTCTCTTCACATATAGGACACACTTTGGATCCTTTGACACTATATCCAGACAAATTCCCATATGCTGGAAAGTCATTAACAGTACAAAACAACATAGCATGCGAACAAAATGTCTCTCTTCGTGAAGCATCATAGGTCATCACACATTCACCCTAGAGTTTCTTTAAGTCATCAATCAGAGGTTCAAGATAAACGTCGATATCATTTCCAGGTTGTTTAGGGACAGATATCAACAACGACAACATAACGTACTTATTTTTCATACACAACCAGAGTGGAAGATTGTATATAACAAGCATAATTGGCCAAGTGCTATGTTGGCTGCTCAATGTCCCGTACCGATTCATCTGATCTGTACAAAGCCCAAGTCTTAGATTCCTGACTTCTTCACCAAATTTAGGGTACAATAAATCAATCTTCTTCCATTGAGGGGAATCATGCACATATCATAGGATCCCATCATTATTTTTCTTAACATCTGCATGCCACCTCAAATTCTTCACATCTATCAGATTAGAAAACAAGCATTGAAACTGTGATATTATAGGTAGATACCACATCACCTTAGTAGGAGAACTGGTTTTGGGCTCCCCCAAAGTCGTCAATTTATACCTTGACGCACCACATTTTAGACAATATTTCAAATACACATAGTCCTTTTGAAATAATACATAATCATTCGGGCATGCGTGTATCTTCTTGGCCTCCATTCCCATTGGGAACAACAATTTCTTTAACTGGTATGTTGAGATTGCCATCTCGTTTCCTTCAAGAAGAATTTCTTTCAACAAAGACAACAATGATGTGAAGCTTTTGTCACTCCATTTATTGTTAGGTTTCAGCTTATACAATCTCAACACAGCGCTAAGCTTCATAAACTTACAACCTATGTATAACGGTATCTCAGCATCATGCACAATGTTTCTAAACATGGGAGGTGGATCGGTGTGCTACCCCACAACTATCCATCATCACATCAATGATGTCTACTGGAACTAGTTCATTCACATCTACGTCATCGGAGGCAATTTCTTCTTCCACACAAGCACTACTATCGACATCCACTGATTCCAGGTTTGAAATCTCTCCATGCTAGTGCCATTTTGTATAGTCTTGTACAATCCCATTGTGCATGACACGACTTTTGATTTCATCACCAGTGCTGACTTTCAAGTTGTTACCACAATGCCTACATGGACAGTAGAACCTATCTCCAGGTTGTTTCCTATGTTCCTCGGAAAATCTAATAAACTGATCAATACCATAAATAAACTCTGGGGTGCAGTGATTTAGAATGGACATCCATGATCTATCCATTCTATGATCAAAGAGAAAACAAGTATATATTAGGGTTTAGGGTTAAAAGATTAGGGTCTAGGGTTAAAATTTTAGGGTTTAAGGTCTTATATATAATAAATGTGTGCCCCCTATCCCATTCTTGAATACCTAATCTCACTAGTAAGTCTATAATGTGTACTGGGTTTTCAAGAAAATTTTGGCAGCATTTCCCCATTGTTCTCCAAGTACATATGTACTTAGAGAACAAACGGGGAAATGCTACCAAAGTTTTCTTGAAAACCCAATACAAATTACACACATCCTAAGTGATATTAAGTGTTCAAGAATAGTCCCAAACCGGGGACTATCCAACATTTACTCCTAATGAGTAAATATTGGACGGGTTTCTAGGCCAACAAATACATGTATGTTGTCATTCTTATACCTACAATTTGTATACCACCTATCCCATTCTTGAACACCTAATCTCAAAAGTAAGTGTATAATGTGTATTGGGTTTTCAAGTCATATTTCAAGTCAAGACTTAGGCATTTAATCACCTTAGGGTGCATACATGATTCACAAGGTATTTGGGTGCACAAAGAATAATATATGTTACTGATTCATGAGTTCACATAATCATTTTAGAAATAAAAGACCCACATGTGAGTTAAGTTTGAGATTCAACATGAATGTATCTTTAACATGCATGTTTCAAGGTTCTAAGAACATAATCAAATCAAATTAGGATGCTAGAATGGACAAGTTTGAATCTTATTTCAACATGCATCAAAATTAACTAAATTAGGTCAAGCATGAGGATTAGAAGCACAAATATATGCAAGCACAAGATTTGTTCATATCCTAGGTTGATTTACAATAGCAACATCTTGTAATCTTAATCATACCCTAGTCTAGGTATCGTATTCTATAATATTGATTTCAACATCTCCAATGTACATGCATGTTCATTGTAACATCCCTGACCTGGGTTATGTACTAACCCTAGGTGTTTTGTCTAATAAAGTTTATTAGATGCTTGCACTTATCTTTTGAAAAGTAATTAACTCTCTGGAGGAACTTATATTTCTATTTCAGTCCCTTTTGAATAATGTTGAAACATTGTTTTGTTAATTTTGGACTAAAGTGCAAATTACCCAAGTTGAGGGGTTAACTTGCAAATTACACATGGTAAGATGTTCCCCTTATGTTGAGACATCATAAGAATGAATATGATGTAGTGGTATGGTTTGCACAAGCTTGGGCATCAACATAAAGCTTGTAGAGCAATCCTAATGCATTAAAACCTAGTTTTGGTGTAATGTGCAATTTACCCAAAACCTAGGGTTCAATATGCAAATTACCACCTCTAGAGGGTCTCTCATGTTTCTTTGCATCAAGTAGATCAAATAAAATGAGAGGGGCGCCTCATTTGAGTTATCTTGGAGGAGAGAGAATCTTGACATTAAAATAATCAAGATTTAAGCATATATGGAACTTTAATTTAATTTAATGCAAAAAATAATAAATTGATTGAGGAGCCCTTCAACCAAAATTTGAAGGATGTGTTTTAAATATATTTTGACGAGCTTGTGCCTTTCTATGGAACAAAAAGATCTTGGTTGAGTGGAAGCCACTCACATTATTATAATAAAATGTAATATCAACTAAAAGGATGGATATTAATATAAAACTTTTTAAGGTGCTTAATTTCTTTTCCATTAATCTTTTGATAATGGAAAGGTTTGGAAAGAACATGAAGATGGCTTCGTGGCCAAGAAATGGAGTGGGATATGATGGAAATTATTTTGGAATTAAAAGAAAATAATCCATTTTCTCTTTCCTTGAAAATCCCTTATACATGTTCTTTTTCCAATACACAAGGAATTTTCTTTAGTTTTTCTCTTATCACTTTGCTTTGGCCGACCAAGGAAGAGCTCAGGATCTGGAGAAGGACGAACACAACCTATTGGTAAGGTTTTGATCATCTTCTACCTCGGATTCATGGTGAAAACCCTAAATCAATGTTTGATTCTTGGTTTTCTTCACCCGATTTCCAATTCTAGCCATCTTTTTCATCCAATAGCTCAAGAACGGACCTTGGGCAGTTTCTAGAACTCCATACACCATTAGATCCGTGGAGCTTGGAGCTTTTATATCATATTTGAGGAGTTTTTTATAACTTTAACCCTTAAACATTGATATTGCATCAAGTTCTCTATGATTTGTTGGTTATTTTCTTCTATTTCGAACTCTTTTGGTTCATTGCCGAAATTCCCATGAAAAACGGTTTCTGTTCTTGGTTGTTCTAAGGAGGATGATGATGAAATCATCTTAGATGTTTATCCAAGAAAAATCCCAGGTCAAACGGTCTCCTAAGTTGCTCAAACGGTTTCCCAAACCGTTTGGGAGCAAACGGTTTCAAACCGTTTGAGATGAAACGGTTTCACCAAACCGCATAAGGACAAATGGTTTCAGACCGTTTGGAGGTGTTGAACAGGGTTGAACGTTTGGGAATTTGTTTCAAATAATGTTGGTTATTGATCCACTAAATATAATTGATTAACTCTAAGTGGTTCATGAGTTGAAGGTCCAACAATCACCAAAACCCTAATCAGGTTGAGTGCTGATTTCATAAGTGTTTGAGTTTGAAACTTGGGTTGATTGACCCAAACGGTTTCAAAACAGTTTAGGGATCACCCAAACGGTCTCAAGACCGTCAAGACCGTTTGGGGGTCACCCAAGACCGTTTGGAGGTCTAGGGTTGGATATGGTTAAGTGTTTGAAGGTCCAAAGATATGGTATTAACCCTAAATCGGCTAAGTGCTGATTTTACATTGGAATGAGTTTATCTTTTGCGTTGATTGACCCAAACGGTTTCAAAACCATTTGGGGATCACCCAAACGGTCTCAAGACTGTTTGGTGATCACCCAAGACCGTTTTTAGGTCTATGGTTAAGTATGGTTGAGAAATTGAAGGTCCAAAGATATTAAGTTGAAGTACAATCAAGTGTTGATTTGGTGACCAATCCTAGGATCCAAACTTTAATTGAATGACATGGTTGATGATGATGTGATGGGAAAACGGTCTCAAGACCATTTGGAGGTCATCAAAACAATCCCAAGACCGTTTGGGGGTCACCCAAGACCGTTTGGAGGTCTAGGGTTGACTATGGTGAGGTGTTTGGAGATATAAAGGTATTGAGTTGAAGAGTAATCAATTGCTGATTTGGTGAGCAATCCAATGAACCAAACCCTAATTGGTTGACTTGGATTTTGATGTGGACATGGGAAAATGGTCTCAATACCGTTTGGAGGTCATCCAAACGACCTCAAGACCGTTTGGGGTCAGGTCATGTCCATTTTGGATGATGGTCCAATAGTTTGAAAGTAATTAGTTTCACATTGTATAATGTTGAAGGTTCATCAATTCCAAACCCTAATCCAATTGATTCAAACCCTAATTGATGATCAATTGAGGTTCAATTGAGGGTCAAATCAGTTGAATGATGACCTAATTATCTCAATTGAAGTATGGCGATTGGTCCAATTGATAATTGGTTACATGAATTCATTGGTTGAAGGAATCAACATTGGAAACCCTAATTCAATTTGACTTGTTGAGACTATTTTTGGTCCTTGCGGTTTTGAGGAAGTTTGGACCAAACGGTCTCAAGACCGTTTGGGACCAAACGATCCCAAACCGTTTAGGTTCATGCGGTTTCCAAACCGATTGAGTTCATGTGGTTTCAAAAGTCAACTTTGGGCAACGGTCTTCACCATGTACTTTACAAAATGGTTTCAAGGTGGTACTTTAGCAAACAGTTTCCTTAGTTTCTCAAGACCATTTGAGTTCTGAATTGGTCAAGACCGTTTAGAGTCTATAAGGCTGACCGGCCTAAATCGCACGTCCTAAATTTGGAGGCGGATTTGAGGTAGTCGAGCTTTTACATTTATAAACTTGAATCCTTCTAGGCCCCCACAACTTTGTTTACAGGGTCGAAGTAGATATACGGGGTCGAACACAGGGACAAGGGGGGTAGTGTTGAGAACCCAGAATCGACACGCTACACTCCGGCAGGTAAAAAGAGATTATAAATTCCCCAGAAGGGAAGCGTAAAGATGTCACAAACAAAACAAGAAAACTATCTCCAAGTGGAGTTACTAGAAAGATTTAAGGTTTTAAGCAGTTAGCAGTTTTTAGGGGTTTTCATGCAACAGAAACTAAAAGATAACACTAGAGCTAGAGCAAGGTACGAAGGATAAAACTACTGCAAAACAAGCGGCACCAGTAACACCCTGCACCCCTCCTCTCAGAGCGGGAACCTCCAACCAAGCCTCGACACCCCTCTCGAGGTTGCTGGGCTCAAAGTTAGAGTTGAATGTTACATAAACAACTCCGTTCCAGGAACTCTCGTACTCCAGAATCGGACCAAACACTAGAGCCACAACACAACTCTCGAAGTTGTTGCGACGGGAAAACACGATTCGGTAGCTAAGCGAAACGCGATCCAAAACATGCAAGCTAGGGTTCACATATCAAACATAGCAGTCATCCAACATACTGCACCAAGCATAGAGCAGCAAGTAATTAAGCATTTCCATTTCTATAAACACTAAAGGTCTTAATTACAATGCAAAAGTAAAGAAATTTAAATAACAGAATTGAAGATATGTGTCGCCTTCTTGATGTAGAAGGACGACAGGCTGCAGTAAACATCCCGCCCGATATCGGACAGGGGCCTAGCCCGATACAGCCGTGTCGGGCGGCACGCTCTCTCAAACGGCACACCGCGACGGGAGACTGCATCGCTCAAGGACCTGGCCATACGCTCAAGTCGGGCGGTACACCCTCTCGGGCGACAAGCCTGACGGGCGGAGCGTATCGGGTTCGTTATTGTGTCGGGCATGGAGCTGCGTATCCTATTGCCGAGCACTGGTGTCGGGCACTCGTGTCGCGTATCTATATCGGTCGATATCGGCTCCCAGTGTCGCCCGGTACGGTCCTAGGTGAACCAGTCCCCTCCCGCTCGGGATGAGGAAGAGCTCACCTAGTGTCGCCCGGTACGAACACCGGAGCACGATACGCCTGCTCTCATAGTCCCCTCCAAAGATCACTCGACTATCCAAAACCTAAAGTGACCAAGCTTGTCCGAACCGTCTAAACTGTCTTTTCGACTCCCTGTAGTTGCTATTTATAGGCAGATGGTCTTGAGAAGATATGGTGCTCGAAGCGCCACGCGTCCTCCTTTCCTCCGTTCCGTTGGCGGTCGGCTGACGCAGGTATCGCCCGGTACAAAGAGGTCGGCTGTCGGGCGTCGTGGCGAGAGGCGCCTGCCGGTGGGTGGCCAATATCGCTCGGCACATGGAGTAGTTGCGGCGTGCTCGGCTCCCTGTCGGGTAAAGAGGTGTGTCGTCCATCGGTACCTTCTCGCACGACATCCTTGCGTCGCGCTTCGTCGTATCACGCAGCCCTGCCGGGCAGCGTGCTAATCGGGCGTCAGGGGGGGCCGAAACAGACTTGGACTTATTTGAGGGCCGGAACGGCCTTATTGGTGCTAAATGGGCCAAAATGGGAGGAAACTCTGCAAAAGATAGAAATATTGGACTGAGAGCATTGCTTGGCTAATTATTGCAAAATATGCATATAAAAGAGAGGAAGATGTCAGAAAAGGGCAGTTTTGATAACAGAAAAACAGTCTAAAACATCACAAAAATTGGTGTTATCAACTCCCCCAAACTTAGCTTTTTGATTGTCCTCAATCAATATTTAAACTTTATTTGGCGATGCTTCTTCTTGCGTAGTATGCTTCTCAGGCCAAGATGTAAAACAAGTATCGTAATGCCTTTTGAGATAATGATGCCTCATTATGAACAAAAGACTTCGTCTTTCTTGCCTTATTGTTTAAGTAAGATTATTCTCTACAGCTTCGGCGAGACGTTGTTGTATGATTCCGAAGTTAGCTTCCACACCAAACAGCTTTATTTTCGGGGCAGAAAGTTGTGCATAGGGTAGGCTAAGGCTTTTTGGTTTTTCTTCTTGTTTCCCATCGGTCCATCCAGGTAAGGGTCCGTTAACGGCCAAGTGGTCCCTGCAGTCCAAGCCAGTTGGCTTTAGAGCAGTGATTTCACATCCTACGTACCACTGCCCCGGATCTACCATGCCTAAAGATGGGTACTTTTGGAAAACAAGTGTGTGTATATTTTTCTTTTTCTTTTATTGGGCACAACTCTCATGCTTTTATTCACTCTCATAAGGTTTCTCACTCTTTTAGGATTTTTGTCGGGTAAGGGAAACAAAGAGATACTTGCTGTTTGGGCAGCTTTTTCCTTCTCCATACTCTGTCTCTTAGCTGTTTGCGAGATAATTATATTTTTCGAAAATTTTGTCGTGGAAAAACATAATCTTCTGTTTGTTTTGAAGCAGCATTATCAGAAAGATATAACAAAACTTGCATCACATTAAACATGCAGAAAACAAACTTTGCAAGCAGTTGCATCAGGTTTTTACTACTATAACTACTTTGTACATATGCATGGGAACAGAATAAGCAAAATATTTTAGAATTTCAAAGTTTTATATGAACATGTATATGTATCCAAGAGTTTTATATGAACAAGTATATGTATACATGATGAACAAAGGAATCAAAAGATTAAGTTAGAAAATTTGACAGAATTTTGTACCTCCCTCACTGGTACCATGGTACCCCCCCAAACTTACTCCACACTCTGTCCCAGAGTTGTGAAGTAGATTAGGCAAGGTAATGCTAATCCAGTGAGGGTTAGCCGACGAGTGCGCCTTTGTCAGATAGAAGCTCCCACACATATTCTCCTCTTTTGCTGTGGTAATCGATGTGATGGAGCTGGTCAGGCGTCTCTTTATTCGCTATCCATTCCAGGACGTGGATGCCGCAGTCGTTGGATAATGGGATCTATTGTGGGCTGCGGTAGTAGAACTGAAGCTCGTGCCATTTGTTTGCTTGTGTGTCCAGGAATGGTTGTATCATCTTTTCCACCCCGTCGTAGTATTTTCGAGTTAAGCGTTCGACGGATGATAGTGGTTCTGATGTACACGGCACTGGATGGTTCTTGTTGTCATCCGAGCTGTTGTAAAAGATTCCTGCTTGTTGCCGGGTGTACACCGTCAGGAGCGTCCAGTGGTTATAATGAAGAATTGGTAAAAAGATTTGGCTAGGGACTCCGCTTTCCAACTCTTCCAGAAAAAGCTTCTGTGCTCCTATTTCGTCGGCTAGGCAAACGTCGTTAAACAGCATAGGATGGGCTATATATGCGTGGTCAAACTTTGGTTGTAATATTTGGACGCAAGTGGTTAATACCGATACCGACAAACATCCTCCTTCTTTAACCATGTCCCTTAGCTCATCAATTGGGACTACGACATTGCTCACCTTGTAAATGACATCCCTCGGGGTAGCATCTGCTAACTTCAGAAGGATTACATCTACCTACTCCTACGTGAGCGTAGCGCACGAGAAACAGTCGAAGTTTTTGATCATCCCTTATGTGGCTTTAGGCGAAGCAGTTTCTTCCATCCCATGCACTTTCTTAAGGACAATCAGCTCCTTGCCTGCCCCATGTTTGACGGTCGCCACTTCTTCTTTTTCTGAGGGGCTGCTGGACTGAGAAGAGTCTTCATCTAGGTCACTGTCCAGTAGATGCTCTGGTACCCCGGCGTCCCATAAATAGCACTTGTCCTTGATCAACAACATGGCGTAGGTGCCCCTGCGTTGATAGAAACAATGGCCCCTAAGGGCCCTCAAGTTTCCAAATGTATTGAGCACCTCAATGGCACTTAAGACGACTAAGGCGCTGTTTCCGCTTCCCTCTTCATCCTGGATGGGGAAGTTGCGAATAGAAAAGAAGTTCCAAATGCCGTCATGGCGTTTGGCTCCTCATTTGATAACTCTTTGAAGACGCACTGGTAGAAGCCTCATGTTTTTGTCTTCCGGGCGGTTGAAGGCGATCCCGGAGTGCGGCACCTCGTTGTGGCTACAGTTCAGGAGCTGGACTTCATGGTTCCTTGGGTCTGTTACGCAGAGGAACCATATGTTGCGGTGCTTGTACGGTGCCAACACGAGGTTAGGGTTGTGCTCGTCAATGTGCTGCAGCATGTTGGACACCGCAAAGGAGTCTAGTTCTCTGCGCATCAACCTTCTCGCCAAGGTCGGGGTGGCACAGTATATTTTCTTCCGACCTATCCTACTATCAATATTTTCTATTATATCATTCTCGAGGACCCATAATAGCCTTTTTTCGATGACGGCCATCGAGCGGAACATGTTGCGGAGTGTTCCCTGTCGTACGGAGAAGTAGTCGTCGCTCCAGACGACGTCTTCTTCATCTGCCTGCGATCTTAGGACCCTGTCTAGCAGTTTCTGGTCTCTGATCGACAGGTAGCCGATGGCCCTTCTGTCGAAGTCGTCCATCTCGAAGGAAGGTATCTATGATGGCTCATGGAACCTATCTGCCATCGAGCATCTACCCCGGGGGAAGTGTCTTTCATTGGCTACGTACACGTCCCCCTTTTCTCCCTCTGACTCATCTGAAGAGTCCGTCCCGATGCTGACATCTCCGTTATCATCTTCAATGTCATCTAGGGGGATTGAGGGATTTTCTTCCTCAGGACCTACGGAGCTCGCCTGTCCTGCTGGAGCTCCGTCGGTGGACTTCAATTGCGTCCCCTCCTTGGGCGTTGAGGATCGCCCGCTGGAGGAGGAAGGTGACGCTGATATCGAGGAAGACGATGACGAAGATGATGGAAGGCCACGGCTAGGAGGTGACGGCGACCGTCTCGGCTGCCTTCGGCGCGGATGATCGTCCTCTCTATCTAGCCTCTCCTCGATCTTGTCGAGGCGTTGGAGAACTTGCTGCATTATTGAATTTACAGCCTCTAGTCCACTCAGCAACTTTCTCTCTTGGCTGCTCAGCCTGTCTTGAACAGACGCATATTTGCGGGTTAGGGAAATACAAATGTCAGAGTTGGTATCTGTTACCTCCCGCAACCTGTCGAGCTCATGCCCGAGCGTCATTTCGAGCGACGGGGAAACTCTGGTAGATCTTCCTTCCATCCTCGTGACCTCTTTCTCATGTGATGGCTTACCAAGCATGGTAGACTTTACATAAACAGTTTGCGTTGCCGATGCCGCCAGGTGGGGCGATGGCACTACATCAGCAACTATCGCCTTGCCTTTTCGTCGGCGAGGGGACGGCTGTGGTGCGGGCGAACTTCGGTTCACCTCCACACTGTCGGCGACCTCCTCTCCTACTATAAAAGGCGACACAGGCTGCGACATGGGTGTCAGCTGAGCTCCCTCGAGCTCCATCCTCAGGGTCTCGGCGAACACCGCATGCTGGTGTTCGGCTCAGGTTCTTCTTCTACCTCTATAGGCATTTCAAGGATGACAGGGGTTGCGGCCATCTCTTCTGTGGAAGCTCCCGAAGTTTCTATCTCGGTGACCCCAACGATCACCGGTTCTTTGTCGGCTACCACCCTTCTTGTTGAGGCGGCGGCTGATATAGCTGGAGCGACTACAACCCTACTGGCAGTTGTAGCCAGTATCCCTGGAACTACCCCTTCTCGGGCTTTGGTGGCTGTGGTGGGGGCTGCGCCTTTTGCTACAGCTTCAATCTCGACTTTAGTGAACACCAACTTGTCTACGTCGTAGTTGGCACATCGAGGGAGCGGGAGGAGTGTATTTGTCCTTGCGAACTTATAGAAATAGTCTCCTCCCTACTTCCTAATGATGCTGGTCCTCATCAGATACTTGGTGTCAAACACCTCATCGCCTTGCATCCTAAAAGGCTACGTGGCTCCTTTGGGTACCCGAGTCCTACTGCGATTAGGTTGACGATGCCACCCATGCAGTATTCCTTGGTAGCTTCCTTCATCGGATGTAGTCTGTTCAGCAGAAATCGTCCAAGGTTGATCACTCGGCCCTCCATTATGTGCCACATGACCTGGAGCTCTTCCGTGTATATGTTGTTGGATTCGTACATGCTGAACAGGAGGCATGCCACAAGTTTGTGTACTGTCCTCCAGAAGCATGAGTGCATAGCAGCTACCTTCTTTCCCGACTTGAACGAGGATTCGCCGGTTAACTTGTTCCAGAGCTTCACGGGATCGAACCCGTCTCCTTCGGTGATTCTCTCACCATTGTCCATCAGGTTCCTCTCCTCCTCGCTTGAAGAGAAGATCTGGTTCAGGAACTTTTCAGAGATTGTGCACTCTGAGTTGTAGAGTCGGGCTTGGAGTCTGTCTGGCCCCCCGAATTCTTTTCTTTCCACTGGTGAATTTCTCACCCATTGTGTTACACCCCGATCTCACAATTTCCTCAAATCATGAGATTAGGGCATAAGATAGGATTTATATGTAATACAAAGAACACCCTTAACTTTTTCTTTTCTTTTCTTTTCTTGTCAAATTGTGAGATTAGGGTATAAGATAGGATTTATATGTAATACAAAGAACACCCTTAACTTTTTCTTTTCTTTTCTTTTCTTGTTTCCCCGCATTGAATCACATAACATATTAACAATGGAATCTGAACATTTCTTTTACTAATCAGACTTCAATAGTAAAGATACATGTATAAGCATTCACGATGTCTTTTACACATTATGCACATGAAACTTGCTAATTAGCATACATATCAAAGAGAAACAATATTACACATTGTAATTACAACTCTCTCTCTTATCTCTTACTGAGGACCTAGAGTGACAAGGACCGACTGACTCAACTAATCTCATACTTGACTCCTGTGGCAGATCTACTCTGACGCTCTGATCATCTTCAAGTCCACGCGGTTAACCCTAAAATGCTTGAGTAGAGGGGTGAGCCTACTCGCTCAGTGAATGAGTACTTCATGGAAACAAACTAATGCACTAATGTGATTACAGATATAATTTGAATAAACGATATGAAATTTAACAACAATAAATACTACACTGAGCAGTTCTAAAACAATATAATTGAAATAACAAAGAATGTAAATATTGCATCCAAAGAATAACTACTAGAAGACTATGCTTCTAGTCTTTCTTAACTCTTTCATTTATAAAGAACTCTGTGAACCTATATGATCATATTTTAACTTATGCCCTAATCATATGCAGTGTACTCTGCATATAAAGATCCGTAACAAATTCATGCTACGACCCCATCGTACAAGACTTAGCGACACACCCGGGAAATGCTAAGTCTGACGCCAGCCCTGCTCTGCTACAGGACCCCTGGCTCTCCGGCCAGAAACATAGGCTCTACGGCCTCAAAGCACTACTCTGAGTGCACCCGACTCCTCCTTTAACCTGAGTACACCGGCGGAGGATCACAGGGTTACCTTTGTGACACAGGCACGAATGGTGTTAGATAACCGTGTTTTCTTTTTCTTTTTCCCAGTGCCATCGTGACACACGCACGATTGTTGTTAGACACTGCCTTTCTTTCTCTCCTCGTGCCACCAGAATTACTCAACCGGTTGATGTTGGACACGAGTTTCACCCCTAAGTAACAGACCTTCCTTTAGGGGATCTACGGTGTTAGGGCACTTAGGTCTATTAATTAATTAACATATAAATATCATAGCTCATGTATTCAACATATACCATGTCTCAGTAACATCCCTTTCTAGGGCATGTCATATCTCATCACCTGCAATTTACGAGATATGTATTGAAATAAGAAGCCCTGCAGTATGTAGATATCAACTCAAAGAGAACAAGCATATAAAGTTAAATGCACTAGAAACATACAATTCAACAGTTAAGTATCACCACATCTCATATCGAGACCTTTCATGTCACCATAACATGATTCATTGAACACCCTATCCTTAGGGTTTCATTCGCCTTATTCATTCATCACATGCCAACACCCTACTCTTAGGGTTTCATTCGCCTCATTCACCTTTTCATTTACCTCATTCACTTGTCACATGGCTCTCATAAGGATTTCATAGGATATAAGCATTCACTGAATAAAGATGGTTTTCAACAAATCATATACAATCGATATATGTATGAAACCATGGAAATTTAACTAAATTTAGGTTTCCCATACCATTCACTGAAATATCATGTATCAAGGATAAATTCAATTAAGATAACCCATGAGGTACATCCTAACCACTTATAGGATTTCTAGTCCTTTTCAATAAAACTGAAACTCTAGTGATGTCTCAATTAGGTTAAACCCTAATTACATCATTTGATATAAATCTGAAAAGCATTCTCACTAGGAAGTGTTGCATAAGTTTCTGATATGAATCTACCATTTAGGAATCATTTAAAACAGAGAAGGAATCCATATCATATCAATTTGCAACAATCTTAAATCAAACAAACATTTTAGGTTTTAGAATCACATACTAAGCAATTAGGGATTTGGATGCTATAATCAAATTCGTGCATTAGAATGTTTGAAGGAAGAACCCACTCACCCTAAGGTGTGAAAACACCTCACAACTGCAGCTCAACTCAGGAAATCTCGAATTCCTATCAAATCCCTAGCAAATCTCCCAATTCTTCTTCCATTCAACTCGGGAACCTTGAAAAAGAGGGATTATGAAGAAAGGGTGAGAAAAGAGGGAATTTCGACATCATCTTGGATCAAATCAGAGCATGGACAGAATATTGACATGAGAGAGAAGATTCACCATAAAAGTCTATGCAAAGGATCCAAACTTACTTGATTTCACCACTCTTGGGACCGCAGAACCCTAATTCAGCAATTCCCCCACTTTCTTCACTCAAGCCCTAACTCTCCCTCTCTCTCTAGATTTTCGTTTCTCTGGAGTGAATGACGAAGAATGAGAGCTGTGTGTGTGGTTGCTCATATAAGTCAATTGAGCTGCTTGGGTCAATTGCATATTGACCCAACACTTAACTTTAATTATATTGGCTGAATATTCAGTTATACAAAAGTTACTGTAATTCGTTTATTTCAGAGATCAAACATTCTCCAACAATTATGGGAATTTAGCACGTTGTTTATGATTGTTCTATAAAGCTTCAGTTAAAATTTGAGATCATTTGGAGTTACCAATAAATAATTACAAATAGAACAATGCACTGCTATATTGCAGTCTGCAAAATATTCGGCCGAGTTTGTCCTGCACAAACTCGACCGACACCCTTACTGTAGGGATTCAAAAGTCATCCAAAAATTATTCCAATTTAACAGAGTGTCTAAAACTGTGTTTTTCAGGCACAGTTAAAATTTGAGATAAATTGGATATACCAATAAAAAGATAAAATTTAATTACCACACTGCTGTATAATTCTGGAAATGTGATTGGTCGAGTTTGAAACTCGGCCAATCAACAGGTCAGAGCATTCTTCAAAAATTCTGATATTTTTCAATGTTGTTCAAATTTTATATATCTAAATCATATCCAAATTTGAAGTAAATCAGAGTTACACATAAAATACTAAAAATCATTTAGTGAGACATTCTACTTATCAAATTCTGTATTCATGTATCATCAAAACCCTATTTTGGGCCGATTAGGGTTTATGTTTCTCAAACCCTAATTCTCAAGACAAAAGAACATTTAGACTTCTTATCATAATTAAAACATCCTAATTGTGTTATCGTCATTAATTAGATTTCAAGAATGATTATTCCAATTAATCTTTGCAATTGTCTAGGTAAACCCTAGTTTACCAATTAAGCTCAGATGGGGTCGTAACAACTCTTCCCCCCTTAGAATGTTTCGTCCTCGAAACATAAACCTACAAGAAAGATACATTAAAGGTTATTCTAAGCTTCTAAAGCCTTCCATGTCATCATATTCTCATATTTCATACCTGAATGTAGTTTTCAACATTAGATCTTTTAGTTCTTTACTAAATCACAACATATTTCAAATAGTTCTCGATGATATCAAGCAAATTCTTTATGCCACAGCCAAACATAGAATGCAAAGATAAACCACCACTCTTTCACTATGCAACTCTGATACTCTGATACAACTATCTCAACTTATGCGGCTCAGAAAGTTCTATTGTTCTGTATCATCTTTAAGTGACAAAAGCAAGTTCACCATGATGTTTTAAACTTTAATAACATGCTACTCAAATAGTAAAACAGTCTTGAAGTAAAAGACTAGATTCAACAATCAATTGCACAATACTACTCTTGGCATCCCCATTGGGTCATGGATGCATGAGGTGAAGCATTACCATCTCATTCCATTCTATCCTGTTTCGATCATGGGACCTATGGGTTATGGGCCCACACACAATTCAAAGTGTAACCATCGCATTATATCATTTTAGGGTTTCAACAACAGTAATAAGGTAATCCACAATTGTATCAGTCATTCAAGCATTAATCATATTCAATTACCATCACTCAGTTATATTAGAGCTAGGTATAACAAGCTACACCTCATTAGGGTTACTTGTCCAAACAATCTGATTATCATCCTTTTCTATTAATATGAGTGAATAAGTATGACTACCTTGTTCAGGGTATCTCTCCATGTGTTCTGACATCATCCAAACCGTATCACCATATCACAAATACACAATACTAGGATGCATATCTGGTATGAATTACTACTACTATCATACACCTTTAATTTAACATATAGCTTGCACAAATACACTGAAATCATATGTAGAACCAACTTCATACCTTAATATGCCTTCAACAAATCATACATGTAAAAACAAATTCACATATTACACAAAGCTAGTGTTTTCTCATATCTCTCTGCTCATTCATTACTTCTTTACTTTTTGCTACCTATCCTTTTCATATGATTATATACAATAAACATCATTAGCATAGAATCATTTAAGATAGGAATAGATTATTCATCATTCTTGCTATCACACAAGAATTTATTTCTTATCGCACTTCATCATATTGTATGTCACTATTACATTTACTAGATGACCCTACCAAGGTAGTTATACATCATATATGATTCATTTTCTTATCATTTCATTCCCACCTTGCTATTGTTAAGGAATATATGAAAGAGAAGATGATTTTAAGACTTGGAATACTTGTATTCAAACATTCCCTTAATACATCCTCGTATGTAGATTTACTTAGTTATCAACAGAGATATTTGATTAATTAGCACTTGCTTGAATCTCACAACCTCTTTATTTTATAACTTCTCCATCATATTTCAAACCCTATCTTACGTTTCATAGTCCCCTTACCATATACTACTCTTTAACCCGTCATCTTTTAATTCTAAATTTTTCTCTTATGACCATGTTGCTTATTCATATGTATGGTCATGTATACCATGTTGCACATATTTCCACCTTTATCCTTATACTATTGTGAAGTTAACATTCTAAATTAATAGTCCTTCTATTAGTTTTTACTCATGTTGAATACATTACATATTCTTCATTTTTTACATCAAGTGGATCATGCATGGTTCAAACATAGTTTCTCTTTCAATCAAGTTTTTCTCTTCTGAATACAGTCCACCTTTATATGACTTATTCATTCATTAAACTACACCTATGTTCTTTGCTTAGAAACTAGTTTGTTGTTCTAGTCTTATGAATTACATGTTCATACGATTCTCTTTACTTTTACTCTTTTAAAGACTCTTTACTTCTATGGACCTATTGAATGCTCAACCCTATTCTCTACTTAGCCTTTGCTTTAGAGTTCATAAAAGCATTATACTCTATTCTATGATTCATTCTTCATGATTGATTCTTGTTATCTTGAACCATACATACATTTCACATATCTTTTCTATATTTCATATGTATAGTTCATATAATATTAATCAATAAACTGATTATGAATCTCATATCATGTTCCTTTATTCCCAATTAAGGGTTTCTCATATGAGGCCCCAAAATTGAACCTCAGATATCAGTTTCAACTAATTCTTAGTTGTTCTGATCTTGCCCATAAGTTTAAACATCTTACTGTATGTACATTCTTACTCTGATGTGGGTCTAATTATTCAAATTCTATTCTTATTATACTATTGATAGGATTCATTAGATCCTAATAACGCATCCTGCCAACCGGACCAGGACAAACCTGAAGTCCTGAAGCCAAGAACTACAAGAATTACATTCTTCCTGAACTGCCACTCACAGCTTAGAAACTCGGCCGATTGGTCAGAAACTCGGCCGATTGCTTCACAACTCGTCCGATCCGCTTGAAACTCGGCCGATCAACTTGTCGTTTGATTTTCTGAAAAAGGAAACTCGGCCGAATTACATACAACTCGGCCGATCAGTTTGCTGTTCGATTTCCTATTAAGGAAACTCGGCCGAACCACATACAACTCGGTCGAATCGTGTACAGAGTGAAAACCTAAACAGACCTGCTGATGTCAATTTCACTCGAATCAGCGGGCAAAACTATAGAAACAAAATCTCATTCAAAGGTCAATTCTAGTCTACTTGTTACAAAGAATAAAATTAATAAATGCTACAATTGCATAGTGTACAACAGATATTAAAGACCCATATTTCAAAGTATTGAATATTTCAATTCAAACATATAAGAGCATTTCTGTACATTTCCAACAAAAACAACATTATGAAATGTAAGTTCTATCTCCTTTTACATTTATGCTCTTAATTCTTGTTTCTTTTCTCGTTATCTAACCCTAACCTTTCTAGGGTTCCTCTCTAGCCCATTCTTCCACTGTATACCTGGCCAGGGTATACGTGAGAGAATAGACAGAGTAGCTTGTACTGGCTGATCCATGTACTCAGATATCGGGCCAGGATATCCAAATACTCAAATCCCCAAAGCTGACATCAAACATCTCCTATCTGCCACACTTAGGACTCTAACTTACTAACTTAATGGTCCTTGACAACTCACCCTAAGCTCTGATACCAATATGTTACACCCCGATCTCACAATTTCCTCAAATCATGAGATTAGGGCATAAGATAGGATTTATATGTAATACAAAGAACACCCTTAACTTTTTCTTTTCTTTTCTTTTCTTGTTTCCCCGCATTGAATCACATAACATATTAACAATGGAATCTGAACATTTCTTTTACTAATCAGACTTCAATAGTAAAGATACATGTATAAGCATTCATGATGTCTTTTACACATTATGCACATGAAACTTGCTAATTAGCATACATATCAAAGAGAAACAATATTACACATTGTAATTACAACTCTCTCTCTTATCTCTTACTGAGGACCTAGAGTGACAAGGACCGACTGACTCAACTAATCTCATACTTGACTCATGTGGCAGATCTACTCTGACGCTCTGATCATCTTCAAGTCCACGCGGTTAACCCTAAAATGTTTGAGTAGAGGGGTGAGCCTACTCGCTCAGTGAATGAGTACTTCATGGAAACAGACTAATGCACTAATGTGATTACAGATATAATTTGAATAAACGATATGAAATTTAACAACAATAAATACTACACTGAGCAGTTCTAAAACAATATAATTGAAATAACAAAGAATGTAAATATTGCATCCAAAGAATAACTACTAGAAGACTATGCTTCTAGTCTTTCTTAACTCTTTCATTTATAAAGAACTCTGTGAACCTATATGATCATATTTTAACTTATGCCCTAATCATATGCAGTGTACTCTGCATATAAAGATCCGTAACAAATTCATGCTACGACCCCACCGTACAAGACTTAGCGACACACCCGGGAAATGCTAAGTCTGACGCCAGCCCTGCTCTGCTACAGGACCCCTGGCTCTCTGGCCAGAAACATAGGCTCTACGGCCTCAAAGAACTACTCTGAGTGCACCCGACTCCTCCTTTAACCTGAGTACACCGGCGGAGGGTCACAGGGTTACCTTCGTGACACACGCACGAATGGTGTTAGATAACCGTGTTTTCTTTTTCTTTTTCCCGTGCCATCGTGACACACGCACGATTGTTGTTAGACACTGCCTTTCTTTCTCTCCTCGTGCCACCAGAATTACTCAACCGGTTGATGTTGGACACGAGTTTCACCCCTAAGTAACAGACCTTCCTTTAGGGGATCTACGGTGTTAGGGCACTTAGGTCTATTAATTAATTAACATATAAATATCATAGCTCATGTATTCAACATATACCATGTCTCAGTAACATCCCTTTCTAGGGCATGTCATATCTCATCACCTGCAATTTATGAGATATGTATTGAAATAAGAAGCCCTGCAGTATGTAGATATCAACTCAAAGAGAACAAGAATATAAAGTTAAATGCACTAGAAACATACAATTCAACAGTTAAGTATCACCACATCTCATATCGAGACCTTTCATGTCACCATAACATGATTCATTGAACACCCTATCCTTAGGGTTTCATTCGCCTTATTCATTCATCACATGCCAACACCCTACTCTTAGGGTTTCATTCGCCTCATTCACCTTTTCATTTACCTCATTCACTTGTCACATGGCTCTCATAAGGATTTCATAGGATATAAGCATTCACTGAATAAAGATTGTTTTCCACAAATCATATACAACCGATATATGTATGAAACCATGGAAATTTAACTAATTTTAGGTTTCCCATACCATTCACTGAAATATCATGTATCAAGGATAAATTCAATTAAGATAACCCATGAGGTACATCCTAACCACATATAGGATTACTAGTCCTTTTCAATAAAACTGAAACTCTAGTGATGTCTCAATTAGGTTAAACCCTAATTACATCATTTGATATAAATCTGAAAAGCATTCTCACTAGGAAGTGTTGCATACGTTTCTGATATGAATCTACCATTTAGGAATCATTTAAAACAGAGAAGGAATCCATATCATATCAATTTGCAACAATCTTAAATCAAACGGACATTTTAGGTTTTAGAATCACATACTAAACAAATAGGGATTTGGATGCTATAATCAAATTCGTGCATTAGAATGTTTGAAGGAAGAACCCACTCACCCTAAGGTGTGAAAACACCTCACAACTGCAGCTCAACTCAGGGAATCTCGAATTCCTATCAAATCCCTAGCAAATCTCCCAATTCTTCTTCCATTCAACTCGGGAACTTTGAAAAAGAGGGATTATGAAGAAATGGTGAGAAAAGAGGGTATTTCGACATCATCTTGGATCAAATCAGAGCATGGACGGAATCTTGACATGAGAGAGAAGATTCACCATAAAAGTCTATGCAAAGGATCCAAACTTACTTGATTTCACCACTCTTGGGATCGCAGAACCCTAATTCAGCAATTCCCCCACTTTCTTCACTCAAGCCCTAACTCTCCCTCTCTCTCTAGATTTTCATTTCTCTGGAGTGAATGACGAATAATGAGAGCTGTGTGTGTGTCGTTGCTCATATAAGTCAATTGAGCTGCTTGGGTCAATTGCATATTGACCCAACACTTAACTTTAATTATATTGGCTGAATATTCAGTTATACAAAAGTTACTGTAATTCGTTTATTTCAGAGATCAAACATTCTCCAACAATTATGGGAATTTAGCACGTTGTTTATAATTGTTCTATAAAGCTTCAGTTAAAATTTGAGATCATTTGGAGTTACCAATAAATAATTACAAATAGAACAATGCACTGCTATATTGCAGTCTGCAAAATATTCGGCCGAGTTTGTCCTGCACAAACTCGACCGACACCCTTACTGTAGGGATTCAAAAGTCATCCACAAATTATGCCAATTTAACAGAGTGTCTAAAACTGTGTTTTTCAGGCACAGTTAAAATTTGAGATAAATTGGATATACCAATAAAAAGATAAAATTTAATTACCACACTGCTGTATAATTCTGGAAATGTGATCGGTCGCGTTTGAAACTCGGCCGATCAACAGGTCAGAGTATTCTTCAAAAATTCTGATATTTTTCAATGTTGTTCAGATTTTATATATCTAAATCATATCCAAATTTGAAGTAAATAAGAGTTACACATAAAATACTAAAAATCATTTAGTGAGACATTCTACTTATCAAATTCTGTATTCATGTATCATCAAAACCCTATTTTGGGCCGATTAGGGTTTATGTTTCTCAAACCCTAATTCTCAAGACAAAAGAACATTTAGACTTCTTATCATAATTAAAACATCCTAATTGTGTTATCGTCATTAATTAGATTTCAAGAATGATTATTCCAATTAATCTTTGTAATTGTCTAGGTAAACCCTAGTTTACCAATTAAGCTCAGATGGGGTCGTAACACGTTGGAGGGAAGACATGAGCTCCATTGTCAGCCTAGTGTATGAGGAAGACCTGCTGAAGTAGATTTTCTTCAGTCCCGCCACGGCGAGGACGGCCTTCAGCCTCTTCATGACTCCCAGATCAGCAAATGAGGCTTCATGGCAGAACCTGCTGGGGCGGTAGATTTTGGGCACCATCTCAGCGTACCGGCGAGTATGCTCGTCGTTCCTTGGCTCGAAACTCTCCACCAAGGCTTTCGGGATTGTTGCTGCTGCTGGGGACGTTGGAGTTAAAATTGGGGTTGGAGTTGCTGTTTCTCCAACCGTGGCCCTCTTTTATGTTGTAGAGGCCTCGACTGGTCTTGGGTTCGGGTGCTTCCGCCCAGCGTTGGAGGGTTCAGCCGCAGTCTCGGGGTAGATCCTCTTACCCCGAGAGTCAACGGGGACAGCAGTCATCTTGGTGTGGGCCATCTCTGTAGGACAACAAAAGAAATACTTTGATCAAATATGTTGGTTTTTGAAAGAAGTATATAATAAAGAATAAATGTGTGGCCCGGTATTTTTCTATACAAAGATTCCCTGGCCTCCCCCCCCCCTTCTCGGGATCGGGCGACATACAAGGTTCTGAGGTGAAGTCATGTGGCCGATACTAGGGACGGGTATCGCCCGATATGACAAAGTGATAGGGCGACAAATGCGCGGCTGTGTCAGGCGATAAAAAATGCCCGATACGGATCACATATAAAAAGGAAATAGCGTGTCGCCCGGCACAAAACCTTTAGGACGATACGACTATCGCCTGACATGGCATGTTGCGCGATATGCATGTCGGGCGATACAAAACCGTTCAGTTAACAAGGCCGATAATCTATACATGTTAACAGAGAACGTGTCGGGCAGTATAGACTGTCGGGCGATAGATCTCCCGAGCGATAGGTCTGTCGGGCTGTACCTCACAGAGTTCGGGACTTCCGCACGTTACGAAGGCAAAGGGTGTCGCGCGACACGGGAGCAAAAAGCACAAAGTCCTTTGCACGATATGGGAGTACGAACACAGTAATTCAGGTAGCCCAACACGGTAAAACTTGTTCTCATATATATAGCAAACTCAAACTCGGCGGTGAAAACACGGCAAGAAATCCCGGGCATGCATCGGCCGATAGGGCAATTCATTCCCGAGACAGGCAGTCCATCCGTCGGCCTAAGGGTGATCAGTCCTTTGGCACGATCGTCACAGGCTCATGCCGTCTAGGAGCGTCTTTTGTCATGGCTTTAGCAATGCCCGAAAACACTATCTGCATGATGTTGCGCATATCCTGTCGGGAGGGTTGCTTTCCGTTACTACCCTCAGAGCAAAAGCTAAAAGAAAGAAAAAGGGAAACTTGAAAATGAAAAGGGGTAACAAAAAGCGGTTGAGGAGTAAAACATCACTGGCCCGAAACTAAGGTCCCGGCCTCAGCTAGCATTACCCATTCTATCCTATAGAATACTTCGGTGACCCACAAAACAGAGTCAGCGCATGTGGCGCATGAACTGACTCGGGCCTTATTACATCCCAAAATGTTTGTAATGTTTTTCTTGCAGGAAGTAAAAACGTCCTATTCTAGGAATTAAAAAGACAACTCGGGTTGCCTCCCAAGAAGCGTTGCATTTCTCGTCTTCAGCTGGGCGCCCAAAGTTTTTTCTTCTTGCATCTTCATCCCCACTTCTGCGGTCATTGTCCTGTTCTTTTCGCCGGTTCGGTATGGGACGGAATCCTTCCCGATGAGTTCTTCACAATTTCAGCCAATTGAGCTAGCTGCTGGTCGATCTGGCGTTGGTGCGTCTGCATGTCCACCAGTTGTACCTGCAACAAGTTCAAGACACCAGAATTTGATAACGCACTCTGCGCCAGTTGATTGTTGATCGTATCTTGCTTCTTAACAAAATCAAATAACTGGCCAATCATGTCTGCCTGGCCCGTGCCCTTGCTTTGTTCTCGGTTAGGCCCTTGATACTTCCCATGTGCTTGGAAGTTCCCTTTGTTTGATGGGAAATGAGTGTTTTTGGGGTATTGGTTTGGTCCTCCCCTTTGCTCAAAAGCCTGAGGTTGCTTGGAGGCGCTTTGCAACTGATGCGAATTTTCAGCTGCATCCTTGTTGCCATAGTTGAAACCAAGATGGTCCGGCCTTTTGAAATTCACCAAAGCCTCCTTCTCAGTATCCTCGTCATCAGATTCGGTATCGCTCGATGTGTCTGGTTGGGTGTAGATGCAATTGTCTACCCCGTGTCCGCCTTCTCCACATGTTACACATTTCATTACCTTTTCGACCTATTTCTTACCCTTTCCGCCAGATTCCTTTAGCTGCTTTACATCCGTAGCTATCCTTTGGATCTGAGAAGTGATTGTCTCCAGTGCCTTGGATTCAAAAGAAGGTCCCTCACTAACCTTCTTAGCTTGGCCCCGGTCAGATCTGTCATAGTCAGTGCCGGCTTGCAGCTCAGCCATGTTCTTGATGATCTTATCGGACCTGCTCGGCTTCTTCCCCAGGAAGTCACTTCCGGCTGCTACGTTCAATGAAACCCTTTCTTCGGGAGTTAGGCCGTTATAGAATGTAGTAATCAAGAACCCTTTCTTGTAGTTGTGGTGAGGGCAGTCCCTCTGATATTCTTGATACCGCTCCCAAGCGTCATGGAGATTCTCATTAGGCTTTTGCATGAATGAAGTTATCCTTTGTTTGTTTCTCACTGTCTTCTCAGTTGGGTAGAACTTATTTACAAATGCGTCTGCCAATGCCCCCCATCCATTCAAAGACTGGTGGGGTAACCCAAGATACCAGGACAGGGCCTTATCTTCTAGGGAGAAGATGAAGCCTTTGCAATAGATCACCTCCTGGGGAACCCCCCGCATCTTGATAGTATCATAGATGTTCTTAAAAGCATCCAAGTGGTGATAGGGATTTTCATTTTTAGAACTTCCTCTAAAGCTTTTGTTCTGAATCATAGAGATAACAGACGGCTTGAGTTCGAAGTTCGCAGCGTTGAATCGCGGAACGACGACAGGGCATCTGGAATTGTTTTCCTTAGTGGAGGCTAGCTCCCTTAAAGTCTTTTCTTCTTCGTTTGAATCGTCGTTGTTGCTGCCTCCCTGTTGTTCTTGGTTCTAGTATCGCCTGTGTCGATGACGGTGATGATGCCTGACATGGGGGTGGCCTTCCTCAGAGTGCTCTGATTCCTGATCTTCCTGTTGATCATTTCCGTCATAGCGATCGTTGCCACTCGGCGGAGGTGATTCATCCCTAGGCCTTCCCTGTTGTTGACCTTCAACTTGTTGCGGGTGGACACGGGGAGGCATGATGTCCATGATTGTGATTGGTCGATCGGTTGGATGGTGTCAGAGCTCGGTGGTACAGGGATCTTTCTTTCAGGGTTCCTGAAAGAAAGGCATGAAAAATCAAGTCAGAAAATTGAATTATTTAGTCTAGGCTAAGAATAAATAGCTTTAAAAGGAAACAAAAGAAAAAAAAAGGGTGTTGTCAAACTTGTTTCTAAGCTTGAGGCACGGGAGTGTAGTTAGTGGATTCGGATTCGTCTATAGTACTGTTTTTGCCTTGTCCCCGACAACGGCGCCAAAAAGTTGACCAGCCTAAATTGCGCGTCCTAAATTTGGAGGCGGATTTGAGGTAGTCGAGCTTTTACATTTATAAACCCGAATCCTTCTAGGCCCCCACAACTTTGTTTACGGGGTCGAAGTAGATATACGGGGTCAAACACAGGGACAAGGGGGTAGTGTTGAGAACCCAGAATCGACACGCTACACTCCGGCAGGTAAAAAGAGATTATAAATTCCCCAGAAGGGAAGCGTTAAGATGTCACAAACAAAACAAGAAAACTATCTCCAAGTGGAGTTACTAGAAAGATTTAAGGTTTTAAGCAGTTAGCAGTTTTTAGGGGTCTTCATGCAACAAAAACTGAAAGATAACACTAGAGCTAGAGCAAGGTACGAAGGATAAAACTACTGCAAAACAAGCGGCACCAGTAACACCCTGCACCCCTCCTCTCAGAGCGGGAACCTCTAACCAAGCCTCGGCACCCCTCTCAAGGTTGCTGGGCTCAAAGTTAGATTTGAATGTTACATAAACAACTCTGTTCCAGGCACTCTCGTACTCCAGAATCGGACCAAACACTAGAGCCACAACACAACTCTCGAAGTTGTTGCGACGGGAAAACACGATTCGGTAGCTAAGTGAAACACGATCCAAAACATGCAAGCTAGGGTTCGGATATCAAACATAGCAGTCATCCAACATATTGCACTAAGCATAGAGTAGCAAGTAATTAAGCATTTCCATTTCTATAAACACTAAAGGTCTTAATTACAATGCCAAATTAAAGAAATTTAAATAACATAATTGAAGATATGTGTCGCCTTCTTGATGTAGAAGGACGATAGGCTGTAGTAACCATCCCGCCCGATATCGGACAGGGGTCTAGCCCGATACAGCCGTGTCGGGCGGCACACTCTCTCAAATGGCACACCGCGACGGGTGACTGCATCGCTCAAGGACCTGGCCGATACGCTCAAGTCGGGCAGTACACCCTCTCAGTTGACACGCCTGATGGGAGGAGCGTATCGGGTTCGTTATCGTGTCGGGCATGGAGCTGTGTATCCTATTGTCGGGCACTGGTGTCGGGCACTCATGTCGCGTATCTACATCGGCCGATATCGGCTCCCATTGTCGCCCGGTACGGTCCTAGGTGAACCAGTCCCCTCCCTCTCGGGATGAGGAAGAGCTCACCTAGTGTCGCCCGGTATGAACACTGGAGCACGATACGCCTGCTCTCACAGTCCCCTCCAAAGATCACTCGACTATCCGAAACCTGAAGTGACCAAGCTTGTCCGAACCGTCTAAACTGTCTTTTCGGCTCCCTGTAGCTGCTATCTATAGGCAGATGGTCGTGAGAAGATATGGTGCTCGAAGCGCCACGCGTCCTCCTTTCCACCGTTCAGTTGGCGGTCGGCTGACGCGGGTATTGCCCGATACAAGGAGGTCGGCTGTCGGGCATCGTGGCGAGAGGCGCCTGCCGGTGGGTGGCTGATATCGCTCGTCACATGGAGTAGTTGCGACGTGCTCGGCTCCCTGTCGGGTAAAGAGGTGTGTCGTCCATCGGTACCTTCTCGCGCGGCATCCTTGCGTCGCGCTTCGTCGTATCGCGCAGCCCTACCGGGCAGCGTGCTAATCGGGCGTCAGGGGGGCCAAAACATACTTGGACTTATTTGAGGGCCGGAACGGCCTTATTGGTGCTAAATGGGCCAAAATGGGAGGAAACTCTACAAAAGATAGAAATATTGGACTGAGATCATTGCTTGGCTAATTATTGCAAAATATGCAAATAAAAGAGAGGAAGATGTCAGAAAAGGGCAGTTTTGATAACAGAAAAACAGTCTAAAACATCACGATTTGGTGGATAAAGGCCAAAACTATTTGGTGGATAATTAACCAAAACCGCATGGGTACTTAAAGTGGTTAAAGGACAAAGTGATTAGTTGACTAATACATGATGTAATCAAAGATGATTATAGTAATTACATCATAATGGGATGAGGTGATTAGTACCCTTTGAAGAATTAAGCCTTAATGGTCATGGTGACAATGACATAACCCATGATGTCAATTCTTCTTCAAGATTGAGTTGACTTAACCTAATCAAGGCTGATGCAAACATCATCTTATAGAAGATGAGAGAGAAGACTTTCTATATGAATGATAACCATATAATGGCTAAGTCTTAACACTTTTAGTATGAATGAATGTCTAATTAGGGTATGATCCTTCATAGTAGGATCATGAAACCCTAATTATGATGGATGATGAATCATAACCCTAACTGAGGGCATTAATAGGTGAAATCCTAATACATGATGATGGTATGAACTTAATTCATAATGATGACATGAGAAACCCTAATTCAAGGTACTATGATGATCACTCCTAATTAGGGTGAATAGTAAACCCTAATCTAGGGTGATGTGATATGAATAGTAAACCCTAATCTAGGTTGATATGATATGAATAGAAAACCCTAATCAAGGGTGATCCAATGTGAATAGTAAACCCTAATCTAGGGTGATGTGATGTGAATAGTAAACCCTAACTGTGGGTTACTGAACTTAAACCCTAATCAAGGGTGATTCAATGTGAATAGTAAACCCTAATTGTGGGTTATTGAACTTCAACCCTAATCAAGGGTGATGCAATGTGAATAGTAAACCCTAATTCCAAATAAGGTAAATGGAAGTGTGAAACCCTAATTCTGGGTTATACTTCATACTAAGAATCTCTAAGGTTGGATAATGAAATGATGAGTCATTTATCCTATTTGAGCTAAAGGGGATGATTAACCCTAATTAAATTAAAAAGGGAAACCCTAACCCTAGCAAGGGCATAGTGGTATAACCCTTGAACAATGATGTCATAATTGTTTTACATTGTGCTGATAGGAAATTGATGTATCTGTTATCATCTGTACTAATCATGTAGGTCTTATGAGATATTGAACATAGACAGGTATGAACTATGATGCTTTGTTTATTGAAAGTACTTTATGAGCTTTGTAAGCAATGATTTGCTATGTCACGTAGTGAAAGGTAACAAAAGAGATTGATAGGATGTAAGAGCCATGTGAAATACCTGCATTGCAATTATCATGTTTACACTGTCAAATGACTTGTTAGCATTATGTTACCTGTTAAAGTGGTAACAAGTATATTGATGATCTAAGGGTTTGAACACCCACATTCTTGAATCATGATGATGATATGACAAGGGATTGAGTTCCCAATGCTATTAAAGCTGTGAAATGAACTTGATAGAAATAGTACTCATTCTTTATAGCAATTGTTATGATGTTTTATGATTGAAAATATGCCTGATGCTAAAAGAATGTTGTAATGTACTTAATTAATCAAGTAAAATGATATCATGTAGAGCCCTAACCATAGATCCATCATCGTCAGCAATTAGGTGATGGTGAAACATATTTTCCTAAGGGAACTCCTGGAGAGCATACTTTTGAGTATGTGGGGGTAATGGGCGTGAATATCCTTACGCCCTAATGGAGGAATTGATGTGAGAATAATATTAAATCTCTCAATCCTTCATTATATGTATATGTCGGGATGATGTATCACTAATATCCTGATGATGATGTTAATGCCGAATTGATGTGAGATAAACAAGAAATCCCTCGATTGCGAAGTGAGTACATCATGCCACTGTAACTCTAATAGCGAAGTTGCCAGTATACCCTGGAAAACTATATTTATAGCAGAGACACAAAATGTCATGCATGTTGCTCCTCACACTGACTGAGGAAGATGAGGTCATAGAAATTTGGCTCTTCTGATGACCTATGTATGATACCGATTTTGATTTCGCAATGGTCAGTTGGAGTATGAGCGGTATACCTCATCTCCTTAGGGCCTAAGTTGTTTGTAAAATGTAATCAGCCGTGTAGCATATTTTCATAGGGTTGAACTACGAGAAACAATGATTATTGATACATTGTTTATTATATCTTAGAAAGATAAAGGATATACATTTTCTTCATATTCCGTATTAAATAAATGACTTGCTGCTTAATCAAGTTATAATTGAAATTATTGCACACATAATACTGCTCTACTTAGCTCAATCAATGATTTATCTGCTGTTGAATATTTATAATTCTACTGCTCAGTGTTATTCTATTACCAGCAATAAAAATGTTTCTGGAAGAGAGTTATATCTCTCGCTGGGACAATTTTCAATTGTCTCACCCCCGTGGGATTCAACTTTTTAGGTAGACGTCAAGGAAGAAGAAACCCTTCAGTGGGTGAGCAGCCACAGCAGCAGCAGCAACAGTAAGGACAGCAGTGATCCACAGGTAGAGACACTGTTTGTCAAGTCTTGTATATAAAGAGAGTACTATGTGTCGTCTCTGTACTCTCAGGTCCTAGGAGTCAGTAGATGGTTTGATATAGATCTGAGATTTTTAGCTTGATGCCTCGAGATTTTGTATACTGCTCACGTATAGTTTAACTGGGCAGTCAATGTTATGACTCTTGAGATAAGATGATACAGAGATGTACTGATGAATCAGAATATAAATAACTTAATTTGGTTCTTTATGATAGAGTTTTACCATTTGTGGATTTCTTTACAAAAAGTTTTAAATTTTTAGTGATTTTCAGTAATCCCGCTGCTAGTGATTCGCTTTCACATTAATTAATCCTATTTTCATGAGAGGGACGTCACATTCATCATCAAGATAATCATCACACACAAATGTAGGTATCCTATCATTCATCATTTATTTCAAAATTTCAGGCTAACATATCTTATCTGATTTTTTTTCATATCTTCATGACACAAAATCTCAAAATAAGTCTCATTTCATATAACTTACCTACCAAAATTGAATTTTTGTATGTTCCTAACATATATGATTGACCGACCAAAAAAAATATAATTGACACCGTCACATAAAAAAATGGGAAACTCACAATAGCAACATGAGCGTCATCTTCAGAGTTTAAATTGATAGCAAGTATTTAAAGTTACAAACCTGATGTTGTTGCAAAATTTTGAAGATACGAAAAAAAGAAACCATATAGAAATCATGTACTTCTTGTAGTAAATTATGAACAATTTATCGATATATCCTTCACATACATTCATAGTTTCTGACCTTACTTGGAATTTAGCCAACTCCTGCAAATCGTAATCAGGTCGACGCATCGAGCGATCCTCCTCCTGCTTGCAGATGCCTGCACACGGAGGGCAACCCGATAATATCTGGTTTCACCTGTGAGCCTAAATGGCTCTCATTCTAGTTCTCATTCATGATTTCCTTACCTATAGTAGTAGGGGAAGCAGTCTGGCGGCATTGAGCACATGAGTAGGCGGGGGCGACATTGAGCACCTGAGCAGGCGATGACGTTGAGCATACGAGCCGGTGGCGGCTGCAGACGAGCAGCATGTCGACCAAGCTCCTTGTGGTGGTGGCAGACGGTGGTGGTCGAGCAGACGGCGACAGGCGGCGGCAACGGAAGATGAGTAGAATCTCCAGAGACCTAGCGATGCTAGTGAAATCGTGATGAAATAGAGAATGGGGAAGAGTCTGTTTCACGCGCGGGTGCTATGAAGTTTATCATCATCATTGGTTGTTTCAAAAACTGACACCTAAGTTCAGTAGTCGTCAGTTGCCATAAAAAACTTATGCCAAAGGGGGGTAAAAAAATTTGCGGGGACAGCGTGCGAACACACATCGGCGTCGGTTATTGTAAGCAAACTGACGACACAAATGGGGTCGATTTCTATCTCACAAAAATCTTTAGTCATCAGTTATTTGGTAAACAACCGACGCCGTATGTGAAATTTTGGAGGTAATTTTTTTGCACTGGAAAAATTGGATTTGGCAGGCGATTTTAGGCGTCGGTTTCTTATTGAGCAACCGACGCTAAATAAAAAGTGATACATGTGTTTGGCTGGTCTTCTCATACAGATGTCGGTTTGTATTTTCAACTGACGTTGTAGGTTTTTGGCATCGATTTTTTGGATACAACTGATGCCTCTAAATGTGACGTTATAAGCTATTTCTATAGTAGTGTCTTGATGGTATCCTAGATGTTTTTTAAGGCATCAAGATGATGGTACCGATTTTTGCTCCTCGAGTTTCCACGGAAGGGCTTGTTCTGGATCATCGAGATTACAGCAAGTTTCAACTCAAAGTTCATTGCATTGAAGTACGGGATGATAATTAGGCATCTGGATTCGTTGTCTCTATTTGTGGCCAACTCTCTAAGAGTTTTTCCTTCTTCATCATCTTCACTCTGACTATTTTGGTCATCACGTTCACATTCATTCTCATAGTGATTGTGATGGTGCCTTTTATGGAGATGGTGATGTCATTCTTCCTCGTGTCATTCTTCCTGATGGTGATGACCATTTGAGTGATGGTCATCTCTACCTTCATCTGTCTCATGCAGTGGTGGGTCATGTTGAACTCTTGCATTCCCATTGTCCCTCGTAAGACTATCGTCTACAAGAGGCGACATGGTGACTTGAGGTTAAGGTGAAAAATCAAATGGATATGCTTTCCTCTGGGTTCCCCAAATAGACCGCATAGTCAGGTTAGGAAAATGGACATGTTAAAATGAACTATTCTACATAATCGTAGGGTAGTAGATTTAAGGATTCTATGCAGTGAATCTTATCACTATGCTTGAGGCACGGGGGTATAGTGAGTGGACTCAAGTTCTTAATAGTGTCATTTTTCCTTCTCCCCGACAACGGTGCCAAAAAGTTGACCGGTCTAAATTGAACGTCCAAAGTGGAGCGGATCCAGAGTAGTCAGATGTTTAAGATTATAACCTGACACTCAAGACTCTATATCTATCATACAAGGTCCGATGTAGTAATTGGAGTTGAACCATAGGGACAAGGTCAGCAGGTGTTAAGTACATAGAGTCTCACACTCTCACACTCCGAACAAACAAGTAGGATAAAAAGGGTGTTCCCTATAGAACGAAGGTGCCACAATCAAAACAAGAAAGTTAAAACAAAGAAAACAATAACAACATTAAGATGAAAATATATGGCAAGAAAATTGGATCGGGTTCACCTACTAAGATCTCTCACCAACATGCAAAACTCACACCCCTTCTTATACTCCTTTCAAGATTACAAGCAGTCATAAAAATGTTTATTCCTTCCTCTCTCGAGATAAGGATATATCTAGGATCTAAGTTAGCCTCTCTCTCGAGATAACCACCCTACAACCACAAAACAAACAATATGACCATAAGCCTTAGCATTCCAACACTTTCATGCATTCATACTACTCCATAACACTATATAAGGAAGGTACTACTCTTTGAAGGTACCAACAATCAAACATCACAAGATGGTAGCTAAGCATACAAGTGAAACATTAAGAACAAGTGTATGGAGATAATCTTGATTAGAGCATATATATATTCAAAGGGGAGCAAGAATATACATGTTGGGAGAGCCTTAGTGGCTACTCCCAATCTAAGTTAGATGTTTAGCCACACATGTTGACAGGAAGCATAACAACATTACAAAATGATAGACGCATCAACTACCATGAAGAGAGGGGGTGCAGCGTGATGAAGATGACAGATCTGGATAGAGAGAGAAGATGGAGATACACCAATATACTCCTTCGAATAGATATCTAGAATGGGCGATGTGGAGGCTTCTCCATCCTTCAAAGAAGTGGGTGGTCAATCTTCTCTCTCCTCTAGCTTCCGCCTTCAGAGATGCCAGAGTGATAGTATGGATGTGAGTGACTATGGAATTTGGCAGCACTTTGTGGTCCTTAATGATCTGATGATGTGACAAGTCGAGGTGGGTGGCCTATTTATAGGTGTTGCCCACCGAATTAACCATCTGAGCCACGGTCACAGCTTGGATGTAAGCCATGGTCGAGGCATGAACTCGGTCGCAGCTTGATCACGGTCGAGACTCCCATTGTGATTGTGGTGTGCGAGTTGTAAGTCGCGGCCGAGGAGAACTCCCAGTCACAAAAGGACCTGAGTCACGGAGCGTAGAGATGGTGATAAGGGGCTTCGACCGCGGTAGGGCCCTTAGTGGGAAATGTAGCCATGATCGAGGTGTTAACCACGACCATGTCTTGGCATGACCCTGCAAAGGTGTAATATGTGTTCAATTGAGATTTTTGGCACAAAGTACTAAAATAAGTAGAAAACAATCTATAAAAGGTATGCTAGGGAAAGCATAAATCATGTGCAAAAAGTGCATAAAATGAGATGTTATCATGTTCACCAATTATTTGCTCATTGTCTTTTTGATGACTATGTTTACTGCTAACACACATGCACACACCTTTATGGTGTAGCCATAGGAGTGAAATATGTGTAGAAGAATTCATCTTTGTAAGCATCTATCTATAGCACAAAATCTTGTGTTTCTTTTTAATGTTAAATTGAAAAAATGAGTTCTTTTCATATAAGGGAAACATGATCTACACAACACACAAAATGAAATGATCAGGCGACCATTTCTATAATGAGAGTTGAATCTTGTGTTTCCTTGAGATGGTGTGCCTCTCCCTTGTTCTATCCTTCTTCATTGCCTCTCTTGGGTACTCTCCACCCTTCTCTCATGGTTCCTCACAATTCCTACTCGTTGGTTCTTTCCTTCTAGTTGCGCTTGGCTCCCCTCAAAGACCCCCTTCATCCTCAAACATTAGTGTGAAATCAGGTTAAATGACTGGTTTGTTTCCATGTTTCTCCTCCTCTCTTTCTCTTTCCCACCACCCAAATTTAGTTCATTAAGGTTACATTTGCACAAAAAATATTATTATGGCACCCCAACTACCATAAATGGTCCATACCACTCAATACATAATTATCTCATGGATCTACCTAGAACTAAAAAGAGAATCTTCTAGTCCAAAAAGCTATTCTTATACACACCTAAAAGTCCTACCTCACAATCAATGGTTAATACTCCAACTCATAATCAAACTAACCCCCAACAAACTCGTGCAACCTACGCTTGTGTAAACCTCATGTTTATTTGACTACCATGGATGATGGAGGACACTAACTACCCTTTCTAAAATCCTTCTACTGGCATTTTTAGTGACACTAGCCTATATAAAGAGGACTTATTTTTCTTAAGAATTGGTTTGACATGGTCCCTAGGATCATTTGCACCACGTGGGATAACATATTGCATCCTTATAGATTAGACAACATTGGTCATTTCACCTACATCAATATATGGATGTATCTGATGGGTGTATTTCACATTAATGATGGGTTCTTCCTTAACATGCAATGGCATAGCCTTGAGGCCCTCCCATGACATGTTTATTATTATGTTGATCAACAATACAAGCGTAAGAGATTCCTAAAGTACTTCAATCCCATCTCCCTTGTTAATCCAAACCTTGAATTGTATAGAGAATACTCTAATGCTAATCATGCCATTTGGGATCCTTACCCAGATGATGAAGATGACTTCAATTTCCATTATCTCGAGTGCCTTGAAATCCCCTATCAGATCGCACCATGAGGTGTTTTAACACATAGAGGTTACTCACCTATGTTATTCATCTTCACTTCTCAGCTACCTCGATTGGCCTAACCATAGAGCTCCATCACCACCAGAGGCCTTGTTGTAGCTACCATCACCTATTATGGTTCTCCTCTTAGATTCCCTATCACAACCTAACCAGCATTGCATGGACTCAATATTCTTGGATGATTCTTATCCAAATGAGGTTATCTATTCCTGATAAGATTATCATCATTTATTATATCTTCTCAAGTACATCTCCAAAGGATATCTTCCAAAGTACATCTCCTTGTGCCCTAGATATTTAATGTTTAGAACCACAGTTAATCCTTACTATACTCCTCCAAATTTCTCACATGTTTTGGTTCATCCTACCACTCATCTAGATTACTCTATGTTCAAACAAAAAAGGGAAAATTTTAGACACATTATCTCACAACAAAATTATGGAATTTCGTTCACTATTGCATTAATGGTCACATATCCTATGGTTAAACAATTTTTGTGTTTCAAATGTCATCTGAATGTTGTTCCATTTTTTAAATGTCCTCAAAGGAAAATCATTAAAAATTTAAAAACAAATTCTATTTTTCACACAAACCCCCTCTCAATCTTTGCCAAATAGAAAAATCATTAATCTGTAAACAACACATTTTAGAAAATAGTCCCTTTCCTTGACACGTTCATTATCCCTTTAGCATATCCAATGTCTTGACAAAGCCCTTATCCTATGGCACATTAGGATTGTAAAGTGATCGCATGTGAAACACATTGTGTACTTTCTTGATTGTTATGGGAGAAAAGATATCCCTTACCCCCTCTTTCAATAATGATTAATATTTTTTACAAGAGTATGTAGGTAATATAAATCCTCTAACACCCAATAATCTTTCCTTCTCATTATTTACATGTTAATTTGGATTGATGAAGGCATCTTATTTTTTTGGAATTTGGACAGAAGAAAGGATAGTGAGATCAATGAATAATTGGACATTACATGGTAGGGAAAATAGGATATTAATCTATCGTCTATTTATTAAGTAGTTTGATCTACCAATATCTACCTTTAGAAAAGTTTGTAGGTGAGTATTCTCTTTAATGCCACTCATGAGTTCATTTGCAAGAAATATTGCATCTATGATTTCCTCCTTTGGACTTATTACATTTTCTAAAAAAATAGTGCACAATGGGGATTCCTTCTTGTCTATTTCCTACCAACATCACCTTCTGTATTGACTTTTTCCATATAAATATAGCCCTACTCTCTCACCAAAATTCACCTGCCCTCATTCATTCAACATCATTCTGGGCAATTTGTATTATCATTTTAAATGTGTAGCCTCAATGATAAACGTCTTTTCTATTTCAATAATACTCTTAATCCTCCTTTTGGAAGTTCATCTAGTGCCCTGTTGTTCATCACATGCATCCAATCAAAAATATATTCCTTATCATTGCTAGGAAAAACAAAAGCCACTAAATATCTTTTATATCCCAAAAGGTAAAGCTACCTTATCAATATACCATTTAGAGTCAAACCCAAACCCCACTTCCCATGGTACTAGTGTAAGACACATGTCTTTGGATCGGTAAAGATGACATATGTTCTGTAACCCCTCAAAACCCAACTCTGTCATATAAGTTGCTTGTAATTTGTCTATCCATATCCTCTTCTTCAATCTTTTCTACTTTACCTTTATCAAAAAGCCCACCCCTAAACCTTCATCATGTGATTATTGAAGTTCCATATTTCACTAAAAACTTCCTTGAGTCTATAGATATGCCTATTTAGGTGAAAAGACCCAGTCAACTCCATTACTGACAATCTCAGATGACTTGATTGTTGACTAACTATAACCCCACCCCCACCCCCACCCGAAAGATTGTCTTCTCTATCAAACATATATCTGCATGATCTATGGCGGCATGTTTGACCATACTATCCCATCACATAGATTTTAGTCATTTACCTGATCTAGTATTTAAACAATATCACCATATATCTTTCATCTCATATCATTGTTCATGAATGTTTTTTTCCTCCACAAATCTCCAATCCTAGACATCTTGCATGCACACTCCACATACCTCTCAAGATGATCCCACAAACATCCAAATTCTTTGATGTAGTGGAATGTTTGGTTTTTTGTGATAGATTGGGTCTGGTTTTCTCTACGGAAGATGACAAAAAATATTTCATGGTGCTTGTTTAATACAATCTTTTCATTCATAACCATGTTGACAATTAGGAGTTCAAGTTTATTTTCAATTCCCTTGGCAATTAATAGTTATTTCCCATTTCTGACCACTTGATTTAGCTCTTATGTTTATTTAGTTCTAGAATATAAATGGATAATGTTGAAACATTGTTTAGGCATTACATCAACATCAAAATTTCATCATAACCAAAGATAGACAATCTTAAACATACAAAACTTTGTCTTTTAGGGGTCACATAATATATTCATTGGTTCAACTCTCAGATCAGGGCCTTAGTGGTGGTATTTTCCTTAGTTGCAATAGTTGTACCCTCACCCTACATGATCACACCATTTTGTAATACTATGAACCTTCCACTTTCTAGATTACTCACCTAATATCATATGGTTTTTGATACATTTATATGGTGAATCATCATCAAATAAAGTGGTTTTTTTTCAATGAACTCACATACCTAGTCATCCATTTTCCTCTTCTCCTATGCTCCTGAGTGGAGATTTAAACATCATATGATTCTACCTTGAGTTGTACAATACAAATAGTTATACTTCTTTGCATATGACTTCCTTTAATTACTTCATCAATGTCGATAAGCTCTATGAACTCAAGAAATACATCAATGTATATAACCTCTATGAACTCAAGAAATACATCAATGATTCCACATGATCTTATAATATAACCCACCTCCTTTGTAAAACTAGATAGATAGCTAAATGGTATAGATTGGCTTTCTTGTTACCATATTTCTCTACCTTTCTTGGAAACAAGTATATTTTGGATCATAATCATGCCATTGTGGACACTAAACCATTTTCATGGGACCATAAACCTTTTGGGTTCGTACAGTTCTGGCTTAAACATTCCTCTTATATCACACCTTTGTCAAGCTTCATATAATTCTACTTGACTTCCTGAATCCCACCAGAAACCTAAGCTTACACCTCAAATCATGTCACTTTATCCTCAAATTTCACATTTTAAGAACTTTTGAATCCCTACAGAAAACATCTTTCACCTAACCAAAACTATTAGAGACATTGATTTAGCTTATCCTCTATGTTCTAACCCCCATACTCCCATATACTACCAAATCTTTGTAGTCTCTCATAAAACATGATTAAAACAATTCTTGAAGCAACATTATAAAATGAAATGTTGAAGGAGGGTGACAAAAAACTACCTTCTTCACTGCATCATATCTATACACAAAAGATACGGTCATATAATTACTCTCTACATCAGCAACATATAATCAACACAAACATATTATTATAAACAACATTATATCAAAAAATAAAACCAGCCTTAACCAATACCAAGGAAATCACATTTGCCTTCTATTTCCCATAATTCCATTTTATCTACACCTTTTTCATTTATGGAGCCCACCTCTATTACCAGTATTTTTACCCCCAAGAGATTCTCTTTGTAGTTAAAATATAAACCCAAAAAATAATCTGTTGGAGATGTTGGTTTCTTGACCATATGGAACACCTTAAAAACTATCTTTATGGACATTTTAATGTACTCCACTCAATCTGTGACCCTAAATACCTCCTCGAGTGATTTAACATGATACAGTTTGCCCTTACCCCAAAAATTAATAAACCAAACTTAATATCAAAATATCACCCATCGACCTCCTCAACTATAATTATAAAATAATAGCAAAATCCTTAGCTTCAAATTTTTCTACACCTGTATCACATAGTTTATGAAAACCAATTTACATTTAACAAAGGTAGATATATTCAACGACCTATATCGCATAGTTTATGGAAACAATTTGCATCTGTCAAAGGTAGACATATTCCATATGTGTACCCTATAAAAAAAGAAAATTAACCACTATCATCAATCACACAACATACCGTTAGATATCCTAAAAAGATATTTTGATAAAACTTTTGAAACATAAAGTAGACCTTACTTTGGTAAATTTTGGAAGGAAGTGGTTTTACAACAAATTAGATAAATTGGATTAAATCATGTGTTGCATTTGCATCCTTCTCAATCCTTATTAATGTCTCCCCTTTTGAGTACTTCAAAATAACTAATTGTCTAAGAAAAGGTGATCATGTATCAACTCTCCTCTTTATCATTGTCACTCAATGTCTTAGCCAAATGATTTCACTATAGAGCTCATATGGTCTCTTAGACGCTATAAATATCAACTCTTACCCTCAATAACTATATCTTTTTTTATATGACCCCCTTCTTTTCAATAAGCCATCCCAATACTTATCATTAATATCAAAAGGGATTTATGTAACTTACATCACATCTTGGTCTGAAGATTAATATAACAAATCATTCCTCCTTAACTACCACACACCACATAATGGCCTCCTATCTAATGCAAGAATCATCAAATGTAACTTTAGATCCTTTGAATGAAATGCTTGGGATTAGATCTAAGTAACCAACACATTAAATCAATTGTCTAGAACCCAACTATCAAATAAATTAAATCACAGATCTCTATTTAGTATGACTCGTCTCTATCTCTTGTTGGTTTTCTAACCTTGGTTAATTATTTCCTTTCACTTATACCTACTTATATTATTAACTAGATATATGTCACACATAAAATCATCAATGTCGTTGAAAAATTATGCCATGATGTTTTATGCAACAAGAAAACTATGTATAATGATTTTTATTGGAACAACAAAAACTATGTATACCATCTCTTGGAGCACCCTGTGCATCCCTAAATGAGAAGGAGATCGAGTATCCTCAACCTGAAAACCATAGATATGGAGATCGAGTATCCTCAACCTGAAAACCATATATATATATATATATATATATATATATATCATCTTTATTGTCTCGTGTATAAATTAGAATGTTCTTGGCATTTAAAATAACTTATGTCCTACTTAATAGATTGATCCTTTTTATCCTCAATACCAACATAATATCTAAACCTAATATCACCTTAGTGACTGCTACATGTCTTATCCTTAATCAAGATCAATTTTTTTGTATATTTCCATACAAACTTTTCCTTTAGCACCTTCAAAAATCTAGATAACTTCATTAGTGTCCCACAAGATAACCCACGTATCAGCTAACTCTAGAGTGATCTATTCTCAATAAATAATGTGTATAATTTCTTATCCTTTTATGGCTCTATGACTCCTTTCACAAAAGTCTTCTGGAGCCTGAACACTAGACCTAGTATCCTTCTTTTTATTTTACATGTTTGCTCAAATAAGCTTTTTTTTTAGACAAACCACAAAAAAGATCCGTACACAGTCTTTATCCTTCAAAACTTTTTTGGATTATCATGGAAAACCCGTCACACTCTTTCGTTAAATTCTCATTTGCCTCATCCCCATGGCTATATTTCAACACCACCTTACCTATACAAGTTATTTGTTTAGATGAGACTCACCTCAAAACACTAAAATTAGCCCTTTCCTTATCTCTCTTAGTAGACAAAAAAAAAAAAACAAATCATATGCCATTGCTTACGGCATATCTGAACAGAAAGAAATTAAAATATTTCTGATGACAACTATAATACTCCACATATTACGCTTTCTAACCTTGATAAGTCCAGTAGCAGGTTCGCAGCTATATCGAAACACCCAACTCCTGGCCCTAATCATGGAGAGCATGCCTCGGGTCCATCCTCTCCCATGGCGAAGCCTGCGTCGATGGATGTTTCATTGCCTACTTCAAAGGTAACCCCTACTCCTTGATTAGGCCATTTTTCCATCAAGGAATATAGGAGTTACTTTTGAGGTTCCCCGTCCATAGTATGTGTGACTTATGTAGTGGCGTCCACTCCTTTACCTTTACATACTTTAGGTGTCTGAATGTCTTGCCATGACGTTTTCTCATCAAACAGTAAACCTTATGCCTCTCTGGCTCTTCACGTTCCTGCGATTAACCTGGTTAAAATATAAACTACTTTCTATCTAGAAAAAAGGAAAACAAATGCAATATTCTGTGCACAAAAGCCTTCCGTCAATCCTAGACCTACTCCTGCTTCCTCATCATGTGGCTGTTGTTTTCTTTAAGACACTAGGAACAACCAGCCAGTTCACTCATCGGGTCTTCATGATAGCTTGATTTACCATGTTCCTCCATCCTAGACTATCTATTCTATTCAGTTTTTATATCCAAGATTTACCTACAAGTGTTATTTTAAATCTGTTTGGTAATATCTTGTAGCAGAATCCCAATCATTGTACATTCCTTTTCTGCCGAGAGCATCTTCTACTATCACCGTTTTGATGCCTCTCTTATCACTTTACTTGATCAAAGAGTGACTATTTCCAAAAATAGGCGGCCCAACACAATGGAAGGTTGACATTTTTCTCATTTTTATACGAATAGATGTAACTCCTCAACCAACTACCCAAAATTCCTGCAATGCTGCGGTGGTTAAGCCAGCTTTGGATCCACGAATAAATTATATATAGATTAATTGAAGTCTAGAATGAAGAACTCCGGACAAATAAAAATTATGTGCGTGTGCGAACCAAATAGAGCATGGAATTAAGTACCGATAATGGTGACGCTTATGGCGATGCTATCACGTCTACGAAGTCTTGAAAGCAAACATTTTTCTTACTAACACATAAATAACAAGAACAGTTTGTGCGTGTCTGACTAAACGAATTGCTCTGTTTGGTTGGATTGTCGTCTCAACAGAAATACCTGCCACTAGAAACCGTACACCCAACCGAAACCTTGACCTACTCATCGGTGAAACCTTCCACGGCGTGACACTTACCCATTTGTTTAGCGCGAATAAATAAACAGAGAGAACGAACTTAAAGTCAGGTTGCAGCCTGAGCTTGTTTGGACGATGACATCAACACTGGATTATTATTATTTTTCCAACACTGGATTATATTTACTGGTTTCAAAGAAGAAAAATAATGTATCAAACGCTGAACAGGCCCTGCACGCACCACATAAGTAAAGGTAGCGGGCAGCACGGAGCATCTACCATTGACCCGCCCTCACAATTCCATGTATATATGTACTAGTTAATACACACCTGCCATGCACGTGTAATCTGAAACTGATTCATTTTTAGTGAATCATATATTGAATATCCTTAATATATATATATATATATATATATATATATATATATATATATATATATATATATATATAGATATATATATATATATATATATATATATATATATATAGTCAGGCTAGAATACACTCGAGTGTATCCGGAGCGGAATACACTCAAGTAGTTTTTCATGATGCAATATTTTTTTTGAAAATTTAATCCGTTGATCTTCTTAAACATCTCGTGAATAACTCATACGCAAAATTTGAGCACATTTAGATATGTATATATATATATATATATATATATATATATATATATATATATATATATATATATATATATAAACATTTGTGTAATTATGATTAATTCATATGTTAATATTTATTCATAGTAGTACTTTATACACAATTTTAATGTACTTGAATTACACTTGCATTTCACATTGTTAAACTTTTTGAAAAAATAAATATTATGTAAAGTTGTATTACTAAATATGATGTCAATGATAGTGATGTATTAAATAAATCTGTATCTTAATTTCTTCATGGTTATTTGAAAACAAATATGAGTCACAAGGAATTACTTCTACCGTTAGAATGAAAGAAACAAATACATGATGAAATGTTGATTAGGAAAATTCAATAATTATTATAAAAACATCTCAAAATGATGTTATGAAATGCTATAAAGAGAATTGTACATAGTTATATTTTGGAAAGATTCTATTACTTACTCCTATTATGGATGTTTGAACATAAAGTAATATATCACACAAAAAGGTTGTCTACTATGAAGTGTAAAAATGAAATACGGCCTATAATATTTATGTTGAGAGAGATAAGAAAAGTAAGAGATAGATAGTGAAGGTAGAGTAAATATTGGAGAGAGGGAGAGAGATAAATAATTGAGGAGTAAATCATAATTGTAGATCCATCAAAAGATACGTTACAATATATTGCGGAGTAATTAATTTTTTCACTTGATTTTTCTTGTCACAGAGTACAACCATTTTCGATGTAAATATTATATACTGGAATATGAGAGTAATATTGTTGTATCCATCAATTTCAATATGTTACATAAAATGATTACTTTACTTATTGAAAATCTGAACTCGTAGAAATATAGTACATATATTCCGCTAAAAACATGAACTCATAGAATAATATTAATAATAAGATGCACTTTATGTTTTTAACCCATTTGAATCGAGCAACACTATCGAGAGGTTCTTTTTTTATTGGCTTCCAAATATTAAAAGAATATGATCCCCACTACTACTAAAAGTTATATTTTTAAGTCGCCATTGAATCTAGTTATGCACACAACAAAGAAAGGGAAAGAAAATCAAAATGAATGAGATAAAGAATTAAGAAAAATACCTATCTGAAGTGTTGGATCTATGGGTGATGCTCTAAAGGGGGGTGAATAGAGCTAAATGTATTTAAAAAAAATTCATTAGACCTTGAAGATATTTCTAAAATAATATGGCTAGTATGAACTTTGAGTGCAAATAAATATGCACAGTAAGGGAGAGAGAGATTAAATAAGCCCAAGTAACACAAGTTGTGTAGAGAGGTTCCCATCTCCAAACTAGGATAAATTAAGTCCACTACCTACAGAGGTTAGGCTCTAGGATTTTTCAACCATTGCATACTGATATTCTATTCTAACATATATAATATATGACCTTCCTTTGTCGGGCCAAGGATACCCAACCTTTCCTTTAAGGAAAAGGGAGCCAACAACCTACTAAGGGACTTACCTATCCAAAATCAAGTCTTCAACCTCACCAAGGGCTTACCTACTTTTGCAAGGAGTCTTCTTCCTTAAACAAGGTTTTACCCACTCTTGAAACAAGTCTTCCGCCTTGAAGGAATTACCCACTCTTCTTAGATCTTTCCCATTTGACATCACCTTCTCCAAAGAGAAGCTTTCACCAAGAGAGTCTTTCCCTTTTTCTTCTTCACCTCACTTAGTTAAGAGAGAGAACCTTCATCTTCAAGGTTGAATGAGAGATATGGGGGTAGAAGAAGTGAGAGCCTCATAAGATATACATGTAGGACTAGCAATCTTACAAATCTCCTACTCACTCTAATGGGTGTAGCAAGTATTTAAGCTTATGGGAGTGGAAGGAGGTTAATCTCTCTCAATTATAGTATAAATACCTTCATGGTGTATGTCCAACCAAGAGATGAATCCCAAGGGGTCTTATTTATATTTGAGGAAACCTTCTAGCCATTAGAGTTATTTAGGACAAATTCTAGCCATTTTTGGGGTGTTCAATGGATCTTTTTTCACTTTTTAACCCCTCCAACAACTATATTTTCACTACAGAAAGTGATTGCTACAGTACATTCGGCCGAGTTACATTTTTGAGAAACTCAACCAATATTTCTAGTTGTTACATCCATTTTCAGGTCGGCCAAGTTACAAATTCGGCCGACAAAAGTTCTGGAAAGTCCCATGAACAGTGTTGTTGGCTGAGTTACCTTAGGGGGAAACTCGACCGACAATTCTTACTAGTTTTGGTGTTTGAAAACCTCCCAAGTGTATATTAATTCATCCTAATTTTCTCTAATACATATATGATCTTAATTACAAGTCATACAATCATTACAAGTGATTTACATCCAAGATCTAAGGAGAAAACTATCTAGTCTTCAATTTTGATCTTTGTGTTTGTATGACTTGTTCTCTCCACAATAGGATGTGCAAGTTTAGGCATTTGGAATATGTTTGTATAATCTGAAATCACTCAGGTAGAAGAATTAGACACAAATAAGTGGAATGGTTAGTCATCATCAAAACAAGGGTTTAGTCAATTTAGACCTTGAATCAACATTCTCTCCCTGTTGAAGATGACAAATCATTCCATAAATGTATTGAAAGCATTTAAGTAAAATCATACCTTCAGAGAAACCTTGGGTTTTCAACAGAATTGAGTTCATATGCTTCCCTGAATTGATGCTTATGGAGAACTCATATTCCCCCTCAATTGATGTTATTTCTCCTGCATGGTTAGCTTTCATAACATTTATAGAAACTATATCTTCTACTCATATATGTCTCACATATATGTCTTCTCCCCTTGTCTTCCCCCCACTACATAAGACATGTCTTCTCCCCCTTTGTCATTTGAAAAAGTGAGGGTTGAAAAAAACACAACTCATTAGTAAAAGGAGATACCAAAAGTTAGAAAGGAGAGTAGAAGAGCAAAAACTAGGGGCTTGTCCAAGAAATGTATAAGGTAAATAAAGACATGCATTTGAACAACCCTAGATGTAATTCTAGCATATAATCAATGCAAGGCTATGCAAGAACGTAACTCAAGATAGTAGATATGCAAGTTAAGGAACAAGCTTCAATATTAAACAAGATACAAGCATAGCATATAGTTGAATACCACTTGATGTGATAGATATCAAAATATAAACAATGCTAGAACTACATGAAGATGGACTACTAGTAGATAATATCACAATTTAGGAGTACTGGTAGTATCTAGATCAAAGATAAAGATACTTAAGTTAAAGAACAAGCTATGTATGTGTAGAGAAATATCCAAACAAAGAGATATGTAGTTTTAGAAGCATGAAAGGATATTACTCACTAGCAAATATGCATCATTACTAAAAGATGATTACCACTAAGAGCCTCAAGGTTGTATCAAAACAAGATAGAAAACCAGATAGATGTAGCAAGTTAGAGCATAACAGAAGTAATTTAAGACACAACTAAGAGATCTAAAGAGATCATTATCAAAACTTGCATAACAACTCAAGATAGGTAATTGCAGAATATGAAGATACCAAATTTAGAACGATTGAAGAGAAAAAGTTGTATGCAAGATAGACAATATAAAGCATGACAATATTTGCATATAAAGCTACCAAGGGAGAGTCAAAGAATAAGGATATTGGTTGAGAAAGTCTAGTTGAGAGGGAAATTCTCATCCAAAAAGCCATTTGTATATTATGTGTACAGTGTTGTTGGTTGAGTTTTTGGGTTGAAATTCTCGGCCAACAACAGTTGTTGGCAACATACATTGATGTTTGTCGGTTGAGTTTCTTATAGGACAAACTCGACCGACAACAACTTCTATCAAAAACATATTGTTTTCCAGAAATAGCATATATAGAGGCATGATAAAAATATTAGCCATATCCAAACATGTATAAGCAAGTTAATAATGCATTATGAAAGCATCACAAATATTTTTTTGAGAAAGAAAGTGATGAGAATCACAATATACAAATTTTGACTCAAAAACCATATGCATAGTGCATACTAACTAGACAAAAACAAGTTATAATTGAATATGAGCAAGAGTAACATTACCTCTATTCTTATGATTTCATTTCTACTTGTCGCCCCCCATGCACATCTCATTTTTCTTCATGAGAGAACAATGGCATCTTACATCTTCACATCTACTACGTCTTCCACTAGTGCTTTCATTTGTGTTGATGGAGTCTTTGTGATCTCCTTCTTTCTCATCCTCCTTCATTTTCTTCCCTTCTCTTGCTCTGTTTGAAGGAGTGTCTTCCCTCTTGGTAGTTTCCCATCTTCTTCTACTTGTAGAAGTATTGATTGGAGAAGATCCACTCTAATACCACTTGTTGGTTCTATGGGTGATTCTCAAGAGGGGGTGAATAGATCTAAATGCACTTAAACAAAATTAATTGGGCCTTCAAGACATTTCTAAGATAATATGGCTAGTATGAACTTTGATTGCAACTAAAACATACATAGCAAGGGAGAGAGAGATTGAACAAGCCCAAGTAACACAAGCTATGTAGAATCGTTCCAATCTCCAAACTAGGAGAAAGTCATTCCACTACCTAGAGAGGTCAAGCTCTAGCATTTTGCAACCATTGCATACATATATTTCATTATAAGACATACAATATATGACCTTACTTTTTTGGGGCAAGGATACTCATCCTTTCCTTTAAGGAGAAGGGAGCCAACAACCTACTAAAAGACTTACCTATCCAAGACCGAGTCTATAACCTCACCAATGACTTAGCCACTTTTCCAAGGAGTCTTGTTCCTTCACCAAGGTCTTATCCACTCTTGCAACAAGTCTTCCTCCTTGAAGGAATTACCCACTCTTCTTGGATCTTCCGCCTTTGATTTCACCTTCGTCAAGGAGATGCTTTCACCAAGGGAATCCTTACCTTCTTCCTCACTTCTCTTAGCCAAGAGAGAGAAACGTCATATTCAAGGTTGAATGAGAGATATAGGGGTAGAGGAAGTGAGTGCCTCACAAGATATGCATGCTGGACTAGCTTTCTTACAAAATCTTACTCACTTTAATGGATGTAGCAATTTATTAAGCTTATGAGAGTGGAAGTAGGTGAATCTCTCTCAACTGTAGTATATGGACATTCATGGTGTAAGTCCAACCAAGGGGTCCTATTTATAGTTGAGGAATCCTTCTAGCCATTAAAGTCATTTAGGATGAATTCTAGCCACTTTGGGTGTCCAACATGTCTTTTTTCACTTTTTTAAGCCCTCCAACAACTATGTTTTAACTGTAGAAAGTAACTGCTACTGTACATTTAGCTGAGTTACCTTTTTGGGAAACTCGACCAACACTACTAGCTGTAACAACCATTTTCTAGTCGTCCAAGTTACTGATTCGGCCGACAAAAGTTCTACAAAGTCCCATGAACATTGTTTTCAGCTGAGTTGCCTTAGGGGGAAACTCGACTGACAATTCTTGTTGTTTTGGATGTTCCAAAGCCTCCCAAGTGCATATTAATGCATACTAATTGTCTCTATTACACGTATGAGCTTAATTACAAGTCTTACAATAATTACAAGTGATTTACATCAAATATCTAAGGAGAAAAAACTATCTATTCTTCAATCTTGATATTTGTGTTTGTATGACTTGATTTATCCACATTAGGATGTGCAAGTTTAGGCATTTGGAATATGTCTACCTAATCTGAAATCACTCAAGGAGAAGCATTAGAAACAAATAAGTAGAATGGTTAATCATCATCGAAACAAGGGTTTAGTCAATTTAGACCTTGAGTCAACATAAAGTAGATTAAATAATCAACATTCTTCTTTTAAAGTATATACTTACAACAAAAACAAAAGGTGTACTTGCAAGAAAACAATGAAAGTATTTCATTATTATAATGTTAAATGAGGTTATGAATTGACATATAGCATACCAATAACATTCCTTCAATTACAATGAGGAACATATTGTTGGTATGTATTCCCAAAGAGCCAATGATGATTGTGATGGCATATCATATAAAAGATTTAATTAATAATCATAAAGGAAAGCTTCCAATTCATTTTGTTTCACTTAGTTATAAGATAATCATGAAACATAATGAATGTATAAAGAATGATAATTACTCAATTATGTATGTTTTCAAGTATGTGACTTGAACAATGAGATCATATGGATGTCAAGAGTATGTACATTCTTATTATGTCCCTGGTCATATGTTATTGTTGAAGACAGATAGACGTGTAGTAAAACAAAAGACTAGAATGTGTGTTGGTTGATGATAGAATCTCACCAGTAATGATATTTGATATCAAACCAAGCACATATATACTTTTTAGGGAACAGTGAATTGGAAAGACCCACCTTGATAATGACACATAGAAACTATACATGGTATTCATAGACATATCTCATTGTGAAGGTCGTGATTGTGGTTCTTAGACCTAAAGTCACTACACTCATCACATGTCGTTCAGTGTACTTTGACATCATCCACCATGATCCTGAATAAGGGTTGTCATATAGGTGATGACCAGATAGTTGTGACACATGAGAATGACTATGAGTGATGTAGATGGGGTTTATCCCTCCTACTAGAGTTTGATATCCAAGACACTTGATAAGAGATACTAAGAAAAGCATGTGCATGCACATGTGAGTCAATGTATGATATTGAATTCACATATATCTCATACAGTCTTCTCTGAATCAATGAACATGGATTGAACATTAAGAGGATGACAATTCCATGCCTTGAGTTCATTCTGGATATTAGAGACAAGAGAATTAGATAATAATTATAACACCTAACATAGATCGTAGGTTAAAGTTTTTCTCTGACTTTTCTAATTATTTGGGTATCAATGATGTGTAACTAGGCACCGCTCTTTCCTTGTCATGCCATAAATCAGTTATGGACATTCACCGCCTACAAAATATTGACCCTATGGGGTCACACACATAGCATACACCTAGAAGAGGAGTTAATCATGAATGATAATTAAATTGATTGCTAAAGTGTTTACGTATTCAATTTAAACAACATTGGTTGAAAATTGACTGGCTGGACAGTTGAACTGATGGATTCAAGTGTTAAAATTGACCGTCTTAGTGTGTAAGGTCAATAAAACTAGGTTTTGTAATTTTAGATAGTGAACTAATCGGTTCAAGAAGTGAACTGATCAGCTCAGGTCCATGGACCAATCAGCTCAGGTCGTGAATTGAGTGGTTGGTGGATCAATTCGATTAATTCAAGGATTTATGCCAACATTATGTTGTGCATTTAATCAGATATTAATTGCCAATACAATTGCGATTGAGAAACATGATGAAACGATAGGTTCACTGGGTGAAGTGGTCGGCTCACATGCTTATTGATCGATTCACTTGTGAACCGATGGTTTCACCTACCGCAGGTTGCAAAAATTCGACAGATTCTAGTCCCTTCCACTCCCACACAGACTGGAAACCCTGACCCTGACCCTCCTATAAATAGAGGGCTACTGGGGGCTTCCCAGAGATACAACTCAATTGCCTCTGACAATTATTATCCTCTCTATTTTTGGTAACCAATACAGAGTTTGAGTAAGTCCTACCTGCTAAAGGGAGGGATAGAAAGGGAGAACAATTATGTGAGAGCAAGTTGGTGACTAGTACACCAACAAGAGGGAAAAATACTTTCTATCTATTCTACTAGAATGATAGGAGTTCTAGGAGATCCATGTGGACTACCAAAGAGGTGAGGAGGTCATTTAATGCCGCTAGGAGGACAACATCAGCCTGTAGTCTATAGTGGAGACCAGGAGCTGCAATAGACGTTGTTCCAGTGCAACCAGGAGAGTTGCACTACTACAATGAGGAATAGTCACTGGATATGCTCTAGGACTAGGTATGAACTATCTAAACCATCCTTTCCATTATATAGTTGTTGACATGATCTTTCTATTATGGGAAATATGGATAGATAAATTTTTGTTTCTGCTGCCTACTCTATGCCCATATTTCCTAACAGTGATCTCAGAGCCACATCAATTTACTATATTTTGGGATAATCAATATGATCATATTTTTTTGTTTTTAATGTTTATTTATTACATACAATGTGAATACTTAAACTTTTTTGTGTGTATATCTGATCAGAGTCCACGTATAATCCCAAACTAAAATACATATATGATATGATACATATGCAATTTGCATGCCTCATCTTAAAAGCAAGTTTTGATTGTTGATGTGTAGCATTCTTATGGCCAATAACTCAAATATTTTTGTGTGGTTGGATGGTTTCTTTTATTCATGTCTTATCTCAATTTGTATATCAAGCCTCTACCTTCTTCTTCCCAATTTAAAAGTATTATTCTTTACTACCTTTGCTCCCCTCGAATGTAACTGGAGGCCTCTCATTACCACATAATAGTTTAATAGTAATAGGATAGTTCTTTTTATTGCAACGACGAAGATGATGATCAACATCAGGTGAGCCGACTATTTCATGTGACGGGCTGACCAGATGCAGGACCAAGGAGGGAAGACCATAGGAGGAACAAACTGACTGCCTAGTGGGTCCAACCGACCATTTGGAGGTGTCCAGACATGGGTTAGACAGGAGACCAAATGACCATTTCATATGACCAATAGACCGGACAAGAGGCAAGCTGACCGGTTCAAGGGTGGAACTGATTAACCAAAATTAGCAAGCACAAAGCTACACCAATAATAGGTTCATGCATGTGATGTTGACTTAGGTGGTAGTTATTCCTTGTGGCTCCAAGAAATCAATTAGTATGGCCATAATCATTGCTAATGTTTTATTTTGCATGTTTATGTTGATATAACATGTATATGATACATTATATATATGTGGTGATTGGATAAAGTATATATATTTATAAATATAAACTCCCTTAATAAATATGTTAGTCTTAGATTCTTTCCATAAGAAACCACTACTACAGAAACAACATTCAGTGTCGCTTTTCTGGGCGTCGGTTATTTAGGAAAACCGACGCCTATAACATTCAACGTCGGTCATCTAGGTCATCCGACGTCTGTAGCCAAGACACGGGTACCGCTTGTATTAAGCGTCGGTTTTTTTGGTAAAAAACCGACGCCTAAAACTGCCGCGAAATCCAATTTTCGAGCAAAAAAAATATGTCACATACGGCATCGGTTATTTACCTAAAACCCGACGCCTATATAAGATGAAAATTTGCGCGAAAATTTACAGCTTAGGTGTCGGTTATCCTTAGATAACCGACGCCGATAGTGGTTCCCGCCAATTTATTTAGGGCAAATTTTATCTAATTGGACGTCGGTTTTGTAATAGGAACCGACGCTGAAGACCTTAGGCGTCGGCTTTGTTAGATACCCGACGCCCTTTACGAACTTATTAGACGCATGATCGATCGACTTTAGGTCCCCTTTTCTGTTTCATTGTCTTCATCGCCCGCGCTTGCTACTGCTCACCGACGCCGCTGCCCGCCACCCTCCGCTACCGTCGCCCGACCCTCCGCTGCTGCTGTTGCTTGTGCGCCGCCGCCGCTTCCTGCTCCTTCTGCTGCCGGTGTCGCCACCGCCTGCCTGCTCCTTCTCCGCCGCCTTCCTGCCCGCCGCCGCCTGCCTGACTTGTGCAGGTGGTCCTGGAGCTCGCCGGTGTCACCGCCGCCCACTGCCTCTCCTCCGCCGCATCTCCGCCTGACGACCCCCGCGTCTCCGCCGCTGCTGCCACTGCCCTACGCCGCTGCCGCCTCCACTGCCTACATCGCCGCCTCCACTGCTCAACGTCGCCGCCTCCACTGCTCTTCTTCCTTAACGGAGCTCGCTACCGACAGAGCTACTCCTCTTCTTCCTCCACGAGCTCGCTACTTACAGGTACGATTTTACTCTGTTATAGGATCCTTCAATGTGTGTTCTTTATAAGGTCAGATTGGTTTATGAGTTGTTGGTCAATCATTTGGTTATGAGTTTTTATACCTAGTTACACAGCTCATTTTTGCTTCAATCATATTCATCATGTTGTTGTTTTTTATTGCAATTTGGTTCATTTTGTCATTTATATTTGCTTGTAATTTTTCAAAGGAGAACGGTTTGTACAATAAATCCTAGTAGATTTGGATTTGGTTCTGATTCTAATTCTAATTTTTGCTTTGACCTTGCCCTGAAAGTTGTTCATGTTCTTCTGATAAGTTGTATTGTGGGTGAACCTAGATGACCGACCTCAAAGATAGACCTTCAACTCAAATTTGTTCATGTTCTTCAACTCAAATTTCACAATGTTAATCCTGGGACAAATGACCAACTTCCTTGTTCATTGGCTCATATGGTAGCCAAGGACTGCAAAGATGGACCTTCATCATCCTAAGATGGATGGTTATGATGGACCAGTTTTCTAATTTGTGCATATATTTGTCATACATTTGTGCTTGCATATATGAACAAATCTTTTGCTTGCATATATTTGTCATATCTATTATTGTGTTTGTTGGCCTAGAAACCCGTCCAAGATTTACTCATTAGGAGTAAATCTTGGATAGTCCCCGGTTTGGGACTGTTCTTGAACACCTAATCTCACTTAGGATGTAAGTGTATAATGTGTATTGGGTTTTTGAGAAACTTTCAGTAGCATTTCCCTGTTTGTTCTCTAAGTACATATGTACTTAGAGAACAGCGGGGAAATGCTGCCGAAATTTTCTTGAAAACCAATTACGCATTATACACTTACTAGTGAGATTAGGTGTTCAAGGATGGGATAGGTGGTACACATTTATTATATATAAGAATGACATCAAATGTGTTTGTTGGCCTAGAAACCCGTCCAAGATTGACTCATTAGGAGTAAATCTTGGATAGTCCCCGGTTTGGGACTGTTCTTGAACACCTAATCTCACTTAGGATGTAAGTGTATAATGTGTATTGGGTTTTCGAGAAAATTTTGGTAGCATTTCCCCGTTTGTTCTCTAAGTACATATGTACTTAGAGAACAGCGGGGAAATGCTGCCGAAATTTTCTCGAAAACCCAATACACATTATACACTTACTAGTGAGATTAGGTGTTCAAGGATGGGATAGGTGGTACACATTTATTATATATAAGAATGACATCACATGTGTTTGTTGGCCTAGAATGTGAACAATCATTGTTTTTTATATTACTTGTACATTGGTATAAATTAGAATGAACAATCACTAAATTATATACTGTTTGTATGGAATCCGGCTTCATTGTAGATATCTATTATTGTTGGCCTAGAAACCCATCCAAGATTGACTCATTAGGAGTAAATCTTGGATAGTCCCCGGTTTGGGACTGTTCTTGAACTCCTAATCTCACTTAGGATGTAAGTGTATAATGTGTATTGGGTTTTCGAGAAAATTTTGGTAGCATTTCCCCGTTTGTTCTCTAAGTACATATGTACTTAGAGAACAGCGGGGAAATGCTGCCGAAATTTTCTCGAAAACCCAATACACATTATACACTTACTAGTGAGATTAGGTGTTCAAGGATGGGATAGGTGGTACACATTTATTATATATAAGAATGACATCACATGTGTTTGTTGGCCTAGAATGTGAACAATCATTGTTTTTTATATTACTTGTACATTGGTATAAATTAGAATGAACAATCACTAAATTATATACTGTTTGTATGGAATCCGGCTTCATTGTAGATATCTATTATTGTTGGCCTAGAAACCCATCCAAGATTGACTCATTAGGAGTAAATCTTGGATAGTCCCCGGTTTGGGACTGTTCTTGAACACCTAATCTCACTTAGGATGTAAGTGTATAATGTGTATTGGGTTTTCGAGAAAATTTTGGTAGCATTTCCCCGTTTGTTCTCTAAGTACATATGTACTTAGAGAACAGCGGGGAAATGCTGCCGAAATTTTCTCGAAAACCCAATACACATTATACACTTACTAGTGAGATTAGGTGTTCAAGGATGGGATAGGTGGTACACATTTATTATATACTAGGGAAATGTTGCCTAATCTTTTCCTAATATATACTTGTTTCCTAATATATACTTGTTTTCTCTGATCATAGAATGGATAGATCATGGATGTCCATTCGTAATCGTTGCACCCCAGAGTTTATATCTGGTCTTGATCAGTTTATTAGATTTGCCGAGGAACATAGGAAAAAACCTACAGATAGGTTCTACTGTCCATGTAGGCATTGCGGTAACAACTTGAAAGTCAACACTGGTGAGGAAATCAAAAGTCATGTCATGTGCAACGGGATTGTACAAGGCTATACAGAATGGCACTGGCATGGAGAGATTTCAAAATCGAAACCAGTAGATGTCGATAGCAGTGCTTGGGTGGAAGAAGAAATTGCCTCTGATGACGTAAATGTGAACGAACCAGTTCCAGCAGACATCGTTGATGCGATGCTGGATAGTTGTAGGGTAGAGCACACCGATCCACCTCCTATCTTTACAAACATTGTGCATGATGCTGAGATACCGTTATACACAGGTTGTGCTAAGTTTACGAAGCTTAGCGCTGTCTTGAGATTGTATAAGTTGAAAGCTAACAATAGATGGAGCGACAAAAGCTTCACTTCATTGTTGACTTTGTTGAAAGAAATGCTTCCTGAAGGAAACGAGCTTCCAATCTCAACATACCAGGTAAAGAAAATGTTGTGCCCAATGGGAATGGAGGCCAAGAAGATACACGCATGCCCGAATGATTGTGTATTATTTCAAAAGGACTATGTAGATTTGAAAGATTGTCCAAAATGTGGTGCGTCACGGTATAAATTGACGACTTCGGGGGAGTCCAAAACTTGTTCTCCTGCCAAGGTGTTGTGGTATCTACCTATAATATCATGGTTTCAACGCTTGTTTGCAAATCCGAAAGATGCGAAGAATTTGAGGTGGCATGCAGATGTTAAGAAAAATAATGATGGGATCCTACGACATGCGTCTGATTCCCCACAGTGGAAGAAGATTGATCTATTGTACCCTAAATTTGGTGAAGAAGATAGGAATCTAAGACTTGGGCTTTGTACAGATGGGATGAATCCGTACGGGACATTGAGCAGCCAACATAGCACTTGGCCAGTCATGCTTGTTATATACAATCTTCCTCCCTGGATGTGTATGAAAAATAAGTACGTTATGTTGTCATTGTTGATATCGGGTCCTAAACAACCCGGAAATGATATCGATGTTTATCTTGAACCTTTGATTGATGACTTAAAGAAACTTTGGGCTGAAGGTGTGATGACCTATGATGCTTCAGCAAGAGAGATATTTCGTTTGCACGCTATGTTGTTTTGCACTATTAATGACTTTCCAGCATATGGGAATTTGTCTGGATATAGTGTCAAAGGAGCTAAAGCGTGTCCTATATGTGAAGAAAACACTGATTCAATAAGACTAAAACATGGCGGCAAGACTGTATATCTTGGTCATCGAAGGTTTCTTTCAAAATTCCATCCGTATCGTAGGAAGCGCAAAGCATTCAATGGATGGAATGATGAACGAAGTGCACCTAAACCTATACCAGGGGATGTTGTTTATGAAAGAGTAAAAGACATTGTCAATGAATTTGGTAAGAAATCACAATGTAGTATGGCCACACGGAGTGACAATTCTTCATTCAAGAAGAAGTCAATATTTTGGGATCTTCCTTATTGGAGTTCTTTGACAGTCAGGCATTGTATCGATGTAATGCACGTTGAGAAAAATGTATGTGATAGCATCATTGGTACTCTATTAAATATACCAGGTAAGACTAAAGATGGGATAAAATCCAGACTGGACCTACGTGAAATGGGAATAAGGTCAGAATTAACAGAATTACGTGAAATGGGTAATAAAAGAACATACTTACCTCCCGCTTGTTACACGTTGTCTAGAAAGGAGAAGAAAACTTTTTGTGAATGCTTGGTAAATGTTAAGGTGCCACATGGTTACTCATCCAACATCCGTAGATTGGTATCAATGAAAGATCTGAAATTGATAGGTCTTAAATCTCATGATTGTCACACTCTAATGCAACAAATATTGCCCGTGGCAATTCGATCTATATTGCCAAAGCATGTAAGGTTTGCAATTACCAGACTTTGTTTCTTTTTCAACAGTCTATGCAGCAAAGTTATTGACCCTGATACTCTCGATAATTTACAAAGAGAAGTGGTTGTTACCCTATGTCAGCTTGAGATGTATTTCCCTCCTTCGTTCTTTGATATCATGGTACATCTTGTTGTCCACTTGACTAGGGAAGTGAAAATGTTGGGACCAGTTTTCTTGCATTGGATGTATCCCTTTGAACGATACATGAGCGTTTTTAAAGGTGATGTTCGAAACCGTTATCGGCCTGAAGGGAGTATTATTGAAGGTTATGTGGCGAGAGAGGTTATGGATTTTTGCAATGACTTTCTCAGTGGTAATGACACTCCTGATAATGACAAGAATATTGAGGAGGGCAAAGGAATTTTGGGATCACGGGTGAAAGTAATCAGCCGTGAGCAGTTGGAACAAGCTCACTTGTATATTTTACACAATATGGATGAAGTGAGTGTTTATATCGAGGAACATACCAATTTCATAAAGAGACAACATCCTCGAGCAAGTTCAATGTGGCTTGCTAGAGAGCATAATAAGACTTTTACTAAGTGGTTTGAAGATAAAGTCTTACATCAACTATCTCAAACACCACATGATATTACAGAAACTATCAAATGCCTCGCCTTTAAACCAAAACTGAATGTTATGTCTTATGAAGGGTTTAACATTAATGGATTCACATATTACACAAAGCGCCAAGATGATAAGAGTGTCGTCCAAAATAGTGGGGTCACTCTTCAAGCGTCGACTATGTACTTTGCAAGTGCAAAGGATAAGAGTCCACGTGAAGCTAAAATGTCATATTACGGTGTCATTGAGGACATTTGGGAGTTTGACTACATAGATTTCAAAATTCCGCTCTTTAAATGTAATTGGGTTGATAACACCAAAGGAGTTATAGTGGATGAATTGGGTTTCACTTTGGTGAACTTTGAAAAGATTGGCGAGAAGGGTGAACCATTCATATTGGCATCACAGGCGAAACAAATATTCTATATCGATGATCCTGCAAATGATAAATGGTTGGTTGTTCTTCATGGTAAAAGACAGTTCATTGAAGATCCTATAGATGAAGAAGAGTACTATGATAAGTATGATGACTCCAGTCCATTCTCAGTTGGGTTGCCAACTCCACAAAATATTGAAGCTAATGATGACTTATATGTGCGCGGAGATCACAATGAAGGATTGTTAATTGATAAAAGATCACAATTTTAGAGACATGTATGTTTATACAAATGCTAAATGTTTGCCTTTTTCTAGTTAATACAAATGCTAAATGTTTGCCTTTTTCTAGTTAATACAAATGCTAAATGTTTGCCTTTTTCTAGTTAATAGAAATGCTAAATGTTTGCCTTTTTAATGACATTTTCAGATGGCTGACCATGATGAGCATGATGTCCATGATGAGCATGAAGTTCATGATGAGCATGCTGTCCATGACGAGCATGGCGAGGATACTAATGTAAGTTCTAAAAACATATCCTGTATTTCTATAAAATTCATTATCTTCTAGTTATGTCATATATCCTATATTTCTATATTGGGCTAAGTTAGTGTGTTTTATTTTTGTCAAATTTTAGGTTGATGCACCTGTACCCACTGAAGCACTGGAGCAACTTGATGCGCAACACCAGACACTTAACAAGAAAAGGGGCATCACTCTGTTGAAGAAGTTATTAGCGCTAAGTGGTAGTGGATCTAAATTGGTGGTGGAGTTTGATAATGGAGGAAATCCAATTGGAGTGAACCGCAATAATTTTGTGAACTATCTTGGGTGTACCACTCGGAGCCATTGTGGTGTTAAGTATGACAATTGTCATAAAGTTCCTCAAGGGAAAAAAGACTTGATATGGAAGGATTTATGCGTGAGTTATTATTATTTGCAATTCTATTTTGTAGATTACAAATTCTATTATTTGCAATTCTATTTTGGATACTAGTTAATAACATTTCTATTTTACAGAATCTGTTTGCATTGGATGAGAAGTTGCATCGTAAAAATGTGATGCAACGCGCTGGAAAGATGCTTAGGAATTATAGGACAAATCTGAACAGAGAATACATAAAAGAGGGTGATAAGAAGAAGAAGTCAGCCCTTGAACAATGGAACTTCTTGGACAAAGAAGATTGGGACAATTTTGTTGCTTCAAGAAAATCTGAAGAATTCAAGGTATTAGGTGTCACTCCTAATTTAATTAATATACATTGTATTCACCTGTTTCAAGATTAGCATTTAGTGCTACTAACCAAATCATTAATGTGCATACTAACTAGGCCCTCAGTGACGCACAAAAAGCAAGGCGTGCACTGAATGTGCATGACCACACTATGGGTCCAAAAGGCTATGCAAGCATTCGCCAAAGACTACAGGCGGAGTCTGCGGCTACTCAGGAGTCTGCTCCTACTCAGGAGTCTGCCACACCCATGCCTCGCCATGATATCTGGATAGCTGGCAGGCAAAACAAGAAGGGTGAAATAAAGAAGCCTGTAACTGCTGAGGCGGCTGCAAAAATGGTAAAATACAACTCTTAGAGAAATCGTTTGAATATTGATTATTTGTGGTGTTAACTTACCAATTTCTGTTTATGGTGATTAGCGGGAGCTGCACGAGCAGAGGAAACAAGGCACGTTCATCCCTCAGGGCACAAGGGATGAATTGACAGTTGCTCTGGGTAACCCAGAGCATCCTGGACGTGTTAGAGGTGCCGGCGCTGGTGTTGGCATCAAAGCATTCTTTGGGCCATCCCAGCGCAAACCCAGAGCGGGACTTTCTCAAGAAGAGGTAACCTATTCTTTTTTTAGAATGTTACTGCAAAAGGAAATTCATTAATAAACCGCTAATGTTTCTTTTATCCATGTATAGGAGAATAAGAGAGTTGAGGATTTAGTTGCTAAGAAGATCAACGATGTAGTTGCTGAGAAGGTCAAGGAAGAATTGCTGCGGTGGCAGGCATCTCAGGCTTCCAATACGCCTATGGCGACCCACTCTTCTCCTGATGCACAGACTGCGAGTAATCCTGGAGACCCATCGCCTAGCACGTCTGCTGTAAGTATTGTTTATGACATTGTAGTTAGTCTTTTCAAGTTGTTATGTTTTCAAGATGAAATGTATATATGTATAATATTCTTTACGTAAATTTGTAGGCATTGAAGCCATGCCGCTTAAGAATGCAAGACTACGTGGTTGCAGAGGCGCAGGCTTACCCGTCCCTTCCTGGGGCAATGTTTCACGGGACTCCAATGCCACAGGGCTACGTTCGTGTGAGCCCGATACGTGTGTTACCTGATTGGAGAGAAGCTACATTGCCATATCCCCACCCGGATATTGATAGACTTGCTGATGCAGAAGGCGGGGTGATATTGTGGCCCAAAGCAGATGTCGTCTACACGACTGAAATTGTAAGATAAATTTACATTGATTTAGACTGTTAATGTGTATATATGATGTCAACTGATCTGAAATTATATGTACAGGTTAAAAAGAAGACACCAGGAGCACCTAGGCCTCCACTTCCACTTCCCGCATTACCCGATTGGGTTCCAACTGACCTAACATACCCGTTAGGTCCTGCTTGTAGGGGAATGGCATGTTGGCTACGGGCACATAATGTACATTGCCCTATAATTATTTCTTTAGATGCAGATTATGCAGGTCAATCATACGATAGCTCTTTATTTATACAAGATATTATTGAGCTATTTATGTATGATTGGCTGAATACATCAATGATAGAGACATGGATAAGGTGAGATCTTGTTTATACATCCATATACCTTGTGTAAGATCCGGTGATCTGGTTTCTTATATATTAATGCATACGCCTATATGTTTTGCAGCTACCTAGTCGAAGATCATTGCAAACAATTTGCATTTGATCATGTGGGATTTTTGATTCCATCATTGATTAGTTTGGTAGCTAAAGACCCTGATAATGTTCAACAATACTGTATAGATGCTTTTACAATTTTTGGTCAGCAAAAGAAGACGATAATAATAGCTCCATTCAATGTCAAGTAAGTTTACTTTATTTATAATTTGGACTTAAGAAAATTCCATTTTTATTTTGCATTTTGAGTTATTAATTGTTAACTTCTTACTTCTAGCGGTAGACATTGGGAGTTACTAGTTATTGTCCCCGGGACATTCACTGTTTATTATCTAGATCCTGCGGGGAGTACATTGAACACTAAAATTGGACACGTAATGAGAATGCCATTATTCTGGTGAGAAATATTTCATTTTTATATCCGTTAACATCTTTTATTACATTACTATTTACTTATGCAATTTATTGTGTTATATTAACATGTAGGGGTTTAGATGCATTCAAAAAGGCTGGAGGAACGGTCCCAAGGAAAAAGAACCAGCCAATAAATTGGCAGAACGTACAAGTAAGTTCCCGACTCAAATATATATATTATTGATGTGAATTGTGCTTAGTTGTATTATTTTGTATGTTTCAATTTATAGTGTGCTACACAAGACAATGGATGGGCATGCGCATACTATGTGATGCGATTTATGCAGATGATTATCAAATATGCCGCATTGGACATCGATACCATACATGAGGTATTATATATAGTCTCATTAGTTAGTATGCAATATATCAATCTTATATTATTTTTATATTATTACTTATATATATACATCATTCTCTTTGCAGGTGTTTAAAACTGACAACACTACAGGTAAACGTTTAAAAAATATACATGCTCCATATACGATGGAAGCATTAAATGAAGTAAGAGAAGAATGGGCAAAAGCCATACAAGCAGTGGCAACTGTAAGATATAATTGGGATGTTGATAGCGATAATGAATGATACTATGTAAATGAATATTTCTGAATGTTAATACATGTATTTGAATGTTTCTATATGTGTGTGAATGTGAGAATTGAATTGATGTCTGAATGTATGTACTTGTGTAGAATTTTGCTTGTGACTTTTGCAGGTTTGCGGCCTGCTTGTAGGCTGATATCAATGGATGTCGTAAACCTGCAGTTTAGAAAACTGAACTGCAGGTTCTCATCCTGCTGACCAGCCACAGCAGGCCTGCAAACTGATATGAAAAAAAAAAATATAAATAGGCGTCGGTTATTTATAGAAAACCGTCGGGAAAGACCTACAGCGTCGGTTTTTTCAATAAACCGACGCCTGATGTGGCCAAAGCAGTCCTGGAAATGGCGTCGGATATTCATATCAAACCGATGCCTATTTAACCTATAGGCGTCGGTCTTTTGGTTTATAACCGACGCCAAAAGTGTTCGCGCCACAAAAAATGGCGTCATCTAGGGCACTTTATGCGTCGGTTATCTACTAAAAGACCGACGCTATATTCCATAGAGGCGTCGGTTATTTACTAAACAACCGACGCAGAAAGTGCCCTAGATGATGCCGTTTTCTGTGGCGCGAACCCTTTTGGCGTCGGTTATCTACTAAACGACCGACGCCTATAGGTTAAATAGGCGTCGGTTATAAACCGACGCCGAAGTGTTCCACCTTTAGCGGCGCCCACATAGGCGTCGGTCGGAAACCGACGCCAAATGGGGTTAAACGACCGACGCCAAAGGCCGTTTCTGTAGTAGTGAACACACATGAAAAGATTGATCGACCAAGCGTAGGTTACCCCCAAGCACAATGTGGTGCCCATCTCGTGGAAGTGTGATGGTAGATATGTAGAATCTGCCCAAGAAGGGTGCATATCAATCGTGTTGGCTATTGGATCAGGCTTAAGTGGTGTACTTAATGGGATTAAGCACCAGAGGCATGAAGATGATTATGGCATATAGTTTTGCATATCATCTATCCAAGAATTGCATATGATGCTAACGAGAAAAATTGCCTACATTAATAATTGAATATGGACGCTGACGTTGGTCGGATAATAGTTGAATGATTTTGGATCTTGCCTCACTAGAAGGTTGTATGATGCAATCATCTGAATTGATATGTGAGGGTTATCAATTAGAATAAAGTGTGGGAATGATAATTAATTAAAGACCTAATTGAATATCATCAAAATTTTACAAATCAAATCAAAACAAAATGAGATTTTGACAAAATTACTAATGCTTCTGTAGAATCAAATGGCAACACACAACAACACCATTTTTCTACAATCAGTCCTTTAAAAGGATAAGTTAAATGGGAATAACTTCTATGACTGGTTTAGGATGTTGAGAATTGTTCTCACATAGGAGCGCAAGATCTATGTCCTGGAGATACCAGAGCTAGTTGAACCTCTTCCCACTGCACCTAAGGCTGATAGGGATGCTTACAAGAAGCGTACTAAAGATGTTATTGATATCAAATGTCTAATGCTATGTTCTATGAACTATGAGTTGCAAAGACAACATGAAAACATATATGTTATTGAGATGGTCACACATCTTAAGAACATGTTCCAAGATTAGGCAAGACAGGAGAGATATGATGTCTCCAAGGCATTGTTCATATGTAACATGAAAGGAGATGTAGTAGGTCCTTATGTGCTCAGGCTCATTGGTTTTGTGGAGAACCTGTTAAGACTATGATTCCTCTTGGGTCAAGAGTTGTCAACTAATGTGATTCTATAGTCTCTATCAGAATCCTACAGTCAGTTTGTCATGAATTATAACATGAATGACTCGGACAAGCCATTGATAGAGTTATTAGGCATGTTGAGAACTACTGAGGCACAAATGAAGAAAGACAAGCCCAAGTTTGTGATGATGATCAACAAGACAAAATCCCAAGTCTTTAGACCTCAAGGAAAAGGTAAAGCTAAGAAGAATCCTAAATCTGGCCAAAAGCCCAACTCTTTAGACCTCAAGGCAAAGGGAGGAATAAAGAAGGGAGGCAAATGTCACCACTATCACCAAGATGGACACTGGAAGAGGAATTTTCCTCTCTTCTTGGAAGAACTAAAGAAGAATAACAAAGAGGAAGAGTCCTCGACTTTAGGCATAATTGTTATAAGATAAATTTGAATACTTCATCATCTTGGTATGTGATACCGGATGTAGATCTGACATATGTTGATGTGCAAGATCTGATAAGAAGTAAAGCCTTCATGAAAGGACAAGGATGTACTATGATGAACAAGAGTTTTTGAAACTTTAGTCTGCATTTAGAATTTATCTTAGCATGTTGGGCATGTAATAGAGTTAGTTGAACTGCTATTTTATTATGCCAATAAATAGAAACATTTTACTTTATGCATCTTGTATAGACAAGGATTATTATATATAAAGAATTGTTAATGCTTCTATTTTCAATGATGAGATCTTATATAGAAATACCACAAATGTCTTATGATTTTTATATGAATGGATCAAAATATGAATGCTCATGACATAAATACCAAACGGTTATAAATGATAACTCAAACAACCAACAATTGATAGCATTGCCATCTAGAGCACACATATGAGAAATGTATTTATAGAATTCATGTTAATGTTTATCTAGACTCCTTATGGTTGATGAATCAATAAGAGACATGCAAGACTTATGTATGAGCAACATGACAAAGTCACCTTTCACTAGGTGTAGTGAAAAAAAACATTCTACAAGGACATGTACATAATGATGTACACATACTTTTTGAATAATTGCTACAAATAGTTGTTTGCACTTCATTATATTTATTGACAATATGGTGATATGTACTCAGTGAAATGCAAATATCTTGAAGTTTTCAAGAAGATTATATGTATGAAGTACATGTTGGGTTTTAGAGGAGGCATAGAAGCAGCGGAAACAAAAATTTTCTCCCAAAACCCAGAACAAAAGGAATCGCGTCAACGTCTATATAATAGGAAAGATGGTTTGTGGGTGCATACCTTGTCCCGAGGCTTTCTCGGCGACAGTACCTCACGCCTTAAGCGGTATTCACCTCCGGTCTTGGACGATGTCTGTGCAGCTCCTGGTCGCACCAGGACTAAAGACTCCTGGTCTCACCGGACTGCCGAGATTGACAGTTGTCCTCCGAGCGGCAGAGGTCTCCCGCCTCTGCAGTCGTCCACACGGACCACCTGGAACTCCGATCTCCTTTTCGCACAAGGAACTAGAAGGAGTCGCACCCTCCTGTCGGCGTACTAGTCGCCAACACACTCTCCTGCTACCAGTTGCAACTGCAGTTGTCTTTCCCTTGCTGTGCCTCCCTTTTCAGGTAGCACTTGCTCGGGCTCTCGCGGTTACCAAAACCAGAGAGAACGACAAATTTGCAGAGCAACCGGCTTGCACTAAGTTGTACTCTGACAAGCTCCAATACCCCTATATATATAGGCGAGTCATGGGACAGGGTTCTCTGTCCCCGTCAATATGGGACTAAAAGCAGGAGTAGAAGGGTTCGAGATTTTCCACAAAAATAACCAACTCACAACCTGAACCGATCATTTCACAACTGAAATGGTCGGTTGGGGATCTGAGCCGGTCGGTTGACACCTCAACCGATCGGTTGGGACCCATGAACCGGTCGGTTCATTTCTGAACTGGTCGGTTCGCGGTCCTGATCAGTTCCCAATTGACTTTCCTTCTTTTGTTTCTAATTGGTATTGAATACCAATCCTTGTTCCAATCAAATTGGGCAAGTGAAACGCAAGGAAAATTCTCACCAATCTTACTTTCCCAACTTGCTCGGTTGCATCAATTGAACCGATCGTTTCAACACTTGAAGCAATCGTTTCACCCTGACCTTGAGCCGATCGACTCAACACTTGAGCCGACCGGTTCACCAAGCTCAGCCGATCGGTTCATCACATGAATCGATCGGTTGGGAGTGCAGATTGTGCAGAATCAGTCAATTGCAATTTCAATCAATTCGATACTCCAATCAATGTGTCCAACACCTTGAACATTATGACATTGAGCTATCAATTGATTGAGTGTTTAATTGAACTACTCAACTCCTTTAGTAATCAATCTAAACATTGTTTGTGGAAAACAACTCCTCTTCCAGGTTAAATCCTATGTGTGTGACCCTGCAGGTCCATTTCACGTTGGCAATGAAAGTCCATAACACTTATAACTTCACAAGCAAAGAGCGATGCCTAGTCACACATCAGTGCTACCCAAGTGAAATAGAAAGTTGGAGAACAACTTTCAATCCTACAATCCGTGAATGGTGTTACAGTGAATGTATAATTCCTTTGTCACTGATATCCTGAATGAACTCGAGGCATGGAACAGTCATCCTGTCAACGTTCATTCATTTCCTTGATCTCAGAGCAGACTGGGTGAGATGTGTGTGACATCAATATCACATATTGATTCACACGTGCATGCGCATGCCTTTTTCAATCCTACTCATCAAGTGGCCAAGGATATCAAGCTCCCTCAAGAGGGACAAATCCCATATCTATCACTCACCCCTCAAAAGCCCCATGTGTCAAAGCCACCCAATCATCACCTTTATAACAACCCATGTTCCAGGACTGTGTTTGATGATGTCAAAGTGTACCCAACGACATGTGTTGAGTGTAGTGATTTCAGGTCTAAGAATCACACTCACCACCATCACTGTGAGAGCTGACTGTGACTAGCAAGTCAATGTTCCATGTGTCACTCTCACAGTGGGTCTGTTCGGTACCTTGTTCTCTAACAAGTACATATGTGCTTGGTTTGATATCACTATATCATGACTAATGAGATTCTGTCATCAACCAACACACAATCTAGTCTTTAGTGTTATTGATTTCTATGGTTATTTCGACAATAATAACCGACTAGGGACTAAGAAAGAATGTATACTCTTAACATTCGTATGATCTCATCGTTTAGGTCATGAACCTAAAAGCATACGTTATTGAGTAAAACCATTCTTTAGACATCTATCATGTTTCACCGTCATCTCAGAAATAGTTTAAACATATAGATCAGAAATTGCCTTTATTATTATTCAAATCATTTACAAAGTATCCCATTACAATCATCATATGACTTGCTCTATGGGCATACATACGAACAGACTCCCACTTGCACTTAGAGCCAGTCACCAAGGAACCTCAGTCCTTGTGACCTAGCATGACCATCATGGTTTTGCTGAGAAAGGGCCTTAGTTAGTGGATCAACTATGTTGTCTTCAGTTGGTACTTTGCAAATCTTCACATCTCGTCACAGTACGATCTCTCGTATGAGATGGAAGCGCCGCAGTATGTTCTTGGACCGCTGATGTGATCTGGGTTCTTTATCTTGTGCAATAGCTCCATTATTGTCACAATAAAGCTCAATTGCATCACAGATACTGGGAACTACACCAAGTTCATAGATGAACTTCCTGATCCACACAGCCTCCTTTGCTGCATGCAAAGCAGCAATATACTCGGCCTCTGTAGTAGAATCGGAAACTGTTTCTTGCTTGGAACTCTTCCAGCTCACAACTCCATTATTAAGGAAAAACACAAATCCTGACTACGATCTGTAATCATCTTTATCAGTTTGGAAGCTTGCATCGATGTAACCCTTTACAACCAGCTCTTCCTTGCCACCGTAAACAAGAAACTGATCCTTAGTCCTTTGTAAGTACTTGAGGATGTTCTTTACGGCTGTCCAGTGAGCATCCCTGGGATCTGACTGGTACCTGCTCATCATGATGAGAGAATATGAGACATCTGGGTGTGTGCACAATATAGCGTACATGATGGATCCGATGGCTGATGCATACAGGATCCCATTCATATGCTCCCTCTCTTCACAAGATTGGGGACACTGAGCTCTAGAGACGGTGACTCCATGTAGCATGGGGATGTTGCCTCTCTTTGAGTTCTTTATGCTGAACCGCTTCCGCACTTTGTCAATGTACGTGCTCTGACTTAGTCCGATAAGCCTTCTAGATCTATCTCTATAGATCTTAATTCCTAGAATGTAGGATGCTTCTCCTAAGTCCTTCATTGAGAAAGTATTCCCAAGACAAGTCTTTACCTTCTCTAAGGCTAAGACATCATTCCCCATCAAAAGTATGTCATCCACATACAATATAAGGAATGTGGTCGAGCTCCCACTAACCTTCTTGTACACACATAGTTCATCTTCATTTTGAACGAAGATGCTTGCTTCAATCCATAGATTGACCTTTGTAGCTTACAGACTTTATTGGCATTCTTTGGATCAACAAAACCTTTAGGTTGTGTCATGTACACGTCCTCATTTATATTCCCATTAAGGAATGCAGTTTTAACATCCATCTGCCAAATCTCATAGTCATAATAAGCTGCAATAGAAAGCATGATCCTGATGGACTTAATCATGGCAACTGGAGAAAAGGTTTGGTCATAGTCAACACCTTGAACTTGTCGAAATCCCTTCGCAACCAATCTTCCTTTATAAGTTTGCACATTGCCATCCATATCGGTCTTCTTCTTGAAGATGTAACACCCCTCCCTAGGGTTTCTTACGTAACCAGAGGAAGCACAGCCTAATCCCCAACATTATCCATAATGTGGGGTACTTGGCATATTTGGGAGGAAATGTCACATACATGATCTCATAACAAGAAACAAATAACACTTGGCATTATGAAAATATAGATTCATACATAAGTTCTTGGAATAAAAGCTACATCAGTTTTCTAAAGATATACTAAACATAAACTAGATAATGATAGGATCTCCATAGATGGACGTCCCACCAGGCAACAACTCTTTGGATCTCTGGGTCCTTGGTACTCTCAAGATGTTTCTTTCTCCTTGGCTCCAACTCCTGCGGACATCTCGTCCCCAGCCATGCAAAGGAAAACAAACATAGTAAGTAAGCGGCATTGGCATATTATAAGACATGAAAATAAATATACAAGTGACTTAACATAATCATGAACATGCATTTAACATGAATCATTTCTTATTGTCTTTTACATAAAGAAATTTACTAGAAAAATATGCTCCTCTCTTAATGCCCCATAAGGAGCCCATGAATGCTCGGAAAGCCCATAATTGCTCGGAAAGCCCATAACAAGGTGCATATAAATCTAAATAAATTTCTATTATTCATGATCTTCTTTAAACTTTACTTATCTTCTTAATACCTTAAACTTAATCTTAATTGGGATTTCTCCCTCTTGAGCATGATTGGGAACTTATTCCCTCTTAAATCTTAATTTCTTGTACCTTAGTCATAAACCATAATCTTAATAGGATTTCTACTCTTAGACTTAGCTCATAACAAACAACATTCAATAATCATATACTTGAAGAAAACATGAATTAACAATGATATTAATATAAGGTGCTTAACAATATTCATAAACATTCAATAACCAAGAGTTATCTATGCCAAGGGCATGGCCCGCTTACCTTGAACTAAATCACCTTAAGTCAAACTTGGTTTGACTGATTGGATTCCCTAAAACACCTGAAATTAACATAATTATCATTTGTCATTCAATTTAAACCCTAATTTGCTCATATAAATATTGAGGTGTGAAATCAGTAAAATCAGTCGATAAAAACCATAAAATGGGATTCCTCATCGAAAATCCTTTCCAAAATGTATTTTTGCGTATTTTTCTGATAATCAGGCGATTTACTACGAATTTTCGAAGAACAGACCAATAGAAAATCCAGAAAAAGCCACGTGTAAATATATATATCCCAATCCAGGAAAAAGAGCCCGCATCTGACTTGGCCCAATCGGGCTTGGCCAACGAGGCCGCGAGGCTTTGCCTGAGCGATCAAGGAAAAGGGCTGTGAAAACCCGAAACTACCCTCGTGGGTGAAGAGCATAAAAAAAAACTGACAGGGGTATCCAGGTCATTTCATGACCTGGATTGCTCCTCGCCTTCACGGCGCGAGTCACGGCCCGAGCTTGGCTCCAGGAGCAAGAAGCCGAGATCCCCCTACGATCCAAGTTGAAGATCTGGGTTCCTCTCTAGGACTCGAGGCTGCTAGTGAGTTCGCCAACCCACAGCGGATGCACCGAGCCGAGCCACGGACTCAGGCGTGGACTAGAGCTCGAGAAGCTCCTCCGGTCATGGACCCATAGAACCGCAATCGGCGATGTCGATTCATCGGGGAGAGCGAGAAGTAAGGGGCAAAATCCTTCAGATGGACTCGCGGAGGAGAGACGTGAAGGAGGGAAGCATCGACGGAAGCAACAGCAGTCGGGAAGGTCATCGGTGATGACAAACAGAGTTTTGCGGCGAGAAACAGGGGCGGAGGTCGGAGGAGAAAAACCATAGGCAGAAGCCCGAAAAATACTAACTAGAGGTTGGAAATCAATCACCGTGATCCCACGAAGATCGGGACATGCTTCCCTTGGCCGAAGGGGCCCTAGAGGTGCCATGGCGTCAACACGCCGGTGAGCACTCCTACAGGTCCTATAGGACACGACAACTGGGAGCTCGACGAGTTAAAGCGATGGCATAGAAATGAAGGATGGAGGTCAGAGAAACTCACAGCGCTCGTGATTGAGCCGAGGTGGCTGGAGGAGGCCGGGCGAACTCAAGGTCGCCGGAAACTAAGACTGAGTAGGTCGAGGTTGCTGGGAGAGGCGGGGAAGAAATTGATGGTGGAGGAGTGTATCTCGGGGGCCGTCTGTGCTTTTGAGCGCAAAACAAAGGAGAGGGGTACTCTGTGGTGGCGGCTGGGCTTGCAAGGAGGAGAGGTTGTGCGAGCCCTAAAATGGGCGTTTCTTCTATAGAGGGTGAGAGAGGGCGAGTGATGGCTCGCTGGGTTCGGCGAAGAGAGACGAAGGCAATGGCGAAGAAATGAAAAGAAACCGTCGAGTAATGAGGGAGAGAGAGATCAGTGATTAAACAACCTGTGAAACGGCTTTGCTCGCGAGAGAAACGGAGGTAGTTGACGACTCCTAGGCCGTCCGATCATGGAGTGATCATAAGGTAGTCGTCAGATCGCGTGAGACAAGGGACACAGCCGCGTGACAAGTAAATAAAACCGGAACATAGGGAAATAAAAGCAAATAAATGACATTCTCAATAATTTCTTAGTCAAACCATATACAAATCATTCAAAATCGATTTGAAGGGTCAAACATGGTCATAATGGATTCAAATTTGAACCATGGGCAGTTTGGAAGGTCTAGAATATTCTCCTGCCATTAGATTTCCTGTTTGTACACGTTTTAGACCTAATTTAGCAAAAGTCATCATGTGCATTTAAATGAGTATCAATAGTGTATAAAAAGTCATTTATTTCTCAATTAAAGATTTATAAAACATAAAAACGTGCACTCACCATTACTTATTTTCAACTAACAATATGGAGGCCATTAATCAAGAAATTAAACATGTAAATCATTAATAATCATATGAGAGAGAAAATTTGACATAAAAGCATTTATCCTCATTTTCTTAAACAAAAGGGGCATGGATATACATGAAGTCATTTTCTTTAAATAAAACAAGGATAATAGAGTAATTGGACTTAATAAATGATGTTGTAAAACTTAACATGGGCAAATTGCATTTAAGTCCTCAACAATTATCTAATTTAGAAAAAGAGCATGCAAGGAATGAAGTAGTTTGAAAAATTGCATAACAAGATTGGGATGTTACAATACTACCCACCTTAAATAAATTTCGTCCTCGAAATTTTCTAGGGTTTCTACCCACCTTAAGGGTTTTCACATAAACTTGCAAATTTTCCATACAAATTTTATTACAAAAGAAGCATGCATAAACAAAGCATTATGAATCAACATAAATTACTTAACTACCCTTACTAAGTCTCATACTTACTCCTTAACATTACACCTAACCCATTATACTTAGGGAATCTATCTCTCACTTATCATGGCTACATCTTCATAGTTGACTAACCTTAGGTCATATATCCTTCATCTCTTTATATGTGGTGATCAAGCACATATTTTAGAAATGTTGGATCTTTTTATGCTACATCTCACCAACTTATGTGCACATGTGTCCCATACCACACATACCATTATGAAGGTAAGACACATAAAAAGTCACATTAAATGGCATTTTCCTCAAATCTCAATTGGATGGCCCTTACCATTGAGACAAGGAGAAACATGTCATCATCTAGGGTTTGGTTTCAACTACCTAAGCATGCTAACATGTACTTCTCTACTGAGATGAGGGCTCTAGTCATCTTTAGGGTTCTCTAGACATACTAGGATACATAATCATGTTTTCCACTTCTATTTCTTCATCCTAGGGTGACTTGCGTGAATCTTTATTGTTGCCTTAGTGGCCATCTATTCCTTGCTCTGATACCATTAATGTAACACCCCTCCCTAGGGTTTCTTACGTAACCAGAGGAAGCACAGCCTAATCCCCAACATTATCCATAATGTGGGGTACTTGGCATATTTGGGAGGAAATGTCACATACATGATCTCATAACAAGAAACAAATAACACTTGGCATTATGAAAATATAGATTCATACATAAGTTCTTGGAATAAAAGCTACATCAGTTTTCTAAAGATATACTAAACATAAACTAGATAATGATAGGATCTCCATAGATGGACGTCCCACCAGGCAACAACTCTTTGGATCTCTGGGTCCTTGGTACTCTCAAGATGTTTCTTTCTCCTTGGCTCCAACTCCTGCGGACATCTCGTCCCCAGCCATGCAAAGGAAAACAAACATAGTAAGTAAGCGGCATTGGCATATTATAAGACATGAAAAAAATATACAAGTGACTTAACATAATCATGAACATGCATTTAACATGAATCATTTCTTATTGTCTTTTACATAAAGAAATTTACTAGAAAAATATGCTCCTCTCTTAATGCCCCATAAGGAGCCCATGAATGCTCGGAAAGCCCATAATTGCTCGGAAAGCCCATAACAAGGTGCATATAAATCTAAATAAATTTCTATTATTCATGATCTTCTTTAAACTTTACTTATCTTCTTAATACCTTAAACTTAATCTTAATTGGGATTTCTCCCTCTTGAGCATGATTGGGAACTTATTCCCTCTTAAATCTTAATTTCTTGTACCTTAGTCATAAACCATAATCTTAATAGGATTTCTACTCTTAGACTTAGCTCATAACAAACAACATTCAATAATCATATACTTGAAGAAAACATGAATTAACAATGATATTAATATAAGGTGCTTAACAATATTCATAAACATTCAATAACCAAGAGTTATCTATGCCAAGGGCATGGCCCGCTTACCTTGAACTAAATCACCTTAAGTCAAACTTGGTTTGACTGATTGGATTCCCTAAAACACCTGAAATTAACATAATTATCATTTGTCATTCAATTTAAACCCTAATTTGCTCATATAAATATTGAGGTGTGAAATCAGTAAAATCAGTCGATAAAAACCATAAAATGGGATTCCTCATCGAAAATCCTTTCCAAAATGTATTTTTGCGTATTTTTCTGATAATCAGGCGATTTACTACGAATTTTCGAAGAACAGACCAATAGAAAATCCAGAAAAAGCCACATGTAAATATATATATCCCAATCCAGGAAAAAGAGCCCGCATCTGACTTGGACCAATCGGGCTTGGCCAACGAGGCCGCGAGGCTTTGCCTGAGCGATCAAGGAAAAGGGCTGTGAAAACCCGAAACTACCCTCGTGGGTGAAGAGCATAAAAAAAAACTGACAGGGGTATCCAGGTCATTTCATGACCTGGATTGCTCCTCGCCTTCACGGCGCGAGTCACGGCCCGAGCTTGGCTCCAGGAGCAAGAAGCCGAGATCCCCCTACGATCCAAGTTGAAGATCTGGGTTCCTCTCTAGGACTCGAGGCTGCTAGTGAGTTCGCCAACCCACAGCGGATGCACCGAGCCGAGCCACGGACTCAGGCGTGGACTAGAGCTCGAGAAGCTCCTCCGGTCATGGACCCATAGAACCGCAATCGGCGATGTCGATTCATCGGGGAGAGCGAGAAGTAAGGGGCAAAATCCTTCAGATGGACTCGCGGAGGAGAGACGTGAAGGAGGGAAGCATCGACGGAAGCAACAGCAGTCGGGAAGGTCATCGGTGATGACAAACAGAGTTTTGCGGCGAGAAACAGGGGCGGAGGTCGGAGGAGAAAAACCATAGGCAGAAGCCCGAAAAATACTAACTAGAGGTTGGAAATCAATCACCGTGATCCCACGAAGATCGGGACATGCTTCCCTTGGCCGAAGGGGCCCTAGAGGTGCCATGGCGTCAACACGCCGGTGAGCACTCCTACAGGTCCTATAGGACACGACAACTGGGAGCTCGATGAGTTAAAGCGATGGCATAGAAATGAAGGATGGAGGTCAGAGAAACTCACAGCGCTCGTGATTGAGCCGAGGTGGCTGGAGGAGGCCGGGCGAACTCAAGGTCGCCGGAAACTAAGACTGAGTAGGTCGAGGTTGCTGGGAGAGGCGGGGAAGAAATTGATGGTGGAGGAGTGTATCTCGGGGGCCGTCTGTGCTTTTGAGCGCAAAACAAAGGAGAGGGGTACTCTGTGGTGGCGGCTGGGCTTGCAAGGAGGAGAGGTTGTGCGAGCCCTAAAATGGGCGTTTCTTCTATAGAGGGTGAGAGAGGGCGAGTGATGGCTCGCTGGGTTCGGCGAAGAGAGACGAAGGCAATGGCGAAGAAATGAAAAGAAACCGTCGAGTAATGAGGGAGAGAGAGATCAGTGATTAAACAACCTGTGAAACGGCTTTGCTCGCGAGAGAAACGGAGGTAGTTGACGACTCCTAGGCCGTCCGATCATGGAGTGATCATAAGGTAGTCGTCAGATCGCGTGAGACAAGGGACACAGCCGCGTGACAAGTAAATAAAACCGGAACATAGGGAAATAAAAGCAAATAAATGACATTCTCAATAATTTCTTAGTCAAACCATATACAAATCATTCAAAATCGATTTGAAGGGTCAAACATGGTCATAATGGATTCAAATTTGAACCATGGGCAGTTTGGAAGGTCTAGAATATTCTCATGCCATTAGATTTCCTGTTTGTACACGTTTTAGACCTAATTTAGCAAAAGTCATCATGTGCATTTAAATGAGTATCAATAGTGTATAAAAAGTCATTTATTTCTCAATTAAAGATTTATAAAACATAAAAACGTGCACTCACCATTACTTATTTTCAACTAACAATATGGAGGCCATTAATCAAGAAATTAAACATGTAAATCATTAATAATCATATGAGAGAGAAAATTTGACATAAAAGCATTTATCCTCATTTTCTTAAACAAAAGGGGCATGGATATACATGAAGTCATTTTCTTTAAATAAAACAAGGATAATAGAGTAATTGGACTTAATAAATGATGTTGTAAAACTTAACATGGGCAAATTGCATTTAAGTCCTCAACAATTATCTAATTTAGAAAAAGAGCATGCAAGGAATGAAGTAGTTTGAAAAATTGCATAACAAGATTGGGATGTTACAACCCACTTGCACCCTATGGGTTTTACCCCTTTGGGTGGTTCCACCAAAGTCCATACTTTGTTGGAGTACATGGATTCCATCTCGGATCTCATGGCTTCAAGCCATTTCTCAGAATCTGGTCCCTCCATAGCCTCTACGTAGGTAGTTGGATCATCATCTATGATCAACTCACCACCTTCCTGATTTACAAGGTATCCAAACCTCTCAGGTTCAAGGCGGGTCCTACTAGATCTACGAGGTCCTTGTGTTACCTGAGGAGACTGAGATTCCACAAGACCTTGTGAATCTCCATTTTCCTCTTGTACATCTACCGGTTCTATGTTTTCTTGTTGGGCTTGAACCTCTTCAAGCTCTATTTTCCTCCCACTGCTTCCTTTGGAAATAAATTCCTTCTCTAGGAACACAGCTGTCCTGGCAACAAACACTTTGTTGTCAGTAGGGTGGTATAGATAATATCCCCTCGTTTCCTTGGGGTATCCAACAAAATTACATTTATCGGATTTGGGTCCAAGCTTATCAGGAAACATTTTCCTAACGTAAGCCTCACACCCCCAAATCTTCAGAAAAGACAAATCGGGACGCTTCCCAGTCCATATCTCATATGGTGTCTTTTGAACCGATTTAGATGGTACTCGGTTGAGTGTAAACGCGAAGATTTCAAGAGCATGACCCCAGAAGGAAATTGGAAGATCAACAAAACTCATCATTGATCGCACCATATCTAACAATGTGTGATTCCTTCTTTCAGACACACCATTATGCTGTGGTGTTCCAGGCGGAGTCCATTGTGATACAATACCACGGGCTCGCAGAAGGTCCTCAAACTCCTGGCTTAAGTATTCCCCACCTCGATCGGATTGAAGTGCCTTAATACTTTTACCAAGTTGGTTCTGTACTTCATTCATGAAATCCTTGAACCTTTCAAGGGCTTCTGACTTATGCTTCATCAGGTACACATAGCCATACCTACTAAAATCATCAGTGAAGGTAATGAAGTACTGACACCCATTTCTGGAATTAGATCTAAAAGGTCCACATACATCAGTATGTATGAGTCCTAATAGATCACTAGCTCTCTCACCTTTACCTGAAAAGGGATTCTTGGTCATCTTCCCCAACAAACAAGATTCACATGTCTCTATTGATTCATAATCAAAAGAGTCTAGATAACCATCTTTATGGAGTCTAGAAATGCGCTTCTCATTTATGTGCCCTAGACGACAATGCCAGAGATATGTTTTGTTTGAGTCATTGAGTTTTTGCCTTTTGGTGTTTACTTTGTATACATTTGTCTCCAAGTCTATCAAGTATAGACCATAAGACATTGGGGCACTTCCATAAAAGATCCCATCTTTAGAAATGGAATGTTTTCCATTCTTAATAAGAAATTCAAATCCATCTTTGTCCAAACAAGAGACGGAAATGATATTCCTATTTATGGCAGGTACATAATAGCAGTTCTTCAACTCTATTATTAGCCCACTTGGTAGAGTTAACTCATAGGTTCCTACGGCACTGGCGGCAACTCTTGCCCCATTGGCAACACGTAGTTCAACCTCGCATTTCCCAAAAGGCCTACTTCTCTTAAGATCCTTCACATTTGAACAAATGTGAGATCCGCATCCGGTATCAAGTACCCATGACGAAGAAGTAGTAAAGTTAATCTCTATCACGTATACACCAGAAGTAGAGATCTCTATCTCTGACTTCTTCTTCCATCGTTCCTTCCATCCTCTCCATGTAGAAGAAATCGGTTTGGTGAGAGAACCCTTCTCTCCCTTACCTTTCGTTCCATTGATCTCTATCAATGAACTTTCTTTCTTCTTCACCAATGCATTAAGCGTACATAGAGTGGATTCAAAGGCTCCTGGTATATCTAGATTGTGCAGAACACTTCTCACAGTCCTCAACTAGTTATGGAATTTATTCTCAATTAATTTGCCCATTTTAAAAGATGATTCCTTTGCCATTCTATAAGAGAAAATTGCATTTTGTCAAAACTCCTTTTGATTAGATTTGAATAAATTTGATGATAGTTAATTAGGCCTTTAATTAATTACCACTCCTACTATTTTGACTCAAACTGACAGCCCTCACCATCAATTCGGAAGATTGCAGCATACAATCTTCTAGTGGGTCAAGATCCTGAAATCCTCTGAGCCATGGACCAGCTAGGGCTGTCACCCACAACTCAGATCTCTCAGGTAGGCAACTCTTGCCAATTGCATCATATGCAACTCTTGAAAGATGTCATATGCAACTCCTTGCCATGATCATCTCCATGCCTCAAGGTGCTAGATCCTATCTAGGTCACCTTGTTAAGTCTGACCTAAAGCCAACACGATGAATATGCACCCTACTAGGGCAGACCCACACATTCATCCTTCATGCTTCCACGAGATAGACGGTGCACCATGCTAGGGCATGCCCACACTTGGTCGATCAAGTTTTTCATGTGTGTCGCATTTGGAAGGCATCTAAAACTTAATATTTAATGAGGGATTTGGTTTTTATATACATATACATATCCAATCACCACAATATATAGTACGTATCATATACATGCCATATCCCACAGAAAACATGCAAAACGATAAAAATCAATGATTACGGCCATCCTATTGTGATTCCTCGAGCCAAGAGGAATCACGGTCATCTAGGTCTACATCACATGCAACTTGTACAAGATGAAATATGTGCCTGCCTATCTGGGTTTGATCAGCTCATCTCCATGACAGATCGGCTCGCCATCAGGTTGGTTGTTCGGGTGGCATCAGCCGATCGACTGACGCCTCCAGTCGATCGGTTCACCGGTCGTCGTGCATCTCATCAGGTCGCCACCCACTCGTCTCGCTCCTCGAACTGGTCATCTGGATCACCAACCGATCGGTTCATGCCTTGAACCGATCGTCTTAGGTTGTCCGCCGTTCTTTGACATAATAGGAAATAAAATCTATCATATTTACAATTTAATTGTGAAACCCCGAGTTACATTCGGGGGGAGCAAAGGTAGGAAAAGAATTCTTGAATTATTTCGAGTTACATCAGGAATAAGAGAAGGGGAATCAGTGCGCAGACCGAGATGCAAGCAACCACATACAACCACACACATATATAGGGGTTTATAGGCCATAATCATGCTATACATCCACCACAAAACTCGTTTAAGGGTGACACGTATCGAGTGCATTAATATTACATATCATATATGTATATTTGGGATTTGTGGATTGGACATGCATAAAGCCAATTTTATTCACATTGCATGCAATAAATAAAGGCGACAAACCAAAATCGATCATATCGATAATCCTAAAATATAGAACAGTTGACGTGGCTCTGATACCACTGTTGGGTTTTAGAGGAGGCAGAGAAGCAGTGGAAACAAAAATTTTCTCCCAAAACCCAGAACAAAAGGAATCGCGTCAACGTCTATATAATAGGAAAGATGGTTTGTGGATGCATACCTTGTCCCGAGGCTTGCTCGGCGACAGTACCTTGCACCTTGCGCGGTATTCACCTCCGGTCTTGGATGGTGTCTGTGCAGCTCCTGGTCGCACCAGGACTGAAGACTCTTGGTCTCACCGGACTGTTGGGATTGACATTTGTCCTCCGAGCGGCAGAGGTCTCCCGCCTCTACAGTCATCCACATGGACCGCCTGGAACTCCGATCTCCTTGTCACACAAGGAACCGGAAGGAGTCACACCCTCCTATCGGCGTACTAGTCGCCAACACATTCTCCTGCTACTAGTTGCAACTGCAGTTGTCTTTCCCTTGTTGTGCCTCCTTTTCGGGTAGCACTTGCTCAAGCTCTCTCGGTTACTAAAACCAGAGAGAACGACAACTTTGCAGAGCAACCGGCTTGCACTGAGTTGTACTCTGAGAAGCCCCCAATACCCCTATATATATAGGCGGGTCATGGGACAGGGTTCTCTATCCCCGACAATATGGGACTAAAAGCAGGAGCAGAAGGGTTAGAGATTTTCCACAAAAACAACCAACTCGCAACCTGAACTGATCGTTTCACAACTAAAACGGTCGGTTGGGGATCTGAGCCGGTCGGTTGACACCTCAACCGATCGGTTGGGACCCATGAACCGGTCGGTTCATTTCTGAACCGGTCAGTTCGCGGTCCTGATCAGTCCCCGATTGACTTTCCTTCTTTTGTTTCTAATTGGTATCGAATAGCAATCCTTGTTCCAATCAAATTGGGCAAGTGAAACGCAAGGAAAATTCTCACCAATCTTACTTTCCCAACTTGCTCGGTTGCATCAGTTGAACCGACCGTTTCAACACTTGAAGCAATCGTTTCACCCTGACCTTGAGCCGATCGACTCAACACTTGAGCCGACCGGTTCACCAAGCTCAACTGATCGATTCATCACATGAGCCGATCGGTTGGGAGTGCAGATTGAGCAGAATCAGTCAATTGCGATTTCAATCAATCTGATACTCCAATCAATGTGTCCAACACCTTGAACATTATGACATTGAGCTATCAATTGATTGAGTGTTTAATTGAACTACTAAACTCCTTTAGTAATCAATCTAAACATTGTTTGTGGACAAAAACTCCTCTTACAGGTTAAATCCTATGTGTGTGACCCTGCAGGTCCATTTCACGTTGGCAGTGAAAGTCCATAACACTTATGACTTCACAAGCAAAGAGCGGTGCCTAGTCACACATCAGTGCTACCCAAGTGAAATAGAAAGTTGGAGAACAACTTTCAATCCTACAATCCATGAATGGTGTTACAGTGAATGTATAATTCCTTTATCACTGATATCCTGAATGAACTCGAGGCATGGAACAATCATCCTGTCAACGTTCGTTCACTTCCTTGATCTCAGAGCAGACTGGGTGAGATGTGTGTGACATCAATATCACATATTGATTCACATGTGCATGTTCATGCCTTTCTCAATCCTACTCATCAAGTAGCCAAGGATATCAAGCTCCATCAGGAGGGAAAAATCCCATGTCTATCACTCACCCCTCAAAAGCCCCATGTGTCAAAGCCACCCAATCATCACCTTTATAACAACCCATGTTCCAGGACTGCGTTTGATGATGTCAAAGTGTACCCAACGACATGTTTTGAGTGTAGTGATTTCAGGTCTAAGAATCACACTCACCACCATCACTGTGAGAGTTGACTGTGACTACCAAGTCATGGTTCCATGTGTCACTCTCACGGTGGGTCTGTCTGGTACCTTGTTCTCTAACAAGTACCTATGTGCTTGGTTTGATATCACTATATCATGACTAATGAGATTATGTCATCAACCAACACACAATCTAGTCTTTAGTGTTATTGACGTCTATGGTTATTTCCACAATAACAACCGACTAGGGACTAAGCAAGAATGTATACTCTTAACATCCGTATGATCTCATCATTTAGGTCATGAACCTAAAAGCATACGTCATTGAGTAAAACCATTCTTTAGACATCTATCATGTTTCACCATCATCTCAAAAATAGTTTAAACATATAGATCGGAAATTGCCTTTATTATTATTCAAATCATTTACAAAGTATCCCATTACAATCATCATATGACTTGCTCTATGGGAATACATACCAACAGTACACATCTTCCTGAAAGGTATTAAGATACTTTGTTTTGATCAAAAGTTGAAATACTTTAAAGGAATAGTTTGAGGACCTTGTAGAGAGAATGTGATAGTGCATCAAAATAAACTTCACCCGAAACTTGATGACGTATCAGAAGGAAGGAATCACATCATGATGATTTATGACATGAATACCATTTAACATAATCTTCTAACTTCCTTTAGAAATATGCTTAATACCAAAACAATATACCATCGAAAATGGTTTTATAGACAACATATGAGATGAGAATGTCCCAATATGTATTAAGGATTGAAACCTATATGAAGAAAGTAATTTCTTAGACAAGGTTTATCCACACATTATGATTTTTTGAATACTACTTATCTCAAACCGATAACAAAACATTTGTTGATGGATGTGTGAGTTCCATAGGAATCAGTGGGAGTAAAGTAGAACTTGAAGAGTTCAAAATCAATAAAGAACGTTTGAACCATAGGAGGCACAGTAAGAACAAAGAGAGTCACAAGTGGTTGTGGAATCTCAAGTTCTTTATCTAACACACAAAACTCATAGTTCTGGTAAAATATGTCTGAGATTAAAAGATTATGAATCCTATAACTTAGATAAATTAGGATTTGGTTATAAGATGATGAGACAACAATTAATAAGAACTATTAAGGGAAGAAAGTCTGAGTAATGACTTGAGGTCATTATATCCATAATGAAATCCATAGACACCAACAAGGTATGACCATGGTGGTACCACCTAGAGGGGTAAAACCCAAAAGCTACAACTAGATTTTCACAAGGAAGACCAAATGGATGACATAAAAAGTTAGATTGGTTGAAAGGTTTTTCAAATCAGTTCAAAATGTTGAACCTGATCAAATCCCTTTACCAATGAATGTGCTTGTTATTACAGCTTGTTGAAACTGTTTGATTTGGCCTCTGAAGTTTAAAATTGCATTCCTTAAGACGAATAAATATGAGGATGTGTATGTGACACAGCCAGAAGGTTTTATAACTCCATTAAATGCAAACAAAGTTAAATAGGTTACAATGGTCAATTTAGAGATTGAAACATGCATCTCAGAACTAGAATCTTTGATTTGCCAAAGACTGTCAAAGAGTTTGACTTGAGTCGAGATAAAAGATGAAATTTTTTATTACAAAATATTTAGTGGGAGCATGCAATATTCTACATATTTATGAGGAATGACATTTCAATGCTAAAGCCTGGCATGGAAATGACCTTCAACATGAAGGATAAGGTGAAACGCCCTATGTGATAGGAATTGACATCTATAGAGATAGTTCTGGAAAGTTTCTTAACCTAATAACGAGCACATATATTGGCAGAATGCAAAAAGGGTCCAGCATGCATGATTCAGTAAGACAAAATATATCCATAAATATGGGATCAGTTTCTCAAGAATCCAGAGTTCTAGTTCTTGTGACGAATGGAAGCGATACCATATGCATTCACATTTGGATCTATTTGCAATATACATCCCATCATCTTGTATGTGTTGGACATGATAAGAAGATATTAGTCATAACCAATGGAAGTCATTGGAATGTCATAGACAACATCTAATAGTACCTGAGAAGCGCTAAAGGAACAATTGTTGCACTATGGTGTGAAGGAAGAGATGGATGTTAAGGGTTACATCGATGTGAGCTTCCAAAATGACAGAAAATGATCGCAATATAAAAGTATGTATTTAATCTTGGAGAAGAGCTATTAGTTGAAAGAGTTTCAAGCTAATAGATCGTTAATTAAAAATTCTACAAATAGGAGCCGAGTATCCTTGTGTAAACAACACATGGGTGGATACTATATGAATATAGAAGTTCATATAGGTGAACTTATGGATGTTGCAACTATTGATGACATAGTAGAAATAATATGTCAAACAATCGTTCTACTAGTTAGGCAAGGAATATCAGATAGTATATTACGACAATTCCATATCATATGAAGTGACGTACAACGAAGAGATGTGAAATATGAAATATACCAGCTAAGGCAAAATGTTGCTAACCCGCTGAATTAACACTTGTGCAATAGAAACATGATGGACATGTTTAGATCGCTAAGAATAAGATTTGTGGGTGATTGGCTCTGAGTGCAAGTGTGAATATGTTGATATGTATGACCAGAGAGCCAATCATATGATGACTGTGATGACATATCATATAAAAGATTTGATTAATAATCATAAAGGCAATCTTCCAATTCATTTTGTTTCACTCAATAATGAGATGATGAGGAAACATAATGAATGTCTAAAGAATGATAATTACTCAATGACATATGTCTTCAAATACGTGACTTTAACAATGAGACCATATAGGTGTTAATGAGTATATACATTCTTATTATTTCCCTTGTCGGATGTTACTATGGAAGGCAGATAGACACCAGTAACACTAAAGACTAGAATGTGTGTTGGTTGATGATAAAATCTCATCAGTCATGATATATGATAACAAACCAAGCACATAGATACTTGTTATGGAATAGTGTATCAGACAGACCCAACTTGAGAGTGACACAAGTAATTGCCCACTCTATTCATAGATACTTATTATGGAATAGTCTATCAGACAGACCCAACTTGATAGACACAAGTAATTGCCCACTCTATTCTGTAGTCATCCCAAGGGGATTCTGCGACCGAGAGGGGGTACATGTTCCAAGCAGCAACTACAAGGGAAATTGGACATCCCACATGGGATGGGATTCTGAATAGTATAGTGATGGATGTCACCTCAATGGTGAGATCGAGATCCGATGTAGGCGTTGCTCCAAAAGAAGGTCGAGGCGGAGAGGGCAGAGGTTGCGTCTCCGACAAGAGTGTGTTGTGCAATAGAATAAAGGCCATACCTCACAAAGACGGACTTCTTGAGAGTTACAGAGAACACCAACAATATCTCTGTCTTCTTGGTTCAGTGATCACGCGGCGAACGTAGTTGCTGACACACCCCATCTGGCAGTTTGGCACCCCCAACAGAGGTTGATCCTGGTAAAGACTCTGACGCTCCTCCCTACAAGCTACACCGCTTCTCCTTCATCTGATGTCGCCCTCTGCCCACCTTCTCGCCTTTCACACGGTCGTCATCCGCCCCTCCTAGCTGGATCAATACTCGCCATCAGGACTCACTGCCACGTTGTTGCTCCCTAGAGTCATGAGCCTAGACATCTTCCATCGTTCTTGCGATGTTGGATGGGGTGGGAGAAAGGAAGGAGAACTGGCAGCCACGACACGGAAGCAAAGAGTGGTTTGGAGGCCATGACGGTAGTAGATAGGACTGGGCGATGTTTGCTAGAACTTTCTTGCAACAAAGGTATGAAAATTGCAGAGAAACCTAGCGGCTTCTTATGCAGAACAAAGGATCATCTTGCAATTTGTAAACATGTATACAAAAATTGCATAACAAATCCCGAACGGACCTTCTTATATAGTATAGATGCTATGTGATGGAACCGTATACAGTTCAGAACAACTAAAATAATTTACATAGAATGACATTTAATTTCGTAATTTGATAATTTGGATATTTGTCAACCGAACTAAGCTATTCACTTTCCCTATTAGAGGTTCAATTTTCTGATTCGGGTTTTCTCCCCAAAGCTTGTAGCTAGAAATTTTTGCCACGGTGTTGTGTCCGTAGGGATTCCTCCACGGCTGGAGTACCGTTGTATAAACCCGATGGGCATGTACACGTGTTGAACTGCCGGAAGCATGTTGATAACTACAAGACAAGTTTCTTCTGAAGGGAGATCAAAGCGTAGTCCAATTCGGCTGTTGTAAAATGTTGTTTCGAAGGTGTTACAATGGAACTCGGTCGTTAAAGCACTGTATTTGTTTTTTCAGGAGTGGATGTTTAGCATAGATATACAGCCAAGACAGCTTGGAACAGCGTAAGCGCTGGCAACTGCGAGCCTCATCTTCTTCCTCGGCTCCGTGCCCATGAAATCATAGCAATTAAGCTTGCTCGGAATCCACGGAAGAGCGCAGTACAAAATGTAAAAAGGCTGACAATCATGACGGACCTACAACGGAATCGCTAGAAGTCTAGAATAAACACTTCGCAATACAACACAACAAAGGATGGAGGCAACACCAATAAGTGTTTTATGTGCCATTAAGGGCTACAACTCTCCGTCCACCCCAACCCCATCCACCTACAACCAGGTCTCGGTTTTGTTTTGGCCAACCTCACGTTTTCTCGTATGTTTGAGTGTTTCTTAAAGGCCTACTTCTACAGAGTTACAAGTAGGGGTCGGCATACTCCACTTTTGCAAGTCAAATGACTCATGTTGCATTAGAAACTTCTGGAATGGAACCTTTGACTAGTATAAAACAGAACCAAAAAAAACGATTATTGTGTGGTTCCGTTTGGTTTCAAGCCGTTAGTAATTAAGTTACAAAGTTTTTACGAAGGCGCTGGACATCTCATGGCCAAGGCCAATTGTCATAAACTTCATCAAGCTGTCAAAGACAATTTAACTCACATCAAGAAGATGCAGTGTGACAAAAAGAAAATATAGAGTATAATGAAGAATACAAACACATAAATAGTATATATCTTCTCTAATGATAAGGGGTATACATAATACTAAGCAACTACAAAAGTAAATACCATACGTATATGATGGAACTGTATACAGTTTAGAACATTTAAGATAATTTACATTATAAAATATAATTGGATCGAATTCTGTAATTTAATAATTTGGATATTTGTCAACCGAACTAAGCCATTCACTTCCCCAGTTAGGGATTCGATGTTCTGATTCGGATTTTCTCCCAAAAGTTACTAACTAGAAGTTTTTGTGCGCCACTGTATTGTGTGATTCCCCCACGGCTGGAGTACCGTGGTATTGAAACCGACGGGGATATCCATGTGTTGGAAGCCAGTTGATAACTACAACGCAAGGTTTCTTCTGAAGGGAAATCAAAGCGCTGGTGGCTGCGAGCCTCATCTCCTTCCTCGGTTCGGTGCCCATGAACGCACAGCAATTAAGCTTGTTCGAATCCACGGAAGAGCGCAGTATAAATGGGAAAAGGCTGACAAGTATGAAGGACGGAATTGCTAGAATCACTAATGATGGTGACCGCTGATATAATGTTAATGGTGATGTTGCTTCTTCTGTAAGTCGAGGAAAATGTGTTCGCTGCCACCTACAACAACGCCATTACATCCAACCGTAACGCTGTCTAATCCAACTCCGGAGCTTTCTTCAACAAGGCACGCATTCAATGGTTCTCGCAGAAAAATGACGAGAGAAAATAATCTCATAGGTCAGTTTTTAAAAATGATGGAACTGACCGAAACGATCTGCCTCTCCCTCTTTGCACACTAGAAGCCTCGCCTCCTGTCATTGTGATGCTGCTGAAATATTGTTAATCGGGTTGCTATCACAATTGTACAATTTTATTCTCTGTGTTCTACTGTTATTTCCATTTTTTGTTGGATTTTTCTTCCTCCTGCACAGCGTTTGCTTCCTAGCGCGTGATGTATTGGATTTTATTTCTCCGTGTTATTTACCTTTCTCTTTCTTCTGTTTAGGGTCCTTTTACTTCTCCATCCTTTCTAGACTGTTGACGACGGGGTCATTTTCTGTCCTCAACTCTGTCCTTTAAGCTGTCCCATTAAAATAACTAGCAAGCAATCCTGTCTATACAAGCATTTATTTGACCATTTTACGGCTAAAATGGGAGGGGGCGGAAATGAAGACGGACGAATATATATACTTGATGCTATTGGTTCTGGCCGGCTTCCACTGCTGTGATAATCTCATCGTCCTGATCATCAAGAAGAGAAACGCTACCCACATCCTTTCTCTCAACCGATCACCCACCCGTTCGTTAGGAATGTAATTACTGCCGATGTGGCAGATACTTCACTTACATAATAATTGAGATACAGAGAGAAAAAAAAGAGAGAGAAAATTATTTTGCTAACAACTTCTAATTTGGATCAAATTTTTTACTGAAATAAAATACATTAAACTCGTTATAAAAATACTTTCTAACAAGACCAATGCTGACATAATTTGAAGAATATTAGAAAAGTATAATATTTTTTAATGAATATCAATGTTTACAGGTATAGTACCAAAATGTACAATATATCAACAGTAAGCATTCATATTGTACCCCTAAAAGGGAAATAATGTATTCTAAGGCATGGGTATTATACACTTAAGTATATTACCAATATTTTAGGATACAGTACATGTGTCCTGAGGTACGGTATCTATATTTTTACGTACATTATGGGGTATAACACTCTCGTGTTGTGGAGGTACAACACTAGTGTTTTGGAGGTATAGTACTCGTATATTCATAGGACTATACTCGCACAAATAAACAAGAGGGATACAATACCTAAACATGAGTATTGTATCCAAAACACGAATATATATTTACTGACGTAATGTACGTCAAAATATAAGTAATGTACCCAGAACGGGATACCCAAAACACGAGTAGTATATTTTTCTCATTTTTTTTTCAAGACATATCAACATTGGTCTTGTTAAAAAGTATGTTTTACAAAAATATTTTTTTTAATTTAATTAAAAAATTCTCAAAATACAGATATAATATTACTCCCGCTTTGAGGTACAATACGAATGTGTACTTGCTGATGTATTGTACACTTATATTGTACCCAATACATGTGTATAGTACCCTAAAATATGGATATGATATTTCTCTCATATTATTATATTTTCAAAGTATGTTATCACTGATATTGTTGGAATGTATTTTTTTATAAAGAATCTGGTACTTTTTATTTTATCAAAAAATATATTCCAGATTAAAAATTATGGACAAAACCATTTTCTCTTTTTTTTCTACTTCTCTCATCTTTTAATTATTATATTTATTACATATGGAAATAAATGCTACAATAAATGAGAGAGGCCATCCACTCTCCCACGTCCGGCGGATTGGCCTTCGGTTAAGTTTAAAATTATTCATCAAGAAATACGAACATAATTAAGCAACTCGCCGACTATCAAAAAGGTCTGTTTTGTTGTTGAAAATTTGGTCTTCGCATTGTTACGTGCCTCAAGAATATAATACTGGTCCCTCTGCTAAACCTGATGCAACATAAACTGGATATCCGTACCCCAGGTTGTAGCGGGATTTTTATAGCTCGAACCATTTTCTTTCTTGAGCGTGACTAAGATTGACCCGTTAACAAATGTAATTAGTAACTTTGACCTGGCTCACCTAAATTTTGGTAATTGTCTTTGTCTTCTTTTACAGGTGGACAAAACGACCTTCGATTCGTTAAAAGCCGGTAAGCTGCTTTTAACACCGGTGGATTGTAGCGAAGAAAAAGGAAAAATATTACGCGTAACATGACGTGCATATGACCATTTAATCTATCCTCTGTCTGTCAATGGTGCCATTGGCGGCTAATTTAGTTAGGATAGCATATTGTTGTCTTAGAGAATTTCATAGAAAATATCTTCACACTTATCTTAATCTTTCTATACACACCTCTTTCTGAATCATGTCCACCAAATTTCATGCTGTTTTTCGAGTAAAAATTTGTTTTGTTCCACGCTTTAAAGCAAATACGGATATTATTAAAATAAAGATCTACCGCCTATTAACGACAGTTACTTATTTGTTCATCTGAATTTTGGTCATCAGCGTCATATTAGTCCATGTTCGTTTTTATGCACAATATGTTGTCCAGGTTGCTTGCATGTCATAGTATTTCATCTTCACTTTTTCCGTGTATTATACATATATTGAAATTTTTGTTCTAATGTATTTATTTTTCAACGAATAATACGCAAGATAACTAACAATGTTCCCGGAATACAAAAGGTGCTTGAGACCGCAACGAGTGATATCAGTGTCGAAGCTACATTGAGGCACGGTGTGGCAGCTCACATTGTTTATGAAAAGTGAACTTTAAGTACCTAAGTTAATTGGCTGATGAGTTCATCCAACAAATATTTGCTTGAATTCTTGATTGTATTGGATGCATGGAATGCTTAAATACGCCGGAGGTTCCAGTCAGACTTCACTCATAGCGACGTGTGTGTTTTGTGTCGTGACTTAATAGATTGATGGTGGCCTATTTGTCAGATTTTTTTCCAGGGCTGGATAAGAAATCAACTTAGACCATCAGATTAAACTAAATCTAATCAAACCACCCAGTTAAGTTTTGTTTGGATGCATATTGTGGTCAAATTTTGTTAGAATTTTTTTTAAACCACCATTAAGCGGTCTGGTCATAGTCTAGGCAACATGTTAACTAATCATTCCGTATCTAACCAATAAGTTATATGTGTATGTGTGTGTGTTTTTATATATATTCAAATAAATTGTTCCACTCATGACACAGTTGTTGTATAAATAGTATTTCTTATAATCTCAACATTATATTTATTATCGGTATTGTAAATGACTTTTGTATTAATGTAGTAGTTAATATATATAATTCAATATTTATCTATTGCATGTAATATACAAAGTATTTCATCTAGTGTTAGCCAGCAAGAGAACTTTAATTAAAGAGCACCAAGAATTTGACACCAAAATTGAATCTGATTATTAATAAATTGCTTTATTTGAAATCTTCATTCAAGTGTGAGACCAATAAATATTATATAGTAGTGGTTTTAGACCAAAGTTAATCAAACTTGATTACATTTTAACAGTCAAGTAAGTTTGTTTTGGATCTTTTTCACAATCAAGTTTGGTTTGGAAAAAATTTAGACCATTAATCAGGTCTATGGTTTAAAGGTCAAACAAAACCTGACTAGACCACGCACAACCCTACTTTGAAGTGTAGTCGTTCTTGGCAGTATGTTAGTTGAGTGTCTGAGATCTAGGTATTTTTGTGTGAACTTTTGTTACATATTGGGCCTATTGACTCTTGAAATAAATACTAGTTAGAATCAAATTCGGTGTATACTATTATATTGAGTTAAATCATCAGAAACTCTACCTTTTAGATATTGCAAAAGGAATAGCTCCCTGGCCGTTTCATTATGTCTATTCTATTTATATTATTAATCTCTTCTCACACTTGGTTTTCAATGTTAACTTTTAATTTTTTAACGAGTGGTCATGAATAGTCTGTGGTAGGGCTGGATAGGAAACCAAATTGACCATGAGACCAAATTGAACTTGACCAAACCATTGAGTTAAGTCTGGTCTGGATGGGTATTGCGGTCATGTTTGGTTTGAAAAGTCTACAGACCATTATTAAGTGGTCTGATCATAGTCTAGGCAACAAGTTAACCAATCAAACCAAACTTGACCAACTCGACATACATACATATATATATATATATAGGGCGTTCATTCGTAGCCCGCGCGGGTAGCCTGGATTTTCGCTACCCGGCAGCCAAAAAAGTAACTCTCCTGGCCAAAAAAATAACTCTGCTGTCAAAAAAATAACTACACGAATAAAAGAGTAACTCTGTACAAAATATACAACAGATATATATAAGGACGGGTTTTTTATTTTAGAGCGGCAAATGAAATTATTTTTGGCTAAAATTTTTTGGAGAGCTAGACAAAATAGTCCTCTACAATTGCAATTTTTTTTTTGAAAAAAAAGTAGTCGGAAGGGAGGGCAAGTAGCTACCCGCGCGGGCAATAAAGATGGGCCTATATATATATATATATATATATATATATATATATATATATATATATATATATAAGTCAGGCCAGAATACACTCGAGTGTATTCGGAGCAGAATACACTCAAGTAGTTTTTCATGATGCAATATTTTTTTCATGAATAGCTCACATACAAAATTTGAGCACATTTGGACATTTATAGGTCATGTTATAAAGACCGTAAAAATTATGCATTTCAAATTAGTTTCGTGCGTCGATTTTGTTGCCCTTAGATGAGTAACTTACACTCATCCAAATGGGATCAAAATTTGTATGTAGCCTATTTATAATATGACGGTGAAGATCAATGGTTTACATTTTGCAAAAAATAGTCTTTATATGCAAACACACTTGAGTGTATTCATGCGATCTGTACACTCGAGTGTATTCTAGCCTAACTCTCTCTCTCTCTCTCTCTCTCTCTCTCTATATATATATATATATATATATATATATATATATATATATATATATATATATATATATATATATATATATATATATATATGTGTGTGTGTGTGTGTGTGTGTGTGTGTGTATATATATATATACATATATATATATATATGTATGTATATATATATATATATATATATATCCAAACACAACACACACACACAAATATATATATGTACATGTGTGTGTGTGTGTGTTTGTAAATATATCCATATATATGTATCTATATATATGTGTGTGTGTGTCTATATATATATAAATATATATATATATATATTTATTTATATATATATACATAGAGAGAGAGAGAGTCATGCTAGAATACACTCGAGTGTACATATCATGTTGTACACCCCAATGGTGTTTGCCTATCTAGACCATGTTTTTCCAAAATCTAATCCATTGAACTTCATGGTTACAATAATAATAGGTCACATACAAAATTTGAAATCATTTGGGTGACTATAAGTCACTCATCAATGCACAACAAAATTGACGCACAAAACTAATTTGAAATACATGATTTTTGCCTCCTTTAGATGCTTGACCTATAAGTGTCCAAATAAGCTAAAATTTATTATATAGTATGTTCTTATGATAATTAAGAAAATCAACGGTTTAGATTTTTCAAAAATTTATTGCATCTTCAAAAATGACTAAGGTGTACGTTGTCTCCGATACACTCGAGTGTACACTAGCCTGACTATATATATATATATATATATATATATATATATATATATATATATATATATATATACATATATATATATATATGTATGTAAATATATATATGTAAATGAATTATTCTAGTCATGATATAGTTGATATATATATAGTATTACTTATAATATCAACATCATATTTATTAGTGTTGCAATGACTTTTATATAAATGTTATATGTAATATTTTTGAATGATTTTAACATTTATTTATTGTATGTAATATACAAATATTCCATATAATGTTTCGCAACAAGATTTTTTTCATGTCATTAAAGTGGAACTTTTATAAAGAACACCAACAATTTGACAACAACATTTGAATTTGACCATTACTAAATTATTTTTCAAAAGATCTTCACATAAGTGTTGGACTAGTAGTTACTAAGTAGTAGTGGTTTTAAACCAAACTTGACCACATTTTAGCAGTCAAGTGAAGTTTGGTATGGACCCTTTTAGAAGTTAAGTTTGGTTTGAAAAAGTTATGACCACTATATGTGGTTTGGTCTATGGTTATAGGGTCAGACCAAACTTGACTTGACCACACCCACCCCTAGTCTATAGTTGGCATCTGACATTTTTTCATTTCTTTTATTACTTTAAAGTGTTGCCAAAGAACATTTATATTCAGTACTGATTGCTTATATTGTTACTGTTGTTTTTTCTCAATACACAAGCGTGCTACAACTCAGTGCCATATATGAGCAGTGGAGAAATATTCATTTGATATTCCTCACTACTAGAATTCTCCACTAAAATCAAAGTCAAAAGTAACTGCAAAATTGTGTCTAGGGTTGAAAGCTATGTCAATCAATCTATTCTCTCCTACTTAATTTTCTAATTTTAATACGATTTAGTAGTTTTCCTCCAGATATCGTTATTGATATAAATAAATCAAATCAAATAAAAGAATCACAAATAAAGGCACAATATTATGTCAAACCATTAGTTGGTAATTAAATGAAGTGGATGATGACAATAAAATTCACAGTATAAGTCTTGAAATGACAATGGTAGACTGGTCTTAAAGTAGAACATATACACTTGGTTGCAGCACATATGTAAAGACCCATCCTAATTTTAATTGGCCATTCATATAGATCATAGCTAAAATCCAATATACATTAATATCCATAAAAAATTGAGCTGAAAAATTATGAGTAAGGCGATCTACATAAAGATCTGATTACAAACATCTTTCACAAAACTTCAAATGGCATCTTATATAATTGTACTTCATTACATTAATGTCATTTCAAGAGAGTACATTATAAGAGAAAAAATGTAAATCCATTTATTAAATTGGTCAAAGTAAAACTACAACGTGAGATATATTTATGCATCCACGACATCATAAAAGTGCTAGATCAACTTGCAATTTGTGTTTATAAGAAAACAACATGTAAATCAACCTATCATGTAGCTCATCAACTATCCTCTCATCACTTAGAAAAGTGAAGTATATCGACACTCTATACTTCACTATATTCTTTCTTATTACATCCTGATCAACACTCTCTTTTCACTTCTCTAGAACACCTAAAATGATGTAGAAAAATATGGATGAGACCCCTGGTCCCAATGATATGATATAACAAAACTAACATCTTATGTATTACAGGTATATCATGATAAATTTATTTAGATATAGCTTAAGTTATAGTTAAATAACATTAAGATAGATATATGGATCAGGTACTAATTCTAATAATTGGATATCCATATAGAGAAAATATGAGATATCATCAAATGGATGTATAACAGTAGTAATATATGTACCTGAGCCATACATTTACATGTACAAAGTGGGAAACGTATACAATACTTGTAATTTGTAGAGGAATACAATTGCGCATCCATAAGATTTGACAAATAAACTTAAACAGATATATTACACAAATGAGTTACATAGTTCATTGTTGCCCTTAGTTTGAGGCATACAACTCAAACTACTAGTTGAACATTCTGAAGTCGCAATTAGCGCCACATAAAATCTAGGTATTTCAAGCTCCTAAATATCTACAACACCTCAGTCGGAGAGAGGCTAAATAAACTAGTGACACAAAGGACAAACTACTAGTGTAGGGGTCAAAGACAAGTCTATAACAAACTGGGTTCATCCTAGGTACACATACCCCAACACCTATCACTAGGGCTTAATAACATATCTTATATTGCTTTTCATGTATCACTTGTCGCATATCACATATCACATATAACATATCACATAGAGATACATCCTCGACCATTCCAATACAACCTTAGAATTGGGATGGAAAAGGTATACACTCCATGCACCCACATATACTCAATAGTATACGACTCCGAGTACCATCTCACAGCCCTCAAGTTGTTAGATAAATACTTGTTTCACTATTTCCCACACCAATTAGGGAAATAGCTCTATGGACTCTGTACACTACATGATTATGACTAAACTAGATTAATTAGTCCACTTAAATCAATTTCAGGCTACATCAGTATAGTAACACACATCATATATTAGTGACTATAAATTAAATCAAGCTTATCAACTTTCAAAGATTTATAATGTATCCAAAAAAGGATCTTAAACCACCAAAAAAAGGTTGATGTATCATTCTTGGCCATATCGAGGCCCAAGACATCATTCTCACCAGAAGAAGGCCCAAAATATCAAGTAATAACACATCATCCTAAAACAAGGCATCAAATTCATTTATAATATTAGTTTAGAATATAGGTTATTGTCTCTTACCTAAAAAATGGCATGTATTCACTGTATAGAACAAGCACAATCATGTAATGAAATAAACCATCACCATTTCAGTGTAAGGGTTATCAAGGGTAAATAACACATTATCAGAACTTCTAGATCAATATAATTAATCATGTAATACCTCAACAAATACTTAGGTATAATAAAGTATTCATCAAATTTTGTATACAATCTCATCAAACTCGTAGGGTCTCGTAACTCTTCCATTGGTAACAATACCACCATTTTATTCCCCATCATATGCGTTTATCATATTCAAACATAGGATGGTATTTAACCATTGGGTACATACATCAACCTAATGATGGAACAAATAACATTGCACTCGAGGGATCAACCTCAAGGTACCAAGTCTAATGTATATACATTTATCCCATATCTAAAAATTAACTTATAGTGCCATGTTTCATATCTCATTTAGCCAACATTTAACATTGTAAAAAGAGGAAGTATATAAGACATAGTCATCATGTGAGGTAGAGAGTCCCTTGTTGAGGTTATTTATTATAAAAGTCTTACATCATTTGTTAAAACTCATAGACAATTTAGAAACTATCAAGTTATTTCATAATTATTTGATAATTTCTTTTATGATACATATCCTCCTCATTAGTAATTGCTTTTATGATACATATCCTACTCATTAATATTATTATATTTCTTGAGTAGTATCAGATTCCTGTAATATGATGTATTTCATAACGTAATCTCATATACTCACTTAGCATTCAATCCCAATACTAGACATAAAATGGGTAATTTTTCCATAAAAGACCAAATTAGGTTCGATGCCATCCAACCATTTGAAATTTTTGTGACTCACACTATATTAACATACCACTATACCAAATTTTTAATTCAAAAGTATGAAGGAGTTTCATTGAAAATAGTATTATAGATAAAATGTCACTTCCATGCATAGATGGCCTATTTTGGGATTTTAAATTAAATTCAAAGGAACTTCCAGTGGCATAATAGTTATCTTAAGGCCTTTTAAACAATTTATATCATATCCTAGTTACTAACATTCATATACATTTTCCTTCAATATGATATTAATACACCACAAGTGACAAACTTAGTAATAATTTCACTTGTATTTTGAAATTCAACAAGTACATGATTATTCGGTCACAAAAATGACATTAAGGAGCAACTCCAAAAAAATTAATAAGAACACAAAATTTCTTGAATGTATTCCACTTATCCAAAATAGTTCTCAATACATCATCTTTTAGCACATTAGGAGGTCATAGAACCAGATTCAGAGAAAACTAGAGTTTTGATGCACAATTTTTATATTTAAGACCTTAAACCAAAGAGAAGGTATATTCAACAGGAATTCAAGGTTAAGAAGTGGGTGGAACATAGTAGTTTGAAATCGAATCACATGGAAGCAAAAGAATCCCCAAACATTCAATCTTTAGGCGTGTTTATCAAATTTAGGACAAGTTTTAGGTATTAACAAGCAGGAAAAAGAATGCTAAGAATGTTATATCACTTGTCTCTTATGGTGATAATCATGGGTCCATCAAATCAAGGCCACTAAAAGGCTTTGATATAATAGATGATCCCTTTGAAAGGCCCAAAATCCATTCTCCAAGTAAAATCTAGCTCCCCCTTAGATCAAAAAGAGAAAAAGGGAGATTTTGTTGATAGATCTTGTAGGTTCCACAATGGAAGTTGATGGGGAATAGTCAAGGGAGGTAGATGATTTGAGAAACAAAAAGAAAAGATATTCTAGAATTACATGATTCGATATGGAAATATGAACTTTCCAAGTTTGGAAGCATCTTGAAGAAGCTAGATCTACAACATGCATCCACATGCATCAACATGCAAGGCTCGATCCATGCTCATCCTTTACTTAGAGCTTGATTTAGCATCCATAGATCCCTCCATGATTTTAGAAGATTATGGGGTGATAAAGAGCCACTAGATTGAATGGGTTGGGTTTTGTAAAGTGGGGATAGGTACAAAAGTTCAAACTGCCCATAGCTAGTGTTTATAATTACACTTGATAAAAACATGTCATCCATTGGTCAAACAATTATTTTCATCGACCTTGTATATGTTTTGAAATTATTTTCATCCGGCCTATGATATTAATGGCTATATCAATTTTATAAGTCAAATAGTTCATTGGTATAGCACAAGAAGATCCATCGGCCATCAACAACCACCACCACCATACTAGTTAGGGTTGAAGCCCTAATTAAATGAGGACAAAAGAATAAAACCAAAGAAATCTATCACGATCATAACTAATATGATTCATTTGGATATTATGCACTCAACTTTGCATTTAGGTTCCTAATTAAGGTAAAATTGATTCTTAGTCCATAATTGTACATGATATTGCAGTTCCAGGCAAATAAAGCACAATGAAGTCTAGATTAGAGTTACCTCTCAATTAGTTGAGTTTAATGCTCACACAAGAACAAGTATGAAGATAAGTAAAAGATCAAATGTATTTCAAATTATTTTCAATTTGGTCTTCATGCTATGGTGAAATGACAATTAAATCCACATCTTGCTAAGAAACTTGAATTTAGAGAAAACGAAGGGTAAATTGAACCGGATTAGATATGTCTCTTGATCAATTGATTAAAAAACTCAATTGATTTCATGATTATGATAATAAAAAGTATTAGATAGAAATTTATATTAACATATGTTCATGTTCTCCCAACTGTAAACCTCTTGAAAGGATTTTACCCTCGAAATCTTAAGGTTAGGCCATAATACACCAAAGAAGCAACCCATATGTCACGGAACCGTTCTTACCCCAATCCCAATCCTACTGCCTAGACAGTAGAAAAAGGATTGAAGTGCCCGTCCCTGAGTGGCCCGATAGGATCTAACACACTGGCATATACAATAAGAAATAAATAACTCAAAAACTGGATAATTAAAGAACAAACTAACCCAATATGGAGATATACCCGATTTATCTTTGTCATCAGAGTGTATGAGTGCAGAAGCGATCTTATTTAGTATTCCATTGGTATTACCTAAAATCAATAAAATCGAGACACAATCATGCAAATGCATGGTACCCTATCAACATTTAAAAAAAAACAGTTTATAAGAAAATATGTATACTTGGCAGGACTTATATTTCAAAGAATAATAAGCAATTTGCAAATCCAACATTTATTCGACAAGTTTTTCAAGCAATTCAACTTTTATTATGAGTTCCCATTATGCTGTAATTCAAGAAGCATGCTTATATATTTTGTATGACTCTATTACCCCAACGCGATGGGGAAGGTCACTAGGCCCCTTTTCACCATAGGAACATAGGAAGCCAATGTACAAGTCCCACCTCCAAATGAGGGGGTTGTTGTACTCAATATCAACATTATCAATATCATCATCATCATCAATATACGGGCAGTCATAATGGGCATTCAATTTATGTTTTCATGTTTTTCAAAATATAATATAGAAAAATAGAAGACTAATCATAGGGAACAATAGCTCATCCAAATAACTAGCCAAGCATACGGTCAAGAGATACATAAAAGTATCTTTAATACAATCAAGGAGGAGTTATATAAATAGCGTACCTTTCACCGAGATTTCGAGTATTAATCAACTAGAGTAGAAGATCAGGGTCTCAAGTGGTTCCTAGATCAATCACGATATGGATCGAGGATCAAGATCATATTATAGACCAAAATCAAGTACACCAAATTAGGGTTTTCCAATCCTATTCATCCCTAAGGTAGATCATTCATATATAGTCAACATTATATCAAGATTTCAATATTTACTCAAGTGCCAAGCATAATCGAGGATGGATGATCTACCTAGGTATTTTAGGAATATATGTCAACCCTAAATATTATCATCATTATTCAAGTCATCATCAAGTCTTTAGGTCATCATCATGTTACATACTATCATTGGAATTCCAGATTGGGTTGATGGGTCAAAACTATATCAATTATTTTGCAAGATCAAGATTACTCATCATCAAGATTATTATCAAGATTGAATCAAGTAAATAGATCTATATTCACTAATGATTCACTTTCAAGAGTAGATGATTCAAAAAGATCAGATCTAGGTTACAAAATATCATCAGAGTCCAAAAATAGGGTTTCCAAAGATTAATCATGATTATGAGTCATTTGACAATTTAAATATGCAAAGGATCAAAGATCTAGAGATATCAGTGCGAAGCATTTGGAATCAGGTTTCAAAAGCAATTTTAATCGATTCACTGGGTTTTTCTGATCAAAATTGACTACTTATTTGTAATTTTTGGAGTTTGTATTTATTTTCTACAATTAAAACAAGATCAGGACTTTATATGAATATTTGTCAGAGAGGGAGTGAAAATACCTTTGATACAAAAATCAAGGACTGCCAGATGCGCAATCAGTGGCCCAGATCTAGCCACATAGTCCTTGTGACTTTCTATCTTGGAGGGCTGGTTCAATCTTGGTTTGTCCGGTTTGCTCCATTGGTTCAGACATCAGTTCATTTGAGTATTGGACTGGGGCTCTTTTCCTGGACCGGCCGGTCTGCTTCTCTCGTGTAGCATACCCTCGCGAGTCCAGAAAGAAGGGCGGAGGGCTCACCGGAGTGGAGGAGGTCCGGGAGCAAGAGAGGGCAGGAGGGAGTGTGAGAAGGCCGGTGGAGCTCATCTTGGCCCCGCGAACTTGATGGGATCCAAAGTAAGAGGAGAACAGGTGAGGAGGAAGGACGCCCAAGTTGGGCTATGCGGCGGCGCCGTAATGGCAGTGGCCGGAGAAGAAGGGAGCGAGAGAGGGAGGGCACGGCGTGGGAAAATAAGGTGCCGCCCGTGCTCGTAGGGGCAAGCCTAAGTCAGTGGCAGGGTTTATATAGTGATTTGAGGCTAGGTTTAGGGTTACCGGGGGGCGGCGCACCCTAAAGGAATGGCTTATTTCCTTAGCCTCCAAGTAGCAAATCTGTAGCACCGATCTGTGCGGAAGCTTCGAGCGAGGCTGGGGGATCTCTTGGTCGAGCTATAGGGCGCAACCGGTCAGGTTTTCCCGATCGGGGTTGGGAGCCATGGTGGCTAGTCCACCGTGGACCTGCCATACTGGGCGCAAGGTAGGGGATGACCCCAGTGCCATTGGATTAAGATCCAAGGCTGCTGGGTCACCCACCTTGCCCAGCGGTGCCCAAAGCAGCTGATGGGCCGGGCCCAACTAGAAAAAGGGAGAAAAAAGGTGGAAAAAGGCAAGGAAAACTAGGAGAAGGTGAAATTCTTAGAAAAATCGTATAAAATCATAGGAAGGTCCAAATGATCTCAAATTTGGAGCATAACTTCACAAAAACGTGGAGAACCTTTAGGAAAAGTTTGAGGACAAGAAGATGAACTTTGATGGGTCAATTTCTTTATTTTTACAAAGTGATGAATTAATCAAATATAATGTGTTATAATGTGTTTAAAGTTCACATTGTTCACCATATTTTGTATTTGAGTCTCAACTTTGCTTATGTAGATAAGAAAATTAATTTAGGACCATTAATGGATATAATGAGGTCAAAAGAGTAATTATTTTATTATAATTCTAAAATCCACTTTGTCACACCATAGATCCACGTCAAATGCACTTATGCATGGCTTATATTACTACTCATCATCATTAGTGCATTGTTATCATGGAATTCTTATAGATCATTAGTTAAACTGATTATAGTTGATTTCAAGTTTCAACTATGTATTCACTAATCATTATCTTATCTAAATTCCTTGACACCAACTTAGGAATTAGTATTATTATATTACTCCATTGCTCTTTCTTTTTTACTATTTATTGTACTTGTGTCTCCTCTCATACTATCATTATTTTCATTCACCCATTAATGGTAATTTCATCACATGTTATATTCATCCTCAATTAATTTCTCTCTTTGTCAAATTTTCATATTTGGATTCTCTTTATACTAAGGACATTAGTTCATGTGTTCTTGGAACTCATCTAATTAATGGATACTTCCATGCACATATATGTTCTCTTCATCTAGGTAACAAATATTGGCTTGTTATTGTGACGTCCCAACACACCACAGAGAGAGTTTACTCAAAACAAAACACTGAATCAACACTAACAAACTAGGTTATCAGAAAACATAGGAAATTGAAACTGTTTGCACATATCCACCTTAAGTGGAAAGATATCACATCAAAGTCCACATAAGCCACCTGTATATATATATAACATCGGCCAAAAGATTATTACATAACACTGTTCGTTGGCTCACTGGACAAATTTGTAACATATCGTAACCTGTCACATATACACACATGCCATATCTATACAAGAAAGGTGTTTAGAAAAAACTTCGTCTTGCTATACAACATCTACAAAACACCCCCAAGGACCTGAGTGTACAGGGACAATGCATAGAACTCTACTACAAAACACAAGTAGCATATCCAACCTTTATTCAGCTACTGCTCCTGTTGTTGCTCAGCCTCAATAACATACCTATACCTCCTCATGATCAACCACCTAAAAGATGTGGAAACCCAAAGGAAGAGACCAAACATCCCAGCCAGAGATATAACTCTCCGCCAACATCTAATAAAATCACAAATAACTAAGATGGTAGATAACATACATAACAACTTGAGAAGATTCAACTAATAAACTGATAAAGTAGATTAAGAAAATTAGGCAGTTACCACTGAGCAATAGAATAATTAATATTATAAGAAGGAATATGAAGAATATGTATAATAGTTGATTTCTCTTTCCACCTTATAATTCATGAAATTAGTACAAAGATAAGGAAAAGGGTTCAACTAATGTGAAGTGTATTTGACCCTAATAAAAATATGCTACACATCTATATTATGCCTTTTCTTTTGCGTGAGGATTTGAGTTGTACCACTCAAATCCAACTGTCCATTGTGAAGTCGAAATCAGTGCCATACAAGGTCATTGGAAGAGTCAGAATCCACAACCTCTCCAACACCTCTTGCTCAATACAAGAGAAACAATGCAGATACATATCAGTCAAATGTAAACAACAACATATAGCTAAGCTAAAGGATTGGATCACTCATGTCCATCCCTATACAAACACCTAGCCTGCCTTGGTACAGATCATGATGCTAGAAGAATAGGCTCACACATGGCCATTCTTGAAAAGAAGGATTGGCTCATGCATGGCCATCCATATCACAAGGAGAACAACTCACGCATGGCCGTCTCATATCATTTGTAATTGTGGATGCAAGGGGATACTCGGCTTGCACCCCTACATATTCAAAAATATGTGCTCCGAGTTTCCTGTAGGAATGACTCATTTCACCATCCAACAATAAAACTGACAGTGGAATGGATCTACGACACAAGAAACCTACATGATTAGGGTTTCACTTGATTTATTAAGTCCTTTGGGTGTCTTTTAGCATAAATCAAGTTACAACGTACAAACCCAAAACAAACTCTACAAAGATAAGGGTATTATACAACTCCAGAAGATATAAAACATATAAGGTGTCAACTTGTCCCATCATCAACACATGGTACTTGTAGCACTGCCATTCACAAGGTCATCACCAATGTCACTTCACTATGGGATATCAATCCCGTAATCACATCACTAGAGGTTGTCACCTCACAATAGGCATTAAGCCTTCATCAGGTCATTGGACCCATCAAATCAATATGATCTCATCATTTTTCATTAAGGCTCGTAATCATCACCCTATGTCATAAGATTACCACAACAACATGCACAAGCTATGATATTCATCTCACGAAAGGTTAGAATCATACTATATGAGAGAAAAAAGGTAATCACATGCCATTCATCTAATGAACTCAACAAGTATAACATACCCTATTATTAGGGTTATGGTTCACTTGTATACACGATTAGGGTTTTATATTCCAACATTATTATCAAACTCTAAGTATCTCACCTTCCCACATTCTTGGAACATGTGGGTCAAACATTATCATCAAGGCAATCATTATTATCAACACATGTCGTAACCCTTCATCAAATGACTAAGGCATCAAGTCATCAAGCATGCGATCAAAGAAAGAGAGATAAACATTGAGGTCGAATAGAACTTCATCATGGTCAAAGGCCCTCTAGTAACCAAAGCATCACCCAAGCCAATGACCAAGACCAGCGATCAAGCCTTCCACATAGGTCAAATGGTCGAAGAGACTCATCCCATTCAGCGACCAAAACACCATCAAGTTCAACGAACAAAACCAGTGGTCAAGCCATTCGATCAAAGTAAACTCAACCCATCTATTTGACCAAATCACCATCAAAACCAAGTGGTCGAAGGGAATTCAACAAGGCCAGCGGTCGAAGAGAAAAACTAGTCTAAGCAATTGAAGACCAAAGGGCCATCCAAGAGACTAAAACCAAAGAGACCACTTCATTCGACCAAACTCAAACCAAACCTTTGCAACAAGATACATTACATGGAGGACACTTTATAGAGCGGAAAACATCACCAAAATAGGGACCAACATCTTGAAAATAGAACTCTTGAGAAAGAGAACTCATTAGGGAAAGGATCATGCTCAAAACCCTAAAATCGAGCATTCCACATGATCAAAACCATAACCATGATATGATACATGAAAACTTAGGATCAAGCACAAGAAAACAGATCCTAAACTCCACCTTATCCAAGAAATCCAAACCAAATCTTAAGATCAACAAAACAAAGATTTATTTGCATGCAAAACCATCACCATCACCTTCCACTAAAGTTTGACCACATGACTTAGGGTTTAGGTAAGGAACCAAGTGCATGCAAGATCAACATAGAAACTGAACCTTAATCAAGATAACATCATCAACAACAAGATATTCCATTTTAGAAAGAGATGCATGTAGGATTAAAGTTCTATAATGGAGAAGGAATAGAGCTATATAACCTACCATAGATGATGGTGAAACGTCCTCCAAGCAAGAAGAAATCATAGATTTGACCTCCTTCATGATCAAGCTAGCCACCACCTCAAAAAAGAAGAGAAAACCCTTAGGCTAAAGGGCAAGAAAGAGAACCCAAAACCTCATGGATGAAAAGAACAAAAGAGGGGAAAGGAAGAGGAGCTTCTCCACTCAACTTGAACACTACCTTGGTAACACCAAGATTTGGATAAAGAGGTAGAAGTTCCCCCATCCCAAGACAAGCACCACCATGGTGAACCATGGGTTCGGCCAAGAGAAGAAAAGGAGATAGGGTATCAAAGAAAATGCAATCAAGAGGTGGAAACACTTGACTAAGATCAAAGAACCACCAAATATCACCAGGGAAGAGCTTCTCCAAGCTTGGATCACCACATACAAAAGATCTCGACCACCAACCACTAATCATGAGCTCCTCATACCACCAAGCACACAAGGGACACACACAAGATGGAAGAGAGAAGGAGGACTAAAAGAGATACTTACATGTGTAGGAGAGAGGTTATATACTTAGGATTAAGAGAGAGATGAAAGGGTTGAGGTGTCATGCACATAAGTGCCACACGTCCACAAAAGAACCAACATGCAACCACTGAAGCCATGCCAGAACTAAGGCCGTGAAAAACTAGGTAAACTAGTGACCTCATGTGGTCATATATGACCATATGTCGAAGAGGACCATGGACACAAAGGCACATGGTTGCATGAAACCAAGTGACCACACAAACTAAGTGAGCAATAGAGAGAAGCGAGGAAGAAAGAGCAAATCCCTGGAGTGAGGAAGAAAGACCAAATCATGCGATGAAATAGATAATGGAGGAAAGAAAGTATCACATGTGTAGTTAAGTGGAACTTAGGTGTCGATTGATACAAAAACCTATGACTAAGACTTTAGTTGTCAATTTCTAGGGAAAAGGTATGTTATAGATCAATCTACATTGTTATTTACACACCAAAAGATTGATGCCACATGTAATTATCCCTAATAAAAAACATGAACCTTGCTAAGACTTTAATCATTGGTTTCTAGCAATAAACTAATGTTATATCTCAATCTATGTCATTAGTTACCCACCAGAAAATTGACGCCATGATGTACTTATCCCTATAAAAAACTCCAACCTTTCTAAGTATTTATTTGTTGGTTTCTAGAAATAAACCGACATCATATCTCAATCAATGTTGTTAGTTACCCCATAAAAAACTGACACCACAAGTACTTATTCCTGTTAAAAATACCAACATCGCTAAGGCTTGTGTCATCAGTTTCTTGAATTTAATCAATACCATAACTAAATTTGGGGGGAAATATTTTTTATAGGACACATGGTGGGAACCCTATTTGTTTGTTTCTTTTGATAAAAATTGACAACACATGTTTTTTTAAGGTAAACGTTTTCGCAATGGGTGTTATCTACGGTGTGGGTCTTTTTTTAGTGAAATCAACGATAGAGCCTTTTTGGAGGAAAAACTTATTTTGTGGGAAGGGCTTTATCGTCAGTTTTTCTAAAACTGAAGCAATAGGCTGATATCAAATTCTTTCTCTGAAAAATTGAATTTCACGAGCTATCTGAGATGCACATTCTTCACAAAGAAATTAACGTTATAATAAAAGTGGTACCCGAGTTTATTCTTAACCAACAAGACTTGACTATTAGTGACATTTGTGCTATAAAAATGACGCCATAGGACTGCAACGTCAATTTCCTAGAAAAATCAACATTAAGAAAAGTGACACCAGAGGTCAAAAATGTACTAGTGACTACTATCAATAGATCATGGGCAGCTATTGAATATTTTAACACCATGCTCTCTATTTCTTAGATGGAAGGGAATTTTCACTTCGATCATAACTCTAGAATAAAATTTAACAACATGGTCCTTCATACTGAGTTGGAGGTTGTCTATACTAGTGGCCAATGGTTCACTTTCTAAATGAGAGGTATCTTCAAGAGAACCGATATCCTAGTAACTAAGAAAGATTGGTTGGAGTCTAATTCCAATACAACCATATTCGTTCTCCTTGGACTTCATTTTGATCACAATGACTTTCTTGTTTCACTACATAGACATCAAACAAGTGTAACTTCGCTTTCAGAATATGGTCAAGCTTGTTACTAATATTGAAGTTCAAACCTTAGCTTGCATTTAAGTGGAACAACATTGTTCCATCCCAAGATTCTCTAGATACTTTTAATCCTGCCATCATCCATTGGGATGCACTATGTGTGAAGTAAATTCATCGTGGTGAGACAAATGTTATGAACGAACTCAATGAATCTCCATGTACAATTTTCGTTTAATCATAATTAGGCTAATGAACATCAATGCATGGAGCTCCAGGAAGCACCCTGATGGATTCTAAATGTGGAAGAAAGGAATTGGAGGAAAGAAGCTCATCTAGATTGGCTTTATCTAGGCAATGGTAATAGGAGGTTTTATATGTTCACTGTAGAAGACATTGGAAAAATATCTCATCTCCATGACTCCAATGGCAATTGTAAATATGACCTCACTCTCCTCAAACATCACATATATGATCTCTTCATAAACTCTTTGTAACACCATGGCCTATCATTTATGACCAGTTACAAACTATCCTAGTAATATCCTTGGAATTGATCACGACTAGCATCATCACATGAGATCCATTCCAATAGTTGATGAGATGAAGGGCATGGTCTTCATGATGAATCCTTACAAGGCTTTTGGTCTACATGGCATACACAATGAATCTTGCAATATAAATTGAATCACATATCCTCACCTATCATTCTGGCATACATGAATGCCTTCAACACTGGCATAATTGTTTGACAGCTTGCAAAGTCCACATGGTACTTATTTTTAATTTAGGAATTGTACAATCATGTATTGATTTGAGGCATGTCTCCTTAACTAACAACTTTGTCAACCTAATGTCTAAGAACATAGTTGAAAAAATTAAGACATTCTTGAATGAATGAATTTCTCCTATCTAATGTAGATTCATTCCTAGATGGAAAATCATTAATAACATATGACTTCTATAAGAATCCATCCATTCAATGTAACTCAAGAAGGGCAATAAAAAGTGAATGATAGTGAAATTCAACCTTCCTATGGACTTTGATAGAATGAGTTGTAGTTTTATCTAGGATACCCACTATCATGTCGGCATACTTGTCAATCTCATTTATATCATGATGTAGATCATTACCTCTAGCTCATCCTCTATCTAGCATGAAGGAGTTCCTCTTTCATCCATTACAAATAAAAAGGGGGTCCATCAAGGTGACCTCATAAACCCTACGTCTCTATGCTTTACATGGAGTGTCTTAGTCAAGAAATCACAAACTCAACTCTACAACATAAGTGGAAGACAATCTTACAGTCTCAAAGGGTCCCCCTCTAGCACATGTTTGCTTTGGTGATGATATATCCTTTTTAGGAGAAGCATTAACATCCAACAGAGTAGTAATGAAGTAGGTTTTCAAAGACATATTGATAATGTTTCTAGGAAATTAGTTTTGACTGAGAAATCACGATGCTTCTTATCATTCAACTTGACAAATGGAGAAAATTAGACAATCTCTAGACTACTGGGAACTCCCGACATGAATAATATTGGGTGTTAACTGAATGTACCAATCATACATCACAAAATAAGTAGAAACACTCATGAAAGTAACTTGGAATATATGAAGTTCAAAATGAATAGTTGTTTAGTTCATCACAGGTGTCTTGCTGGGAGGGCGACACTGGAAGGTAATGTTGAGGCAGTCCTCTCATACACTATGCAATCCATCCATTTGTTTTCTTTCTTATGAAATGATATGAATAGACATGTCAAGGGTTTTATCTGATTCAGAAGGTAATGTTGAGACGGTGCTCTCATACACTAGGCAATCCATATGTTGGTTTTCTTTCTTATGAAATGATATGAATAGACATGTCAAGGGTTTTATCTGGTTTGGATCTAGAGACCAAAAGAAGCTCTACCTTGTACCATGGAGGATTATTACGTCCAACAAAGACATCAGAGGCTTGGGTATCAAGGATGCAATGACACAATTGCATCAAAATGTGATGTTATGATGAAGTATGTTTGTTCTTTTCAAATTCATCCCAAGAAGCTATGGGTTCAAGTAAATAAATAGAAATAACTCAACAAGAGATATATGAAGACATCTTTATTCTCTTTGGTATGCACATTCATCAAAAGCAATCTACCTGACATCAAGAAAAACTATAGACAAACCATCAACAATGGTAATAATACCAACATTTCAGTTGGTTCACTGCTTCTAGTGTGCAAAAAATGCATACAAATGTCATCATTCTCCAAGGTCTTGAGTATTTGTGGGTTTCCTCAATGACTAGTAATGATAGAGATTAGCATAAAGATTTTATCTAAGCCCATATATGTAATGCTACCTGAGAAATGATCTCATGTATTCCACCACCTAATAGCAATGTTAGAGATGACATGTGTGCCTATAACCACAAGAGTGATGGTAAGCTCACATCTAGATTAGCATAGATATGGATTCATAGATAAAATAGTTGATGTGCCAAAGTGAATGGAAGCAATAGTGAAGCTCCACGTCCCAATACAAATTAAAATGTTATTGTGGTGACTACTACATAGAGACATTCTAGAGAATACAGAGAAGTTGCAATGACATATGGATGTTTTCCTTATTTATGCACAATTACACAAATTAATTGATACTTCATTTCCTTAGGGTTTTCAACATAGCTCCCTAACTAGGAAGTCTCTATAGAAAATGAACTAATTGTTTAGCATATATGGAGAAGCTTGGATAATGTACATTGTACATCATGTCAATACTATGACCTCCCAAACTAGCACATCTATACAACACACAATCAAGTAGTCTATGTTGGGAAAATACAAGTAGTTATAGCTTGGTCAAGTTCATCCCTAAGAGAACTCACACTATGGAGACACAATGAGCTTGAGACCTATTTGCACATAGCCTTCACCTATCTACCAGGATATACCATGGAAAGGGAAAGACTTCACCATTTTTGTGAATGCTTCATTAAACCACAACTTAGGTTGAGTGCTTCACGAATGTAGATTCTTGATTATGAAGGGAGGTGTGAGCACATGTAACATACCAGATCTTGGACCCTACCCTAGAAGTTTGACCTTTTGGTTTTAGCTAAAAAAGGTTAAGGTTTACACCTAAAAGATGTTTGGTATAATCCTAATGAGCTAATGCATGTATAAATCACCCTAATACAACCTAATATTCTCACATTAGCCTTAAGCCAATAATAGACACATAAAATATGTCACAAGAGATAATAATGAATTATATAAATTCCATGCACATAATCACACACAATTCTTTTGGTGATAATATTAAGCTATGGAACATAAATGGATGAGCAATAATGATAACAGTGAAATAATATGATAACCTAAGTAATAATGTGATATTAATAGCCACAATTATGAATTTTGTCATAACTCATTAAAGGAAACCCCAAAAGTGAAATCTAAGTTAAAATTCGTGTTCCTTGGGTCTCAATTGCCTTAGGAGTCAAGTTTCACATTATTTACATAATGATAATTAATTTAATTCAATTTGAAAAGAGAAGATGTGAGTTTCTCTCAAAATATGAAATAAAATATTAAATGACTCCAAAAGTGGAAACTAATATTGGATTCGTGATCTACATATTAAAAATAGCCTTTGGGTGAATTTTCATGTAATTTGGATAATCTTTAATATAGATGTGAAATTAGAAGAGAGAAAGTATGTAGAAGCTTCAAAATATTAAATAAATGTACAAACAACTCCAACAAGTAAATTGATGGCAAATATGTATCCAATACATTAAATATGACTTATGGGGGAAGCTTCATCAGATTTGGAGAATCTTAAAGCCATTAAATGCATGAGGAAAGATAAAATAGTATTTGATTTATTTAACACATTAAAAGTTACCAAAAGGAAAATCTAATTACATACTTAGATTCTTGATATCAAAAATATGTTGGGTGTCAAATTTCATTTAATTTGGGTTTCATTTGCACCCTCAAATGAAGAGAGAGAAAAGTTAAATATTATTTTCACACTTTATTTGATTTTGATTTGGAAATCCATTTAATGTGTCACGGGTGTGCTTCCAATGGATGAACATGATCTATCCTAGGGTTGCGCCCACTAGATTGGACAACGCAAGACCCATCTCCTACCTCAAGTAGGAGGGGCGCGTGAGAACCCAGCTGCCATGCAGGTATTTCGAATATATCTCAGTCAATTCTTGTTCTTTTCTCGAGCTTTCTTCACCAAAGGATTCATGACTAAAATCTGCACCAGTTGGTCCCTTACTCGTTCTTTTTTGTCAAGTATTTTGGAAACACCTAAAATCATTTGAAAGCTTTTCTCACAACCACCATGCTTACGCCTTATACCCGTGCCCTAAATATATATGGGACTACCTAAAGCTCTGTTATGCTTTAAGAAAACTTCCTCTTCAATCAATTCCTTCGCACAACATCATGTTTGCTGTTGACAATCAAGATTTGGTATTCGGTTTGTGGATCCTCACTCGAGACCTCAACGACACCGGCACCTCAATCGGTTAGTGTGGTGAGTTCGTGGGATCTTGCTCCTTCTTCCTCTGCTCTTGCTGTCTCAAATAATGCCATGTTTTGATTTCACCCAAAATCACGCCTAGAAGTAGCTGAGCTTCTTTCGGCCATGTCGCACGGTGCTTTGGGGAAGATGACCCACAAGGAAATTACCTAGATACCCTTCATTTCTTTTCAGTTTCATTTTTTTTCCAGGGTTACTTTCATCTTTTTGTCTTTTTTTTCTTTGCCTTGGATGAGTCAAAGCGGACCTTTGACTTGCTGACATAGTGACCATTGATTGGCCCAAGTCAGTAGGGCCCGGCCCCACACTCCCTCTCTCTCATCAATATTATTGTTTATCAGGAATTTCTTTATTTTCTGATTGGTTGATCTTGTAAAAATCATATTTTTTGACTCGCTTGTCCAAAAATTAAGTAAAAATATGTTTTAGAATAGGAAAAATGTGTTCTTTCTAATAAAAATAGTTTTAAAGCCTGATTTCCATATTTTTGATGATGGATTTTTGTGGATCTAATTAATTAATATAAAGGTCCTAAAATTGGTAACTAATTCATCTTAACTCCAATTATAACAAATAAATATGTTTTCTTGATAAGAAAAACATATGGAATCTTTTGGTCTAGTTTTTTAGTACCAAATCCGAATTTTACTAAAAAGGTCTAGAATTAGGCTTTCATTACATTTATATGAATCTCAAACCCTAATACATGTGAATAATTTGTATTTAGGCAAGATTGATCTTGGAAACAACTAGATTGGTGAAGAGTATTTCTAGGACTATGATATAAGGTATGTTGTTCATATATTGTTCTTCTATATTGAGTAATAACCTATCTTTATCTTTCTCTTGATCCTATAGACATATAGTGTACACATTATTCTTTTCTTTTGAAATCATGGTTCATGTGAACTACCTTATTTGTTACTGATCTTGTGATCATGGACATTCTCTTGGATTCTACTTTATGCTTTGTGCATGTTCGACTTTATTTGATGATATGTACTTCTTTTCCCACCATGGCAGTGGATGTGTATATGGCACATTATGTGATGGATATTTTGATCTATGTTCTCATACTTCTTGTTCTCTTATATTCTTGATTATTCTTTTGATATGCATCATGTGGTGACTGCTAGTATGATGTACATGTATTTTTATGTGGTTGTGAAAATTCCCACATATGAATGAGATGTGAAAATTCCTGCATATTTATACATTATGGGCAGATGTGAAAATTCCTTCTCGGGTAGAGGTTGATAGACCTTGTCACCCCATATTTTAGAGTAGATGTATACACGACCCTGCTCACCCCACATAAATTTTTGTAGATGTGTTATTTCCTACCTACATGTTTATATTGTCTAGTATTGTTACAGGTGAAACACATGGATGCTTTATGCCTTACTTTTCCCTTATCTCTTTGATTGAGATTCTTTTCTTTTATTCCAGATTGGGTAGTACTTTACTTTTCTATGGGGAGCCTTTTATACTTGATGTCCTTTAATCATTTAAATTGCTCAATTTCCTATTTAGTATGCACATACCAGTCTTTATTGATGTCTTCTACTTTTCTCTTCTTTCTGGGGTATGCTTCCAACCCTAGGTGAAGGAATTGGATGATATGGCATGAAGAATTGAACTTAGCTTAAGGAGTTAAAGCTTAGAAACAGTATTGATATGGTTTAGATTTCCCTCTACATAGATCCATATGTTGTATCTTACATGTAAACCCTTTATGGGAGATTATGATGTTCTTTTGTAATCTTTTGGAAAATTGAATATCGTCAATATTTTTCTTCTGCTGCTATACTTTAGTTGTTTTGATTACCAATAAATAAAATTTGAAACATTTCAGCATACCTTTTGAGTATGTTTGAGATGGATGTTTTATTCTTCAAATTTTTAGTAGGAAATAGATCCCCTTTTGGTCCCACTCCTTACAACATGGTATTTGAGCCCATGGTAGTCAGAATTGACTATTTCAATTTTGCCTCCCTATTAATAACCTTTTCCTTAGATAGTTACCCTCTAGGTAAAAATTTCACCCTGTAATTGATCTGTGTGAATTATTTGATGAGGTTTTAGGTGATCTTACCCTATCAAATAGATTGATTATGATTTGTATCTCTTGATTCTATGAAGTTTGACTTGAGGATGCAATTAGGTTATGAGGAGGTAGTAGGATGTAGAGGTCTTAATATGGATATATTGGACTTGGTTTTCACATTGAATTGTGGCCAACTTATTGATTTTACTTTGTAATGTTTCTTATCAACAAAAAAAAAATCATTATAGTACTATATGTACAAAAAAATTTCTCTAATTTTCTCAATGATTTCTTGAAATAAGTCACAATGAAAGATATGTGAAGTTTAGTGGAGAAATCCTAGAATTAGTTGACATAGAATCATAACTCTAGTTGTAAAGAAGTGGCTAGGAATATGTGAGATAATATAAAGGTATAATGGACCTACCTTTTGTATCATATGACTTTTTGAATCTTAGGGTTGGTAGGTTAGAGACACGAGGACCTAAAACTCAACCCTAGATGGTTTTGACTTATTAGTTGGATACATGAACAACATAAATCTTTAAAACATTCACAACTTAAAAGATATGGGGGTAAACCTAAATGTTGTTTAGTTTGACTTGTTAGGATATACCCTTTTAAGGGGGGAGAGTAGTTGGTTGTTGATATTTGGATCAATAGATTTTGAGGAAGAAATCCTTTTAAGGGGTGGAGTGTTGTGACATACCAGATCATGGACCCTACCCTAGAAGTTTGACCTTTTGGTTTTAGCCAAACAAGGTTAAGGTTTACACCTACAAGATGTTTGGTATAACCTTAATGAGCTAATGATGTAGAAATCACCCTACTACAACCTAACGTTCTCACATTAGTCTTAAGCCAATAGTAGACACATAAAATATGTCACAAGAGATAATAATGAATTATATAAATTTTGTGCAAATAATCACACATAATTCTTTTGGTGCTAATATTAAGCTATGGAACATAAATGGATGAGTGGCGCGTCCGAGCCAGAGGCGTACACACTAGCCAACTAAGGGTGGATATATGCACTCCACGGGACTCAAATAAATGTGTGGGAAAACTTTCAAAATTTGTATTGGCCCTAACCAAGTTGATCACAAAACTAAACAGGTCACCCGCAAGCGCACGGGGTATTGTTGTAGTATAGGTGATTGGTAGGAAAAGGGGTCGATCCTCAGGGATAGAAGGGGTACTATAGCTAGGCTAGTGTTTATTATGTTCCTAGTGTGGATATCAAGGTTTGAGGGTTTTGAAAGGGTTTGTTTGTATATTACTCTAAATGAATAAGCAAGAAAGGCGGAATTAAACCTAAGTTATCTTGAATGAGCAAAATTAGCAAACTAGGTTAACAAACTAGTTAAGCAAGGGCAAGAGTAAGCTACACTATACTATACAAGTGAGAAGCAATGTAGAAGCTAAGTTAACCACTGGAAAGAGCAAGAACCTAAGTTAACACTGAAGAGCAGAACTAAGCAATTAGCTAGGTTAAGCAAAAGCAACTAAACTAGACTAGCATGAACAAGCAAGCAAAGCAAGTTGGGTTTTAATAAGATGATTAAGTTAGGTGGGCCGTTGGGGATGTAACTTTGATATTAGTTGAGGGAGGTTATTAGAAAAGAATGGTTCTCATTTTACATCTAGATTACCAAACCAAACAATACGACTGATGTTATTAGAACGTACCCTATACTACTAGTAGAAGTGTAACATCCCTGACCTGGGTTATGTTTTAACCCTAGGAGTTTTGATTAAGAAATATGATTATAAGCTTAATCTTTTCTTGTAAAAAGTAATTATGGCTCAAGAGGAGCTCATGTTTCAATTTTGGTCCTATTTGAATAATGTTGAAGCAATGTTTGCTTATTCTGGACTAGAGTGTAAATTACCCAAGTTGAGGGGTTAACTTGCAAATTACACATGATAAAATATTCCTATGAGACATCATAAGAATGAATATGATGTAATGGTGTGGTTTCCACAAGCTTGAGCACCAAGATAAAGCTTGTAGAGCAATCCTTTTGCATTAAAACCTAGTTTTGGTGTAATTTGCAAATTACCCAAAACCTAGGGTTCAATATGCAAATTACCACTTCAATAAGGTCCCTAATGTTTCTTGACATCATGTAGAGTAAATAAAATGAGAGGGGCGCCTCATTTGAATTAAGTTGGAGGAGAGAGAATCTTGATATTAAAATAATCAAGATTTAAGCCCGATTGAAACCCTAATTCAATTTAATGCAAAAATACATAAAATAATTGAAGGGCCTTCAACCAAAATTAAAATGGTTGGATTCATATGTGTGTGGACGATCTTAAGCCTTGCAAAGACATGAGTATATCCTAAGGAGGCGAAACTCCACTCACCTTATCATAACAAAAAGAATTTCCACTCAAATATGGAAATTACTATTACAAGGGTTAAGGTGCTTAATTTCTTTTCGCTTAATTCTTGGATAATGGAAGGGAGCTAGGTGGTGATAGAGATGAATTTGTATACAATAAAACAAGGGGGAAGAGGTGGCAATAATTTCGGAATTAATATATTTTTATAAAACATTTTCTCTCTCATTGAATTTCTTATAAAAAGACCTTTTTCAAGCCAAATGAAAGGCTTTTCCATTTCCACTTCTTCTCCTTGCTTGGAAAACGACCAAGGGAGGTAGGGAGGACCTGGAGGACGACCCCCAACCTGTTGGTAAGGTTCTTGACCCCTTTTCACCTTGATTCCATGGTGGAAATCGAAAATAAACCATTGATTTCTTCTAATTTCGATCTCCTCTTCAACCCTAGACAATCTTTTCAACCAAAAGCTTGAGGACGAGCCTAGGGGGAGTTGTAAAAAGCTTCATCCACCATTTTTGGCGTGATATTGGATCTTTGGAGCTCAATTGGAGGCGGGTTTTATAAATTTAACCCTTGATTTTGTTATTGCATTCAATTCCTTATCAAATAATGATCACTTCTACATTCACGATAATTGATTTGGTTGATTGATGCAACCACCATGAAAATCACAGCGGGCTTCATGAGTTTATAGCTTGATGATGATGACATCATCATAAGCATACACCTTACCAAATATCAAAGACAAATGGTTTACATATAGTTTCTCAAACGGTTTCCCAAACCATTTGGGAGAAAACAGTTTCAAACCGTTTAGGAGCAAACAGTTTCACAAACCGTTTAAGGGAAACCGGTTTCAAACCGTTTGGAGGTGTTGACCAGGGTTGACCATTTGGAGATTCTTTGATAATGATGTTGGTTAATGACCCACTAATTATAGTTGATTAGTTTCAATTGGTTCATGAGTTGAAGGACTATCAATTACCAAACCCTAATCGGGTTAAGTGTTGATTTCTAATTTGATTGAGTTAGTTCTTTGGGTTGATTGACCCAAATGGATTCAAAACCATTTGGGGATCACCCAAACGGACTCAAGACCGTTTGAGGGCCACCCAAGACTGTTTGGAGGTCTAGGGTTGAGTATTGATAGGTTTTTGAAGATCTAAAGATACCAAGTTGATTTGTAATCAAATGTTGGTTTGGTGATCAATCCTATGATCCAAACCCTAATTGGATGTCATGGATTTGGATGTTGATATGGGAAAATGGTCTCAAGACCGTTATAGGTCAGGTCATGTCCAAATTGGATGGTGACCCAATGATTTCAAGGCAACTAGTTTCACATTGATTAATAGTAAAGGTTCATTGATCTCAAACCCTAATCCAATTGATTCTAAACCCTAATTAATGATCAAATGAGGGTTAAATGAGTTGAAGGATGATCTATTAAGTCCATTTGAAGAGTGGTGTTAGGCTCAATTGATTAGTGGTTATATGGATGTAACCAATGAAGGAATCAATCTTGGAAACCCTAAATCAATATGATTGGTGGAGACCATATTTGCTCCATTCGGTTTTGAGGAGGTTTGGAGCAAACGGTCTCAAGACCGTTTGAGTCCAAATGGTCTCAAGACCATTTGGGACCAAACGATCCCAAACCGTTTGAGGCCCAATCGATCTCATGAGTGCTTTAGCAAATGGTTTCAAGTATTTGCTTTGGCAAACGATTTCAAGAACCACATTTACCAAACGGTTACAAACCCTTACAACAACACTATTTGAGGTCTGATTAGTCAAGACTGTTTGAGGTCTAAGTGACCAAGATTGTTTGGAAGATAACTAACCAAATCGTATGAACACTTAAAGTGATTAAAGGTCAATTTTTTAAGTGAACAATTACATGATGTAATCCAAGGGTGATTATAATAATGGTACCCTTAATGAGATAGGGTGATTGGTACCATTTGAATAAATCACTAATGGTCATGACGGTGATGGCATAATCCATGGTATCAATTCTTATTTCAAGTTGAGTGACTTAGTATAATCAAATCTGAAGGAAGCATCATCTTATAGAAGATGAGAGAGAGGGGACATTCCTACATGAACGATAATCATATAATGGATAAGCCTCAACACCTTCAACATGAATGATTAAACAATTAGGGTATGATCCTTAATAAATAGATCATGAAACCCTAATGAAGGAGGTTGTTGAGCCCTAACCTAAATCTAGGGCAATATCAGATGTAACCCAAATCAAGGGTAATGTTGTGACTCTAAACCAGGTTGATAATATGTGGAATTCAAATTCAGGGTAACTTTATGAGAAACCCTAATCTAGGGTAATGTGAAGTGAATAGTAAACCCTAATTGTGGGTTATGGAATGAGAAACCCTGATCTAGAGTAATGCCATATGAAACTCTAAATTAGAATGATGTTATATGGAACTTGATGCAATGATGCCATGTAATTATACCATGATATGTGAAACCCTAACGATGGTATAATAGCCAATATACTAAAATGGGGTGTAGCTAATATAATCAAATAAAATGAGAATGTTATAACCATGTGGGGTAAGGTTGATAAACCATATGAATGATAATGTGGTTATTCTAATGAATAAGGGTCTAAGAGACAAGATGATGTCTAGATCCTTATATATATATATATATATATATATATATATATATATATCCAAATCTATACATGTGTATCAACCCTTTATATCTTACAAAGATGAGGACAAGAAACTCTTAGGAGTGATGTATGCAATACTATATAATGGAGTGAATAACATACTATGAGTTGAAATACCTAATGTGGTTGATAATGATTTATTCTATATCAACAATGCCTAACCATTGGATAAGTCCATATCCTTAAAGATAGCTGGACAATTCTAATGTGTAGCCTATGCACTGCATGATGAAAGTGACAATTTAGTGGATAAAGTATTAAGAGGGAAATACCTTAATACAAGGTTAGTTGATTAACTGAAGTAAGATGGAAATGAGAAGAAAGGGATACATCAAGACATGATAGATATCACATTCATCATTTCAGGGTAGACATACATTGATGAACCTCTAATCCATTATCCTTGGATAAGAAACACATGGAGTGTGTGATATGTAATTGTTACAATAAAGATGTAATGAACTCAATGTACTTTGATAAATGTTGACAAATATACCTTGATAATGGGGTAAGACAAATCAATGAGTATGATGTAATCATACCATGATAAGGATGAGAAATGAACTCATACCTTGAATTGATGATCATTAATGATACACGATGAGAATAATGATCATAAGCATATACTTGTGATATCTTTGAATGCTCCTAGAGTTGTGGAGCAATACATTAGGGTTGAACTAATAATATGAGCATGAAACCCTAATTAATGTAGGATGGGAAAACTTAACCCTAATTTTGAGTAAAGGGAATGAAAGGCCCTATTTGATAGATAACCCTAATCCTGATAAAGAATGGAGGTGTTACTATGTATCATATGATGTGATAAATGATTTACATGACTGTTATCATGTCTATTAATCATGTAGACATCATGAGATGATGAACATAGCCAGATTTGAGCTATGACATTCATATAATAAATATGTTGAATGGCCTTATGTGCCTAATGTTATTGTTGCTTAGTAAAAGTAACAAAATGTGTATGGACCTTATTAATTCCATGAATAAGTTGTTTCCTAGTGAAAGGTGATAAAACACTTAATAGGCCTTGTGAGCCATGTGAGATACTTATTATGTATACCTCGGTCTGAAGACTTGGAGGTAATAGTTACCTAACAAGTGGTAACAGTGATAGTGATGAATTTAGGGTATGAATACCCAAACTTGATAAGTATGATAATGATGTTATTGAGAGATGTGAACTTTCAAAGAAATGAAATGAGGGACTGAGATCCCAATGTCTTATAAAGACTGAGAAGTGATTGATGGAAATAGTACATATTTCTTTATAGCACTTGTTTGAATAAGTTATGTTTGAGAACTTGACTGATGCTAAAAGAATATGCTAATGTACTTAATTAATCAAGTGAAATCATATCATGTAGAACCCTGACCATAGATCCATCATCGTCAGCAAATTGGTGATGGTGAAATGGGTGCTCCGCGGCAAAACCCAGAGGGCATACTTTTGAGTATGTGGGGGTTATGGGTGCGAATATCCTTATGCCCTAATAGAGGAATTGATGTGAGATAAACATTAAATCTCTCAATCCTTCATTATATTTACTGGGATGGATGTATCACGAATCTCCCGATGATTGGGTTATATGTCGTACACATCTCCCAATAATGTTAATGTCAGATCGGTGGAGATAAACACAAAAACTCACGATCACGAAGAGAGTGTAGCACGCCACTGTAACTCTGATAGCGAAGTTTCTAGTATACCTTGGAAAGCTATATATAGCAGAGACACAAGATGTCCTGCATGTGATCTCGCACTGACCGAGATTTGGGAGGTCATGGGAATCCGTCTCTTCCATTGACCTTGTATGGTACCGATTTCGACTTCGCAGTGGTCGGTTGGAGCATGAGCGGTATACCTCATCTCCTCAGGGCATAAGTGTGATTGTAAAACAGAATAAGTCGTATAGCATGTTTGCTTAAGGATTGAATACGGAAACTCATTGGTTGATGTTACATTTCTTTTATGCAATTCTAGTTGATAAATGTTATTCATATCTCTTTACATTCATTGCAAGTAGATAAATGAATTATGAATCTACTATGAGTGGATACAATGTTCTCCTAAGGAAAGTAGATTTACTTATTATGTTCATACAATGAATAATACTATTGTTAGTATGTAAGAACTCCTATTCAATTTTAATTCAATAATCTACATAACAATGTTTTGGTAGAGAGTTATATCTCCCGCTGGGGCAATTTACAATTGTCTCACCCACATGGGATCCAACATTTTTAGGTGGACGCGGACAAAGAAGCAGATACTCTTTTACAGGAAAAGGAAAGCAATAGCTTGGACAGTAGTGAGATCTCAGGTGAAGATGCTGACTGTCAAGTCATATAGTTAGAAAGTCCTATGTGTCGTCTCTGTACTCTCAGGTCCTCGGAGTTTATAGTTAGTGTTTTTAATGATCCGATCTGAGATTTTTGGTTTGATGTCTTGAGATTTTTATGTTGTCTGTCTATTATGTTATAGGGTAGCTGATGTTGTAATTCCTCGAGAAGAGATGGTATAAGTCATGTACTTTTGAATCAGGATGTAAATGTTATACAATGGTTCTTGATGTAAGAGATTTATTATATTTGGATCGCTTTGCAAAAAGTTTTAAATTTTTAGTGATTTTCAGTAATCCACTGCTAATAATTCGCTTCCGCTTAAGTAAATCTTGTTTTTGTGAGTTGGATGCCACAATTTAGTGGTATCAGAGCTCTAGGTTCGCTGAGTCTACAGAGACAGAGGACTAAGGTAGTAGAGTCTGTTCTAGTGTCTTCCAGTGTATCTGATAGTGGCCTCTACTCTTATAGGAGAAGAAGAACTTGAAGATGGCTGGGTCACATGAGGAGTTTGCTGCAGAAAGAAGCAATGCTGCACCAAGAAAAGGTGCAGGGGAGTAGGCAAGAGAGGGACAATTTCCTGAGAATCCCCTAGCTAATCCAACTATGATAAGAAATCCTTCCTTAGGCATCACTATTGGGGAACTTAGGGCAACCATGATGTATTTAGTGGATCGAACACTAGCAATGCAACCTAGATTACTATCCCCTATTGATGATGTTTTGGACATCAATAGGATATGTAATCCACATCAGCAGGTTGAAGCAATAGGAAATGATGAAGTTCTGGACTCAAATCGAGTATGTGCTCAACCTCATCCTGTTGAATCAATAAATAGTGATGTAAGGAATAGGCTACAATCTGAAATTAGGGTCTCTTACAAGTGTAGGAAACCTGGACATATCAGAAGGTATTACCCAAAGAAGAAAAACAAGATGATGATTGAGGAAAGGCCTATCCAAATCCAGGGATAGAGGCCTAGTAGTTCCAAAAAGGGAAAGACTTTGGTATCACCAGTACAACCATGGCCTAGTGCACCAAGGCAATGGTTAACCGAAAAGGGTAAAGAATATTCTAGAATACATTTAGCACCTAGAATTTGCTACCAATGTAGACAGGTAGGACATCTGGCAAGAGACTGCTCAACTAGAAATGTTACTGTGAATCAACCTCTGAGGCAGTGAATAATCCACGAATCATGACAGGTTAGACAAAATAATGTCATTCTAATATGTTTTTTATGGTTTCCTGAGTTAAATTGAGAAAGTAATTTGATTGAGTTTTCTTTGATTTAGTCCTATGAGGACTTATATTTCATATAGTAAACATTACAAATGTTTTATGTTGTTCTCACCTCTATGAGAAGAAAATGAGGTATAGAACAGATGCCTGGATAAAATTCAGGAATGTTAAATCTCATACTTGTGATAATATGGAAAGGAAGGAAAATGATAGTATATGAGTGTATACTACTTGATCTCAGTATTTATATACCCTGGTTAGGTATACAACTATTGATGATAAAGTGAGTATGGAAACTCTTAGATTGCTATCTTTTTTATTGCTCTGATCAAGTAGTCATTCTGAGACAATCTAATGAGTATCATGAGCTAAGAAATATAGAATGAATAAATATGTCATATCCTAATCATAAGAAAGAGAAGTCTGAGATAATCTCAGATAAGCATGTTGGTATGAGGAACAAAAAGTGTACTCCTCATAAGATAAGAATAAGAATAAGGGAGATGAACCCTATCCAATAATGTTGCAAGTATAATAAAGATCTTTTCCATAATGATGAAATGGGAAATATGATGAGATCATAAAATGATCGTAAACATGCTAGATAATAATAAAGAAAGGGATAATTATATGTAATCATCCTTATAAAATTCCTATGCTGAAGGTAAGGAACCTAGGATGAGATAAAGAGTAAATGGTTCATGAATAGTTGAATATACATGAATAAATAAGAGGAATATAATTCCTTGTTTTCTTTCTTTTTAGGGACATGACAATCAGGTGAGTCTTAGGACACTTAATGTGCATAAGATAAGATGTTCATGTGATGGATACTTAGAAAAGTATCAGATCACCTTGGACTTTGGTTCCAAGGAAAAGATATGTGTAATGAGTAATGTCCCAAGGTGAAAGGAAGATAAAGATGTGATGTGTTTTCAACACATGTAATAGGAACCAAGATAAGAAATCCTGGTATCTAAAGAAATAGTAGATTAATCATGCAAAATAGTATAAACATCACATGTTAGGGGTTTATGCTCTGCATAAACATAACAATTGAAGATATCTTTGAGATATGTTCTTGATTGATAAGTAACCTTTCCTTATGATAAGAGAATGTACAACTAATGAGATAGTTAGTGCAAGTAATAAGGAAAGCTAGTATTGTGTCACCAGATGAGATGGCACAATTGAATGAAAAGACTTATAGTCCTAAGTGGGTGATAGAACATAATTGTGATATTGAAAGTGAAATACTAAACTAACTAAGGAACATGGGAGTATGTGTTCCATGTGAACCATTCCATGATAAACTTGTGTGAAATAAATTTTTGTTGATAAAAGTTCTATAGTGTCTCCATAATAATGAGATATTATGTGAAGACATGATGATATGATGCATGAATAATATCTGTCTTCCTTTATCTGGGATTTCGGGGACAAAATCCTTAATAGGGGTTTATAATTTGTAACATCCCTGACCTGGGTTATGTTTTAACCCTAGGTGTTTTGATTAAGAAAAATGATTATAAGATTAATCTTATCTTGTGAAAAGTAATTAGGGCTCAATAGGAGCTCATGTTTCAATTTTGGTCCTATTTGAATAATGTTGAAGCAATGTTTGCTTATTCTGGACTAGAGTGCAAATTACCCAAGTTGAGAGGTTAACTTGCAAATTACACATGATAAAATATTCCACTAATGTTGAGACATCATAAGATTCAATATGATGTAATGGTATGGTTTCCACAAGCTTGAGCACCAAGATAAAGCTTGTAGAGCAATCCTTGTGCATTAAAACCTAGTTTTGGTGTAATATGCAAATTACCCAAAACCTAGGGTTCAATATGAAAATTACCACTTCAATAAGGTCCCTAATGTTTATTGACATAATTTAGAGTAAATAAAATGAGAGGGGCGCCTCATTTGAATTAAGTTGGAGGAGAGAGAATCTTGATATTAAAATAATCAAGATTTAATCCCAATTGAAACCCTAATTCAATTTAATGCAAAAATAAATAAAATAATTGAAGGGCCTTCAACCAAAATTAAAATTGTTTGATTCATATGTGTGTGGACTAGATTAAGCCTTGCAAAGGCATGAGTATATCCTAAGGAGGTGAAACTCCACTCACCTTATTATAAGAAAAAGAATTTCCACTCAAATATGGAAATTACTATTATAAGGGTTAAGGTGCTTAATTTCTTTTCCCTTAATTCTTGGATAATGGAAGGGAGATCGGTGGGGGTAGATATGCCTTTTTATACAAGAAACCAAGGGGTAAGAGGTGGCAGCAATTTCGGAATTAATAGATTTTTATAAAACATTTTCTCTCTCATTGAATTTCTTATAAAAAGACCCTTTTCAAGCCAAATGAAAGGCTTTTCCGTTTCCACTTCTTCTCCTTGCTTGGAAAACGACCAAGGGAGCTAGGGAGGAACTGGAGTATGACCCCCAACCTGTTGGTAAGGTTCTTGAACCCTTTTCACCTTGATTCCATGGTAGAAATCGAAAATAAACCATTGATTTCTTCTTATTTCGATCTCCTCTTCAACCCTAGCCAATCTTTTCAACCAAAAGCTTGAGTACGAGCCTAGGGGGAGTTGTAAAAAGCTTCATCCACCATTGTTGGCATGATCTTGGAGCTTTGGAGCTCAATTGGAGGCGGGTTTTATAACTTGAACCCTTGATTTTGTTATTGCATTCAATTCCTTATCAAATAATGATCATTTCTACATTCACGATAATTGATTTGGTTGATTTATGCAACCACCATGAAAATCACAGCATGTTTCGTGAGTTTAGAGCTTGATGATGATTACATCATCATAAGCATACACCTCACCAAATATCAAAGGCAAACGGTTTACATATAGTTTCTCAAACGGTATCCCAAACCGTTTGGGAGCAAACGGTTTCAAACCGTTTAAGAGCAAACGGTTTCACAAACCGTTTAAGGGCAACCGGTTTCAAACCGTTCGGAGGTGTTGACCAGGGTTGACCATTTGGATATTTGTTGATAATGGTGTTGGTTAATGACCCACTAATTATAATTGATTAGTTTCAATTGGTTCATGAGTTGAAGGATAATCAATCACCAAACCCTAATCGGGTTAAGTGCTGATTTCTAATTTGATTGTGTTAGTTCTTTGGGTTGATTGACCCAAACGGTTTCAAAACCATTTGGGGATCACCCAAACGGTCTCAAGACCGTTTTACGGTCACCCAAGAGCATTTCGAGGTCTAGGTTTGAGTATGGATAGGTGTTTGAAGATCTAAAGATACCAAGTTGATTTGTAAACAAATGTTGATTTGGCGATCAATCCTATGATCCGAACCCTAATAGGATGTCATGGATTTGGATGTTGAGATGGGCAAACGGTCTCAAGACCATTTGGAGGTCATCCAAACGACCTCAAGACCGTTTGAGGTCAGTTCATGTCCAAATTGGATGGTGACCCAATGATTTCAAGGCAACCAGTTTCACATTGATTAATAGTAAAGGTTCATTGATCTCAAACCCTAATCCAATTGATTCTAAACCCTAATTAATGATCAAATGAGGGTTAAATCAGTTGAAGGGTGATCTATTAAGTCCATTTGAAGAGTGGTGTTAGGCTCAATTGATGAGTGGTTACATGGATTTAACCAATGAAGGAATCAATCTTGGAAACCCTAAATCAATATGATTGGTGGAGACCATATTTGGTCCATTTGGTTTTGAGGAGGTGTGGACCAAACGGTCTCAAGACCATTTGGGACCAAACGGTCTCAAGACCATTTGGGACCAAACGATCCCAAACCGTTTGAGGCCCAATCGATCTCATGAGTGCTTTAGCAAACAGTTTCGAGTATTTGCTTTGGCAAACGGTTTCAAGTATTTGCTTTAGGGTTAATGAATTGATGATCATTAATGATACACGATGAGAATAATGATCATAAGCATATACTTATGATATCTTTGAATGCTCCTAGAGGTGTGGAGCAATACATTAGGGTTGAACTAATAATATGATCATGAAACCCTAATTAATGTAAGATGGGAAAACTTAACCCTTTTTTTGAGTAAAGGGAATGAAAAGCCCTATTTGATAGATAACCCTAATCCTGATAAAGAATGGAGGTGTTACTATTGTTTCATATGATGTGATAAATGATTTACATGATTGTTATCATGAGATGATGAACATAGCCAGATTTGAGCTATGACATTCATATAATAAATATGTTGAATGTCCTTATATGCCTAATGTTGTTGTTTCTTAGTAAAAGTAACAAAATGTGTATGGACCTTATGAATTCCATGAATAAGTTGTTGCCTAGTGAAAGGTGATAAAACACTTAATAGGCCTTGTGAGCCATGTGAGATACTTATTATGTATACCTCGGTCTGAAGACTTGGAGGTAATAGTTACCTAACAAGTGGTAACAGTGATAGTGATGAATTGAGGGTATGAATACCCAGACTTGATAAGTATGATAATGATGTTATTGAGAGATGTGAACTTTCAAAGAAATGAAATGAGGGACTGAGATCCCAATGTCTTATAAATACTGAGAAGTGATTGATGGAAATAGTACATATTTCTTTATAGCACTTGTTTGAATAAGTTATGTTTGAGAACTTGACTGATGCTAAGAGAATATGCTAATGTACTTAATTAATCAAGTGAAATCATATCATGTAGAGCCCTAACCATAGATCCATCATCGTCAGCAAATTAGTGATGGTGAAATGGGTGCTCCGCGGCAAAACCTGGAGGGCATGCTTTTGAGTATGTGGGGGTTATGGGCGCGAATATCCTTACGCCCTAATAGAGGAATTGATGTGAGATAAAATTAAATCTCTCAATCCTTCATTATATGTACTGGGATGGATGTATCATGAATCTCTCGATGATTGGGTTAGATTCCGTACACATCTCCCAATAATGTTAATGCCGGATCAGTGGAGATAAACACATAATCTCACGATCATGAAGAGAGTGCAGCACGCCACTGTAACTCTGATAGCGAAGTTTCTAGTATACCCTGGAAAGATATATATAGCAGAGACACAAGATGTTCTGCATTTGATCTCACGCTGATCGAGATGTGGGAGGTCATGGGAATCTAGCTCTTCCATTGACCTTGTATGGTACCGATTTCGACTTCACAGTGGTCGGTTGGAGCATGAGCCGTATACCTCATCTCCTCAGGGCATAAGTGTGATTGTAAAATGTAATCATCCGTATAGCATGTTTGCTTATGGATTGAATACGGAAACTCATTGGATGATGTTACATTTTTTTATGCAATTCTAGTTGATAAATGTTATTCATATCTCTTTACATTCATTGCAAGTAGATAAATGAGTTATGAATCTACTATGAGTAGATACAATGTTCTCCTAAAGAAAGGAGATTAACTTATTTGGTTCATACAATGAATAATACTGCTATTAGTATGTAAGAACTCCTATTCAATTTTAATTCAATAATCTGCATAACAATGTTTTGGCAGAGAGTTATATCTCCCGTTGGGGCAATTTACAATTGTCTCACCCCCATGGGATCCAACATTTTTAGGTGGACGCGGACAAAGAAGCAGATACTCTTTTGTAGGAAAAGGAAAGCAACAGCTTGGACAGCAGTGAGATCTCAGGTGGAGATTCTGACTGTCAAGTCATATAGTTAGAAAGTCCTATGTGTCGTCTCTGTACTCTCAGGTCCTCGGAGTTTATAGTTAGTGTTTTTAATGATCCGATCTGAGATTTTTGGTTTTATGTCTCGAGGTTTTTATGATGTCTGTCTATAATGTTATAGGGCAGCTGATGTTGTAATTCCTCGAGAAGAGATTGTACAAGTCATGTACTTTTGAATCAAGATGTAAATGTTATACAATGGTTCTTGATGTAAGAGATTTCTTATATTTCGATCTCTTTGCAAAAAGTTTTAAATTTTTAGTGATTTTCAGTAATCCACTACTAATAATTCGCTTCTACTTAAGTAAATCTTGTTTTTGTGAGTTGGATGCCACAAGAAGACTAGGGTTAGGTGTAATTCTATTAGGATAAACCAAATCTAGGTTTCTAGGATAAGTGGTATTGAACAATTGAGGGTAGAGATGGGAGTAGATATGAGGATATTTGACCTCATGCCACTAGGCATTCTAGCCTTTAGAAGACATGAGGCAATCACATCAATCCCACTTATACTAGTAACTTAGGTCTCATACCAAGTAGTAGGAGAGGAGATAGGCATGTAGGAACAATGGGTACTAGCTAGGGATCCCCTATTGGGACCTAGGAGTCACACCTAAGATTATCACATGCATCCCAATTCCCCTAGTACATGGTATCATCAAACACCACCAAACAAACAATTAATAGCAAAAAGTATAAATCACAAGCATGGCAATGGGATAAGAGACACAAGCATGGAGCAATCATCATAGATAAAAATGAGTTCATTACAAGTCAAATTTCCCCCAACATGGTATCAAAGTCACATTTTATCCCTAAACAACCCACCACTAGGGGCTTAGCTACACATAGTCAAAGAAATGGCAAAAGAAAGGGGAAGAAGGGGAAGAAACTCCATGGAGCTCAGGGAAGTAGTCTTCTTCTTCACCTCTTTGCTGTTGGGGACGTCATCTCTCCTCCAAGGGTGTAGATGAGCATGAAGATATGGGGGATTATGGATGAAAATCTAGAAAACTAGGTTTCCAAGGTGAAATGGAGATGGAGATGGTGGGTGGATGTTAGGACCCCACCTTCCGGTAACCCCCAATTAAGGGAGACCGAGAGGTTGAAGACGCACCCATAAATTCCGGATCAAAGGTTCGACATATAACCAATAATAATTATTAAATTCTAACAGACTATACTGAAAAAGGTAATAAATTTTTTTTCTTTATCATACCTTTGGAAAGATTGGAAGTACTAGACTTCTAACCACAGATGAACTACTCTAACTAGTTCCACCTTGTTCTTTAATTCTTGATTTCACAATGTGTCACTTTACTATTTGTGCTTTAGGATTTTTACCTAAATCGCCGACAAACAAAACAACGGTCAGTCTAAACTGGTATGTGGGTGAAACAATAATCAAGCAATTATACTAACAATGTAATCAAGCAATTAGTCTTTTAAACAATCAAGATTACATTTTAAGCCATACAACTCAATCCCTACATATTCCCAACTCTGTGCAGTTCCTGCAGTGAACTTTCATTATACCTCTGTAAAGGTAGAGTCGCATGGCACTACTCCAGGTAGCCCAATCCCTAACTCAATGTGACTTGATGGTCCTACCACAAGGGTAGCCATGTACTAAGTCATCCACATACCTGATGACCTCTCCAATAGACATCCATGTACTAGGTCTTCTTCTGACCCGATGGTCCTACCTATTAGATAGCCATGTACTAGGTCAACTATCATGCTACAGAGGGAACCAGGATCTGAGCTTGTTGGCATATATCCTTTGTGATAGTCATAGCCACATTATAGTTTGCATGAACTAAATTCATCCAACAGTTTAGTTGCATTCAATGCGATTAAACATCCGGGAATCAGCGAGAAACCTAAGCGGTTATTCATAAGTAACCACATACCTTTAATTGCACTTTTCAAGATAATAACCCAATCAACAAGCAATGAGGAAGAGAAATCCTGAAATAAAATTACCAATTCCTTTTATTAATAATTATCCCAATTTCATTATTCAATTTAGGATTTCAATTCCAACATTAGGGTTTCTTATAGAAATTAGGGTTTTATTTCTTCTTTCATAATTATCCTTAATTTATCAATCTTCATAAAACTCCTAACTTCTCATTGAATTTCCTTTATTAGACAACTGATTTCATTATTTCATAAAAATATAGTTTTTATCTCTCTTTATCCCAAATTAGGGTTTTCATGCAAATTAACCTTCTTTTAATCATTATAATTTCATGTTAAGCATTTTTGCATTCAAATAACAAATTAAACTACCATTATCATTATCAGAGTCAAACTTGACGATTTGACCTATTGGTTTACCAAACTACCCTCTCAACATGCAATTAGGGTTTCTTATCAATATTTAATACACTTTATTAGCCAAATAAAGCACTTTTGCAAAATGAAGTGGAATTAGGTTCTGGAATTATTTTTATCGTGTTCCTTGCATTTTTCTATGCAACTTTCATGTACAAAGTTTTCTTATTAGATAATCCTAGCAATTACTATGAATTTTGCAAGAAAAAGTCCTTTTTCTGATTATTCGTTAGAGATGGGAAATTACCAAAAAACGTCAGCCGTTCGATTGGTGCGCCCGTGGTCTGTGCCTCGATCCAACGCTCCTCACCACACGTCTCCTTTACTTACGCGCCTCGAGTCCGGATCGTCCGATCCCGCGAGTCCACGGTGGACTTAGGATCCCACCGTCTCGGCCTAACTTTGACCCGGACATTAGATCTCGATCTAACGGCAGCTGCACTTCATCCTCTTCGTTCTCTGTTCTTCTACACGCGGCGGAGCCGCGGCGGTGCTCTCGCCGGAGCAAGGTCGATTGAGAGTGAGGGCGAGCAAGGGAAGGCAATAAGTAGTCGATCAGGTTCGCGATGACACCAGGGATCGAGGGATCCCCTTTTATAGGCCATGGGGGGTCCCCTCTTAGGGTTCCCAACTCGGCCGCCTCTCCTACTCCCTGCCCGATTGGGCGTTTCTCAATATTAGTTCAAAACCTGGTAAAACCAGGGTCCAACCTCTCCGCCTTGGTCTCCCGGACTCAAAGGGACTCTACCCTTGAGTGCTCGTGCCTTGTATCAAACAGGAAAACGAGGAGAAGATTCCTCAGGGACGCGCTACAGTCTGAGTCCCTTTGGGACTCTGGACGATGACCGCGATCTATTGGATCAAAATCCAACGATCAGCATTGTCCGCGTTTAAACCAAAAAGGAAAACAATTTCCTGGTTAATTGAATTATTTCCCAAATTCAAAGGAAACTTGGAAAAATTGTATCTCTCAATTGGATTGGTATTTCTTTCCCAAATTTTGAGGGAAACTCGAATTCAATATTATCCTTCATCACTCCAAATTTGGTGTCATTATAATAAGGATTCGATTCCCTTTATTAATATCCAAGTTATTATTATATTAAACACATTTTCCATCTTTTCCTTAATTCTTTTATTATTATTTCTTGATTCTTGAGTTCCTTGATCTCCAAGGTATCCACTATCTCGAATTCTTATTTTTAGGGAAATATTTCATATCCTTTTCCTTATTTTATGGAATTTCTTTATGTATTCTTCAATTATATCAATTTGGGCTTCAAATAAAACAAGGCCCATTAAGCAACACACAAACAATCATCCATGAAATCCATTTCAATCCACATCATATCAATCATGACAATTAATTTATCTTTAAATGATATTTACAAAGCTCATTATATAATTTGGAAAATTGAGGTTATAACATCCTCCCCTCCTTATAGGAATTTTGTCCTCAAAATTCAACAATCAAACAAACAAGTCAGGGTATGCTTTTTCCATGTCCGTCTTTAGCTCCCATGTGGCCTCATCCTCTCCATGGTGTTTCCAAAGAACCTTTACCATCTCTATGTTCTTATTTCTGAGCTCTTTTACCTTAGTATCTATAATACGCACAGGTAACTCAGGATAAGATAGCTTTCCTTGAAGCTCAATAGGTTCAATGCTCAACACATAGCTTAGATCTTGCACATATCGCTTCAGATTGGACACGTGAAAAACATCATGCATCATACTATATTGAGGGGGAAATGACAAATGATAAGCCACCTCACCAATCCGTTCTAACACTTCAAATGGACCCACATATCGGGGACTCAACTTTCCTCTATTTTTAGCTATAGCTCGGAGTGGTCGGATTTTTAGAAAAACATGCTCTCCCACAGTGAAATGCACATCAGTCCTCTTTGAATCAGCATACGACTTTTGTCGATCCTGGGCTCTCTTTAGCCTTTGCCTGATCAAAGCGACTTTATCAGCATACACTTGGAGCTCATCTGACCTCAACAAGGTCCTCTCACCAACATCATCCCAGTGAAGTGGTGACTGACACGGTCTCCCATATAGAGCTTCATATGGAGGCATCCCGATACTGGCTTTGTCACACCCCGATCTCACACTAACCACTAATCACGAGATTAGGGCGCGACGGAGGGATTATCACATAAACAAATCACTGAGAACTTTTTAAAACATTTTTAAAGACATTAAAAGGATAATCCGATTTATGCTGTAAACTAAATCTAAACAAACGAAGCATTTTTATTAATCTGACTAACGATATAAAGAGGGTCTACAGCATATTACATTGTTCAACATAAAATAAAGCATAACAGTTAATTTACATCTTTTACACATTAACCAGACATACTTTCTCTCACCCACACCATGTCCCAAGGATCGAGGGGAAAGTACTAAGAGACCTCTAACTTCTAACTATATATAGCTTCTACAGACTAAATGTTAGGATGAACGGATCCTTCAGATTCCTGCTGCTGGTGATGACCTGAAAATGTTTTGCGTAGAGGTATGAGCCTACTCGCTCAGTGAATAGCCTTTCATTTAGCTATCACTAAACAACTCGTCAGGTTTATAAAATTGAAATAAAACATATATACAGTACAAGCAGGGCAGTTCTAATGACATAGCAGATTTGCAGATAATAATCACATTTCTATGCAACGACAGATATTTTAAGTAAATAAATAGATATATAGAATTTGCACAAAAGTTCAGATCTCTTAGCATATTAATTTACTGTGATCCTATATGATTACATATTTATATTATTATGCCCTAATCATATGCAGTGTACCCTGCATACAAAGATCCGTAGCGAACTACGATCCCACCGTACAAGACTTAGCGACACACCCGAGAAATGCTAAGTCTGACGCCAGCCCTGCTCTGCCACAGGACCCCAGGCTCATCGGCCTTCAGGCTCATCGGCCTCACTGCACTACATCGAGTGCTCTAGACTCCTCCTCTAACCTGAGTACACAGGCGGAGAGTCTCACGGGGTTACCTCCATGACTCCGCACAGATCTTGTTGCAGTAACCCCCAATTTTCTCCAATGCCACCGTGACATCGCACGCGTTGTTGTTGGACACTGGCTCTCTGTCCTCGTGTCTCCATGACTCCGCATGGATAATGTTGCAACACGAGTTTCATCCCTAAGAAGCAGATCTGTCAAAGGGGTTCTACGGTGTTAGGGCACCTAAGTCTATTAACTGATTAACATATAACCATTTAAACAGGAATATCACATTTCATGCATATTTCAAGTTTCCAATGAATCAATCATACACTATTGTACGTACTACACTTCTTAAGAGTCATACCAACTGATACTGAAGCAAATAAGCATTTAAAATGAGTTAAATAATGATTTCTGAATGAACTACCACTCACACTCTGAAACTCGGCCGATCACTCTGGAACTCGGCCGATCACTTCACAGTTTCTGAAACTCGGCCGACCAACTTCGGCCGATCAGCAGGAAACTTGGCCGATCCACTGGGAAACTCGGCCGATCGAAACACAGCTCGTTTACCTACAAAAGAAACTCGGCCGATTCAAGACCAAACTTGTCCGACCAAAACGCTGTTCGAAATCCTAAACAAGGAACTCGGCCGACCAAAACATGAACTCGGCCGAACCGCGCACAGACAGAAAATAAAAACGGACTTGTAGATGTCGATTTCACTCGAATCGACGAGTAAAACCCTCGATTTGCGTTGCAAATCACTTGCAAAAGGTGCACACCACCATGGACTAGCTGGAGGGGGGAAGAAAGACGAGCTAGGGCTGCTCTTGCACCCTAATCTTCATGCTATCTCCTTGCAATCGCAGCTCCTGCTGCTAGCTGGATCGATTTGATGGAGAAGAAGATGGAAGGAGGGAAGAAGGAAGGCCGCAGCTGCAGGTCGGAGCAACTCCAGGGCTCCAAGACGCTTTTTCCTTCTCAGCTCTCTTTCTCTCTCTCTCTCTCTCTCTCTCTCTCTCTCTTTCTCACGCGAAGGAATAAGAACGCTTCTGCGTTCTCTCATTTCTAGAAAGAAACGGATAAGGGGGAAAGAAGAGATAAGGAGGAAAACTTAGGGACCAAAACGCTAAGTCTAAGAACTTCCAAAAACTACAAACGGGTCCCTACAAGCCCAAAAACATGCAACTTTTGACTCGAAGGTCGGATTCGAACGATTTCTCTGGCAACGCTTCAAGCATAAGATCCTACACGTTTTAAGAGCTAGGATTCACACTAAGCACATATCGTATCCGTTATAAACATTATTAACCAAAACAAGCTTACAGCTTAGCAAAGATGCTAAAACACATGCTTAACAACATACTTACAGGTTAAGCTCGACGCGGGTCGTAACAATCTCCCTCCCTTATAAGAATTTCGTCCTGAAATTCCTAAAAGAGAAAAGGAAACTTGCTACGCATCTTAGACTCAAGCTCCCACGTAGCTTCTTCAAGATTATGGTTCCTCCACAGAACCTTTACCAAAAGAATCTCACGGTTCTTAATCTTCTTAATCCGGTGATCGACTATCTGCACTGGTCCTTCCATGTAGGACACATCTGTCCTAAGATGTGCCAGATCTGGATCTAATATTTTCTCTATACTGGGGTGACAGTTCTTCAGCATAGACACATGAAACACATCATGAAGATTTTCCAACTCAGACGGCAAATCTAACCTGTAGGCTACAGGTCCAATCCTCTCAACAATAGGATATGGGCCCATAAACCTAGGGGTCAACTTGCCTTTCTTGCCAAACCTTAGAACTCCCTTCCACGGTGAAACTTTCAGATACACCTCATCACCAACCTCAAACTCAAGAGGTCGACGTCGTCTCTCTGCATAACTTTTCTGTCTGTCCTGTGCAGCTTTCAACTGCTCCCTGATCACAGATATCTTCTCTGTAGTTATATCAACTATCTCAGGTCCAAGAATTTCTTTCTCTCCAATCTCATACCAACAAACTGGTGATCTACACTTCCTGCCATATAGAGCTTCATATGGGGCCATTCCAAGACTAGAATGGTAGCTGTTATTATATGCAAACTCCATCAGGCTTAAGTGTTCTTCCCAGTTACCTCTAAACTGCAGAACGCATGCTCTCAGCATGTCTTCAAGGGTCTGAATGGTCCTCTCAGATTGACCATCTGTCTGTGGGTGAAACGCTGTACTAAACCTCAACTTTGTGCCCAACGCACGATGTAACTGATTCCAGAACCTAGATGTAAACTTAGGATCTCTGTCAGAAATAATGGAAACTGGAATTCCATGCAATCTGATTACCTCGTCTACATATATCTTGGCCAGCTTCGGAACATCAAAGGTTGACTTGACCGGAAGAAAGTGAGCAGACTTAGTTAGTCTATCCACAATCACCCAAATCGAGTCCGAACCTCTAGACGTCCTGGGTAATCCTACCACAAAATCCATCGTGATGTGTTCCCATTTCCATTCAGGTATAGGAAGCGACTGTAAAGTACCAGCAGGTTTCTGATGCTCAGCCTTAACCTGCTGACACACTCCACATCTAGCCACGTACTCAGCCACATCTCTTTTCATACCAGACCACCAGTACATCTCTCTGAGATTCCTGTACATTTTCGTGTTACCAGGATGCATAGCATACATAGAAGCATGCGCTTCTTCAAGAATCTGCTCTTTCAGCTCACTGTTCTCAAGTACACACAACCTGTCATGAAGATACAACACACCGTCGTCAGAAAACCTGAATTCTGTTCTTTTACCTTCTGACATATCCTGCATAACCTGCCACAACTCGTCATCATTCTGTTGCAACTCCTTAATCTAATCGTAGAAAGTAGGTTTGACCTGCATCTGAGCAATCAACCCACTCTGTCCAGTCACATTCAAGTCTAAGTTCAACTTTCGCATATCTACAAGCAAGTCTCTCTTGAAACATGCCATAGAAAATGCATCTGCAGTTGAACTTGACTTTCTACTCAAGGCATCTGCTACAACATTCGCTTTACCAGGATGGTAATCGATTGTCACATCATAATCCTTGATCAGCTCAAGCCATCTGCGCTGTCTCAGATTCAAATCTTTTTGAGTGAAGATATACTTCAGGCTCTTATGGTCCGTAAACACCTGACATGTCTCACCATACAGGTAGTGATGCCATGTCTTAAGAGCATGAACTATAGCAGCTAATTCGAGATCATGAGTAGGGTAGTTCTCTTCGTTCTTCTTAAGCTGTCTAGATGCATAAGCCACAACTTTACCCTCCTGCATCAGCACACAGCCCAAACCTCTCCTGGAAGTGTCGCAGAACACGATATAACCTTTATCTGCCTCAGGAAACACTAACACTGGCGCTGTGGTCAACTTCTTCTTCAAAATCTGAAAACTCTTCTCGCAGTTATCAGACCAAACAAACGGTGCATTCTTCCTCGTAAAGCGTGTCAAAGGTGATGCTAACACACTGAAGTTCTGTATAAACCTTCTGTAATAACCTACTAATCCCAAGAAACTTCTGATCTCAGTAGGAGTCTTAGGTTGTTCCCACTGAAGCAGAGAATCAACTTTCTTAGGATCAACGCTAACTCCATCTCTCGAGATAACATGTCCAAGAAATGCTACCTCAGCCAACCAGAACTCACACTTGCTAAACTTAGCATACAGTTGGTGTTGCCTCAACAACTGCAACACTACTCTCAGGTGTTGCTCATGTTGTACATCATCTCTGGAGTAGATCAGGATATCATCTATAAAGACTACAATAAACTGATCTAGGAACGGTTTGAAAATCCGATTCATCATATCCATAAAGGCTGCTGGGGCATTGGTCAGCCCAAACGACATGACCAAAAACTCATAATGCCCATACCTGGTTCTGAAAGCTATTTTGGAAATATCAGAAGCCTTTACTCTGAGCTGATGGTATCCAGATCTCAAATCTATTTTAGAGAAAACTGTTGCTCCACGCAACTGATCAAACAGATCGTCTATTCTCGGAAAAGGATACTTGTTCTTAATAGTGATCTTGTTCAGTTGCCTGTAATCTATACAGAGACGCATGGTACCATCCTTCTTTTTAACAAACAGCACTGGAGCACCCCACGGCGAAGAACTGGGTCTGATGAAACCCTTATCCAGCAACTCCTGCAGCTGCACCTTGAGTTTCTTCAACTCTGCAGGTGCCATTCTATAAGCTGGCAGTGCTACTGGATGACTACCTAGATATACCTGAATCTCAAAATCTAGGTCTCTGACAGAAGGTAAGCCTGGAAAATCTTCTGGAAAAACATCAGAAAACTCACGAACCACGGGCACATCATAAACACTGACAGTGCTCTTCTCTGCTCTAGTGTCAAACACATGAGCAAGGAACACTTCACATCCTTTTTGTAGCATCTTATCAGCTACAGCAGCTGATACTATGCATGTAGGTAGAACTTTCCTGTCTCCAGTAAAGACACAAGAAAATTCACCTAATTGAAAAGTAGCTACCTTCTTCCAACAATCGAGTTGCACTCGATATGTCTCAAGACAATCCATACCCAAGATGACTTGAAAAGTATTGACATCCAAGGGTATGACATTAGCAGCAAAGGTGTAACCTCTAAAAGATAACAAACATCCGGGACAGAACTCAGTCAAAACCGTTGGTCCACCTAGTGGAACTCTCAACACTAACTCATCTACCAAAACTTGAGTTAACAAATTAAGTTCACCAACTAAAGAACGTCGTATGAAAGAGTGAGTAGCACCCAGATCTATCAAAACTGAAACTGGTATACTATTAAACAAAAGCATTTCTCCTGTAACGACTTGTGAAGAGATTATACCTTCCTGAGGTGTCAAAGAGAAGAAACGTGCTGAAGCTCTCCCTCTGGCACGCTGTCCTCTATGACCACTTCTGCCACTGGGCACTCCACCACCTCTGGAACCAGAAGCCACAGAAGAACTCGGAACATCATGGTACTGAGGCTGGAAAGCTTGTGATGCTGCTTGTCGAAGCTGAGGACATTCCTTTCTGAAATGTCCTACTTGTCCGCAGACAAAACAACTTGCACCCTAACACGGACCAGTATGTGGTTTTCCACATTTGTCACATGGCGGTATCCCTTGTCCCTGGGGACCTGTCACTGACATTGATGACCCAGAAGACTGTCCACTAGCGGCACTGCCCCATCTCCCTGGGTTGTATCCCCCTCTTCCTCTAGAAGAAGCAACATCCTCAGATCTCTGTCTGCCGAAACAGCTAAAGCCACGCCCAAGTTTAGAAAAGAAACCTCTACCTCCACCTATGTATCCACTACTGGACTGTCCTCTACTGAAATCTGCAGATCTCTTCTTAGACTCAGGCACCTTATCAGCATTCATAGATTCTTCAACCTGTCTAGCAGCCTCAACAAACTCACCAAAGTTCTCTCTGTTCCTCCTGCTAGTAGCAGAAACTGTATGCCGAATTTCTGGCCTCAGCCCTTCTTGAAACCTTCTGCATCTTTCTAAGTTGTCGGGAACAAGCTGCGGACAGAAGTTCGCTAACCGAGTGAAAAGCGCTTCATACTCAATAACTGACATGTTCCCCTGCTTAATGTTCTGTAACTGCCTCATTTTCTCATTAAGGAAGGTAGGTGGATAAAACTTAAGATGGAACTCTTCAGAGAAATCCTGCCAAGAAAGCTCTGTACCTCTCCTCTTTTCCTCCACACTACGCCACCACAGCTCTGCATCGCCTGTCAAAAGATAAACTGCGTGATTAATCTTCTTCTCTTGTGGAAGCTCCATTAAGCGAAAGACCTTCTCTATCTGCCTCCACCACTCATCTGCCTCTGCAGGATCTGTAGTACTACTGAATTCTGTACCACCAAGCTTCTTTACAAGCTCATAAGATCGCATCAGATCCTTACTGCTGGTAGAAGTAGAAGCTCGCCTATCAGCTTTGTACTTCTCCCTGGTCTCCAGAAACATCTTATACATACGAGATGCTTCATCTACGTGGTCACCACCACCTGGACCCAAGTACAGAGGATCAGGGCCAACATGACTCTCGGCCTGGTCATCCTGATCATAACCTCTTCCTGCCATCTACAATGATATAACAGAATATTTCCTGTTAGAAAACTACAGATAGAAGAAAGACACCTAAACCTTAATCCTATTGGTCTCTTATCGTCCCCTGACCTGGACTTAGAGTATTCATATACTCAACCTATGCTCTGATACCAAAGTTGTCACACCCCGATCTCACACTATCCACTAATCATGAGATTAGGGCGCGACGGAGGGATTATCACATAAACAAATCACTAAGAACTTTTTAAAACATTTTTAAAGACATTAAAAGGATAATCTGATTTATGCTGTAAACTAAATCTAAACAAACTGCGGAAGCATTTTTATTAATCTGACTAACGATATAAAGAGTGTCTACAACATATTACAGTGTTCAACATAAAATAAAGCATAACAGTTAATTTACATCTTTTACACATTCACCATACATACTTTCTCTCACCCACACCATGTCCCAAGGATCGAGGGGAAAGGACTAAGAGACCTCTAACTTCTAACTATATATAGCTTCTACAGACTAAACGTTAGGATGAACGGATCCTTCAGATTCCTGCTGCTGGTGATGACCTGAAAATGTTTTGAGTAGAGGTATGAGCCTACTCGCTCAGTGAATAGCCTTTCATTTAGCTATCACTAAACAACTCGTCAGGTTTATAAAATTGAAATAAAACATATATACAGTACAAGCAGGGCAGTTCTAATGACATAGCAGATTTGCAGATAATAATCACATTTCTATGCAACGACAGATATTTGAAGTAAATAAACAGATATATAGAATTTGCACAAAAGTTTGGATCTCTTAGCATATTAATTTACTGTGATCCTATATGATTACATATTTATATTATTATGCCCTAATCATATGCAGTTTACCCTGCATACAAAGATCCGTAGCGAACTACGATCCCACCGTACAAGACTTAGCGACACACCCGGGAAATGCTAAGTCTGACGCCAGCCCTGCTCTGCCACAGGACCCCAGGCTCATCGGCCTTCAGGCTCATCGGCCTCACTGCACTACATCGAGTGCTCTAGACTCCTCCTCTAACCTGAGTACACAGGCGGAGAGTCTCACGGGGTTACCTCCATGACTCCGCACGAATCTTGTTGCAATAACCCCCAATTTTCTCCAGTGCCACCGTGACATTGCACACGTTGTTGTTGGACACTGGCTCTCTGTCCTCGTGTCTCCATGACTCCGCACGGATAATGTTGCAACACGAGTTTCACCCCTAAGAAGCAGATCTGTCAAAGGGGTTCGACGGTGTTAGGGCACCTAAGTCTATTAACTGATTAACATATAACCATTTAAACAGGAATATCACATTTCATGCATATTTCAAGTTTCCAATGAATCAATCATACACTATTGTACGTACTACACTGCTTAAGAGTCATACCAACTAATACTGAAGCAAATAAGCATTTAAAATGAGTTAAATAATGACTTCTGAATGAACTTCCACTCACACTCTGAAACTCGGCCGATCACTCTGGAACTTGGCCGATCACTTCACAGTTTCTGAAACTCGGCCGACCAACTTCGGTCGATCAGCAGGAAACTCGGCCGATCCACTGGGAAACTCGGCCGATCGAAACACAGCTCGTTTACCTACAAAAGAAACTCAGCCGATTCAAGACCAAACTCGTCCGACCAAAACGCTGTTCGAAATCCTAAACAAGGAACTCGGCCGACCAAAACACGAACTCGGCCGAACCGCGCACAGACAAAAAATAAAAACAGACCTGCAGATGTCGATTTCACTCGAATCGACGGGAAAAACCCTCGATTTGCATTGCAAATCACTTTCAAAAGGTGCACACCACCAGGAACTAGCTGGAGGGGGAAAGAAAGACGAGCTAGGGCTGCTCTTGCACCCTAATCTTCATGCTATCTCCTTGCAACCGCAGCTCCTGCTGCTAGCTGGATCGATTTGATGGAGAAGAAGATGGAAGGAGGGAAGAAGGAAGGCCGCAGCTACAGGCCGGAGCAACTCCAGGGCTCCAAGACGCTTTTCCCTTCTCAGCTCTCTTCTCTCTCTCTCTCTCTCTCTCTCTCTCTCTCTCTCTCTCTCTCTCTCTCTCTCTCTCTCTCTCTCTCTTTCTCACGCGAAGGAAGAAGAACGCTTCTGCGTTCTCTCGTTTCTGGAAAGAAACGGATAAGGGGGAAAGAAGAGATAAGGAGGAAAACTTAGGGACCAAAACGCTAAGTCCAAGAACTTCCAAAAACTACAAACGGGTCCCTACAAGCCCAAAAACATGCAACTTTTGACTCGAAGGTCGGATTCGAACAATTTCTCTGGCAGCGCTTCAAGCGTAAGATCCTACACGTTTTAAGAGCTAGGATTCACATTAAGCACATATCGTATCCGTTATAAACATTATTAACAAACACAAGCTTACAGCTTAGCAAAGCAGCTAAAACACATGCTTAACAGCATACTTACAGGTTAAGCTCGACGTGGGTCGTAACAGGCTTGGTAACTGTTGTTGTAAGCAAACTCTGCTAAAGGTAAGTATTGCTCCCATGATCTACCCCAATCAAGCACACAAGCTCTCAAAAGATCCTCTAAAGTCTGGATTGTCCTTTCTGACTGTCCATCTGTCTGGGGGTGATAAGCTGTACTGAACTTTAACCTTGTACCAAGTTCCTCTTGAACCTGCTTCCACAGTTTGGAAGTGAACTTTGGATCTCTATCAGAAATAATGGAACTGGGTACACCATTGAAACGTACTATCTCTCGGATGTACAACTCTGCTAAATCTGACACCTTGGCCGTGGTTTTTAGTGCAAGGAAGTGTGCTGACTTGGTAAGGCGAACCACTACAACCCATATTGCATCATGACCTCTCTTGGTCTGGGGTAAACCCACCACAAAATCCAAGGTGATCTGTTCCCATTTCCATTCTGGAATCTCTATAGACTGCAAAAGTCCACCGGGTCGTTGATGTTCAGCCTTCACCATTTGGCACATAAGACAACTGGCCACATAAGCTGCAATGTCTCTTTTCATTCCTGGCCACCAGAAAAACCTCTGCATGTCTTTAAACATCTTGGTTGTTCCTGGGTGTACTGTATACTTGGAACCATGAGCCTCTTGCAAGATACGTTCTTTCAGTGGTGAGTCTTCAGGAACCCATATACGATTCTCAAATCTGATTCCTCCATCTACTCCCAAAGAAAGACGAGTCTGTGGCTTACTCATCAAGCCTTTCATCTTGTCAAGTTCCCTACTGGCCAACTGTGCTGCAACGATCTCACCTAATAAATCAGACTGTATCTGGATGTTGGCCAATCGAACTCGATCACTTAACGGTTGAGGAGACCATTTCACCAACTCTTCTAAGCTCTTCCACTGACTGTACAGAACAGTTGCACACCTGAGTTGTTTCCTACTCAAAGCATCTACGACGACATTTGCCTTTCCTGGATGATAAGTGATGGTGAAGTCATAGTCCTTCATGTACTCCATCCATCTCCGTTGTCCTAGGTTTAAGTCTTTCTGTGTCAGAAGGTACTTCAAGCTCTTATGGTCAGTGAAGATCTCAAAAGTAGCACCATACATGTAATGTCGCCAAATCTTCAAAGCATGAATAATGGCTGCCAACTCTAAGTCATGTGTAGGGTAATTCACCTCATTGGGCTTGAGTTGTCGGGAGGCATATGCAACCACATGTCGATTCTGCTCCAACACACAGCCAAGTCCCATTTTGGATGCATCGGTGAAGATCATGAAACCCTCATTACCTGATGGTAGAGTCAAAACTGGTGTAGTGGTCAACTTCTCCTTCAGCTCCTGAAAATGAGCCTCACAAACATCGGTCCACACAAACTTTGTATCCTTCCGAGTCAACATAGTCAAGGGCAAGGCAGTCTTTGAGAAGTCCGAAATGAAACGTCGGTAGTATCCTGCTAACCCCAAGAAGCTTCGGATCTCGGAGGGGTTCTTTGGTGTAGGCCAGTCTCGAACTGCCGTCACTTTAGCTGGATCCACGACGATCGTTCCTCCTGAGATGATGTGTCCAAGGAACATGACTTGGTCTATCCAAAACTCACATTTTGAGAATTTCCCATAGAACTTCTGCTTTCTCAAGATATCAAGGACTATCCTTAGGTGGTCTCGGTGTTGTTCTAGGTCATTGGAATAAACCAATATGTCATCTATGAACACTATGACAAAAGAGTCAAGGTAGGGTTGGAACACACTATTCATAAGGTTCATGAATACACTAGGTGCATTGGACAACCCAAAAGGCATAACCACAAACTCATAATGGCCATAGCGTGTTTGAAAAGCTATTTTTGGAATGTCCTCACTCTTGACCCTCAACTGGTGGTAACCTGATCTTAGGTCAATCTTGGAAAAGACTCGGGCAGACTTCAACTGGTCAAACAGGTCATCTATACGGGGTAAAGGGTATTTGTTCTTAATGGTAGCCTGGTTGATCATCCGGTAGTCTATGCACATTCGAAGCGACCCATCCTTTTCTTTACAAAAAGGACTGGTGCTCCCCATGGTGATGTGCTAGGACGGATAAAACCCTTGTCTAGCAGTTCCTGCAATTGTTTCTTCAACTCGAGCAACTCTGCAGGGGCCATTCTATAAGGTGCTTGGGAAATAGGGCTTGTTCCTGGAGCTAGCTCTATGGAAAAGTCCACCTCTCTTTCAGGAGGAATCCCAGGTAGATCATCCGGAAAAACATCAGCATAGCTCTTTACTACCTCTATCTCCTCTAAGGGTTGCACCTTGGTCTCGGGTTCGGTAACAACTGTTAGGAATGCTTGACAACCTTTACTTATCATCTTTTCTGCCTTCAAGGATGACACATACAGGCTGGTGGTGGCATCTTTTCTTCCTCTAATGACAAAAGGTGGGTGACCTGGTTCTTTAATGATCACTTTGTTTTCCCTACAGTCAATATGGGCCCTATAGGTATAAAGCCAATCCATTCCTATGAGTACATCAAAATCATTCATGTCAAGAAGGATAAAGTGTGTAGGAAACTCATGATCTTGATATTTCACGGGTATCACCGGGGTTTTCAAAAGAGAAGTAAAGATACGGCCACTCGGGGTTGTAACATCTAAGACATATCCTAAGTCCTTGATATCCAAACAAAGCATAGTTGCAAGATTTCTCGAAATGAAAGTATTAGTAGATCCAGAGTCAAACAAAGCTTTTACATTATGTCCCATGACTTCAAGCATGCCTACATCATATTCACCATACATTAGACCATTACATGCTTATCTTTCAAACATAAAGAAAAACTCTAAGGGTTATTACCCTCAATCAACCGATTAGCATTAGCTTGAGCTTCTTCATTGTTAATGGCGAACACTCGAGCTTGTCTTCTATCTCCAGTAGGTGGTGCCATAGCTACAGGTGGGGCTGCTACTGGTGGGGCTGCAACTTGACCTGGTCCTCTGGGATCTGGTAGAGGACAAGCAGCCAGAATGTGCCCCTTTTGTTGACAACGAAAGCAGACCTTCTTCTTGTGGCGACACTCACCGGGATGCCATCTTCCACAAGAGCGGCATCGGGGTCGGTTGTTTTCTGGATGGGGTTTCCCTTTTCCTCCATGTTTTCCTTTAGCTTAACGACGTCCTTGTCCTTTCTTGTGATGGTTCTTCTGACTCTTGGTTCCTTCAGTGAAACCCAAATACCCCTTAGGTGGAGGTTGAGCAGGCATCACATTCCTTTCCATATCCAAAGAAGTATTGTAAGCTTCTGCGAAGGTTTTAGGTTTGCTATCCATTACATGAGGCTTGATGGCAGGATGAAGTCGCTCTATGAAGTGATCCACCCTCCTTTCCTCATCCATTTTGTACCCAAAACATTCCAGGATGCAAAACTTCCGCCCAAAGTCCGCCACAGAGGAATTTCCTTGAGTCATGTTGGTGAATTCTCTTTCTTTTTCCTTCTTAGCAGCAACAGGGACAAATCTGGCATTGAAGATGGTCTTGAAATCAGCCCATGCCATTGGTTCTTCAGTCAAATCTCGTCCAGTGATGTGAGTCTCCCACCATATCTTAGCTGCCCCTTCCAGGAGGTGAGCAGCAAAGAGAACCTTCTTGCAAGGCTGCACTTCAAGCATGCAGAATCCATTCTCTATAGCAAGCACCCAAGCTTCCGCCTTGTCGACCACCTCAGATTTGTCTTCTCCCCAGAACTTCTCTATGTTCAGCTTGACAAAGTCTAGAATGGTGGCTCCTACACGGGGACGAATAGGATGTGGTTCACCATTCTCAGCTCTAGCTAAGTCTCGAAGGGCCAAAGCATTAATAGATTCTGTCAACTTCCTTTGTTGCTCTAACCACAAGTTATCTGTAGTGTGAATTGTCATAGTCGGTTCTGGTTCACCATCTTGGTCCTCATCCATCATGGCTTCTTCCTCATACATATGTTGCTCTTCATAGCCTTGGTCCTCTTCCTAATTCAGGTTACTGAAAGGCACTGGCTTAGGGTTAGGGACTTCATGAGTGGTTTCTTCAGGTCTCTTCCTCTTCTTAGAGGATTCACCATCAAGGCTCCTCTTTCACTTTTCAGAAGACCCCTTTCCTTTACGTGGAGGCCAACCACTCCTTGTTGGTTTCCTAGAGCCCTCAGGAATGGCAACAGTCTTTGTACGAGCCATCTACATAAGCATAACAAACAAACCTTTAGTTTACCATTTAAACTAGTTATACTTATGTTCAATGATATCTCATTACATATATTTTATTAATTTGATGGAGGACCCTTAAGCCTTAACTTACATGCCCATACCACATGAGTGTGGAGAAGAGAGAGAAAATCCTACTCTTAAAATCTTAATAGAATATGAGATGAGGAGTGATGAATAAGATGAGAGAGTCCTAAAGGTATCTTATTTCGATTCATACCCTAAGAGTTTGGCCAGGTGGTCACACGGGTCTGGGAGTCCTCATATTCTGACTAGCGGTGCGGAGGAAAATCTTGCCATCCCCCGGTCGTGATCCCTTTCTAGACACCTTCGTCTTTCAGATACTCCTCTAATAACTCCCTTGGGTTCTATGGAGTTTGTAAAATTTAATAATTATTAATGGTTAAATGAGGAACCTATGCTCTGATACCAAATGTTACGACCCCACCTTCCGGTAACCCCCAATTATGGGAGACCGAGAGGTTGAAGCCGCACCCATAAATTCCGGATCAAAGGCTCGACATATAACCAATAACAATTATTAAATTCTAACAGACTATACTGAAAATGGTAATAATTTTTTTTTCTTTATCATACCTTTGGAAAGATTGGAATTACAAGACTTCTAACCACAGATGAACTACTCTAACTAGTTCCTCCTTGTTCTTTAATTCTTGATTTCACAATGTGTCACTTTACTGTTTGTGCTTTAGGATTTGTACCTAAATCGCCGACAAACAAAACAACGGTCAGTCGAAACTGGTATGTGGGTGAAACAATAATCAAGCAATTATACTAATAATGTAATCAAGCAATTAGTCTTTAAACATTCAAGATTACATTTTAAGCCATACAACTCAATCCCTACATATTCCCAACTCTGTGTAGTTCCTGCAGTGAACTTTCATTATACCTCTGTAAAGGTAGAGTCGCATGGCACTACTCCAGGTAGCCCAATCCCTAACTCAATGTGACTTGATGGTCCTACCACAAGGGTAGCCATGTACTAAGTCATCCACATACCTGATGACCTCTCCAATAGGCATCCATGTACTAGGTCTTCTTCTGACCTGATGGTCCTACCTATTAGATAGCCATGTACTAGGTCAACTATCATGCTACAGAGGGAACCAGGATCTGAGCTTGTTGGCATATATCCTTTGTGATAGTCATAGCCACATTATAGTTTGCATGAACTAAATTCATCCAACAGTTTAGTTGCATTCAATGCGATTAAACATTCGGGAATCAGCGAGAAACCTAAACGGTTATTCATAAGTAACCACATACCTTTAATTGCACTTTTCAAGATAATAACCCAATCAACAAGCAATGAGGAAGAGAAATCCTGAAATAAAAGTACCAATTCCTTTTATTAATAATTATCCCAATTTCATTATTCAATTTAGGATTTCAATTCCAACATTAGGGTTTCTTATAGAAATTAGGGTTTTATTTCTTCTTTCATCATCATCCTTCATTTATCAATCTTCATAAAACTCCTAACTTCTCATTGAATTTCCTTTATTAGACAACTGATTTCCTTATTTCATAAAAATATAGTTTTTATCTCTCTTTATCCCAAATTAGGGTTTTCATGCAAATTAACCTTCTTTTAATCATTATAATTTCAAGTTAATCATTTTTGCATTCAAATAACAAATTAAACTACCATTATCATTATCAGATTCAAACTTGACGATTTGACCTATTGGTTTACCAAACTACCCTCTCAACATGCAATTAGGGTTTCTTATCAATATTTAATACCCTTTATTAGCCAAATAAATCACTTTTGCAAAACGAAGTGGAATTAGGTTCTGGAATTATTTTTATCGTGTTCCTTGCATTTTTCTATGCAACTTTCATGTACAAAGTTTTCTCATTAGATAATCCTAGCAATTACTACGAATTTTGCAAGAAAAAGTCCTTTTTCTGATTATTCGTTAGAGACGGGAAATTACCAAAAAACGTCAGTCATTCGATTGGTGCGCCCGTGGTCCGTGCCTCGATCCGACGCTCCTCGCCACGCGTCTCCTTTACTTACGCGCCTCGAGTCTGGATCGTCCGATCCCGCCAGTCCACGGTGGACTTAGGATCCCACCGTCTCGGCCTAACTTTGACCCGGACGTTAGATCTCGATCTAACGACAGCTGCACTTCATCCTCTTCGTTCTCTGTTCTTCTACACGCGGCGGAGCTGCGGCGGCGCTCTCGCCGGAGCAAGGTCGATTGAGGGCGAGGGCGAGCAAGGGAAGGCAATAAGTAGCCGATCAGGTTCGCGATGACACCAGGGATCGAGGGATCCCCTTTTATAGGCCATGGGGGGTCCCCTCTTAGGGTTCCCAACTCGGCCGCCTCTCCTACTCCCTGCCCGATTGGGCGTTTCTCGATCTTAGTTCAAAACCTGGTAAAACCAGGGTCCAACCTCTCCGCCTTGGTCTCCCGGACTCAAAGGGACTCTGCCCTTGAGTGCTCGTGCCTTGTATCAAACAGGAAAACGAGGAGAAGATTCCTCAGGGACGCGCTACAGTCCAAGTCCCTTTGGGACTCTAGATGATGACCACGATCTGTTGGATCAAAATCCAACGATCAGCATTGTCCGCGTTTAAACCAAAAAGGAAAACAATTTCCTGGTTAATTGAATTATTTCCCAAATTCAAAGGAAACTTGGAAAAATTGTATCTCTCAATTGGATTGGTATTTATTTCCCAAATTTTGAGAGAAACTCAAATTAAATATTATCCTTCATCCCTCCAAATTTGGTGTCATTATAATAAGGATTCGATTCCCTTTCTTAATATCCAAGTTATTATTATATTAAACACGTTTTCCATCTTTTCCTTAATTCTTTTATTATTATTTCTTGATTCTTGAGTTCCTTGAACTCCAAGGTATCCATTATCTAGAATTCTTATTTTTATGGAAATATTTCATATCCTTTTCCTTATTTTATGGAATTTCTTTATGTATTCTTCAATTATATCAATTTGGGCTTCAAATAAAACAAGGCCCATTAAGCAACACACAAACAACCATCCATGAAATCCATTTCAATCCACATCACATCAATCGTGACAATTCATTTATCTTTAAATTATATTTACAAAGCTCATTATATAATTTGGAAAATTGAGGTTATAACAGTGGAGAGCTTAAATGCAAAGGAAATGCACTAAATGCTCAAGGAGGAGTAATGGAGGCTAGGAGCAGCTATAGGAGGAGCTCACCTGGTGCTGTGGCCACCACCCATGTATATATAGGTGGTGGTGGAAGAACTAGGGTAAGTAGGGGTATTGTGGGAAAATCATTGTAAAAATAGTTAGGTTTTAGGTGGCAGAACGGCTGTGCTGGGCAGCACAACCGCGGTGGGTGGAGGTGAGAACGGCGGTGGTGGAGGAGAACGACCGTTCTGGTGAAGTGTGAAATCATAGGTTGGATGGGGCAAAGTGAATGCTAGTAGCACGGCTGTGTTGGGAGCACAACCATTATGGGGGCTAGGTAGAACGGCCGTGCTGGGCAGCACGACCGTGGTGGTGGAGTTGCGAGGAGGTCATTCCCTAGAGCATGCATGTTCTATTCTTCATCTAGCATGGCCGTGCTGGGTAGCATGGCCGTTTTGGGGGTTTCTTGGCATGGCCGTGCTGGGTAGCATGGTCGTGGTGGCTGAGTTGCTGAAACTTCAAGATTTGGCGATTCAACCTGTTACTTGTGCAATTACCAGCACGGCCGTTCCTTGGCACCACGGTCGTGCTGGGGTATTCAAGGGCTAAAATAGCTTCAAACTTCATTATCAAAGGACTTCTTTGCTTGATGTCAAATCTTGGCCATTGGGTAGGTTGAGGGAGCTTTTGGGGCCTTCTTTGGACCCCTCCATGAGTGGAGGAACCCTAGGACTCCCTCCTCTCTCGTTCATCCAAAGTATGGTCCAAGTACCTGAAAATAATGCAAAGAATGTCCATAAGTGCATTTGAAAGTAAAACACATATTGGGGAAATTAATTTGCAATCTAACTTGTTTAGATGTGATAAAAGTACAAAAAGGCACAAGATGGAGCTGTAAAATAGGGCTACATCAATGAGCAATAATGATAATAGTGAAATAATATGATAACCTAAGTAATAATGTAATATTAATAGCCACAAATATTAAATTTGTCATAACTCATTAAAGGAAAACCCAAAAGTGAAATCTAAGTTGAAAATAATGTTCCTTGGGTCCCAATTGCCTTGGGAGTCAAGTTTCACATTATTTACATAATGATAATTAATTTAATTCAATTTGAAAAGAGAAGATGTGAGTTTTCCTCAAAATATGAAATAAAATATTAAATGACTCCAAAACTGGAAACTAATCTTGGATTCGTGATCTACACATTAAAAATAGCCTTTGGGTGAATTTTCATATAATTTGAATAATCTTATTATACATGTGAAATCAGGAGAGAGAAAGTGTGTAGAACCTTCAAAATATTAAATAAATATACAAACAACTCCAACAAGTAAAATTGATAGGAAATTCGTATCTAAAACATTAAATGTGACTTATGGGTGAAGTTTCATCAGATTTGGAGAATCTTAAAGACATTAAATGCATGAGGAAAGAGAAATAGTATTTGATTTATTTAACACATTAAAAGTCCCAAAAGTCAAATCTAATTGCATATTTGGATTCCACATATCAGAAATAGGTCGATTGTCAAATTTTATTTAATTTGGGGTTTGTTTGCACCCTTAAATGAAGAGAGAGAAAAGTCAAATAATTATGTTCACACTTTATTCAATTTTGATTTGGAAACCCATTTAATGTGTCATGGGTGTGCATCCAATGGATGACTAGGATCTATCCTAGGGCCATGTCCACTGGATCGGATGGTGCTAGACTCGTCTCCTACCTCGAGTAGGAGGGGCGCACGAGAACCCAGCTGTCACGCTAGTATTTTGCATATATCTCGGTCAATTCTCGATCTTTTCTCGAGCTTTCTTCGCCAATGGATTCATGAGTAAGTTATGCACCAGTTGGTCCCTTACTCATCCATTTTTTTTTAGTGTTTTGGAAACATCCCAAATTGGCCAAAAGTTATTCTCACGACCACCATGCTTATGCATTATACTCGTGCCCTATATGTATGAGACTACCTAAAGCTTCATTCTGCTTCAAGAATACTTCCTCTTCTATCAATTGCTTCGTACAACATCATGTTGGCTCTCGATGAACAAGATTTGGTGTTCGTTTTGCAACTCCTCACCCGAGATCTCGGTGGCATTGGCACATCAATTGGTTAGTGTGGTGAGTTCGCGGGATCTTGCTCCTTCTTCCTCTTCTCTCACTTTCTCAAATAATTCCATGTTTTGGTTTCACCACAAAATTGTACCAAGTAGCAGCTGAGCTGCTTGCGACCATGTCACAGAGTGCTTTGGGGAAGATGACCCCCATGGAAACTACCTAGATGCCCTTTGTTTCTTTTTTGTTTCATTTTTTCACTAGGGGTACTTTCATCTTTTTGCCTTCTTTTTCTTTTCCTTGGATGAGTCAAAGTGGACCTTTGACTTGCTAACAAGGTAGACGTTGATTCACCCAAGTCAGTAGGGCCCAGCCCCACACTCCCTCTCTCTTGTGAATACAATTGTTTATTTGAAATTTATTTATTTATTGATTGGTTGATCTTGTAAAAATCATATCGTTTGACTCGTTTGTCCAAAAATTAATTAAAAATATGTTTTGGAATTGGAAAATGTGTTATTTTTAATAAAAATAGTTTTAAATCCTTATTTCCATATTTTTGATGATTTATTTTTGAGGATCTAATGAATTAATATAAAGGCCCTAAAATTGGCAACGAATTCATCTTAACTCCAATTATAACAAATAAATATGTTTTCTTGATCAGAAAAACACAAGGAATCTTTTGGTCTAGGTTTTGAGTCCAAAATCTGAGTTTTATTAAAAAGGTCTAGAATTAAGGTTTCATTGCATTTATATTAATCTCAAACCCTAATACATGTGAATAATTTGTATTTAGGAAAGATTGATCTTGGAAACAACTAGATTGGTGAAGAGTATTTATAGGACTCTGATATAAGGTATGTTTTGCATCTCTGATTCTTCTATATTGAGCAATAACCTATCTTTATGATTCTCTTGGTCCTAGGGACATATAGCCTACACATTATTCTTTTCTTTTGAAATCATGGTTCATGTGAACTACCTTATTTGTTACTGATCTTGTGATCATGGACATTCTCTTGGACTCTGCTTTTTACTTTGTGCATGATGGACTTTATTTGATGATATGTGCTTCTTTTCCCACCATGGTAGTGGATGTGTATATGGCACATTATGCGATGGATATTTTGATGGATGTTCTCATCTTGCTTGTTCTCTTATATTCTTGCGTATTCTTTTGATATGCATCATGTGGTGACTGCTAGTATAATGTACATGTGTTTTTATGTGGATGTGAAAATTCCCACATATGAATGCATATGTGAAAATTCCTACATATTTACATATTATGGACAAATATGAAAATTCCTGCTTGGGCAGATGTTGACATACCCTGCCACCCCATAATTTAGAAGAGATGAATACAAGACCCTACTCACCCCCACATTATTTTTGGTAGGTGTGTTATTTCCTACCTACATGTTTATATTGTCTAGTATTGTCACAAGTGAAACACATGGATGCTTTATGCTTTACTTTTCCCTTACTTATCTCTTTTATTGAGATTCTTTTCTTTTATGCCCGATTGGGTAGTACTTTACTTTTCTATGGGGAGCCTTTTACACTTGATGTCCTTTATTCTTTTAAACTACTCAATTTCCTATTTAGGATGCACATACCAATCTTTGTTGATGTCTTCTACTTTTCTCTTCTTGCTGGGGTATGCTTCCAACCCTAGGTGAAGGACTTGGATGATATGGCATGACTTGGACTTAGCTTAACGAGTTAAAGCTTGGAGACAATATTGATATGGTTTAGATTTCCCTCTACTTAGATCCATATGTTGTATCTTACATGTAAACCCATTGTGGGAGTTTTTGATGTTCTTTTGTAATCTTTTAGAAAATTGAATATAGTCAATATTTTTCTTCTGCTGCTATACTTTAGTTGTTTTGATTACCATTAAATAAAATTTGAAAAATTTACACCCGTTTCAGCATTTACCTTTTGAGTACGTTTGAGATGGATGTTTTGTTCTTCAAATTTTTAGTAGGGAGTGGATCCCCTTTGGGTCCCACTCCTTACAACACAAATTAGGGTACCCTAGCCATGAGTCATGTGAATTGGATGTTGAGCTCTAAGCCATCAATAGCGCAATCACCGTGAGCAAGCAATTACATCTTGAGAACATCTTAATCTTGACTAACTCTATCATGTCCATTAAAGTATGTACCACTAATGACTCTAGAGTTCTAAAGTTCCAACCTCACATGAGAACCATACGAAAAAATACACCCATCTAATACCAACTCTATTTTGAATATGGTCTACCTTCCTAAGAAAGCTTAGTGTAGTGGTTTATGCCATTACTAATCATGTAATGCACTATGGATCCTTTATTAATTATGTTTTTAGACCTCCATGAATAGAAATCAAGTATAACATGTTTATGAGCGCTTTTCTCTCTAATTTTTATGAATGATAATATAGTAGGTTTTATAAAAAAGAACATGTCACATTCTATCACACATAAACCAGACAAATACTCCCTCAAATAATTGATTAGTCATTAGATAATTAAACCCTCAAAGTATATCATCACTAGCCAAATATATGAATTCTAATATGAATTCAAGTGTTATCACTTACATCTCTATGTATGTCTGATGTCAAAATTTTGTTAACATTCAAGTGTTATCACTTCAAGTGTTTAACATTCAAGTGTTATCACTTCAAGTGTTTAACATTCAACAATTCCTAGTATATGAATTCAAGTGTTATCACTTCAAGTGTTTAACATTCAACAATTCCTAGTATATAGTACAATACACTTGTATAAAATACCTCACATCAACTATAAGTAACTCAATCATAGGAAAAAAGCACCTCAAATGGATTATCCCCACTAGACCACTATATGAATGCAAACTAAACAAATATTAAAATTGGTTACAACATATGTGTATATATACAAGTACTAAAAATGGTAGTTTTTTCACATACTATCATTAATGGTATATAGTACCATATCATATTTATAGTATATGACATCATAAGAAGTACCAACAATTAGGCAATAGTCCCTCATGTAGTTGAATAACCTTTATTTATTTGGTATCATATAAATGCATCATCTACTTCAGTATATGAGTAATTCTACTCTACTATACCATAATTTAACCACTTTGCACCATGTACATAAATTCCACATTATTGTATCATGCAAACTATAAAATATCCTTACTTTATATGTTAAGAACCTCATTTAGTGCACATTGTACCTCAAGTAAGTGGTTTATGTTTTTCATCTTCTAATTTGTAGACAAGATGAGAATTGACTTGGATGAATATTATCAACCTAAAGATGGTGATTGTCCAACATCCTAATCCTACAACCAAGTTCCTATCCCGAGTATTCTAGAAATCAAATTTTCTAATATGTCTTATTGTAGAAACACTTTATACTATTGTATAGTTTATGTTCGATTCTATAAAAATTATCATTATCACAATGATGCCAGTGGCTTTGTCTATAGAACCACTAATCTTGCAAAAGTTTCTCTAAGTGAGGGAAAATATGAGTTAGATTCGCATGTGGTAGGACTAGTATTCTAAAAATTAGTCATAGATTCTTATTATAAATATAATCTCATAAAAATATAGTTTCCTATCAGATATAGAACTTGTACATATTGGCACTAATGAACATGAAATTTCCTCATCTTTTGAAGAATACAATCATAAATCAATTCTCCAACATATGGATAAATTAATACCTTCTAAAAGAAAGCTGCCTCATGATGTTTGTCAACGTAGTGTGCTAAGTTTGTGGCACTCAACCTTGGGCTCAATGCATAACAAAACTTATATTCAATTAAAACATGAGGAGAAAGCATAAAATAGAAATCCAAACCAATTAAAATTTTATCTTTCAATAAGACATACAATAGAGTTCTCAACTAAACTATTCAACTACTTCTCATATAAGTATAAAAATGCCCCAATATATAACCATGTTACCGTACAACCTTCATCATATGTATCAAGGTCACAACCTACTTATGTAAATGGTATACATGTTCATATTTACAATAAGGACACTAGATGCAATACATACAACCAAATATTGAGCCTTGGATACATAATTATATCAAAACCATACCATATACCCTAGTATTCTAGACACCAAAAAGGGCTATACGCACACCTTCACTAATGTTCCATAGATGAAACTAATTATTTCAAAACCCCTAGGCAAGGCGTTGAGAACCTAAAAATGGTGGAAACTATTAGAGTGAAACCAATGTCCTATTGAAAGATGAAGGTTCTACAGATTCATCAAAGTATGCAAATTTTGTTATATGTATTCAACTACACAATCTATACTAAAGGGTAGCATATGCAAGGTATGTAGGGAAGTAAAAGAAGTATCGTAAAGGTAGTAAGATAACTAAACAAGTAATACTATACATCAAGATTATCGATTTCATTACTAAACCATGTCTATTATAAAATCTACTGTCTAAACTACTTACCAATGACTATGAAACCCCTTGCACACCATGGACATTGTAAGGATTATCTGGTCTCACTAAGATCTTCACACTTATTGGTCTTATGACTCTAATAAGTAGGGGGCTCATCAACCTTCAACCTCTATAAGTCCTAAGTTCTTTTATGCGTACTAATGTTACATCACCTATAGTAGCATCTTGATAGGATTTCTAAACAACATCATTCACACATATTATCATTGGCAATACTAGCATTGCAACATCAAGAGCTACTACCTTACACTGATAAACATGAGTAAATTCAAGGCACCAACTGATCGTATCTATATAGATTCTCAATAAATTGTTTATACTCAATATTATGTGACTCTAATTACCATTTCAAAATTCTTGAACTTCTAGAAGGGTACCCATTTCACTTTCCCAACATCCAAACACAAGAAAAATTATATGATCACAAGGAAACTACATAATGAGGGTTTCACTATTTAATTAATCTGATAATTCATCTTTTATAGTATAGATGATAAATTTAGAACGTCTTATGAAGATATGAAGATATAAAGCACGATATGTAATGAAACCCCAATTCATATCCAACAAGCACATATATTGCTAGAAAATATCATCATTTCATCCGCACATAGTCCATATCACCATTCTGGCTCAAAATCCACTTATAAAAGTTGAATTATCTTCCTATAATAGTAAAAAATCATTCTAGGAAGTTTTGTTAAAGAATTTTATTGTAGGAACTCAACATGCTAAAAATAGTAAAAGGTGTTGAAATTGGTAATTTCAAGCAATATTCAAGCAAAATTAATAGCTTTCATCTATACATGGAAGTAAGAAGACAATCTTTTTCGTATAAGAACGGGATTATATACTAGAGTAGGATATAATTCTAAAATTCCCAAAGCTTTATCCTAAATTACTATAAAAACTATCTTTAGGTCACTTTCCTTGTATTTAGAGTAATTTGGCATTTAATTGTAGCAATTACATTACAAGGATTAAAAATCAGAGACAAAATAACTCACAGTAGGGAATAACATCTCTTTGGAAAGTGCATTTGTGAAACCCTAACTCCAAGATCACCAAACATCTCTGAAATGTTCAACTTAGAAAGCTCTAGTTTCAATTAGGTGAAAGAAGTACATTAGGAGATTTTAGCTTGAAAATCGAGATTTCTACAGAGGAACATGGATAACTACATCTAATATGTTCGAGTGGCGAGAAAATGACACAAGGGACTAGAAAAAGAGGAAGAAACATACATGGATTCCAACTCTGCATGCATAGATGGTAATGCCAAGTTTTAACCTTAAAAATTTTTGTGAAGTCATCAAAATGCAAGAGATTTTATCTAAGAATTGTCTTCTTCCAACTGCGAGATGTTCTCTCTAGACTCAGAATGATCTAACATAGTTCTTTGACTCAAAGTATAGCAACAATATCTTGGAATCAAAATATAGCAACAGTTTGGACTGCAAGTACAACAATAATATTTTGGACTCCCAGGTATAGCAAAAGTTTAGACATTCTCAGTATTACAAGATTATATTATCATCTTAAAAAATAAGTTAAGAGACAATTATATCAACAAAAATATCCTTGTAGTTGGACTTCTATGAATAATTGGTATCTTATGTAGCTCGCTGCTTACTTTAATCTTCAGGGGATTGTATTAAGGGTGTTCCTTCCTGCATAACTCTTCGACCCTATCTTAGTTTGAACGTCTGAACTGGTGTTTTCCGGAACCTTGCGATCACTATGCCCATACCCCGCTTGGGTTGCTAAGGGGATTGTATTAAAGTCGCTGCTTACTTTAATGAATCTGATGACTACCCTTAGTGACTTTGCATTAGCTTCCCCTTTTGGTGTTTGTTTTAGGTTGAGAGGCTCCATCAACCTCTGTTGATGTGTTGTACTCTTGCGGTGCTATTACCGTACTGATCTCTCTTACCAATATATGTCGTTTATAAAGAAAACCCACACTACACCAGTTGCCCGACCACATCAAATATTCCGCGTCCCCTCCAAAACCGAAACCAATAACAGCCGACCAACCGTGCAAGGTTGTCTGACATGGAACCTAACCACTGGTAAGTAACCAGAAAATACAACCTCCTGGTGGGAACATCGATTATGGGGGGTCCGATGGTGGCGACTGGAAGATGATCGGTTTTTTAGAAGACGAAATGAAACCGGGGACTGGTTAGCAACTTGCAAGCAATCTAGTGCGCAGACTTGCCTGCACACATACCAGTTGCCTGCACATACCAATATATATGCGCGTGGTGCATTTTTCCTTCCTGGCAAAGCAAATACTGCTGCCAACGTGGAGTTGATGCTGCATGATGAGTCGTGTTCCCGTATCCAACTCCTTTTGTTTACGTTGACCATCACATAGACATACATGAGCGATACTTGCTGCCGGGGTCTTCCTTCAAGCGGCGACCGCGATAATCAACCAACACTGTACTTTCGCTACCTCAAGACCCCAGAGCCTCCTTCGTTAAAATATGTTATTAACTAAGACTATTGTTGTCACTTTGTTTTAGCGTGCACTAGGACCGTTGCGTTGCTTTGTTTCTAGTTCCTTGAGGTTATGCGGTTTGCCAACGATCATTAAGAACGAAGTTATGTATTACTTATGCGGAGGGCAAGATCAAAATTCTCGTTGTCTCGTCTCCTCGTCACTATCATATATATATATATACGAAACGAAACTCCTCAGTGGTACGGTAAAAATCCACTTTCTAGCCTCGAATACGCGTACTCGTTTTATTTTGTTTTTGATTCCTTAGTATTACTGTTTACATTTATTCAGCAATAAGCACCGGTGCAACACGCAGCAGTTAGCGACGACAAGGCCGAGTTACATTATACAAGTTAGAAAATCACAAGGTTTTGGGATCACGTGGATCGCATTGATGTCTATGTCTCATATTTTATCTATATCCGTCAATGCTACTGATGTAAAGCCAGAGTCGTTTTCTCATATATCACGTGAAACATCTTTGGCGAATAAGACGTGAGTTGTTATGGCGTCATCCATTGGAATATGTCTGAGGCACCGTCTGATTGTGCGTATTGGATTGTGAGGTGGGGGTGGTGGGGTTATAAAGTAATTTTCGCATGCGTTATGCACTTTTGTCTCGAGCTTCTTCAATTTAATAATAAAATCTAATTGCGCTTGCTCAAACGCAATTTCTGTGCGTTATAATGTAATGCATCCTGTCTGAGGCTTCTCCAATTTAGTAAACTTTGAGCCAATAACCTTCATTAAGCATAGGTTTTGCGCAATAGGTTAAACACAATATTTTTATTGTCTAACCCAGGCCGGGTTAATGCAACCTAGTGTGATTAAAATTTAAAGGTATACAAGGAATGGTGTCACTCCCATTCCGGACAAAACGCCACTTTCTTGTCTCGAATGTGCCTACTTATTTTATTTTATTTTTAATTCGTCAGTATAATTGTTTTCATTTATTATTAGTAAAGCACCGGAGGGGGCTGTGGCAGTTAGCAACGACCACGCTGAGTTATATTATGCAAGTATTCTTTTTGACATTAATTTAAATTCAAATAATCAAATTTTTATTGTTTCACTGTATCACAATAGATTCTTCTTTCTAATGTCACAAATGTCAAACCACTTAACGATAATGTACATAAGTTGGCAAAAAAAAACATATTGCTCTCGATGTTTTCAATCTTGTCTTTGCATTTTCTGAAGTGAAGGCTAAAATGATTCTGTAGATTGAAATTTAACATATTGGATTTGCTGATATTTTGCTTCCACCACATTGAATCATCTATTTGATGCATATTGTATTTAAAAATGTATCTTATTTGGAAAAGTAATAGGCTTTGGTTTAGAAATTTTTGGTTGCTAATATCCTAAAATGACGCATGAATAGAGACAAGAATATAATAAATCATATTAATGGATTCCATATCTTGCTTGGTGATTTAAAAATAAAATGATAGATCTTCCTGATTCTTATATTTTACTTTTTTTGAAAAAAAATCTTATTTTTAAAAATACAAAAGAACGGTAAATAATGTTCGATCATGTTATAGTTCACATATGCATTAAACATTAAAATTTGATCCAGGAAGAGTTTGACCAAAATAAAGACTTGTCTTCTGCTACTAATTTTGTTGAAAACAAAGTTAAACTAATCACTCTTTCTTTTGACTAATCTAAATAACTTTTAAAGTATAAAAATAGAAAATGCATTAAAAACAAAAATAAATATAATAAGGACATTAAAAAATGAAATTTTACTTGCCAAAGACGGTAATGGTAGTAGTACTACCATATTTTCAGATTCCAGTTTGATTAGTGAATGTAATCTCTCGTTTAATTTTGCTCGCACGGGGAGGATGGGTTGAATAAGATAGCCTCTCGACTTATATGGAAAAAAAATGAAATTTTCAATTTTGTATGTGAAGAATAATGCCATACTTTTCAAAAGCACAACACACGACCAAACAAGTGGTTCAAGACTCAATGGTACCAACAACAAATGTTCTCGTGTATGATATAGTTTTCGTTTGCATTTGTATGATTTGTTTGGAATTTATTTTACATCATGAATGGATTATTAACTTTAGGAACATCAAGTTGTCATGGGCAACCCTAACTTTTTGTTTGTGGTTGACAAATATCAACATAATGATCGAGATGATGTCAGAAAAGTTTTAATTGATAAAAAATGTGCTTCAAGTGTCAAACAGAAGGCTCCATCTCACCCTTGTATCTGAACTTATGAAGTATGGGATAAGTTTGACTTTTGAATTTAATAAAACTATCCTTTATAAACATGCAGAGTCCTTGGTGATATCTTACTATTCAAAATGTTTATTTTTCTTAAATATGGAACACTGCTATTACTAAACAATTTACAATGTCACTTTGCCCAATTTTAATAACCACTATGTCATTTAAGAAAAAATGATCAAATGTCACTTATCTAAGACAATGCATCTTTTAGGGAGATGCATTGATCCTAGTGGGGTGTCTCCTTCAGTGACAATTGCCCTCTCTAGAGTCAATAGTCTCCACTCAAGACACATTGCTCCATGTGGTAGAACGTAATTGTTTCAGTTTATTTTTAATTCGTCAATGTAATTGTTTTCATTTGTTTATAGTTAAGCGCCAGAGGGGGGTGTGGCAGTTAGCAACGACCACACTGAGTTAGATTATGCAAGTATTCTTTTTGACCTTGCTTGTCGAACCTATGCTTGGTGACCAGATCCATTAAAATTCAAATAATCAAATTCTTATTATTTCACTGTATCACAATAAATTCTTCTTTCTAATGTCACAAATATCAAATCGCTTAATGATAATAGTACATAAGTTAGCATAAAAATATATTGTTCTTGATGTTTTCAATGTTGTCTTTGCATTATCTGAAGTGAAGTCTGAAAATGATTCTATAAATTGCCACAAACAGATTGCATTTGCTGATATTTTACTCCAGCCATATTGAGTCATCTATTTGATGCATATTTTGTATTTAAGAATGTATCTTTGGAAAAATCATAGGCTTTTGCTTAGACATTTTTGGTTGCTAATTTCCTAAAATGCCGCATGAACAGAGACAAAGATACAATAAATCATATTAATGAATTTTAGATCTTACTTGTCGGATTAAAGTAAAAAGATAGATCTTCCTGATTTTTACATGTTAAATTGTATGAAAAAAAATTATTCTTGAAGATATAAAAGAACGGTAAATTATGGTGTATGATGTTATAGTTCACATATGTGTTAAATATTAAACTCAATCCAGGGAGAGGTTTGATTAAACTAAATATTTGTCTTCTACTATGAATTTTGTTGGAACAAAGTTAAACAAATCACTCTTTCTTTTGACTAATCTAAATAGTGTTTAAAGTATAAAAAGGGGAAAATCAATTTGAAACAACAATAAAGATAATAAGTACATTAATAAATGATTTTTTAATTTAGTATGTAAAGAATAACGTCATATTTTTGAAAAACATGACACACAAAGAAACAAGTGGTTCAAGACTCAATGGTAGTAACAACAAATGTTGCCACATACAACATAGTCTTGGTTTTCATTTGTACAATTTTCTTGGAATTTATTTTACATCATGAATGGATCATTAACTTTAAGTCATCACTCCATATTGCAACTGACATGACTTTGTGAACTAAAAATTGGTAGAAGAGGAAGAACATCATGTTGTCATAAATTTTTCCTTTGTGGCTGACAAATATCAACATAATCATCGAGATGATGTCTAAAAAATTATAATTGATAACAAATACGCTTCATGTGTCAAACATAAGGGTCCATCTCATCCTTGTATCTGAACTTATGAAGTATGGGATAAGTCTAACTTTTCAATTTGATAAAACTATCCTTTCTAAACATGTGGAGTCTTTGGTGATGCATTACTGTTCAAAAGGTTTGTTTTTCCTAAATACATAACACTGCTTTTACTAATACGGGAAAAATATTTAAATGTCACTTTGCCAGATTTAAATAGACACTATGTCATTTAATAAAAAATGATCAAATGTCACTTTTCTAAGACAATGCATCTGCCAGTTAGATGCATTGCTCCTAGTGGGGTGTCCCCTTCAGTGAAACATTTCCCCCTCTAGAGTCAATGGTCTCCACTCGAGAGGGAGCGGTGTGTCACCAACTAAGACACCTTCTGTCCACTTTTTGTAATGCATCTCAGCTAGAGAGCATTGTTCCTCAAAGGGTGAAGTATTTTCTGATGAAGTGAGTTTTTAATACTTTTCCCTATTTGCAAAATCCTCAATTCAAGTATCTGATATGGCATTATAATTCATCAGTTCATCAGTACAAAAATCCTAGTATCTTTAATGTATAGCTTGCAAGTTTTCAGCTCCCATTGAATCATGTATACTAACATATACATTAAATCTTGATTCTCATATTTTCATACACTATTATCAATTGACCTCTACAACACATTATGATAATCCAAAAAACTATACTTTATGAAGAAGATAGTACAATATAATTATTATCATATAACTATGTTTAGATCTTGTATGTTTAATATAACAATTATGAACTTAATATGACAAATCCCCTTGTTTCCATCTATTTTATTATTTCCCTTTTTATTTCCTACCAGCATATACCACAGATGTTTGATCCTTAATCAAACAGTCTGTTTTGGAGTGGGACCACACTAGACACATGATCTACATGCTACCAGTTGTGTGTTTAAGGACCGCCTAATAGGTCCTTTCATAGATTATGGCCCCGATCGGGTGGCATTGGCTTGTCGTCAACCTTCTACTAGTTTGGAGGTGATCATGCGTGAGGATCGCTCATGACTTTTAGAGATTGAGTAGCGCTTATCTAATTTAGAGCTAGATGATTATACCACATCTCTCCTCCAAAAACAACTATGCGTCATTTGATTAGAATTAAGATTCTCCCTTTGTGTATGCTCCGATATTGATGACCAAGCTTGAATGAATCCTAACCATAATAACGCTCACACTCTATATAAACCCCTCCTAACTCAACATTTATGCCCCTTGCTTCCTTGCAACCCTGGGAAAACCTTTTTAGTCAAATTGGCCCCTCCCTAACCTCAATTACACCTATTGCTCCTTCACATCCCCAATGTTGGGCTTTCCTATACTGGTTTTCCTCGACAAGGATCAAAGCTTTATACTAACAAAACTCTAGCAAAGTCCAGCATTCAAACCCTATTACACCTTGATGCTTCCTACTCATACTTGGCCTTGTACAAACGACATCCTCTATTATTATCTATGCTTCGACCTCATGTAGACGTTGTGTAAAGAAGAATCATGAGAGTTGTTTGGTTGTACGTTCAACCTTCTAGAGTTGAAGTGTCCCCATATGCCGTCAATCCAACGTCCACAACTATGTATTTGGATCCAATGTCTAATTAAACATACATCACCTCTCCTTTAAAATGGATTTTTTCTCCCTTACTCATAAGTAGTCTAGAAAAGGCTGAACAATTCTAGCAATTACTGCATTACTCTAAACCTATAACTATATATACCATATTTATGAGAAAATTATGAGGATTTGATTAAACTACTTGCAAGTCCTAGATCTTATCTCTACTCTATAGTATTTTTTATTACTATACTTATTCATGTATTTGACTCTCTTAGATATTATGTCCACACAAAAATTATATGTGATCTAGATATATATATGAATCCTAGAATTTATTAGATATGCTAAATGATCGATGTACCATTTGCAAACATTGAAGTATATAGAAGGTATATTATTTTTTATGTGAATAATAATAATTGTTAGTATATTTGATTAGTTGGTCTTAGGCCCAATGTATTTTCCCTTCTATCTATTTATCCCATGTACATTCTGGCTCCTATTTATAGGAGACCAAACACTCTTATTTGCTTACAAAAAATAGATACTCATTTCTACATCGTATCAAACACAGATGCCTAAACCTAATTTGCCCTACCACATCCCGCCCTCCCTAACTTCCTCCCGCTTCTTCTAACCGTCCATGCACTGATTGAAGTTGCTTAACTTCTTCTTGTCGTATTCTTATTATTGTAGCAATTGGACCTTGTATCTGCTGCTATGTCATACTAGTTCATCTCTACGAAGCGCACCATCTTCGATTCCTTCATGCTTGTTGTGCAGATGGAACAAACTTTAGTTAACCAAGACCTCATTTCATTATATATTAGTAACTTAGTTTATTGTATGTTGTTCTGTGCTGCCAATAATTCCTGTTCCCACTCGTGATGTTGTGATCTGGTGAACAAAAAGATAACATCAACTTATTCAACAAGAAATACTAATCATTTTGTGTCTTAGTGGCTCATGTATTTAGTATTAAGAATATATTTGCAGCCCGATTCATCACCAAACAAAAGAAAAGCAGAAAAGAAAAAAGATCTTGTGCTAATATATAAAGCACCAAAAGAAGGGAACAAACATCTTTTTTATTTCTTCCTCTCTATTGGTTTCCCTAACATAGATGGCAGGGTGATTTTCTTAAAAATGAGGATTTTTTTTCATCTATCCCACCATGCAATTAATCTGGTAGAGCTTATTATTTTCCTATCCATTTGTACCGTGCTACATTCTGGTACCTCTGCTTTTTATTTTTACCATGCTACATTCCGATAATTTTCTATCTATTTGTATCGTGCTAGTCTCCAATATCTTACTCAACACATCATGGGTGATGGTGCTAAAATGACTATTGTTTACAATGATATGTCACACAAATGCTGCTAAACTTAATGATGATAACTTTCTACTTTAGGTGAATGATGTTCAAATATTTCTTGAATCATAGGGTAAACTAAAGTTTATCACAAGATCCCATGTCTTGTTTTTGTGGAGAGCTTGTATTTCTTCCATCATGGTAGCTTTCCATTCAGTATGTCACAGAGCATCTACTGGACATCTAGGGACATATGTTGTGTCTAGGGTAGTAGTAATGGATGAAGTAGAAGAAGAAAGGCATGCTAGACAACAAGTGTTGGGAATGGGATGCTTGATAGTGCAAGAGTGCATTACTTTGTGTATTGCCATCGATAGATTGGATTTATCCAAAACTGTGATGATGAACGCGTGTAACTTGTGACTCATTTTCCATGTGCTGGTTTGGTGTTGTGAACGATGGATATGGTGGTGGTCTCAATGTGATGAATGAATCATGCAATGAGACCATAGTATCAGTAAGATCAATTAGGGATGAGTTGAGTTTTTAAAACAACATTTCATGCTCATGAAAGGTGACATCAGGAAAGATATAGATTATTTCAGAGTTAGGTTCAATACATTTTTATTCTATATGATAATAAGGATAACTGAGAAATATCATTCGCATAGCTCGGGGGAAAGCTTGTCAGCCTTGGGATCAAAATCTTGAAAGAAGGAGACATAACTGAAAACTCGAGGCGGTAGATGGAATGGTGTGGATTGAGGATAAACAATGGAAAAAGGAGTGTGCTTCCTGATAACATAGGAAGGTTGGCAATTAATAAGAAATCAAACGGTAAGAACCACATCAAATCAAAAAGACTTAGGTGAGTTGGAATAAATGAGAAGAGTTCATGTAGTGTCAAGTAAATGATGATTTTTACTCTTGGCAATGCCATTTTGTTGTGGAGAGTATGTGCACGAATGTTGATGAATCATCCCTACATCATGACAAAAGAAGGCAACAACCTTTTGGGTATTTTCAAAGGCGTTGTCAGTTTGAAGAATCTTAATAGACATTGAAAATTGAACCAAAACCAACTTGTATAACTCATGAGTTAATGTAAAGACTTCATCATGAGTGTGAAGTAAATCTATGTCATTCTAGAAAAATCATCTACAAATGTAAGACAATAGCTATAGTCATTGTAACTAGTGGTCGTGAATGGACCACAAACATCTGTATGAACTAAGTCAAACATACAAGATGATTGTTTACAAATACGGGATAGGAAGGACACACGATGGTGTTTCTCTAGCTAATAGACATTACACTGAATGGAAGAATATGAAGATAAAGAATTAGCTATTAGTTTAAGCTTATCTAAAGGTAAATGGTCATGATGTAGATACAGCTGAAGTGGTGTGAAGGCAAGAAGGGCTTGTAGTAGGATATAGGGTGGGGTAGAGAAGTAGTAGAGATCACCAGAGCATACTCCATGTCCAATCATTGTCAAATTCCTCCAAACCTATAAAATAAAACCATATTGACAAAAAGTTATTAAACATTTGAGAGAATCAATGGTTTTTGCTATAAACATCAAATTGTATGGAAAGTTTGGAACAAAGTGGACATAAGTCAACTTGACTTTAGAAGAGATAGAAATAATTCCACTCCAAGTTACTCATTTAACTGACCCATCCTCCATGGTGATAGAGGACTAAGGGATAAATGAATTGGATGTGGTTAAAAGATGGGGCATACCAGTCATATACTTAGTCACACTCGAATCCATAATCTAGTTAGAACTGGAAGCAAGCATGGACATCCCAAAGTTACCTTGAGAAGTGGTGGCTAGTTGGATAGAAGAATCGATAGTAGGTAAAAATATTGAAAGCTTCCTATGGGTTTTCTTTCTAAAGCATAAGTCAGATGGTTCTGTTGAACGATTCAAGGCATGCCTGGCTACCAAAGGATTCACCCAAACCTTTGTCATGGATTACTTTGAGACTTTTTATCTAGTTACACAAATTGCATCCATATGCATCCTAATCCCCTTACAGTTGACCTTAATTGGCCTCATTACCAACTCGACATCAAGAATGCAATGCTTCATGGAGATCTCTTAGAGGAAGTCTACATGCAGCAACCACCTGAGTTTTGTGGTGGAGGGGGCATATTCTCACAAAGTATATCATCTCTGACAATCTTTCTATGGACTCAGGCAATCTCCAAGGGCCTGGATCAACAAGTTAAATAATGTCCTAACTCATTTTAATTTTCATAGATCAGCCACAAACCACTCCTTGTTCTTTTTCAAGTCGTCCAAAGGCTATGTTCTTGTTGTTGTCTATGTTGATGACATCGTCATACTGATGATAATATGATGGGGATATCCACGATCAAGCAATCACTACATACTCATTTTCATACAAAATACTTGGGCTCCCTCTGATACTTCCTCGAAATCAAAGTCCTCCATTCAGCCACAGGGATAAGTATGTCACAACGACGTTACATCTTGGGTCTGCTTCAAGAGGAAAACAAGGTCGAAGCCAAACTAGCCTCCACCCTGATGGAGTATCATATGAATCCTACGCATCAAGAAGAAATCTTTACTGATCTAGAGAAGTATCATCTTATAGTTGGAATGTTGATTTACTTAACTATTGCTTGAGCATATATTACCTATGTTGTTGGGGTAGTCATCCAAAAAATGATTGCACCACTCCAAGTCCATTGGTCTAATGTTCAACACATTCTTTGATATCTAAAGAGTGCTCCAGGATAAGGATTTATCTACAAATGTCTGAAGTCCTAGATAATATCCATATCCAGATATGTACATGCAGATTGGGTTGTTGAGTCTAAAGATGACTGTCCACTTTCATCTATTGTTCTTTGATTTCCACTCACCTAGTTTCATGGAAGAGTATAAAAAGGTTGTGGTAGCTCACTCCCACAACGTGGTAGAATATCAAGCCATGGCTCATGCATGTTGTGATCTAAAGTGTGTCTATTCCATCCTGACTGGGTTTGGAATTCCTTTCCAAACTCTAGCTATTCTATATTGTGACAACTAGGTTTCTATACACATAGCTAATAATCCAGTCTTCCACAAGCATGCAAAACACATTGAAGTTGACTTCCAATTTAGGTGGGACATGTTCAAAGACAAGCATATCATCACGCCTCAAATTAGGATATGTGATCAAGTTGAGGACATCCTCACCTAACCTCTTCCTCCTTTATTCAAGTATATGGGTGTCAAGTTGGGACTTGACAATGTTTACTCTCCAACTTAAGGGGTCGTGTTAGTATATTTGATTAGTTGGGTCTAGGCTCATTGTTTTTTCTCTTTTCTCTATTTATCCCATATACTCCCTGGATCCTATATATAGGAGACCCTACATTCTTATTGGTTTATGTAAATAATACTCCTTTATATAATAATGATTATGACATAGGTGAATGGAATTCCACTTAGGGCTAACTTAGAACCTAATCACAATAACTTGATCCCTAGAACCATATATCAAAAATGACTCCATCTTGATCCATTTGATCTACCCTACACATTCAAGGTTATCTACCTTAGTATTCTGACTTATTATCTCTAGATCTTCTTGGCTATACTTCTAAATCATTAAAGATACACCTTACCTCATATTGACCTAACTAATGGTATTGTTGATAATGATGTTCGATGTAAAACATTCATAATGTTCTTTTCTTAGTACTTGCGTGAAACACATTCCTATGATTACTATCATATTTTCTATAATTAGATTTTCAGACCCCAAGCACAAATGAACTTTTTTATCATGCATATTGGGTGTAACTATTGCAAAGAAAGGGTACATTGATTCATAGTTCATATAAAACCAGATCCAAACTGAAATTATATGTGATTCTTCATATATATATACCATTAAATCCATAGGAACGGGTTGCTGGTCCATACCTTAAGCGACCCTTATTTTGGGATCCCTAGTTATAGACCGTTAACCTATACTTATGAATCACTTCTTTCATCTTGTTTGGTTAAGACATGAACTAGTAGAAAGGAATAAGTACAAAAGAAAACATTCCCTAATATCTGGTTTAGAGATAAGTATAAATTCTTAAGTGATTTTCATCTTCTTCTCATATGTTTCTAAAAACATGTTATATTATGCTAAAACTATGATTTTTAAATGTATTTATACTTTAGCAAATCAATTACAAAGATATATCTTATTCTTTGAAATTTAAATCCCAGAGGAAGATGACAATTTCCATATATGTTGGAACAAGACATGCTATAACAATTTGGAAGTCCATCAGGATTATTAATTGTAGTTGGGTAGTAGATTATTATATCCAAAATAGTGACTTCTCCAGGTTGATGTAATATTCCTTTTGAAGTTGCCTTCGAGCCTTATGGAAGACATTTTTGTTCAATATCATGTAATTATAATTTTGTTTATTCATTGCTTATATTTGTGTATGTTTGAGCCACTCTAGGACAAGGACATTCAAATCCTTTAGGAAAAACTCCCTTTAACATACTAAGAGGAGATATTTATTGGTATATGGATGACAAAAGTGCATGTATTAAATGCAAGTGTATGCTTTAGAGTACTAAAGGGACTCAAAGAGACCCGAACATTGGCTCCAGAAATTAGGACTACTATAGACTACTATAAATTGAAATAGATCATATAGGTCTTACAGGAAGTATTGGTTGATTGATTAAACTAAAAACTAGAATTAAATTGAAAACAAGTAAGAAAACTGAAGACCAAATTAATGAAGTCTTTAGGATATTAGTTTCACCATAATGTTGCATATGCATGCATTCTATTTGATTAATACATACTTTATTACTTCTTTAGATTAAGAGTCAGTAGCTTGTACTACCCATTCTCATAGTATAGCACACTAACAACACACTATTTAGCCTAATTACTAACCTAATCATGCATTGTTAATATAGAAAAATAAATGATATGATCTATCTTTAGACTATCTACTTAGCAGTAGTTAGCCTACTTTCGTAGAGAATTATTGACTGGGTAGATAATGGCTTCTTTAACTATTAATATTTCTCTCATAGTAGTTACCAATATATCATATATTCATAGTGATCAAGAATAAATAAGGTAATGAAGTACTTCCAATATCAAAAACCAAAGCAAAGACAATCTATATTGAATCAAACATAAACATGCACGGAATCAACACCGGGTTATTGTGGGGGTTTAGCCCCTCATTTTGAACATGACATCAAAGAAAGGGAAGGAGAAGATGAAAGTCATAGACAAACATGTAACACAAGCAAGGTTGATCCCCTTTGAGGATTGTTGTAGTCGAATAGTGTTCTGATTGTCAGACTTCTCCTCAGAGGTGTCAGAATGCACCTTGCTCCACACCTTCTCCTCCCATCCCCTTTTTCTTGGACTCTGATCCCTTATAAAACTAATAGACCCCTCCTTGTAGCCACCCCCTATGTTTTATAAAGAAAGAGGCAAGGCATCACTTATCCAATGAACTGTTATATGATATTTCTTTAATTGCGGCCTTCAGGAAAATGTTGATGCCAATTCTCTATGATGAGTTAATTATTTTTATATCTCATTTTGGGTCTTCCCATACCTTTATGTTAAAAAAATAGCATCTATACTTAATCTGAACGATTGGGCCTAGGTTTTGTACTCAATGTGACTAGCCCTAGTGGGAGAGTGCATACTTCGTACCATGTTGTTGAAGAAGACCCTATATTATGCCAATAATAATCTAAAGTCTGACTTCATATTACTTAACTAGAAGAATTTGATCTCTATATAAAATCATGTTGTGATTGTTTGTCAATATAAAATAGTACTATATCAATTCCCAATTCTCCTATTTGTATTATTCTTGGAAAAAAGTTTGAATATGTAATATTGTATTTTTCTCACATAAATCATGATCCATGATGGGAAAAGGGTGTATGACATACATAGAAACTATACCCAAGTCAATGGGAATAAAGCTGGCCTTGATAATGTATTTAGTGCATGAGAACATAAATGTCATTCTCAAGGACCTCCCTATATTTTCTTCATATTATGATGTTGAGTTTTGAATAGAACTAGCTTGGGAAATGCACTCATTTCCTAGTCACCTTGTGGGATGGTTGTTTTTTAATTGAGTAAATCAAGAAGTGGTTGTAGGAATTTCTTGACAAGGGTTTTATCTAACCTAGTTCATGTCCTTAGGGAGAAAGCATTCTTTTGGTTGAAACATTACGAATGAGTAGCCATTAGTATATGATCAACCAAGTCATTGTGTTTACAAAGTATGTGCTTCCTAGGCTTGATAACTTATTTGATCAATATCGTTCTGCTCATATCTTCTTCAAAATCAACCTTTGTTCTGGGTACCACCAATTCAAGTAAAAAATGATGATATCACTATAGACTTTATAACAAGGTGAGGGCATTATGAAATTCATACTATTTGAGATAAGAGATGATGAATGTGATGAATGGAGTCTTCCAAACCTTCTTTGATAAGTTTTTGGTAGTCTTCATTGATGGTATCCTCATATATGCTAAATATGTTAAGTCACATCTAACCCATTATGGAAAGGTCCTTGACATCCTCTAAACATAGAAATTTTATGCTAAATCGTCTATATGAGTTGTAGATTAGCAATGTCATGTTTTTGGGTCACAATATATTGGAAGGGAAACTTTATTGTTGATTCTGCAAAGGTCACTATTGTTCTTGAGTGTAAAACTTATAAAAATGTATTAGATATTTGTAATTTTTAGGCACTACCAACACTTAGTTCCAAGTTTTAGTAAGACTATCTTGACTCTCACTAAATGCAAACAAAAAGGATAAATTTTTATATGGTTTGCTGCCTGTAATTTGTACCTAACTTCTTCCACTATCCTCTTTCTTCCTTGGTGAACTGATGGTTCCATTATCTTCATCAATGCCTCAATTATTGGGTTAGAATGTGAACTTATGCAAGAAGGGAATGTCATTTCTTACACCTCCCACAAATTGAAGCCTAATGGAGTAAAGTATCCAATCCAAAAACTCGACTAAGTTATCATCATTTATTCCTTGAAAATCCCTCCACGTAATCTATGGTTCTTATCTTAATATCCTCACCAACAAAAAGACCTTGATTTATATTCTAACATAGAAGGACTTGAACCTCAAACAAACAATGTGGTAGTAATACCTTAAATATTACAGTTTTGAACTACCTACCATATTGGTAAGGCAATCATCATAGTTGTTACACTTTGTAGGAACCAAATCAAGTGTGTTTCGATACTTGCCACTAAGTGGAGGAATATGTTTGGATTGTGTATGGAACCTGACGAATGTCTACTCCTTGTATATTTGTATTTTTATAATAGTTTTTGCATATTTCTATTTCATTTCACACATATTTCTCTTGTTTCTAGTTTCTAGTAGTTTATGCAATTTATTTGGTATTTAATGTGCTTTTATATCTTATTTGTAGGATCAGTACAATATAAAGAGAGAGAAAACTATCATTACATGAAAATCTCACAAAATAACCAAATATTTCATATCCTCACTCGCTAACTCCAAGAACTAAAGTGGGGATCATTAAAATATACATGGTCAATAAAATTCATCTAGCATTCACATTTAAACTCAGAACTGAGTGATTCTTAAGCTAGTGGATACATTATTCGATTCTATAAAAAACATGCATATATAATAAGACATACCAGTTGACACAGTCACCCTTGAATCATCTTACAAGTCATTCAACCGGTTCAAGAAAAATGACACAAGAAAATCCAAGAAGTTTTGATACCCCAACACTAGAATGACTCTAGATTCCATATACAATGTCAGAATTGAGCGACTCAAATTGAGTTGGAAGCATAACTTGATTATACACAAAGTATACATTTACTAAACATTTTTAGTTGGCTAGTTGACCTTTTAGTTTACCAAAACACCTATGACATAATTATACAGTAAAAAAACCCACAATCATTGGATTTATTCAAATTTACATGAAACCATTGGGCATTTTGAAAGACACTTGAGGGATCACCACCATGGAAGCCATCCATGACCTATTCAGCCACCATTTACAACCCTATCCATAACTAATAAATGATGAAGATGAAATCTAATGGCTTGATGGGGAGACACACTTTTCTAGAGCTAGGGATCTGAGACTACAAATACCATTTAAGAGTGGTGACAAGACCAATAATCTTCTCCTATGTGTCAATCTTTTCTCCATGAGATGATTATTGTATCTCTCTCTTTGTATTAATAATAATATTAAAGAGTGAATCATTTACTAGGGTACATGGATTAGGAATGTTGCCCAATCTTGTACTCTAGGGTACATGGATTAGGCATGTTGCCCAATCTTGTACTCTCATGTTATAAATTGCTATTCACATTATTTTTGAATTGATTATCGATTGATTGATTACTTGATCTATAGATTAGAAATGTATTCTACATTCTTGTTAGAATCTTAGATGTAGAGATATTGAAATTTAGAATTATAATACCAATTAGTATAGTTCAACCCCATATGAAACCATAGAAGGGAGATCTGTACATAAGTGAGCATCTCTTCAATGGCATCCATAAACAAAATATTGAGGTGTAGATTTTTCATGTATTTGGTGAAATTGTCATATACCTTCTTCAGGTGTGCATTAATCATCTTATAAGGGAAGGGGATACTTGTAGTGAGTGGGTCTCTATTTGTAATAGCTTCTTCAACATATTAAATTGTCTTTTCCTTGGCAGATTTCTTCCTCTTGCTTTTTAGTTTTGATGTTGTCTTCTCAATAATATGTGTGGAAGTTTTATCTAGTTCAACTTCAATAGTTTATTTTTGGTCACTAGGGACTGCATTGCTCTATTATTGAGCTTCATGAGTGACAATCTACAGAATGGTCCCTGATCTTAGAGTGGCCATCTTGGAAATTTCATGGACTTCAAGATTTATCACTATAGTGGATGGAATTCTCCCTATTGAGTTCTTTACAATGTCAAATAGATTTGCAATTTATTGATTAATCATGTTGTTATAATTTCAAAGATCAGATATATGCCCTATCACACATCCCATTTTATATTGCATCATGCTCAACATGTTGTTGTTATTGATTATTATTTGGTTTAGTTTATTGTTGATGTTATCTTGTCTCTTAGAAAAGGAGAACTTCTCAAAATTAGGTTTAGTTGATACTAGATTTAATTTTGGTTTGGATTCTGAGACTGGCACTATTTTTGACATTGATTTTGGTTATGTTATTTGGAAATTGTTTCTATCTGGCTGATAGTTTGTATCGTGATTGAACCTAGATGGTCCATTGCCTCTCCCAAAGCTAGGTCTTTGAGGTGGATTTTTAGAATTGTTCAACTTGTGAGAATTTCCCTCAGCATTTGTGTTACCATATGAGAATCCGTGATGGTCAAGTTTCAAAGTTGGTGTAAGAGACATTATATGTGGACCGACCCTGGTTATCTTCCTCATTGTGAGTAATATGCAACAATTAGTTTGATAATTGCTTTTTGCACACGTTATACAATTCATGGTGGTCTCAACATGATTCTTCCTTTTGAAATTGGTCTCCTTCAAGGTACAAACGTCAGTAATTATCTTGTCAAGCTTTGTAGTTGGAGCTTCAAGGGATTTAGAGTCAACATTGGTCCCCACAGTGAAGACATTACCAATTGGTCCTCTTTCATAACCTAATCCAGCTTGCAATGCAGCCATGTTTTCTATTATCTGATTTGAATGGGCTCAGTTATGGAGCATGAAGTCACCTCCATCTTTACTATTTATGGATTTTCTCTTGCTTTGACTTAACTTGTGATAAAAAGTAGTTACGAGATATCCTTCATCAAAGTTGTGGTGAGTGTTGTAAAGAGAGCGTTCCTAGAGGGGAACCACTCCCTACTAAAATAAAAAGGAAACATCCCAAACAACACACCAAAAAAACTTTTTCTCGAAAGGGATGAAACCAAAATTTTCAACATTATTGTATCATAACACAAAGTAGCAACAGAATAAAAGATGTATCTAACCATTACAAAGCTTCAGATCATAACTACTCTTTCACCACGCATGGTGATATAAAGGAAAACTAACTACATAAAGGACTAGCTGAGGATCACCTAACAACTTCAAGCAAAGTCTCCCATGAGGTCAACTACCCTTGTTGTGGTCTAGGTCCTCCTTGATTTCCTTCTCCTAGTCCAACACTTGGGGTTGGAAGCATACCCCACAAAAGAAAAGGAAAAGAGAACATCAGCAAAAAGTTGGTATGTTCATGAGAAAAATGAAATTGAGAAATATATATTAGGAAAGGGGGACATCAAGTATAAAAAGCTTTCCATGAAAGAAGTAAGAACTGCCCAAACAAGCATAAGAGGAAGGAATCACTATCATATGATAAAGGAAATACTTTCCATAAAATCAATAATAAAAGTGGTGCCACAAAAGCACACATAATATTTTTGGGCACAAAACCATAACAACCTACATGTAGGTGAGATGAACATAGCACTAGAACAACATAAATAACAAAGACAGCCAATCCTCATAAACTTGTAACCTGATAGAGATTGGCACATAACCAAACTCCCAACATAAAAAATGTGGGCCAAACCTCATAAATTTGAAACTTGGGTATGGGGCACATAACCTCCATCCCAAAAATAAATAAGGGCATATAATCCAAAAACCTATGCAGTTATATTACGCTAGGGCTACTGAGTCACACAACATGCTTAATAGAGAGGCAAGTAAAAAGTATAGTCGGAATAAAAAGTTTGTCACCACAAAAATGACAATCTAAGCAACCACCACAAAAGTGGGAAAAAATATATCACATATCACCATATCATTAACAAAGCATAAGAAAAGACCAAAAGAATGTCCAAAGATCAATAACAAATAAAAGGTACTTCTCATGAAACATATTTTCCAAAAGAACAAGACATGGTGTAGGATAATGTCTATAATACCAAGAGAAAGAAGAATATAGGTTATTGCTCAAATAAAATAATAGGATATGAAAAACATACCCCTTCATAGAGTATAATAGTACAAGATCACTTCTAGATCCAAATCTAGGTTTCCAAAGAACCTATTATCATGTATGTGAAATTAGGGTTAGAATTACATTGATTAGGAAAAACTCTAAAAATCACCTTTTTATTATTAATAAATAGGTTATCAAAACCACACCATATTTTAGATTATATTTTTTTTAGTTCGAAACATATTTTATTATATTTTCTAACATTTAGATATTTAGTTATGAGTTTTTCAAGTTAGTACTTATTTAGATTAATCCATTAAAATTACTTATTATTAATCTTTGGATTTAGGCGACAAAACCAACACCATTAGAAAGTCTTTATTTTTCTGAATCCAATGACTATTTATTTGTATTTTTCTGTTCAGTAAATAATTATTTATCATTTTTTGAAAATCAACCAATAGGAAAAAGAGAAAAAGCCACGTCATCGTTTACTTGTGAGAAACAGAGAGAGAGGGTGTAGGGCCCGACCAAAAGACCAGAAAATCCCTCCGCTCGATCAGAGAGAAAATAGAGCAGAGGGTGGGGTAAAAACATAAAATCACCACAAGGATTCTTCCCTAGTTGCTCGCGACATGGCCGACGAAGAACAATCTTGGCTTTTTGAGCATTTTCACATTTCTTGACCAAACTCACAGATCAGCATACCAAAAGAAAGAGCAAAAAAAACCAGACTAGATGGTACCTTCAACTCATATGGAGGTGGTGTGTAGAGAGAGTGGTGAGCACCACAAGTCTTGGAGAAAAATCAATCACCAACGATCAACCACGTGAGCATGAGGGAAGTTGAGAGGATGGATGAGTTGCAAGGGAATCCAACAAGTCTCGGGGATGGGTATTTATAGGTGAGGGTGTGGTTTCTAGGATTTGCAAAGATAGGGTGAGAGGGCATCACGGTGATATTTGGGGTTTTCTCCAATCTTTACCAAAATGATAAAAATTTAGGATAGACCTATGTGGAATCGAACAAGGACAGCATAGGAGCAAAAATCTTGAGAAAAGATGGAGTAGAGAAAGAGAAAATTGAATTTGAAGATTCGCTCAAACATGATTCTATTCCTCAATCATCCTCGAGCTAGGAAATGACACTCGACCATCCGATCCATGGATACATGTCTACTGATCAAGCACGGCCATCCAATTACGTGGAAAGGACATAAAAATGGCACTTGACATTAATATCATTCCCAATCTTAATCGGAATAAACTAACACACATAATTATTTAATTTTTTTCTCACTCATTTGAGGGTGCAAAGGTAGCCCAAATTTAATGAAAATTGGCATCTAAGCTCATTTGATATGTATAATCTAAATATGCAATTATTTTTTCCTTCTGAGAAATTTTGATGTGCTAAATAAATCAAATCTTATTTTCTCTTTCCTCCTTCATTAATGGTCATAAGATTATCAAACTTTGAGGAAACTTCACCCCCAAGTCACATTAACTGTCTTAGATACAAATTTACCATCAATTTTAAATTTTGGAGTTGTTTGTACCTTTATTTAATATTTTGAAGGTTCTACACACTTTCTCTCTCCTAATTACAACTTTTAAGCAAACTTTCTCCAAATTGAGTGAAAATTCACCCAAAGGAATATTTTAATGAGTAGATTTAGAATCTAATATTATTTTCCACTTTTAGAGTCATTAAATTTTTGATTTAATATTTTTAAGGAAAAATATATTTTCTTTTCTGAATAAAATAGATATGGTTATTATTATCCTAAATTGGTACAATTTGGTCTCCAAGACAAAGCATATCTAAAGAAAATTAAGATGAGGTTATTCTTATCCAATTACTTCCTCTTTTATTAATTTTAACCCATTATCCACTATTTCTATTATTTCTCTTATTAAATAATTCGACATCACATTACCTTTCTTAAAGAATTATTATTTGTATTTTTATCTCCTCCTTGTTCTAAAAAATCTAAGGAAAGATCTAGAATGAGTCTACTCTATCATCACCTCATATAAGTTTATTTATTTCATATTTAGTTGAATTATATGTCATTATTCTCAATTATGGACACCTGTCCTTTTATGTACATTATTACCTCATGTGATACATCTTATGTACCTTTTATTGATCTTATGATTAATTTGAATGTATTAGGTAATATTAATTTATATTATACATATTAGGGTGATTTATTCATACATTAACATATTTAGGGTCACTAAAGAGCATACCCATATCCTTGTTTGGCTAAACCCCAAATACTAAGGTTTCTAACTCCTTAATCCTGGAATAAGATTAAGTTTTGGGTTTTGGTATGTTACAAGTGTAGTCTGTCTGATACTCTAGATAACTCTCACGAGCCTCACTCATGTTATTAACAGGTTTCTACATGAAACTAGTAATCTTATTCCTACAACAATTATCTTCTCCACTAGAAAGAACATGGTGAGGAAAGCATTTGCTTGGGTTCCCATCCTTGGAGTCTCTCATGCTTTATGATTTAACACCAAGAAAGAGCTTATCTCTTAGAGAGAACCAAAAAGCTTTGCAATAGATTATTTCCTTAGGAACCTTGTAGCCTTGATGGCATCAGATGTGTTCTTGAATGCACCAATATGATTATATGGATTTTCCTCCAAAGAGTTTCGTCTAAACTCCTCTACTGAATTACAACAAAAAAGGATGGCATTATCTTGAAGTTTGCAACATTAATTATGGGGAGAACAACTGGTTGTCTTGTTTCACTAGTGTGGTGGAAGTCAAAAGAAAGAAGAGACGGCTACCAAGTGGGGTTTGGTTTTTTCCAACTTCACCTACAACTCCTCCAATAGGCATTACTTCTGGTGGGGGTGGTTTTCTAATTACCATCTCCATTTCCTCTTACATTTTCTCTTACAACCCCTTGAGTGCCCATTCCATCTTCTATTAGTGAAGAAAAGTCCAAGTCACACTAAATACATAAAAGAATTGTCTAAGTCAAGATGAGAAACTTGACACATTTAATGTACCTTCAAGATATAGTGTAAGTGTGTAAGTGTACTTAAAGAATATGCAACTAAGTTTATTGCTACGCTTATAAGCACCTACATAGCCTAAGTAGCCCTCAGGTCCTTCGCATTCGTTGATTTTCTTATCCCTGGAAACAGATCCAAAAATTGACCACCTACGATCGTGCATCCAAAATGAAGGAGGATTGTCAGTAATCAGACTACAAATTTATAACTTGATACTAAGACGCCCTTAACAGACCTTGTGCAGTAAATGAGGTCAAACTTCGGGACAAGGGGTGACAAACTATTTAGGATTAATGGCCATATCTTAGCAAAGTCAATCCAAAAAGGAGATAAAGTGTTCCTTATGGAACAAAGTAAGAAACAAAGAATAAGGGAACATAAGTAAAGTAAATCTAAGTCAACAAGATTAATCGAGTGTAGAATGTTTTGGTATGTTTCACTATATAGATATGTCTTCGGTTGGGTTTCATCATTTATGAACTCTCATCAACATGCAATACTGACACACATTGTATACCCTTAGCATAGTTTACAAGAAATCAAATTAGTAATTATTCCTCCTCTCTCGAGATCGGGTTAGATTTAGATGATTAGCATGTTTCTCTCTCTCTCGAGATGACAATTAAACAATAAAAATACAAACATATGATCAATACTCTAGTATTCTAACATTTTCATGTATTCATGCTACTCAAACATAGATCTCAACTTATACTAATCTTTTGATGCACTCAAAATTAAACACCACAAGATGGTAGCTAATCATGCAAGTAAAAATTCAAGAATAAGAGTAAGGAGATAAACATTTATTAGAGATATATACATTAAATGGAGTATAAGTATTTACATGTTGCAAGAGTCTTTGTGGATACTCTCAACTCAAGTATATGAACTAGCCACTCATGTTCATGAGAGACAATACATTTTTATAGATGAATGAGTCCACAACGAGATGGATGAATGGAGGGGTAGTGAACATGTTACAACCCCAATTTTGGGTTCTTTTGATGATAAATGCAATTTCTCTTAATAATTATAAATAATGTTGTGATTTGATTTGAAATGAATGAATTTCATTTATAATAGCCTTTGTTGGTTACTTGGTGGGCTTTATTGGCTATTGGGCCTAATAACAAGGAAAAGAAAAAGGAAATCCAATTAGTAAATGAACAATTAATAAATGGAGAAAAGAAAGATGTGGAAACCTCTAGAGGCAAAGGAATATCCTCAAAGTGTGGATTTCATGCCTTTTGGGTTCCTTGGGTTCCAAGGAGTCCAAATTACAAAGATAATGCAATAAGAAACTGAAAGGATTAATTAAATTTTGTTTTATTTAGAAGAAACGTGAGGTAATGATAATATTACAAGAAATATGTGGAAATATGGATAATGAATCTATCTTGGATGAGATTTCGTGTCCACATAGTTTCTAATGGAAAAAGGAATCAAAATCAAAGAAAATAAAAGATTAAGAGAGAGAAAATATGCATAAAATATGCCTTATTAAGAGATAACTTGCATATAAAGAAAATTAGCTCATAATTTCGATTTTGAGTCCCAAATTTGGTACACACGTGGATTTCCCCTAAAATTTGAGATTAAAATGATAAACGGTTTCAGAGATATGAATTTTGTAAATTTCCATATAGTGAGAGGATCGATATTAAATGTCACGATCAGTCATATTTATTTTCTAATTTGTGTTTTGGCGCACGCATCAACAACCCTTAGATCTGGGATCGATAGTGGTTGTGCCATCACCTACCTCAGGTAGGAAAAGGAAAGAATAAGCAGAACAGGAAACTTTCCCGATCCAATTTCTCTACACCCAATGAATGTGCAAATATAAAACATGTACCAAGAGATTTAGGAGAATAAATCACACCTAGTCATCCTAGGTTTTTCCTAGTTTGAAGGCATCTAGAAGAAATGCCCAAATCACTTAAAACGGCAGTGATGACCAAGGGTTGGGAACCCTAGAAATTGACCCCATTCCTATAAATACCACCCCCTCTCAACTCCTCTCACCCTCACGAACCCAAATGACGTCTTCCCTTCTTCTTTCATGCCCTATCCTACCGGGATCGTCTTGCTCCATTGAGCTCCTCGTCACGATGCCATTGCGGGAGCCTTTGCTGGATCAGGGTGAGGATGAAGAGTAGCTGCCCTTCGATCGGAGTCCACCGTGGACCAAAGGCGCAGACCAACGACTAGAGTTTGTTGTGTTCTTAGCAGCTGGTGAGTGGGCGCACGCAAGGAGGATCATTGGATCGCAATCGGTCAATGACAACCCAAGATCTGAAGGCCAGCGATTTTCCGAGAAACCCAAGTAAGTCGCCTCTCTAGTCGAAAATCCAAGAAAATGGTATAATCTTGTTTAATTCCTAGGAAATAATTGGTAACTCAGATTAAAGAGTATTTTATATCAAAATTGATCAGAAAAATGCAAGGAATGCAATAAAAATGTCATTGAAGCCTAATTCTTCTTAAAATTAAAAAAGTATGTAAAGATGCTATCTTTAATGGTTTATCTAATGAAAAACCAATTTTTTTTATGATTAATGAATTAGGAAGGGTTATATGGATGATTAAAGTTGATATTAATCTGTTGATTATAAAAAGATGCATTAAATCTAAAAGGATGATCTTTATGCATAATTTGATTAATTTAGGGTTCCATGAACATAAATAAGCTTTAATGGGCCTTGAAACCCTAATGTTAGTAATTATGTTTCTTAATGTCTTTAATTGGTCAAATTCATGTATAAAGTTGAGATTTGATAGTTCTAAGATATTTTGAGTATAAAATTTCCTAATTGTGGATGAATACCCTTAAATTAGTAATTATGGTTTTCTAGTAGATAAAGGTGGAATTAGTGATAAATAGAGTCCATATATGAATTGAACTATAATGAAATATGAGTTATCAATTTGAAAGAAATCTAAGATGATAATGAGGCTTAATGATCTTGACATGACTTAAGAGGATAAAAATGGTGATTTTAGTATAAAAGAGAAATAATAGACTTTAATTGGGCTTATGATGAAAAAACTAGGGTCTGTGAACTAAAAAGAGCATTAAAAGTGATAAATGCAGAATGGAGGCTAAAACCTTAATAAAACCCTAAAGTGGCCTAGAAATCCTATGATGGAATCCAAGTCTATCTTGAGAATGTTTTGAATAAACTATAACACTTGGATGTATTGTGTTAATTTCAGGATATTGTTGATTGCTTGTTTGATTGTTCTTTATCATTATTGCTTGGACATCAAGTTGCTTTGGATCACGTATGTGGTTAATTATGGTTAATCACATTAGTTTCCCAAAGGTTTTCTGCATGATTAATCGCATTGAATGCAACCTATCAGTTTGGATGTTCATACTTGCAAATCATAAAGTCATCATGATTATCACAATTATAATATAAGTGTGTATTCTCGCACCTACATGCCACCGTGATGGATGATGAAAAAAGGTCAAGCCCAGGAGGGAAGACCCATGGGTACCATGAGTGGTGACCCCAGACACCAAGCTCGGGATTGAGAAGGTGGTCTTTGTTGCATGACTAATGGGCACCATGAGAGGTGACCCCAGACACCAAGCTCAGGATTGAGAAGGTGGTCTTAAGTCAATGGCAAAAGAGAAACCCTAAGGAGGGTATTCCAGGGTTAGGGCAAAAGCGGTGGAGAATGTCACATTGAAAGCGTAAATTGGCTTGTTAATTAACTTGATTGTGATATTTAGATTGTTAGCCATATTTGTGAAATTTTGGTTGTCCCCACATACCAGCATATTCATTTATGCTGACTGACGTTTTGTTTGTCGACATTTTAGGTACAATGTTGAAAAGGACAAATAGTAAAGTGACATATTATGAAAATAAGAATTAAAGTGTAAGGAGGATTAGTTAGAATAGACTCTAGTTGTGAATAGAAGTAGATATCCAAGTTTTTGAAAAAGGTATGCAAATTTTTATTGTATTCCAGCTTTCAGTATAGTCTTGATAGAATTTTATAATTATTATTGATTATTTGTCTAACCATTGATCTTGTAAATTGGCATAACAGCTCTGACCTCTTGGTCTCCCTTAATTGGGGGTTACTGGGATGTGGGGTCATTACATTTGATATCAGAGCATTGGTTCCTCATTTAATCCTTAATAAATATAAAATTTTACAAACTCTATAGAACCCAAGGGAGTTATTAGAGGATTTTTAGAAAGACAAAGGTGTCAAGAAAAGGATCACATGTGGGGGCTGGCAATATTTTCCTCTGCACTGCTAGTCAGAATATGAGGACTCCCAGATCTGTGTGACTTCCTGGCCAATATATTAGGATTCGACTTGAAATAAGATACCTTTAGGACTCTCTCACATATTTTCATCCCTTCGCAACCCTAATTATATTAGGATTATAAGATTTAGGGTTTTCTCTCTCTTCCTCACCCTCTTGAGGATAGGGTATGCATGATAAGGTTAAGGAATCCTCCACAAAAATTAATAAAAAGCACATAATTAAGATGTCATGGACATAAGCTTAATAGTTTAAGCGTAAACTAAAGAATAGATGCATGCTTAGGTCGTATGACATGTGTTGTCATGAGAGACCTGAGGTTAGACCCTCTCGTCAGGAGGATGAGTAGAGAATTGGTTTTGAAGGTAGAGATCTCCATTAAAGGTAGAGACCTGGTACATCCTTTGAGGATGATGCTAACCCTAACCCTAAGTGGTGGTTAGAGAGAGATGACATGATGAGTTAGATTTCATGGTAGACCATGTGTGTGGGTGAACATGCTTTTGGTTTGGATACCCATGATGATATGAGCCATGTGAGGTTGGTTTACCTAGTACCTTTGGTGACCCAACCTTGGGAAGGGTCGTGCATGTTAAGGTGAAGGATAACTCCTACATTGATGAAGTTAGTGATGACCATATAGAAACCCTATGAGCTTATATGAGCATGGCAAAGTTGCACCCAAAGTACATCAGCAGGGCTGACAGTAGGCGGTATAGGTGTTTACCCTTTTAGGGTTAGGAAGAAGAGTTCCTTAGACCCTAGAAAGGTATAGTAATGAGTTGTGAGGCCTTATACTTAGTTGGTTGTCCTTGAGGAGGACTCCACCCTGAGGTGTTACTCAAGTGGAATGATAATAGGAAGTGCATGTCTTACCTTGTACATGCTTGGTACGTGGTTACAGGGTTGAGCATGCAGTTGGACATCAGAAAGGTGAACCTAGGGTTCCTAGACCTAATAGGGGAAGTAGTAGTGCTTGGTGTACCTGATGCTCATGATGAGATTTGAGTTTCCATAGATCTGAGCATGACGCTCCTCATGTTTAGAGGAATGGGAACCCTTGAGATTAAGGTGTATGTTTGATGAACCTCTCATATATAGGTTGGTGACATATGATGTTGGTCCAATGTTGAGGAATGAGAACAAGTATGACCTACCATGGAGACCTAGCATGGTTTAATAGTGGTCTTCTTGTTAGCTACGTGCCTTAGTAGCTTGCTAGGGTTAAGCATACTCATCTTGATGTAAACCCTAGGACGTTTGTTACCTTTGTTGCTATCAAGAGATAGTTTCCTCCCATCCTGGGAGAGGACCCCTTTGTAGGGTATGAATTTGCTTTTGTTGGGTTTGAGGAAACCCTAGGAGGTCTCATAGGATTTTAAGAAGCTAAGTGGAAAGTACATAGTATGAGAAAGAACCTGTAGACCCATAGATAAGCATCTCTAAGTGCATGTGGTTGTGTTACCATGGAGGTAACTGGTATGGGGCCTGGCCCAGGTAGGCAGGTTTCCATGACACCTATGAAACGATGAAAGTCAGCCTGTGAATGCAGAGAGAGATGATGGAGACTTGGGTAAGGTTTCAAGTTGGATACGTACTATGTTAGAATCCTAAGTCTATCCTAGGGTCAGGTGGGGATAAGACCGATGGGAGTAGGAGTTGCCTAATTCCCTAGTTGCACGTGACTGTAGGGTCGGGAGGTAATAACTGTCATTGTCTGAGGGCCATGGGTTAGGAGATTGATCACCTTCATGAACTCATGGGACCCAAAGGGAAAATGAAGAGGGCACTCTCTGATGCATAAGGGAAGAGGGATGACCCCAAAAGTGTCAGCACCCTACAGACCTAGAGGAGATGACTAAGGATTATATGATGACCCAGGGGGTTTGAGACAAGTTTTTCATGGAAGTTACCTGGATATTGAGATGTTCATGATGTAGATGCATGTGAGGCACGTTTTAGTTTAGATTTGTAGGTGCGCTGGAAATGTGGGATGTACCATCTCTACTCTTGGAACGGGAAGAACACTGTATTTGGACTGCAGCCAAATGCTTATTTCCTCTTGTTATAGGAGTGAGAGATAGAATAGTATGCATGCCATACACCAAGGATAAAGATAATGTGAGTGGAAATGTTGCTATGATGCATGAGGATGGAGATAATAACGTACCCTTGTGGAGTGTAAGATGTGTGGATGTTGTATAAACACTAAGAGAACTAAGGTAGTCATCTTATGAGGATTTTTTTATCATGGGATATATGGAATTTGTGAGCTATACAAGCTTGAGTTCAAAAACTAAGAGGATGAGCTCAGAGTTTTCTTGATGGATATAGACTTAGAGTTTGAGATGAGATAATAAGTGGAGTACTTGGAGGTGTATATCTTCAACATTACCTTACACATAAGGATGTGAGGTGGTAATGGATGCTCTAGTTGAGATGCAGCTGCCTAGTTTAGCAAGAGGCTAGAAGAGGTTGTTAGGTTAGCCATCAGTTTGAAAAAGGAGATATGTTTAGCTAACACTCATATGTAACGAGATATGTTGATCAAGTTAGTGGTTATTTGGTTAGCTAGCCTAGTCCTGGATGCGATAAAGGATGGTTGTAGAACCTCAGATGCACTTCTATGGAAAAGAAGGTGATGAAACCCCGACTAGAGTGATTTAGGGTTTCCGATGAATCAATCTTGAGGAATCATGACATACAGGAGATCATGATTTTAAGTCACCATACACCATGATACTACTAAGATGGTAAGTTTCAGTAGTACTTTGGATGTCTAAGATGAAGTTGCATGTGGGTTGTCACCATGCATGTCAGGAGGTGAAGGATGAACACCAGTAACCCAGTAAGTTGATACAAAGGATAAAAAGTCCCTGATAGGGAATGGGAGTTCATCACTATGGATGTCTTGGTAAGTCTCCCCTGGACCAAGGAAGGTCAAGATGTAATATGAGTTATGGTAGATCGCCTTACCTAGATGACATAATCTAAGAGAAAGAGAGAGTACTGTCAGGGGACAGATCTGGTTGAACTACATGCAAGAGAGAGATGGTTCAACTACACCATGATGCAAGTTCAAAAGTTCTTGAGTGTAACCTAAAGATTCACTTCCATGAGGTGGAAGAAGGTATATAAAGAACTCAATGCTAGTACAGTTTATCACCCCTAACTGATGATCCAGACTACAGGGTCTGATGAGAGCATGTGTGCCCGATCAGTGTGATATGTGGGGACAGTTCTTGTCCTATGAGAGTTGTGATGTTAGTCACCATAGCCAATATCGGGATATAAGAAGCTCTGTAAGGGAGGTTGTGTCGATCACCGCTTCATTAAGATGATGTTGGTGAAGGGACCCCGCGAAGGTCAGAAAAGGACCACAGTGTGTGCAAATGAAGTTGCTTTGATCATGTGATGGCCAAAAGTGAACCCAAGGGAGACATGAGTCATGAGCTGATGCAAAGCATACTAGCATGCAGTTCACTGTGGGGGAATATGTGATATAAAAACCCAACCCCTCTGAGCTATAGCTGAGACAGATGAGTCCCTGATACATGGGTCCATTTGAGATGGATTGGTGGAGATGCTTGTGTATAGCCTTACCCCTCAGGATAATGTGATATGTGATCAGTTCCATGTGTCCCACTTAGAGCACAATGTGAGGTACCCGAGCCATGTGCTGAGCAATGAACCTAGTGAGCCCCAGGGGAGGCTAAAATGTCCTGAGTCACATGTGAGGATTCTAGATGCCAAAGTGAAAGAACTCAGATAAAAGAATATGTGATGATAAAGGTTCTTTGGAAGCACCACGGATAGGGTAAAGACACATAGGGGCCAATGATGGACATGGAAAAGTTTTATTCTGAATTGTTTATATGTTTGGTGGAATTTTGAGGGCAAAATTCCTATAAGAGGGGAAGGATGTTACAACCCCAATTTTGGATTATTTTGATGAGAAATGCAATTTCTCCTAATAATTATAAATAATGGTGTGATTTGATTTGAAATGAATGAATTTCATTTATAATAGCCTTGTTGGTTGCTTCGTGGGCTTTATTGGCTATTGGGCCCAATAAAAAGGAAAAGAAAAAGGAAATTCAATTAGTAAATGAACAATTAAGAAATGAAGAAAATAAAGATGTAGAAACCTCTATAAGGCAAAGGAATATCCTCCAAGGGTGTATTTTGTGCCTTTTGGGTTCCTTGGGTTCCAAGGAGTCCAAATTGCAAAGATAATGCAACAAGAAAGAGAAAGGATTAGTTAAATATTGCTTTATTTAGAAGAAACATGAGGTAATGATAATATTACAATAAATATGTGGAAATATGGATAATGAATCCATCTTGGATGAGATTTCGTGTCCACATAGTTTCTAATGGAAAAAGGAATCAAAATCAATGAAAATAAAAGATTAAGAGAGAAAATTTGCATAAAATATGCCTTATTAAGAGATAACTTGCATACAAAGAAAAGTATCTCATGGTTTCAATTTTGAGTCCCAAATTTGATACACAGGTGGATTAAGTCATTATAGACTTTCCCCTAAAATTTGAGATTATAGTGATAAACGGTTTGAGAGATATGAATTTTGTAAATTTCCATATAGTGAGAGGCTCTATATTAAATGTCACGATCAGTTATATTTATTTTCAGATTTTCATTTTGGCGCACACGGTAACAAACCTTAGATCTGGCATCAACAATGTTTGTGCCATCACCTACCTCGGGTAGGAAAAGGAAATAATAAGCAGAACATGAAACTTTCCCGATCAGATTTCTCTACACCCAATGAATGTGTAAAGATAAAACCTGTATCGAGAGATTCAGGAGAACAAATCACACCTAGTCATCCTAGGTTTTTCCTGGTTTGGAGGCGTATAGAAGAAATGCCCAAATCGCTTAAAATGGCAACGATGGCCAAGGGTTGGGAACCCTAGAAATTGACCCCCAATCCTATAAATATTACCCCCTCTCAACTCCTCTCACCCTTACGAACCCAAACAACATCTGTCCTTCTTCTTTCATGCCCTATCCTACCAGGATCATCTTGCTCCGGTGAGCTCCTCGTCGCGATGCCATCGCGGGAGCCTTTGCTGGATCAGGGTGAGGATGAAGAGTAGCTGCCATTCGATCGGAGTTCACCGTGGACCAAAGGCATGGATCAACGGCTGGAGTTCGTTGTGTTCTTAGCAGCTGGTGAGTGGGTGCATGCAAGGAGGATAAGTGGATCATGCTTGATCAACGACAACCGAAGATCTGATGGCCAGCGATTTTTTGAGAAACCCAAATAAGTCACCTCTCTAGTCGAAAATCCAAGAAAATGGTGTAATCATGTTTAATTCCTAGGAAATAACTGGTAACTCAGATTAAAGAGTATTATATGTCAAAATTGATCAGAAAAATGCAAGGAATGCAATAAAAATGTAATTGAAGCCTAATTCTTCTTGCAATTCAAAAAGTATGTAAAGATTCTATCTTTAATGGTTTATCTAATGAAAAACCCTAATCTTTGATGATTAATGAATTAGGAAGGGTTATATGGATGATTAAAGTTGATATTAACCTGTTGATTATAAAAAGATGCATTAGATCTAAAAGGATGAACTTTATGTGTAATTTGATTAATTTAGGATTCCATGTATATAAATAAGCTTTAATGGGCATTAAAACCCTAATGTTAGTAATTATGTTTATTAATGGCTTTAATTGGTCAAATTCATGTATAAAGCTGAGATTTGATGGTTCTAAGTTATTTTGAGTATAAAAGTTCCTAATTTTGGATGAATACCCTTAATTTAGTAATTAGGGTTTTCTAGTAGATAAAGATGGAATTAGTGATAAATAGAGTTCATATATGAATTGAACTATAATGAAATATGAGTTACCAATTTGAAAGAAATCCAAGATTATAATTAGGTTTAATGATCTTGACATGACTTAAGAGGATAAAAATGGTGATTTTAGTGTAAAAGAGAAATAATAGACTTTAATTGGACTTATAATGATGAAACTAGGGTTTGTGAAATAAAAAGAGCATTAAAAGTGATAAATGCATAATTGAAACTAAAACCTTAATAAAACCTAAAAGTGGCCTAGAAAGCCTAAGATGGAATCCAAGTCTATCTTGAGAATGTTTTGGATAAACTATAATAGTTGGATGTATTGCATTAATTTCAGGATATTGTTGATTGCTTGTTTGATTGTTCTTTATCATTATTGCTTGGACATCAAGTTGCTCTGGATCAGGTATGTGGTTAATTATGGTTAATCACATTAGTTTCCTGAAGATTTTCCGGATGATTAATCTCATTGAATGCAACATATCATTTTGGATGTTCATACTTGCAAATCATAAAGTCACAATGATTATCACAATTATAATATAAGTGTGTATTCTCTCACCTACATGCCACCCTAATGGATGATGCAAAAAGGTCAAGCCCAGGAGGGAAGACCCATGGGTACCATGAGTGGTGACCCCAGATGCCAAGCTAGGGATTGAGAAGGTCGTCTTTGTTGCATGACTAATGGGCACCATGAGAGGTGACCCCAGGCACCAAGCTCGGGATTGAGAAGGTGGCCTTAAGTCAATGGCAAAAGAGAAACCCTAAGGAGGGTATTCCATGGTTAGGGAAAAAGAAGTGGAGAATGTCACATTGAAAGCATAAATTGGCTTGTTAATTAACTTGATTGTGATATTTAGATTGTTAGCCATATTTGTGAAATTTTGGTTGTCTCCACATACCAGCATATTCATTTATGTTGAACGACATTTTGTTTGTCGGTGTTTTAGGTACAATGTTGAAAAGGACAAACATCAAAGTGACATATTATGAAAATAAGAATTAAAGTGCAAGGAGGATTAGTTAGAATAGACTCCAGTTGAGGATTGAAGTAGATATCCAAGTTTTTGAAAAAGGTATGCAAAGTTTTATTTTATTCCAACTTTCAGTATAGTCTGGGTAGAATTTTATAATTATTATTGATTATTTGTCAAACCATTGGTCCTGAAAATTGGGATAATGGCTCTGACCTCTTGGTCTCCCTTAATTGGGGGTTACTGGGAGGCGGGGTCATTACAGAACAAGTCAGAGAAGAAGGAAGAAACATAACAAAAAATATATGTAAGGGAGTATTGACGGTCGATTGAAACCTCCTTCTCATTAGAGGTGATGGCGATGGAGATGATGCCTCTGGTAGTCATTTTCCTCTTGAAGACGGTCATTAAAACCCTTATAAATGGTGAAGAATGATGGAGAATCTCAAACTATGATTCCTGTCCTCCAGTAGTCAATGGTGAGAACGGAACTCGACAATTCTTCATCATAATGGTGAATGTGTTTTTTAGTGGGGTCTATGTACCCTTATTTTTAGTGTTTCTTGTGTATCTAAGGCACCTAAAAGTGTAGGTTACCTCACTTGCATCCAAGGCCTCAGTTCACATGCCTTGGGCCATGTGTCTAACTAATCACATTGATGATGTTCTTTGGATAGGATTTGTCAGGGAGTGGAGTTTGAGAACATCTTCATCGGTGGATAGTTTTCTACTAAACCATCAGAGAACTTCTTGACTGACCGCCAGGACTGGTTGTACACCAAACACCAGTGTATGTTGAATGTTGAACACTCGTCGGGCTGTTGTCACTTTTGCTCGATCATTAGAGGTTATTGGAAGGCTCAAAATTGGCATCGGTGCTAACCCCTTGGTAGGCTTCAATGCAAACTAATTGTTAGTGGAGTTTGGTCTACATAGGCTTTAGAGTTGATCTTTATAGAGACATAAATGTCAGGCATCGAGCTACGGTCCATACTGGGTGTCGTCGGGTCAGGCACTGATGGATCTTTGGATCTTTTTTCGATGGGTGTGTGATGGCTTTCCTGAGGGGAGCTCATTTGTGCTGTACTTTTCACTCATTCAATCGTTGGGCAAAAACTCCTTGCGCATGTGTCATATCCATGAAGGGAAAAAATGTTGGATGCAAGTAAAAGTGAGATTTTTTGATATTATACCTAGAATGATAAGAGAAATGAGGGATAAAATGGACATAAATTGGATGTTGTCAATTTATTTATAGGAATAAATATCACGTGAAGATATCATACTTTGATGGTAGATGACAAGAAAACCTTAAATAGTTATCATCAACATTTATTAAAAGAATCATATCTTTTTGCTCTTGTTATAAGAACTTTAAGTAAGAAGCTTCATTGATATTTATAATTTCATGAGGATTCTTGTTAGCTTCTTAAAAAGTTTGCGTGATTCACACAAAAATTTGTAGTTTGAAATTTTGATATCATATTTTTGAATGTGTAATGAGATTGTCCTAAATTTGTAAAAGAGACAAATTACATATGAACTTCTTTCTTACATCTTGAGAGATCTATTGGTGATGCTTCACGGCTTCCTATCTGATGTTGAGTAGTGCATGTTGTATGCATCTTGTTGTTGCTGCACGATTTTTGTTCTTGGGGTTTTCACCTAGAAGACTATGTGCAAACTACATATCCACCTACCTATGCTTCGAGGCCCTTCTGTTCTATGGTGCCCCTCTTATGCTGAGCACAATGTTTCATGTCCCTTCTTCTAATGATGTTTGAAAAACATGTATTAATGGGTTCAAGCTCCTAATTCATTCATAATTTTAGACATGTTTTGATCTCCTTCAAATTTGGATTATAATTCTTCTTTGTCGATGTGATAAAATTAGTCTCTCGAATTCTTTATAGCCCTCCCCTTTCTATACTTTTAACATACTAAAATGTTTGTTGGTGTGGTGTTGGATCCACCACATAAATAATAAGAAGAGCAACATGATTATTTAATAAAAAAGACAAATCACATATAGCTATTGGTAACAAAATACTAAATCTAGTCCTCAATTATTGTTGAAATGATAAGGCATACAATAAATAGAAATTTAATTTCTTATAGATAGAGGATACCATTAATTAAGTTTAAATAAAGGTCTCAGAATCATATTCAAATATTATACATGACTTTAGAGACAAGTACTTAACAAACAATACAATTTCTTAGAGATCTTAAACAATAATGTAGCCTTGTTAAATGATTTATTGTGTCACAATATTTTGTTGGTAAAAAATGAAGGTTTTTAGATGTAACGTTTTAAAATAGTCATATAAAGACTCATTGAAGTCATTTGCAATTAATTGATATTATTTGGAATTATAGACAATAGTTGGGGTTTAACACAACTACCTAGTATAGAGAGTTTATATGTATAAGATGGAAAGCTAAAAGTAGGTGGACATAAATCTCACCAAACAAGAATAGTGTGGCTTATTAAAATGTATGTTGTCTCAAGAGGTTGATTGTAATCACCACAAATATAATGATTACATAGTTAATTATGTTGAAAAGGAAGGTGTTTAGAAATAAATCTAAAAATTAATTGTACGCATATTTATTGAAGTCATTTAAGAGTAATTTATGTTATCATAAATCCTAACAAATAATAGGGGCCTATCACAATTACCTAGTTTATAATAAGAAGGAAATTTAAAAAGATGATAGAATTAGATTTCAATTCAGGAACTGAACGACGAAGGTTCTCGAGTTGAATCCACTACCAAAAAACAAGCTAACGCGGCTTCTGTGGAATTCTATGTCGGCTGCTCTACATATTGTTCTTGTCTTTTGAACTATACAAATTTTTTTCTTGAGGGGGAGGGGGAGGGGGAGTGCTTTGCCCTTGTAGAAACATTCGAGTCCCAATTTGATGACCTAGAAAATGAAGCGCCTTACGGAAGCTTCAAGTTGAAAAAATCGTTATGTGAGATATAACTCAAATGTGAACAAAGAAAATGAGAACAATCACCCATTCGATAGACAGGATAATTACTCCGAATGAGACAACATATTTAGCAAAGAAAATGGTAGATTTTATTAATCAAGCTCAAAATAGTTATAAGGATATGTTACTCTCTCATAATCGTTGCACCTTACAATAAAATTTTGTAACCCACTGTAATATTCTTTTATGTCTGTGTATCTTTTTGACACCTTTTTTATGCAACGTACCATTTCATTTAGTCTTATTTATATAATATCCATAGGGTAAGATAAGACTCAACAGAAAATAAATATATAAATCAGATAGGAGAAACTGAGATTGTAGGAATAAGTAATTGTGAAGAATAACGAGAAGATAAGACCAAGTAAAATAAGATAGAGAGAGAACATTGCCATTATATAGCAACATTCTGGAATTTCCTAGTACCCTTAAGTTTATACTATTACTTTGAAAAAATAAGATTAGAGTATCTCAATAGAAAATTCCATGTAGTCGGTCTTTTATAATTAACTTGTGTCTTAAGTGGTTCACTTCTAATTATCTTTTGGACTGTAGGGAATTGAATTAAGGGGTGTCCCTCCATGCTTAAATCTTCGACCAACGCCTGGATCGATCACTATGCCCGTTTGGGTTGCTCTGACCCGTAATGACTACCCTTATTGCATTAGCTGCCCCTTTTGGTGGGTGTTGTAGGTTGAGAGGCTCCATCAACCTCTGTTGATGTGCTGTACTCTTGCGCTGCAGTTACCACACCGGTCCCTCTTACCAATATATGCCCGTTTATAAAGAAAACCCACATCACAACAATTGCTTGACCACATCAAATATTCCGCGTCCGCCCACTAGCCCAAACAGAAGCCGATAACAGCCAACCAACCGTGCAAGCTTCTTTGACATGGAACCTAGTCAATTAAATAGCACTGCTAAGTAACAACAAAAAACAAACTCAAAAGTGGGATCACAAATAAGTGGGGTCCTATGGTGGCGACTGAAAAATGATCTGCTACTAGAAGACGAAATGAAACCGAAGACTGGCTGGCAACTCGCAAGCAATCTAGTGCGAAGCCTCGCCTGCACATACCAGTTGACGGATAGTGATTCGCGTGGTGCGTTTTTCCTTGCTGGTAAATCAAACACGGTTGTCTACGCGGAGTTTATTCTGATCACATACATTAGCGATACTTGCTGCCGGGATCTTGCCTGATGCTTTCTTTAAGCGGCAACTGGCATAATCAAGCAATGACGTGGAGTCAAACCTCCTGTGACCATCCTTTATGTCTATTTATGTGCCCAAGATAGTTTATCTCTTAGTTTGTGGAAACCATAAAGAAGTGTATGTTTGGGATTCATTAGGCACAATGTGCCCGTCAAACCTAAACCCCCAACGATGTACCCTCCCTCCAACAAGGTCAACGGTCATTCACTAACTCAAGACCCAAAGCCTCGTTCCTTAAAATATGTCATTGATTAATTATGTCGTCACTTTGTTTCAGCGAGCACCAGGAGCCTTGCTTTGCTTCTAGATGCTCAACATTATGGGGTTTACCAACGATCATTAAAGAACGAATTCATATAGTGCTTAACTCAGCTAGTGCTAGCACAACGTAGGAGGGAAAGATCAAAATATCAGTTATTAGTTACTTGTCGTATCATGTTATAATGTTTATGAATCAACCCACTTTCTTGCCTCGAATACGTTTACTTATTTTGTTTTATTTTTTATTCCTTAGTTTTACTGTTTTCATTTATTTATATTGAAGCACCGATGGGGGCACGGAGTAGTTAGCGACGACAAGGCCGAGTTAGATTATGCAAGTATTGCGTTTGACCTTGCTCGCCAAACTTATGCTTAATTAAACGTTATTGCTTCAAAGCTTGCTAAATCTGAGCAGCTTCAGTCAGAATGCATTATTTTGGTAAAGATCATGGTTACCCAGACAATAATGTTGTAAGACTCAATAATGGCACTAGTACAAATTTGATATTTTTTTTTGAGAGCGTACAAAATTGATATATAACGTCACATTTGATGGCGTCGATTAAACATAAAAAACTGACGTCATAAACCAACGAGTTGGCTAAATACTACAACCGTCACCAATATGTGAAGTTCGACCGATTTAAAAAAGATACAAGTACCGATTTTGCTGTAACGTCGGTTTATTTAAATAAAACCGACGTCTAAAATTACCTGCAAAATACAATTTTCCAGAGAAAAATATTTACTTCCAAAATTTTCAATATGGCATCGGTTGTACAGAAATGGACGACACAAGTTTCGCGCCATGGTCCCGTGAATTTTTTTCCCTTATTAGTCGTCGGTTTTTTGTCAGCAACAGTCGACTAATCACCCAACGTGAGAAAAAATATATTCCCTCATTAGTCGTCGGTTTTTGACAAAGAACCAACGATTAGGTGTTTTCGCGTATTGTCTTCCCGTAAATATTTTCTCCGCAATTCACTTCTTTGGCGTTGATTTTTATTAGGTAACCGACAACTATGATAACAAAATATTTTGTTGCGATATATGAATAGACATCGGTTGTATACCTAGAAATCGATGACTAAAACCCTAATCGGGTGTAATTTTTTATTTATTTAAAATTGCACTTAGTTGTCGATTTTTCACGTGTGGTCGACGACTATTTGTATTAGGCGTCGGTTTTCACAAACAGCCGACAACCAAATGTAACTTAATACCAGCCACGCAAAACAGACTCTTCATCTTCTCTATTTCATCGTGATTTCATTAGGGTGATCCCTTGCCGACGATCTTCTTCCTCTTCCACACTGTTGGCTTGTCCATTCCTCACCGCTGAGGAGCTGTTGTGGTGGAGTTGTTGTTGCTGAGGAGCCACCGATGAGGAGGTCTACTGGGAGGACGCCGCTCCCAGTGAGCCGCTCTGCTGGGAGGACGTCATCGTCGATGAAGAGCTATGTGTAGGGCTGTAAATGGGTATGGATAGACCCGCAGATCCGTAAATTCAGACCCTTAAAAAATACGTCACAGTTCTAATTTTTATACCCTCATACCCTTGGACCCGTATACCCTTGGACCCATATATAAGTGGGTCTAATAATGGGTATGCTTGGACCCAGACCCGCTAGACCCGTGTACCCACTATACATAAGTAACTACTTAAATAATATACTGTATATATATATATCATACTTTACTAGTCTAACTAATATAATTCTTGACATTATATCCTACTCTAACCACAATAAGTTTGAGATTAGTCATATAATTAAGAATTAACTATTCTAGTTACAATAATGAACATCATATGTAAACTTAAAATCAAAATATCTACTAATTTATATCACTTTCTACAAAAGTCAAATGTTATGATGATGACTACAAATATGTAAACAATTAACTTAATTAACATTAATATATAAAATATATCATTATCTAATATAACTATTGCATATTAATATACTACATAATAATAATATCTTGTTGTATTAAAATATATAGAACATATTCATTTTTCTTACATAAACAATATGACCTTTTATAGAACCGCTTACCCGCACACCCACACTGCATACCCGCTATTATTGTGGATACGGGTATGATGCCGGTCTAAGTTTTGTATTTTGTAGGTCTAGAACCAAAACTGAACCTGCTAAATTATATGGGTATGGGTATGGCCAGACCCGCACCGTTTACACCCCTAGCTCTGTGTTGCCGCAAGGTGAGCCACTTTACTGGGAGGACGCCACCACTAGTTATGAGCTCTGTGCTCACTGCCGCCCGAGCTTGGGTCTGGCCTGAGGATGATGGAGCTCACCGGCTGCTTGAGCTTCTGCTTCCCCTTGTGCTAGGTAGGTTTGATATCCCCAAACAGCTCCCCCTGTATTGGAATAAATATTTATGCATGTTTGAGCCATGAATCAAATTTGACAAATATTTGAACTATATCTTAACTTGATAACAATGAAATGTGACCTAATGTGCATGTTGCTATATTTGAGACCTAATCTTGTACACATTTCACCCTAATCTTGTATTCACTATATTGCTCAAATCTTGTGATCAATCTATCTAAAATATTAAAACCCTAATGTTAGATCTTTGATTTTGTAGTGATGTGTCATCCTAACATCTACATGATTCCATATTGTATGATTTATATTGATGATGATAATGCATGACCTAGTTTGAAATTTTGAAATCAATTATGAATCTCTCCCTCCCTAGCTCATGACTAATTTATGTGTAATGATTATCTTGATGATGAACATACATGGACAATGGAGATGTTGAAATTAATGTTATAGAATATGATACCTAGATTAAATGATGTTACATGAAACCTAAGATATGAACGATGAAACTAGGATTATAGGTATAGTAATGACAACATATCTGTATTTTGTTGGCCTAGAAACCCATCCGATATTTAATCATTAGGAGTAAATCTTGGATAGTCTCCGGTTTGGGACCATTCTTGAATACTTAATCTCACTTAGCATGTAAGTGTATAATGTATATTCAGTTTTATGATGTTTCGTCAGCACTTTCCCATTTGTTCTCTAAGTACATATGTTGGTGGGCATTTGCCCATATACATCTGTGTATTTGGAAAACTGCGGGGAAATGCTACCAAAATTTTCTTGAAAACTGAATACATATTATACACTTACTAGTGAGATTAGGTGTTCAAGAATGGGATAGGTAGTATGCATTTGTTACATATAATTCCCTAATCTTTTAACCCTAAACCTTAATCTTTTAACGCTAAACCCTAATATATACTTGTCTTCTCTTTGATCATAGAATGGATAGATCATGGATGTCCATTCCAAATCATTGTACCCCAGAGTTTATTGCTGGTCTTGATCAGTTTATTAGATTTGTGGAGGATCATAGGAAACAACCTGGAGATAGGTTCTATTGTCCATGCAGGCATTGTGGTAACAACTTGAAAGTCAACACTGGCGACGAAATCAAAAGTCATGTCATGTACAACAGGATTGTACAAGGTTATACATAATGGTACAGGCATGAAGAGATTTCAAACCTAAAATCAGTAGATATCGATAGTAGTGTTTTTGTAGAAGAAGAAATTGTCTCCGATGACATAGATGTGAATGAACCGATTCCAATAGACATCATTGATGAGATGTTGGATAGTTGTGGGGTAGAGTACACTGATCCACCTCCCATGTTTAGGAACATTGTGCATGATGTTGAGAGACCGTTATACACAGGTTGTACTAAGTTTATGAAGCTTAATACTATGTCGAGATTGTATAAGATGAAGGCTAACAATAGATGGAGCGATAAAAGCTTCATGTCATTGTTGTCTTTGTTGAAAGAAATTCTTCCTGAAGGAAACAAGCTTCCAATCTCAACATACGAGTTAAAGAAATTATTGTGCCCAATGAGAATGGAGGCTAAGAAGATACACACATGCCTGAATGATTGTGTATTATTTCAAAAGGACTATGTGGATTCGAAATATTGTCCAAAATGTGGAGTGTCAAGGTATAAAATGACGACTTTGGGGAAGTCCAAAACTGATTTCCCTATCAAGGTGATGTGGTATCTACCTATAATACTACAGTTTGAAGTCCAAAACTGATTTCCCTATCAAGATTATGTGGTATATACCTATAATACCACAGTTTCAACGCTTGTTTGCCAATCTGATAGATGTGAAGAATTTGAGGTGGCATGCAGAGGTTAAGAATAATAATGATGGGATCCTACAACATGCATCTGATTCCCCACGGTGGAAGAAGATTGATTTATTGTACCCTAAACTTGGTGAAGAAGTCAGGAATCTATGACTTGGGCTTTGTACTGATGGTATGAATCCATACGGGATATTGAGCAGCCAACACAACACTTGGCATGTTATGCGTGTTATATACAACCTTCCTCCCTGGTTGTGTATGAAAAATAAGTATGTTATGCTGTCATTGTTGATATCGGGCCCTAAACAACCTGGAAATGATATCGACGTTTATCTTGAACCTCTGACGATGACTTAAAGAAACTCTTGGGTGAAGGTGTGATGACCTATAATGCTTCACGTAGATAGACATTTTGTTTGCATGCTATGTTGTTTTGCACTATTAATGACTTTTCAACATATGGAAATTTGTCTGGATACAATATAAAAGGATCTAAAGTCTGTCATATATATGAAGAGAATATTGATTCAAAACAACTAAAACATGGCGGTAAGACTGTATATCTTGGTCATCAAAGGTTTCTACAAAAACTCCATCTGTACTGAAGGTTGCGTAAAGCGTTCAATGGATGGAATGAGGAACAGAGTGTGCCTAAACCTATACTAGGGGAGGTTGTTTATGATAGAGTAAAACAATTTATTAATGAATTTGGTAAGAGATAACAATATACCATGCCCACACAAAGTGAAAAATCTTTATTCAAGAAGAAATCAATATTTTGGGATCTTCCTTATTGGAGTTCTTTGGCAGTTAGGCATTGTATCGATGTCATGCATGTTGAGAAAAATGTATGTGATAGAGTCATTGGTACTCTGTTGAATATACCATGCAAGACTAAAGATGGGATCAAATCCAGAATGGGCCTACGTGCTTGTTACAAAAGAAAGCTTTTTGTGAGTGCTTGATTATTGTTAAGGTATTTCAGGGTTACTCTTCCAACATCTGTAGATTGACATCAATGGAAGAACTGAATCTGATAGATCTTAAATGTGATGATTGTCACACTCTAATGTAACAAATATTGCCCATGGCCATTCGATCTATACTGCCAAAGCATGTAAGGTTTGCAATCACCAGAATTTATTTCTTCTTTAACAGCCTATGCAGCAAAGTTATTGATCCTGAGAATCTCGATAAGTTTCTAAGAGAAGTGGTTGTTACCCTATGTCAGCTTGAGATGTATTTTCCTCCTACATTCTTTGATAACATGGTATATCTTGTTGTCCACTTGACCAGGGAAGTGAAAATATTGGGACCATTTTTTTGCATTGGATGTATCCTTTTGAACGATACATGAGCATTTTTAAAGGTGATGTTTGAAACCATTATCATTCTAAAGGGAGTATTATTGAGGGTTACATGGCAAGAGAGGTTACATATTTTTCAAATGACTTTCTGAGTGGTAATGACACTCCTATAAATGACAAAAATATTGAGGAGTATTCTGGCAAAGGGATTTTAGGATCAAGGATGAAAGTAATCAGCCATGACCTGTTGGAACAAGCTCACTTGTATATTTTACACAACATCGACGAAGTGAGTATTTATATCACAAAACATATCAATTTCATCAAGAAACAATATCCTCGAACCAATTCAATGTGGCTTTCTGGAGAGCATAAAAAGACATTTATTAAGTGGTTTGAAGATAATGTTTTATATAAACTATCTCAAACACCAAATAATATTCCTGAAAATATCAATTGTCTCATTTTTGAACCAAAAATGAATGTTATGTCTTATCAAGGGTTTGACATAAATGAGTTCTCATATTACACAAAGTGTCAAGATGATAAGAGCGTCGTCCAAAAAAGTGGGGTCACCCTTCAGGCGTCTTCATTATTTTTTTCTAGTACGAAAGATAAGAGTCCACGTAAAGCTAAAATATCATATTACAGTGTCATTGGAGACATATGAGATTTGACTATGTAGATTTCAGAATTCTACTCTTTAAGTGTAATTGGATTGATAACACCAAAGGAGTTATAGTGGATGAATTGGGTTTCACATTAGTGAATTTTGAAAAGATTAACAAGAAGGGTGAACCATTCATATTGGCATCACAAGTGAAACAAGTATTTTATATCGATGATCCTGCAAATGAAAAATGGTCAGTTGTTCGTTATGGTAAAAGACAATTCATTGAAGGTCATATAGATGAAGAAGACTACTTTGATAAGTATGATGACTCAAGTCCATTCTCAGTTGGGTTGCCAAAACCAAATATTGAAGTTAATGATGACTTATATGTGCATGGAGATCACACTGAAGGAATGTTAAATGATAAAAGATCTAAATATTAAATGCATTTTTTTATTTTTTTAAATGTTAAATGTTAAATGTTTTTTGTATGTTAAATGTTAAATATTTGATTTTTTTTGTAACACTTTCAAATGGATGACCATGAGTATGATGATTGTGATGATGATTACCATGAGGGTGAGGCGCCGCCTCACAATATAAACTTTACAATATATCCTATATCTAGCTATATATATGTCCATTTATAAGTTATATCCTACATGTGTTTTTTGTCAATTTTTAGGTTGATGATGTACCCCCTAAAAACCTTGTGGCACTTAATGAGTAGCAAATTTTTATTGAAAAAATTAGGGGCATCACTATGTTGAATAAGTTCCTACAACAAAGGGGCAATGGACCAAAATTAGTTGTGGATTTTGATCATGTAGGAAATCCAATTGGGGTCAACCGCATCTCGTTTGTTTCATATCTTGGGGTTCTTACTCACAGCCATTATGGTGTAAATGCAGAATCTTGGCATACCATTTCTAAAGGGAGGAAAGACTTAGTGTGGAAAGAGCTATGTGTGAGATATTATCATTTGTAATTCTATTTTTAAAGTTATTTACAATTCTATTTTTTAGAATACTCTATTAAATATATAAAAATTTGCAGAGTATATTTGAACTGGATGAAAGTCTACATCGTAAAAAGGTGATGTAACGTTGTGGGAGGGTCCTAAGGAACTATCAGACAACTCTCCACTGTCAATACATACGAGATGCTGATAGGAGGAAGAAGTCGCCCCTTGAGCAATGGAACTACCTGGACCTGGTTGAGTGGGAGGCGTTTGTTGTCAGGAGAAATACTAATGAATTCAAGGTATTAAGTATCACTCCCAATTTAATTAATATACATTCTTATGAATTCACCTATTTACGATTGACCTTGACTGTTACTAACCAATTCAATGTGATTACTAACAAGGATATGAGCGATGCTCAAAGAGCAAGGTATGCACTGAATGTGTATGACCACACGATGGGTCCAAGTGGATATGTAGCTCTTCACCAAAAACTACAAACGTCTTTCGTTTAACAGCCTAATGATCCTAATACTGAGACTGGTGAGTCATTTACTATTACTCCCGCACCTCTGCATCACCATGATGTATGGATAGCTGGGAGGCAAAATAAAAAAAGGAGATATAACCAACCCCACAACTGCTGAGGTGGCTGCAAAAACGATAAAATTCAACTCTCAAAGCAATTAGTATTGATGATTGTTATGTTTACTTACCAATTTCTATTGATGATGATTAGTGAGAGCTTCATGAGTAGAGGAAGAAAGGCTCATTCATCCCTGAGGGCACAAAGGATGAATTGACAGTTGCTCTCGGTAACCCAGATCATCTTGGACATGTTAGGGCTATAGGGATTGGAGTGGGCGTAAGAGCGTTCTTTGGCCCATCACAATGCCAACATGTCCAAAAAGGAGGAATTTCAAAAGATAAGGTAACCTATTCTATTTTTAGAATGTTATTGGAAAGGGAATCATGAATCAAAAAGAGATTTTTTTGGCCATGTATAGGTAGATGAGATAGTTGATAAGAGAGTCCAAGAAGCATTGAGCAAGTGGTAGGCATCTCAGTCTACCACTCCGACAGTACCTGTGGTGTGCCATTCTTCCCCTACGATAGAGGTGGTTGGGAGTGATCCTGTAGAGGTGGTTGGGAATCATCCTATAGACCCACCACCTAGAACGTCTAATGTAAGTATTTTAGTGACATAGTAGCTAGTCTTTTCTAGATGATATATTTATTTATGTATATAACATACTCTATGTAAATTTTTAGGGGTTGAAGCCATGTCGTCTAAAATTAAAAGAATTTGTCATTACAGAGGGTGAGTCTTACCCATGCTTTCCGGGGCACACAATTCATGGCACTCCAGTACTTGATGATGTGATTCGTCTGAGCCATAGGCTTGTGTTCACTACTTGGAGGAAACATCCATTGCCTCATGTCCACCCAGATGCTGACATGCTTGGTGAAGCAGAAGGAGGAGTGATCTTATGGCCCGAAACAGATGTCATCTATATTGATCATGTATGGTAAATTTACATTATGTTAAGAAAGTGTATATGTATATACATGACAATTGATATGAAATTATATATACATGACAAAGGGAAGAAACCCACTACAGCTCATCCTCCTCCACCTCCACATCTTCCTAAAGTACCTGGTTGGCTTGCAAAGGACCTATACAACTCGTTAGGTCCTCAATGCAGGGGTATGATAATATGGATAGGCGAGCATCCCAAAAATTGTCCTGTGATTGCTTCTATTAAGGAGGAGGATGCAGGCCAAGCATACGATAATAATATATTTGTACAAGATATTTTGGAGTGGTTTACTTATGCTTAGTTGAATACATCTATCATAGAACTATATATATGGTGAGATCTTATTTGTATATTTATATACCTTATTTTATATATGGTGATTTATTTTCTTATATATTAATGCATATATAATTTATGTTTTGCAGCCACTTACATATGGTCTTTACAAAAATTTTATTTACCCATGTGGGATTTCTAATTCCATCCTTGATCAGTCGTGCACATAAAGACCCTTCATCAGTTACTTGATATTTCTCTATTGCTTTTAAATATTTTGGTAAAGAAAAGAAGAGTGTGACAATAGCTCAACTCAATGTTGAGTAAGTTTGCTTATATTCAAACTTCAAAAAATTATATTTTATTGTGGATTTTGAGTTATATATTTTTGACTTTCTTATCTCTAGTTGTAAACATTGGGAGTTACTAATTGTTGTCCCCAAGATGTTGACTGTTTATTATCTAGACCCTGAGGAGAATGACTTAGACAGTCTGGGATACACAATGAAAATGCCATTATTTACGTGAATTTTTTTTATATATTTATATATGTTAACATCTATTATAACATTACTATTTAGTAATGCAATTTAATATGTTACATTCACGTGTAGGGCTTTAAAAGATTTCAAAAAAATTGGAGGAGACATGGGCAAGTAAAAGAAATCGTTAGTCTGGGAGAATGTGAAAGTAGTTTTCTGACTCCAATGCATATATTATATATGAACTATGCTTATTTTTATTTATTAACATTTTGTATGATGAAATTTTTAGTGTGTTGTACAAGACAACAGATGGACATGTACATACTACGTGATGCGGTATATGGACCTAATTGTCAGATATGCTACACAAGAAATCAGAAACATACAACAAGTATTATATAGTCTTGATCATATTTATAGTCTCATTAGATAATATGAAAATATCAAACTTATTAATTATATATATACAACATTCTCTTTGCAGGTGTTGAAAACTAGTGACTTTATTATATGGGAAAAGTTATTATATGTACACGATCCCTATATGATGGAACAATTAGATGACATAAGAGAACAATGGACAAAAGCCTTTGAAAGGGAGGCAATTTTTTATTATAATTGGGGTAGTGATGATGATAAAGAATGAAATTTCTAAACTTTGATGTCATAATTATTTAAGTATTTGATGACATTTTCAAACTTTGAAAGACAAGCTTATATGTACAAGTGTGAATGACTTTTTTTGAATTATCTTATTGAAATTTGATCTATATACATGTGTGTGAATGTGAAGATGAATGAATGAATGTGCTTCTACATGTGTGTGAATGTAAAAATGGTTGAATGAATGGAACTGCAGGTTTGTACATGTATGTGAATGTGAAAATGGTTGAATGAATGGAACTACATGTTTCTACATGTGTGTGAATCATGTTAATGAATTAATTGTATTTCTACGTATGTGTGAATCACATGATGTATATATAATCTTGATCATCTTGTATTATTACATGTTTGTGATCTGTTGTTAGCTGAAATCAAAAGATGTTATAAACCTGCAGTTCAGAACTAAACTGCAGGTTATGTATCCTGTTGACCAGCCGAACAGTAGGTCTGCAAGCTGATAATTAAAAAAAACATAGTCGTCAGTTATTAAAAAAACCATCACTCAATGTCAACGACGTCTGTTAAATATAGGAAACCGACAGGTATGCTCTAACCCGAGCCAATTTTTTTTGTTCGAGCAAGGAGATAAGTGTCGGTTACATATTAAAAAATCGACGACTATATCATATTTTATTTTGAGATATGGTGATAGGCATCAGTTTTCTAAGACGTAACTGACGCCTATGGTCCTAATGGTGTCGTTTCTTTTTTTGGTTGCAATCGGAGCCGGATCTATATTGTCAGTTCTGGAGCCAATGCTGCGTGATTCTACCTTTAGTGTCACCCACTTGGGTGTCACTTAAAAACTGACATAAAAAGTCCATTTTAACTGACGTTAAAGGTGGTATCTGTACTAGTGTGTTTTTCTTAATCAATGAGTATCTAAAAGTAGGATCATAGAAATTCACACTTTTGAGTAAATTTGACAAAATGGACAATGTCTTCAACTCGTTGTTGATGTGATATACTTGTTCACTTATTAGACATGCGGTGTTGGAGGTAACAATAAGCAAGTTCTACAACATAAGTAATTTTCTTGAGGTTATCTTGTTACTAGAATCATATAGAATACATGTTATTGATGGTGTATTAGATAATGCTCCTCATATGTTATGAGCACATACCATCATATTTGAAATGATGCTTCTACTTTACTTTCAAAGAGGTTAAAAGAAATGGCATAATCCAAAATTGTTCAAGTTGTAGACAAAGCACACGAAGGGTGAAAATGGTACTTAATTCAATATTTGTTCATTGGAATGATTTTTTTTTATATTCCATTTAATGAGTGGGGATCAGTCCACAAAACACACAAAAAGGGTCCCAGTTGTTGTTTTTTAAACCATTTTTTCTAATGCACCAATGGGTTTCAATCGCATTACTCGTGACACAAAGCAACAATATTACTTTACCAACTGAGCTAGTTTTTTTAAGTGTGGTAAGAATGTTCTAGTATAAAAATCCTTTTCGATATGCCTTTGCAAAACAATTACATGAATAGAGTCCGGTCAAGGAACAAGTGATGGATATATTAGTGTTAGTCTCTTCATTGACTCCCACAAATGCATCGAGGGATTGCAATATTGGTCATATGTTTTCTAGTTAAAAATATATATTGTTCATATAATTGCAATGACAACAAAATGATTTGAGATTTGAACTTCATCATTTCATTCCACATGCTTCGTAGGATTCAAAATTCAAAAAATGTGACTATCTTCGTACGATCCAAAATTAAAAAACAAAGACTTTATCATAAATACTCCGTGCTTTGATGAAGATAGGAAAGAATGACGTTCACAAATTGATTGATGTACACATTTTTCTTGTTTAACTCTTCCAGTTTTTACAACCACAATAAATTGTGCTCACTATGAAATTTATAAAGACAAACTGTTTTGAACAGTGGAATTCTTCTTTTTGAAAGAATGGCCACGTAGTCCTTAATTAACTGTTCTTCTATTATGACTTTAAGGATCTAAAGGAGAGAAATACATGGTTTTAGATTTGGAAGTTGTGTCATCTGAATTTCTGTTTTCATCGTTCTTCTTGTAGTCACTTTTATCTATGCACTTTTAATTGCGGGAAATTATACTTCGCCTTAGTTTTTCGATTTGATGCACTCAACTATTTGCTTGTACATTTGACACCACACAACCTGCATTCCAACATAAAGATATGACTAGATGTGACCTGTACAGCCCAACCTACCCCTCTCACAAGCAAGCCAGTGAGCAGCCTTGCAAGCATCTACAGTTGGCCGATAGTCAATAGTATTCGCGGTGCGTCTTTCCTAGCTGGCAAAGTAATTGGGTTGCTATCTCGAATATCTACGTTATGCAACCACAGACTCTCACGAATCAGTGTTCGTGCGAATCGTTTCCGCATCTGAATGCCTTCATTTATGTTGAATAGTTTTATGTTATATACTTTTATTTGTTTCATCAGCTGGCTAGCGTCAAGCAACCTAATTTATCACTGCTGTTATCAATGGTCGTCCGTTACCCCTAACGCCACTAGGTCTGTTGCTTCCTAATAATAATTTGTATACTACTACTAAGATTACCTCCGTAATCATACATTGTGGTGGCGCGTTGTCTCCATATTAAACATCGGGGGAACATAAATATCCACCTTTGATCCAGCTCCCAATAGCTTCCCGCCACATGATTTCCTTTATTGCACCCTTCCACTTCTTCTTTCAGATATTATGGCGACAATTGAGAAAACCTGGGTATATTACTAAGGACAAGTCAAAAACTTCCCCATGCTCAAGGTTTTATCTGTCTTCATAATGTGAAGTATTTGCAACAACATAAGAGTTTTGGGTTCCCTTTTTTCGATAAACCATTTTATAAAACATAACTAGATAAGTGTACAAAATTCAAAACCATAGTTGCTAATAGTGTTCACAACCATTGATTAAATCACCAGAGGTGGCCCAAGGTATCCATGGTGATAGTTTGAGGCAATGTGGTTTCCTATAAGTACCTAGGGGTTGGGCTTATGGGGGCCTTAAGTTCAACTTTGGTGGTATTTATTGGAGAAAGAAACAAGGTAACATGGTCCTTTCGGGTTGGGCCTATGGGGGCCTTATCAGAGATCACCATGGTCATGTGGTAGTGGGGTTCATGGGTCCTTCCCCGGACCCAGACCTAGTGGGACCCAGACCTAGTGGATTGCTATCTTAAAGCCTTAGAAGTAGGTTTGGATTTTTGTATCAGTATGTGCAGCTAGTTTCAGCGAGTCTCAGGATAACAAAGCTTGGGTGGACTACTAGCCTGATCCACAAAGAGGTAAATAGACTATCGACCCATTTTGTGGGATATGGAGCGGGTTTAGTTGAACCTTATAGCTTCCTTTCTCTTTCTAGAATACCCCCATTTGCGAGAGGAGTTTACAAAATGGAAGGTTTGGGTATCTCTCATCTGACTAGGGAGGTTAGAGGCTCCCATAACCTTTTTATAGTTATACACCTATGTAAGGACCCTGACCTGCATTTAGGGTTTACCCTGTTTGTTTTGCTTAACCTTGGTGGTTTGATGCTTGCTAATCACCTTTGAGGGGTGATTAGGGTTTTGTTGTGCTTTGTTGAGAGTTGAGGGGGCTACTTGCAAATAACCCAAGTTTAGGGTTTTGTGTGCAAGTTGGTCATCTTGTGAGATGTTTTTCCCTCTTTGCTTCCTCTAGGGTTGAGAGGAAGGCTTGGACTTGTTGTTTGAGTTCTTTGGGCCTGAGTTGAGCTTGTTTGGGCCTTGAGATGTGTTGTTTGGGCTTGTTTGAGCCGTGTGTCGGCCATGGCTTGCCTTGTGTCGTCCAAGGTGAGTTTGTGTCGACCTAGGGTGTGTGTGTGTCGTCCAAGATGGTCTTGTGTCGTCCAACACCATGGTGTGTCGCCCAACAACTTGTTTGTGTCGCCCAGCAGGAGTTCTTGCTTGTGTCGCCCATGTGGTTTGACCTTGGTTGGTGACACTTGGTGCCTAGCTTGGCTTGAACCCTAGGACAAGTGTCCCTTGGGTGGACGACACATTGCATGGTTATACCTTGGTTTCTCCTCCCCTTCCTTCTATATAAGTAGCTCTTCTCCTTGCCTTAGTCTTCTTTGATCTTTTGGTCTTCCCTCCACCTTGAGTGCACGATATCCCTCTCCATCTTGCTTGTGTTAGCCGATACACTCCCTTGGAGTTGAAGTGGTGGCCGATACACCTTCTTGGAGAAGCCGGTGGATGATAGCTTTGGACCTTGGAGCTAGGTTGGACGATACCCCTTGGAGTTGGAGTGCTTCTTCTTCCTTGGAGCTCAAGGCGGGTTGCATAATTTCTAACCCTAACTCTTTACCTCTAGCAATAATCTTGTTACATGTTAGTAGTTAGCTTAGTAGCTTAGTTTTTTACCTTGCTTGAGTTTCCTTTGGTGGCTGATATACCCTTAGGGTTTAGGGTTTCTAGGGTACCTAGTGATTTAGGGTTGTGTTGCTGTGAGTTTGAGGTTGATGGTGACCTAGGGTTGGGTGATATCCCTTTGTTGTGGATGTGTTGGACGATATCCCTGAGGTTGGACGACATGGAATCTTTGCCTTGGAGTTGGACGATAGGGTGCTCTCTATGTTGAACGATATGGAACCATGGGCTGGACGATATGATGAGTTCTTGAGGTTGGCCGATACCCTGCCCATGCGTTGGGCGATAAGGTGAGCTATGGTGTTGTTGGCCGATATGACTAGGTTGAACGATATCCTTTTGATGGGAGATAGGCCTTAGCATCTTGTTAGTCCTTGTGGTGGATGACAGGGCCTTCTTTGTTGAGTTGATGGAGTTGCACGACATGCAAGAGATGGTGTAACGGCTGACAGGTGTGAGGGTGTATCGGGTGATACCCCTTGAGTGTGACGGGCGTCACGCCCTCCTTTCCTAGAAATGTGCTGGCCGTTAGGCCTTGTGTTGTTGCACGATATGTGGGAGTGCTTCCCTCTCTCCTTTCCTTCTTTCTCTCCTTCTCTCTCCCAGTAGTTGTGAGGTTGTTAGACAAGTGCTAGCCGAGGATGTCGGGCAAGGTGGTGGTTGTGACGGGCGTTGCCCGGTTGAGTGTGACGCGCGATACTCCCTGACGCGTGACACACCTTCTTGTGACGTTCTGTCGGGCTGGGCGCTGGGTGTAACGCAGCGTTGCTGCCTCCCCCTGCCCTAGCCATGTGAGCTAGTAGTGGTGAGGGATGTGAGCTATCTTAGGTGAGGGTATGAGTTCCTTTGGTGATGGTCACAAGTGTGATGGAAGTAGATGCTTATGCGCAACATATGTTAATGGTGCTTTTGATAACAATGATACCAATGATAATGTGGTGGATATCAAGGATGTTAATAGTTACAATGATGTTAATCATGTAATGATGGTAATGCCATGTTAGTAGTAAAAGCAATAATAATAATATTAATGTTGGAATAATGTGGCTAAGTGACAGTTACATTAATAGTCTGCTTCATGACATAGCAATGAGGATAATAGTAGATGGTGATGCTAATAATGGTAATGATAGAAACAAGAGTAGTAATGACATGATATTGATATGAATCTTATGCTTAATGGTTAATGATAAGGTTAAATGGTAGTTGCATTAATGTTTGCTCAATGATAAAGATAATAATGATGATAGCTGATGATGATAGTAATGACTTTGGTAACAATAGTGTATACTCAACATGCTTTCTATATAAAGTGAATACCTTGGTTGTTTGTATAATCTTGAGATAAGGATAAGTATGTATATGGTCTGATAATGATGTGCTTAATACACTTGATCACCAGATAAGTGTAATATTGATAAATAGATTATCTTGAATGATAATTCATAATAGTGAGCATATTCTTTATGTTGAATCTATGGTTATTGTGTATCCTAACCATGCAGGTGATGTGTAGCCATGAAAGGGCTATGTGACATATGTGATGAGTAACATTACCTTGATAATTGTTTTATGAGATTATATATGTGATGTATTGGTCCCATGATGATGATGTGAGCCTTGAGAGGTAGTGACAGTACATGATGGAGGATTGAGATCCCATGGTATGTGATGACCCTTGATATGGATCTGGATGGTTGGCAAGAGGCCAAGTGGTAACATGTGATGCTGGATCCCTGTGATGGATCAGGTTGATGAGGTTTCAATAATAATATACTGTTCTTTACTTTCCGTTATATCTTGCATGTTATATAACTTGGTTGAATCCTGCAATCCATCTAAAAGACACTAATTAATTACAGTAGAATTATATCATGTAGTTTTCCCTGGCCATAGATCCATCATCGTCAGGACTTGGTGATGGTGAAACAGGTTCTCCTACGGGTTAACCTGGAAGAGCATATTGTTGAATATGTGTAGGTTGCTCCTAGCCTGAAAATAAGGAGGTAAGAGTGTAACTTCGATTACAGACTCAGATACGTATATAGAGCATGGTGAACAAGCCCATGGCTCAGGATACGTGATGTGTAGAGCATGAATACGTTCATGGATCAGAGCACGGTGAATAGGCTCGTGGCTCAATTGTACTAGCACCGAGACCTGTACCAAGGCGGGCTAGAGTGAGGGTAGCCTATGGAGCTGACCCTGTGGCTTAGACCACTTCAGCATGTGACTGTGGTCCTGCTTATGTTCTACTCATGAACTGACCACGAGGTGGGAGGTCGTGGAGTCCGGCTCTTCCATTGACCTTGTATGGCACCGGCTTGGGTTTCGTAACCGAAGGTTGGATTTGAACGGTACGGTTCAATTCCTCAGGGCATAATAATACGTAACACAGCCATTTAGTATTTACTGCTTAAGATAAACACGTAACATTGGTTGAGGCCTTGTCTGTGTAATATCTTTGTTATATCTTGCAGGTTATGTGACAATATGTCTTATCTCGATAAGCAGGTTATGTGACATTATATCTTGTTATGATAATCATGTTACATAGGGATACATATTATCGTGCTAATCATATTCCTTGAGATATATCTGGTAATATGCTTTTGTATAGCGGGTAAGCTGTCGGTAAGAATAATCTATTTTATATAGACTGCTGTTTTTATACTTGTTATTAGACATCTTCTGTTATGGTATATCTTCTGAGGTTTTGTAGTTGCGGTGGGAAGTTATGTTTCCCGCAGGGACAATTGTTCAATTGTCTCACTCTGCTGGTTTTCAGGTGATCGAGGTAGACGTGGTCGTGGTCGTGGTATTGCGGCCGAGCAGCCTGAGGAGCAGTAGAAGGCAAGTGATGGATATGCTGCTGTTTTGGATGTTTTGTAGTAGAGTCTAGAGACATCCATGTACTCTCAGGTCCTTGGCAGTGTTTTGATGATGTTTCACGATGAATGATCGAAGATGTTTGTATATCCTATTGTAAACCGGATGTGGACCTTTATGTATATGAACATGTGGTGAACTCATATGATGGATGGACAGTTGTTTCAGTAAGCTATGAACATGTATCAGATCTCGTGTATGTATATATGACATGTTTCTGTGCAGGATGAGGACTGGAAAGTGACAGTTTCATAGTTTATCCGTTTTCCGCAATCGGTTTTAATTAACCCGTGTTTTCAAAATCTGTGGTTATGGTGATTTCCGCACGTTTTCGCGTAACACCTCGTTATCTGTGTGATAATGGGATATGTTGCCACAAGTTTTGGTATCACAGCTATAGGTTCGCTGAGTCTACAGGGATTTAGGACTAGGTTGAGTCTGTTCTTGTGAGTTTTCCAGGTTTTCTTACGAAATCTTCTGCCCTCAGCAGAAGAAAAGTCAAGATGTCTGGAAACCATGAAAAACACTCTGCTGAGTACAGTGATGCTGCATCGGTTGATGGAGCTGATGGACAGGCACGTGAAGATCGGGTGCCTGAGGTTCCCCAATTTAACCCAGCCATACTTGAACATCCCGCTTACCAACAGCTTATGGGGCAGTTAATGGCTACGATGAATCTCATGGTTGAGCGATTACCAGTGCCTCCTCCGAGAGCACAGGTTCCCCATGAAGTAGCATCGGGTATTGGGAAGACCTTCGAGCGGCTTCGCCGAGTTGGAGCTTCGGATTATGCTGGAACGACTGATCCAGCGGATGCAGATCTGTGGCTAACAAGTCTCGAGAAGGCTTTCCGGATCCTTGACATCCCCGAAGCAGACAAGGTAAAGCATGTTGTCTACCTTCTTAAAGGTAGTGCTGATCACTGGTGGACCATCGAAGAAGAGAAGCGGCCTGGTGAGGTGATCGGTTGGGAAGTGTTTCGGCGCGAGTTTGTCGCCAGATATTTCCCAAAGTCATATCTGGATGAGAAGGTGAGTCAGTTCGAGAACCTGAGACAAGGAACGATGAACATCACCGAGTACGAGGCTAAGTTTATGGATCTGATGAGGTTTTGTCCTCACATGGCGGCAACAGACGAGGAACGGATTAGACATTTCGAGAAGGGTTTGAGTGCTGAGTTGAAGACTCCGGTGTCTGCGTTGGAGAACCGAGAGCAGTTTGCTACGTTCATGGAATCAGTTCGACGGATCGGACGGTGTGGGAGAAAAGAGAATCTATGTCTCTTAAAAGACCTGCTCAGTTTCAAAGACGAAGGTTTGGTGGCTTTAAGAAGCCTAGGTTTTCGGCACCGTCAGCAATGAGAAGTGCTGGTGTACCCTCTCAGTGGTCTCCGAGTAAGGGAAAAGGTTATGTTTCTTCGCCATCTAAGGCGCATAGTTCAGCTTCAGTGGCAGTGACAGGACCAGCCAGGTCACGGTTTGAGGACAAGGCATGTCATCTTTGTGGACAAGTCGGGCATTTCAAGCTTAATTGCCCTAGTAGAGATGTTGAAGTGACGCAGCAACTGAGGCAGAGTCTCCAGAGGTCAGAGAGACCACAACCCAGTGGTAGCAGAGGTCGAGGATGTGGTCAAGCATCTCAAGCTGGATCGTCTTCTCAAGGTAGCAGAGGTCGTGGACAGCAAGCAACAGCTCGATTCTACGCTATGAGTCAGCCGGAGGCGATAGTCAACCCGCGAGTGGTGACAGGTCAGATGGAGTTATTTCATTCTGATATGTCTTCTTCTTGCTTTATATCTGTTCTAGTTGACCCGGGTGCTACACACTCTTTTATCGCCTATAGTATGCTTGAAAACTGTCGTTTTCCTGTTAGCTGTAAGAAGGATAGCTTGTTGTTAGAAACCCCTCTCGATGGTTCTTCTTTGCTTCAAGAAGTGTGTCCATCTTGTGTCTTGTCTTTCTCGGGACATCGCATCTAATTGGATCTTATACCACTTGACATGCATGGTTTTGATGTTATCCTTGGGATGGATACCTTAGAGAAGTATAAGGTTGTCTTGGATTGTGGTTCCAAGCAGGCAGTGTTTGATGTTGCTGGAGAGAAGTGGATCTTCCAGGGAGATAGGAAGATTCTTCCGACGTGTTTGGTGTCAGCTATGGTTATTTCCGCACATTTTCGCGTAACACCTCGTTATCTGTGTGATAATGGGATGTGTTGCCACAAGTTTTGGTATCAGTTACGAAACCCAAGCTGGTGCCATACAAGGTCAATGGAAGAGCCGGACTCCACGACCTCCCACCTCGTGGTCAGCTCACGAGTAGAACATAAGCAGGACCACACTCACATGCTGAAGTGGTCTAAGCCACAGGGTCAGCTCCATAGGCTACCCTCACTCTAGCCTGCCTTGGTACAGGTCTCAGCGCTAGTACAAATAAGCCACGAGCCTGTTCACCGTGCTCTGAGCCACGAACGTATTCATGCTCTACACATCACGTATCCTGAGCCATGGGCTTATTCACCATGCTCTATATACGTATCTGAGTCTGTAACCGAAGTTACACTCTTACCTCATTATTTTCAGGCTAGGAGCAACCTACACATATTCAACAATATGCGCTTCCAGGTTAACCCGTAGGAGAACCTGTTTTACCATCACCAAGTCCTGACGATGATGGATCTATGGCCAGGGCAAACTACATGATATAATTCCACTGTAATTTATTAGTGTCTTTTAGATGGATTGCAGGATTCAACCAAGTTATATAACATGTAAGATATAACGGAAAGTAAAGAAAATTATATTATTATTGAAACATCATCAACCTGATCCATCACAGGGATCCAGCATCACATGTTACCACTTGGCCTCTTGCCAACCATCCAGATCCATATCAAGGGTCATCACATACCATGGGATCTCAATCCTCCATCATGTACTGTCACTACCTCTCAAGACTCACATCATCATCATGGGACCAATACATCACATATATAATCTCATAGAACAATTATCAAGGTAATGTTACTCATCACATATGTCACATAGCCCTTTCATGGCTACACATCACCTGCATGGTTAGGATACACAATAACCATAGATTCAACATAAAGAATATGCTCACAATTATGAATTATCATTCAAGATAATCTATTCATCAATATTACACTTATCTGGTGATCAAGTGTATTAAGCGCATCATTATCAGACCATACACATACTAATCCTTATCTCAAGATTATACAAACAACCAAGGTATTCACTTTATATAGAAAGCATGTTGAGTATATACTATTGTTACCAAAGTCATTACTATCATAATCAGCTATCATCATTATTATCTTTATCATTGAGCAAACATTAATGCAACTACCATTTAACCTTATCATTAACCATTAAGCATAAGATTCATATCAATATCATGTCATTACTACTCTTGTTACTATCATTACCATTATTAGCATCACCATCTACTATTATCCTCATTGCTATGTCATGAAGCAGACTATTAATGAAACTGTCACTTAGCCACATTATTCCAACATTAATATTATTATTATTGCTTTTTCTACTAACATGGCATCACCATCATTACATGATTACCATCATTGTAACTATTAACAACTTATTGCTATAGGTTCGCTGAGTCTACAGGGATTTAGGACTAGGTTGAGTCTATTCTTGTGAGTTTTCCAGGTTTTCTTACAAAATCTTCTGCCCTCAGCAGAAGAAAAGTCAAGATGTCTGGAAACCATGAAGAACACTCTGCTGAGTACAGTGATGCTGCATCGGTTGATGGAGCTGATGGGCAGGCACGTGAAGATCGGGTGCCTGAGGTTCCCCAATTTAACCCAGCCATACTTGAACATCTTGCTTACCAACAGCTTATGGGGTAGTTAATGGCTACGATGAATCTCATGGTTGAGCGATTACCAGTGCCTCCTCCGAGAGCACAGGTTCCCCATGAAGTAGCATCGGGTATTGGGAAGACCTTCGAGCGGCTTCGCCGAGTTGGAGCTTCGGAATATGCTGGAACGGCTGATCGAGCGGATGTATATCTGTGGCTGACAAGTCTCGAGAAGGCTTTCCGGATCCTTGACATCCCCGAAGCAGACAAGGTAAAGCATGCTGTCTACCCTTCTGAAAGGTAGTGCTGGTCACTGGTGGAGCATCGAAGAAGAGAAGCGGCCTGGTGAGGTAATCGGTTGGGAAGTGTTTCGGCATGAGTTTGTCGCCAGATATTTCCCAAACTCGTATCTGGATGAGAAGGTGAGTCAGTTCGAGAACCTGAGACAAGGAACAATGAACGTCACCGAGTACGAGGCTAAGTTTATGGATCTGCTAAGATTTTGTCCTCACATGGCGGCAACAGACGAGGAACATATTAGACGTTTCGAGAAGGGTTTGAGTGCTGAGTTGAAGACTCCGGTGTCTGCGTTGGAGAACCGAGAGCGGTTTGCTACGTTTGTGGAATCAGTTCGATGGATCGATAGGACGGTGCAGGAGAAAAGAGAATCTATGTCTCTTAAAAGACATGCTCAGTTTCAAGGACGAAGGTTTGGTGGCTTTAAGAAGCCTAGGTTTTCGACACCGTCAGCGATGAGAAGTGCTGGTGTACCCTCTCAGTGGTCTCCGAGTAAGGGAAAAGGTTATGTTTCTTTGCCATCTAAGGCACACAGTTCAGCTTCAGTGGCAGTGACAGGACCAGCCAGGTCACGGTTTGAGGAAAAGGCATGTCATCTTTGTGGACAAGTCTGGCATTTCAAGCTTAATTGCCCGAGTAGAGATGTTGAAGTGACGCAGCAACCGAAGCAGAGTCTCCAGAGGTCAGAGAGACCACGGCCCATTGGTAGCAGAGGTCGAGGACGCGGTCAAGCATCTCAAGCTGGATCGTCTGCTCAAGGTAGCAGAGGTCATGGATAGCAAGCAACGACTCGATTCTATGCTATGAGTCAGCCAGAGGTGATAGTCAACCCGCGAGTGGTGACAGGTCAGATGGAGTTATTTCATTTTGATATGTCTTCTTCTTGCTTTATATCTGTTCTGGTTGACCCGGTTGCTACACACTCTTTTATCGCCTATAGTATGCTTGAAAACTATCGTTTGCCTGTTAGCTGTAAGAAGGATAGCTTGTTGTTAGAAACCCCTCTCGATGGTTCTTCTTTGCTTCAAGAAGTGTGTCCATCTTGTGTCTTGTCTTTCTCGGGACATCGCATCCAAGTGGATCTTATACCACTTGACATGAATGGTTTCGATGTTATCCTTGGGATGGATACCTTAGAGAAGTATAAGGTTCTCTTGGACTGTGGTTCCAAGCAGGCAGTGTTTGATGTTGCTGGAGAGAAGTGGATCTTCCAGGGAGATAGAAAGATTCTTCCGACGTGTTTGGTGTTAGCTATGGTGGCAGATAAGTTGTTATGACAAGGATGTGAGGCGTTCCTGGCTCACGTGGTGGATACCGTTGTGGTTGTCAAGGCGAAAGGTCCTAGTCTTGAAGAGGTGTCAATTGTCCGAGAGTTTGCAGATGTGTTTCCTGAGGAGTTTCCTGGTGTTCCTCCACCCCGAGAGATTGATTTTGAGATCAATCTAGTTCTAAGAACACAACTAGTTTCACAGTCGGCATATAGGATGGCTCCAGTAGAGATGGTAGAGTTGAAGAAGCAGTTGCAAGAGTTGTTGGAGAAAGATTTTATCTGACCGAGTACGTCGCCGTGGGGTGCTCCCGTGTTGTTCGTTAAGAAGAAGGATGGTTTGATGCGATTGTGTATAGATTACCGGCAGTTGAATAAAGTCACGATCAAGAATAAGTACCCGTTGCCGAGGATAGATGATCTGTTCGATCAGTTGTGTGGTGCTATAGTGTTTTCAAAGATCGATCTACGGTCTGGATATCATCAGTTGAGGATAAAGGCGGATGACATACCAAAGTCAGCTTTCAGGACGAGGTATGGTCATTTCGAGTTCGTGGTTATGCCGTTTGGGTTAACCAATGCACCTGCAGCTTTCATTGACCTGATGAACATGGTGTTCCGTCCATTCTTAGATCAGTTTGTTGTAGTCTTTATAGATGACATCTTGATCTATAGTCGGGACAGGCTAGAGCATGAGCAACATCTTTGTCAAGCGTTGACTCTTCTTCGCCAACATCAGTTGTACGCCAAGTTCAGTAAGTGTGAGTTCTGGTTGGATGAAGTGGCTTTCTTGGGTCATGTGATATCTGCTGAATGAGTCAAAGTAGATCCGAATAAGGTGAAATCCGTTGCGGATTGGGAACAACTGAAGACACCGACAGAAGTTCGTAGTTTCCTTGGTTTAGCAGGATACTACCGGAGGTTTATCAAGGACTTCAGTGTGATCGCGTTGCCGATGATGAAGTTGACTAGGAAGGATGTATCTTTTGTTTGGGATGATCGATGTCAGCAAGCTTTCCAGAGTTTGAAGGAGAAGTTGACCAGTGCTCCAGTGTTGATCTTGCCAGAATCTGGGAAAGGCTATGTTGTTTTCTGTGATGCTTCCAAGAAAGGTTTAGGTTGCGTGTTGATGCAGGAAGATCATGTGGTTTCGTTTGCTTCTCGACAACTCAAGAAGCATGAGGAGAACTATCCGACTCATGATTTAGAGTTGGCGGTAGCGGTTCATGCGTTAAAGATTTGGAGACACTACCTGTATGGGGAAGTGTGTCAGATCTTTACGGATCATAAGAATCTGAAGTATATCTTTACGCAACAAGAGTTGAACATGCGACAACGACGATGGATGGAGTTGATCAATGATTACAACTGCACTATCGAGTATCATCATGGTAAGGCAATCATTGTAGCTGATTCGCTTAGCAGAAAGTCTTCTTCTTCTCTTTCAGTACAGAAGGCACAGTTGAGTTCTATGGTATGCCATAGGCGAGATATGTTTGTTTCTCTGCGGCAGATGAATGTACAGATGGAAGTTTCTTTGTTGTCTGGTCTTTTTGCACAGATGCAAGTTAAGCCTACGTTGAGATAGCAGATCAAGAATGCACAGCAAACAGATGATGCGGTACGATTGATTAGATCAGAGTCGGCAGCGACAAGCGTGATGGGTTTCATGAGTCTGAGGATGGACTAGTTTGCTATCATGATAGGATGGTGGTTCCAGATGCTGATAATCTGAGAGATTTGGTGCTTGAGGAAGCACATACGTCGATGTATGCGATGCATCCAGGTGTCACCAAGATGTATCATAGTCTGAAGGACTTGTATTCGTGGTCCGGTTTGAAGAGAGATGTAGCCGAGTTCGTAGCAAGATGTGCGGTGTGTCAGCAAGTGAAGGCTGAGCATCAGAAGTCGGCAGGTACGTTGCAACCTTTGCCGATACCGCAGTGGAAATGGGATCATATAACCATGGATTTTGTAGTTTGTCTACCCCGGACAACTAGGAATCATGATTCCATTTGGGTGATAGTGGACAGATTGACTAAGTCTGCCCATTTTCTACCAGTGAAAACGACGTATACATATGAGAAACTAGCTCGAGTATATGTGGATGAGATAGTACGTTTGCATGGTGTGCCAGCATCGATAGTTTCTGACAGAGGTCCTCAGTTTACAAGTCATTTTTGGGAACAGTTGCACAGAGCGTTGGGAACACAGTTAAGGTTCAGTACAACTTTTCACCCACAGACAGATGGACAGTCTGAAAGGACTATTCATACTTTAGAAGATCTTCTTCGAGCTTTTGTTTTGTAGTTTCTAGGCAACTGGGATGTACATATGAGTTTGATAGAGTTTGCCTACAACAACAGTTATCAGCGAAGCATTGACATGGCTCCTTATGAGGCTTTGTATGGAAGGAAGTGCAATTCTCCTTTGTGTTGGTATGAATCAGGTGAGTATCAACTTTTGGGTCCTAAGTTAGTTCAGCAGACGACAGATAAGATCAAAGTGATAAAGCAACAGTTGAAAGTGGCACAAGATAGGCAGAAGTCTTATGCAAACAATCGTCGACGACCTTTAGAATTCCAGGTAGGAGACAAAGTATATCTTAAAGTCTCGCCGTGGAAGGGTGTGCTAAGGTTTGGTCGGAAGGGTAAGTTAGCTCCCAGGTATATGGTGCCTTACTCAGTCAGAGCACGTGTTGGCAAGGTAGCTTAAAAGTTAGAGTTACCTCCAGAGTTGCACAGGTTGCATCCAGTGTTTCATGTCAGTATGCTGAAGAAAAGTCATCCGGATTCAGGTACAGTGATACATCTAGTTGAGGTTGAGCTTGATGCAGATGTGACCTACGAGGAAGGTGTTGTGGCGATCCTTGACAGAAGGATCAAGAAGTTGAAGAGGAAGGACCTGGCTCTTGTGAAGGTCCTTTGGCAGCGTCGTGGCGTTGAGGAAGCCACGTGGGAGCTTGAGGAAGAGATGAGGCGGAAGTATCCCTCGCTTTTCTTTTCAGATTTTGGGGACGAAATCCCTTAAAGGGGGTTAGCTTGTAAGGACCCTGGCCTGCGTTTAGGGTTTACCCTGTTTGTTTTGCTTAATCTTGGTGCTTTGATGCTTGCTAATCACCTTTAAGTGGTGATTAGGGTTTTGTTGTGCTTTCTTGAGAGTTCGAGGGGCTACTTGCAAATAAACCAAGTTTAGGGTTTTGTGTGCAAGTTGGTCATCTTGTGAGATGTTTTCCCCTCTTTGCTTCCTCTAGGGTTCAGAGGAAGGCTTTGGCTTGTTGTTTGAGTTCTTTGGGCCTGAGATGAGCTTGTTTGGACCTTGATGTTTTGTTTGGGCTTGGTTGAGCCTTGTGTCGGCCATGCCTTGCCTTGTGTCGTCCAAGGGTGTGTGTGTGTCGTCCAAAGAAGCTTTGTGTCGTCCAACACAAAGATGTGTCGCCCAACAGCTTGTTTGTGTCGCCCAGCAGGAGTTGTTGCTTGTGTCGCCCGTGTGGCTTGACCTTGGTTGGTGACACTTGGTGCCTAACTTGGACAAGTGTCCCATGCCTTGCTAGTGTGTTGGCTTGAACCCTAGGACAAGTGTCCCTTGGGTGGGCGACACATGGCATGGTTATACCTTGGTTTCTCCTCCCCTTCCTTCTATATAAGTAGCTCTTCTCCTTGCCTTAGTCTCCTTTGATCGTTTGGTCTCTCCTCCACCTTGAGTGCACGATATCCCTCTCGTCGTTGTCGCATGTTCAACTCTTGTTGCGTAAAGATATACTTCAGATTCTTATGATCCGTAAAGATCTGACACACTTCCCCATACAGGTAGTGTCTCCAAATCTTTAATGCATGAACCACTGCCGCCAACTCCAAATCATGAGTCGGATAGTTCTCCTCATGCTTCTTGAGCTATCACGAAGCAAACAAAACCACATGATCTTCCTGAATCAACACGCAACCTAAACCTTTCTTGGAAGCATCACAGAAAACAACATAGCCTTTCCCAGATTCTGGCAAGATCAACACTGGAGCACTGGTCAGCTTCTCCTTCAAACTCTGGAAAGCTTGCTGACATCGATCATCCCAAACAAAAGATACATCCTTCCTAGTCAACTTCGTCATCGGCAACACGATCACACTGAAGTCCTTGATAAACCTACGGTAGTATCCTGCTAAACCAAGGAAACTACGAACTTCCGTCGGCGTCTTCGGCTGTTCCCAATCCGCAACGGATTCCACCTTCTTCGGATCTACTTTGATTCCTTCAGCAGATATCACATGACCCAAGAAAGTCACTTCATCTAACCAGAACTCACACTAACTGAACTTGGCATACAACTGATGTTGATGAAGAAGAGTCAATGCTCTGTGAAGATGTTGCTCATGCTCTTGCCTGTCCCGACTATATATCAAGATGTCGTCTATAAAGACTACAACAAACTGATCTAAGAACGGACGGAACACTCTGTTCATCAGATCCATGAAAGAAGCAGGTGCATTGGTTAGCCCGAACGGCATAACCACAAACTCAAAATGACCATACCTCATCCTGAAAGCTGACTTCGGTATTTCATCCGCCTTTATCCTCAACTAATGATATCCAGACCGTAGATCGATCTTTGAAAACACTGTAGCACCACGCTACTGATCGAACAGATCATCTATCCTCGGCAATGGGTAATTATTCTTGATTGTGACTTTATTCAACTACCGGTAATCTATACACAATCGCATCGAACCATCCTTCTTCTTAATGAACAACACGGGAGCACCCCACGACAACGTACTCGGTCGGATAAAACCTTTCTCCAACAACTCTTGCAACTGCTTCTTCAACTCTGCTATCTTTGTTGGAGCCATCCTATATGCTGACTGTGCAACTGGCTGTGTTCCTAGAACTAGATTGATCTCGAAATCAATCTCTCAGGGTGGAGGAACACCAGGAAACTCCTCAGGAAACACATCTGCAAACTCTCGGACAACTGACACCTCTTCAAGACTAGGACCTTTCTCCTTGGCAACCACAACGATATCCACCACGTGAGCTAGGAACGCCTCACATCCTTGTCGTAACAACTTATCTGCCACCATAGCTGATACCAGACATGTCAGAAGAATCTTCCTATCTCCCTGGAAGGTCCACTTCTCTCCTACAACATCAAACACTGCCTGCTTGGAACCACAGTCCAAGACAACCTTATACTTTTCTAAGGTATCCATCCCCAGGATAACATCGAAACCATGCATGTCAAGTGGTATAAGATCCACTTGGATGCGATGTCCCGAGAAAGACAAGACACAAGATGGACACACTTCTTGAAGAAAAGAAGAACCATCGAGAGGGGTTTCTAACAACAAGCTATCCTTCTTACAACTAACAGGCAAACGACAGTTTTCAAGCATACTATAGGCGATAAAAGAGTGTGAAGCACCCGGGTCAACCAGAACAGATATAAAGCAAGAAGAAGACATATCAGAATGAAATAACTCCATCTGACCTGTCACCACTCACGAGTTGACTATCGCCTCCGGCTGACTCATAGTGTAGAATCGAGCTGTTGCTTGCTGTCCACGACGTCTGCTACCTTGAGAAGACGATCCAGCTTGAGATGCTTGACCGCGTCCTCATCCTCTGTTACCACTAGCCTGTGGCCTCTCTGACCTCTGAAAACTCTGCCTTGGCTGCTGCGTCACTTCAACATCTCTATTTGGGCAATTAAGCTTGAAATGCCCGACTTGTCCACAAAGATGGCATGCCTTGTCCTCAAACCGCGATCTAGCTGGTCCTGTCACTGCCACCGAAGTTGAACTGTGCACCTTAGACGGTGAAGAAACATAACCTCTTCCTTTACTATGAGACCACTTAGATGGTACACCAGCACTTCTCATCGCTGACGGTGCAGAAAACCTAGGCTTCTTAAAGCCACCAAACCTACGTCCTTGAAATTGAGCAGGGCTTTTAAGAGACATAGACTCTCTTTTCTCCCTTACTGTCCTCTCGATCTGTCGAACTGATTCCACAAACGTAGCAAACCGCTCTCGGTTCTCCAACGCAGACACCAGAGTCTTCAACTCAGCACTCAAACCCTTCTCGAAACGTCTAATCCGTTCCTCGTCTGTTGTCTCCATGTGAGGACAAAACCTCAATAGATCCATAAACTTAGCTTCATACTCGGTGATGTTCATCATTCCTTGTCTCAGGTTCTCGAACTGACTCACCTTCTCATCCAGATACGTCTTGGGAAAGTATCTGGTGATGAACTCACGTCGAAACACTTCCCAACAGATCACCTCACCAGGTCGCTTCTCTTCCTCGATGGTCCACCAGTGACCAGCACTACCTTTCAGAAGGTAGACAACATTCTTTACCTTATCTGTTTTGGGGATGTCAAGGATCCGGAAAGCCTTCTCGAGACTTGTCAGCCACAAATCTGCATCCACTGGATTGGCCGTTCCAGCATATTCCGAAGCTCCAACTCAGCGAAGCCGCTCGAAGGTCTTCCCAATACCCAATGCTACTTCATGGGGAACCTGTGCTCTCGGAGGAGGCACTGGTAATCGCTCAACCATGAGATTCATCGTAGCCATTAACTGCCCCATAAGCTGTTGGTAAGCAGGATGTTCACGTATGGCTGGGTTAAATTGGGGAACCTCAGGCACCCGATCTTCACGTGCCTGTCCATCAGCTCCATCAACCGATGCAACATCACTATACTCAGCAGAGTGTTTTTCATGGTTTCTAGACATCTTGACTTTTCTTCCGCTGAGGGCAGAAGATTTCGTAAGAAAACCTGGAAAACTCACAAGAACATACTCAACCTAGTCCTAAATCCCTATAGACTCAGCGAACCTATAGCTCTGATACCAAACTTATTGCGTAAAGATATACTTCAGATTCTTATGACGAGGACGTGGTCAAGCATCTCAAGCTGGATCATCTGCTCATGATAGCAGAGGTCATGGACAGCAAGCAAGGACTTGATTCTAAGCTATGAGTCAGCCGGAGGCGATAGTCAACCCGTGAGTGGTGACAGGTCAGATGGAGTTATTTCATTCGGATATGTCTTCTTCTTGCTTTATATCTGTTCTGGTTAACCCGGGTGCTACACACTCTTTTATCGCCTATAGTATGCTTGAAAACTGTCGTTTTCCTGTTAGCTGTAAGAAGGATAGCTTGTTGTTAGGAACCCCTCTCGATGGTTCTTCTTTGGTTCAAGAAGTGTGTCCATCTTGTGTCTTGTCTTTCTTGGAACATCACATCCACGTGGATCTTATACCACTTGACATGTATGGTTTCGATGTTATCCTGGGGATGGATACCTTAGAAAATTATAAGGTAGTCTTGGACTGTGGTTCCAAGCAGGCAGTGTTTGATGTTGCTGGAGAGAAGTGGACCTTCCAGGGAGATAGGAAGATTCTTCCGACGTGTCTGGTATCAGCTATGGTGGCAGATAAGTTATTACGACAAGGATGTGAGGCATTCCTAGCTCACATGGTGGATACCGTGGTTGCCAAGGCGAAAGGTCCTAGTCTTGAAGAGGTGTCAGTTGTTCGAGAGTTTGCATATGTGTTTCCTGAGGAGTTTCCTGGTGTTGCTCCACCCCGAGAGATTGATTTCGAGATCAATCTAGTTCCAAGAACACAGCCAGTTGCACAGTCAGCAAATAGGATGGATCCAGCAGAGATGGCAGAGTTGAAGAAGCAGTTGCAAGAGTTGTTGGAGAAAGGTTTTATCCGACCGAGTACGTCGCCGTGGGGTGCTCCCGTGTTGTTCGTTAAGAAGAAGGATGGTTCGATGTGATTGTGTATAGATTACCGGCAGTTGAATAAAGTCACGATCAAGAATATGTACCCATTGCCGAGGATGGATGATCTGTTCGATCAGTTGCGTGGTGCTATAGTGTTTTCAAAGATCGATCTACGGTCTGGATATCATCAGTTGAGGATAAAGGCGGATGACATACCAAAGTCAGCTTTCACGACGAGGTATGGTCATTTCGAGTTTGTGGTTATGCCGTTCGGGCTAACCAATGCACCTACTGCTTTCATGGATCTGATGAACAGAGTGTTCCGTCCGTTCTTAGATCAGTTTGTTGTAGTCTTTATAGATGACATCTTGATATATAGTCGGGACAGGCAAGAGCATGAACAACATCTTCATCAAGCGTTGACTCTTCTTCGCCAACATCAGTTGTACGCCAAGTTCAGTAAGTGTGAGTTCTGGTTGGATGAAGTGGCTTTCTTGGGTCATGTGATATCTACTGAAGGAGTCAAAGTAGATCCGAAGAAGGTGGAATCCGTTGCGGATTGGGAACAACCGAAGACACCGACAGAAGTTCTTAGTTTCCTTGGTTGGCAGGATACTACCAGAGGTTTATCAAGGACTTCAGTGTGATCGCATTTCCGATGGCGAAGTTGACTAGGAAGGATGTACCTTTTATTTGGGATGATCGATGTCAGCAAGCTTTCCAGAGTTTGAAGGAGAAGCTGACCAGTGCTCCAGTGTTGATCTTGCTAGAATCTAGGAAAGGCTATGTTGTTTTCTGTGATGCTTCCAAGAAAGGTTTAGGTTGCGTGTTGATGCAGGAAGATCATGTGGTTTCGTTTGCTTCGCGACAGCTCAAGAAGCATGAGGAGAACTATCCGACTCATGATTTGGAGTTGGCGGCAGTGGTTCATGCGTTAAAGATTTGGAGACACTACCTGTATGGGGAAGTGTGTCAGATTTTTACGGATCATAAGAATCTGAAGTATATCTTTACGCAATAAGAGTTGAAAATGCGACAACGATGATGGATGGATTTGATCAATGATTACGACTGCACTATCGAGTATCATCCTGGTAAGGCGAACGTGGTAGCTGATGCACTTAGAAGAAAGTCTTCTTCTTCTCTTTCGGTACAGAAGGCACAATTGAGTTCTCTGGTATGCCATAGACGAGATATGTTTGTTTCGCTGTGATAGATGAATGTGCAGATGGAAGTTTCTTTGTTGTCTGGTCTTTTCGCACAGATGCAACTTAATCCTACGTTGAGACAGCAAATCAAGGATGCACAGCAGACAGATGATGCAGTACAGTTGATTAGATTAGAGTTCGGCAGCGACAAGCGTGATGGTTTTCATGAGTCTAAGGATGGACTAGTTTACTATCGTGATAGGATGGTGGTTCCAGATGTTGATAATCTGAGGGAGTTGGTGCTTGAGGAAGCACATACGTCGATGTATGTGATGCATCCAGGTGTCACCAAAATGTATCATAGTCTGAAGGACTTGTTTTGGTGGTCCGGTTTGAAGAGAGATGTAGATGAGTTCGTGGCTAGATGTGCGGTTTGTCAGCAAGTGAAGGCTGAGCACCCGAAACTGGAAGGTGCGTTGCAACCTTTGCCGATACCGTAGTGGAAATGAGATCATATAACCATGGATTTCGTAGTTGGTCTACCCCGGACAACTAGGAATCATGATTCCATTTGGGTGATAGTGGACAGATTGACTAAGTCTGCCCATTTTCTACCAGTGAAGACGACGTATACATCTGAGAAACTAGCTCGAGTATATGTGGATGAGATAGTACGTTTGTATGGTGTGCCAGCAATGATAGTTTCTGACATAGGTCCTCAGTTTATGAGTCGTTTTTGGGAACAGTTGCACAGAGCGTTGGGAACACAGTTAAGGTTCAGTACAACTTTTCACCCACAGACAGATGGACAGTCTGAAAGGACTATTCAGACTTTAGAAGATCTTCTTTGAGCTTGTGTTTTACAGTTTCTGGGCAACTGGGATGTACATCTGAGTTTGATAGAGTTTGCCTACAACAACAGTTATTAGCAGAGTATTGACATGGCTCCTTATGAAGCTCTGTATGGGAGGAAGTGCATATCTCCTTTGTGTTGGTATGAGTCTGGTGAGTATCAGGTTTTGGGTCCTGAGTTAGTTCAGCAGACGACAGATAAGATCAAAGTGATACAACAACAGTTGAAAGTGGCACAAGACAGGCAGAAGTCTTATGCAGACAATTGCCGACGACCTTTAGAGTTCCAGGTAGGAGACAAAGTATATCTTAAAGTCTCACCGTGGAAGGGTGTGCTAAGGTTTGGTCGGAAGGGTAAGTTAGCTCCCAGGTATATGGGGCCTTACTCAGTCAGAGCACGTGTTGGCAAGGTAGCTTACGAGTTAGAGTTACCTCCAGAGTTGCACAGGTTGCATCTAGTGTTTCATGTCAGTATGCTGAAGAAAAGTCATCCGGATTCAGGTACAGTGATACAGCCAGTTGAGGTTGAGCTTGATGCAGATGTGACCTACGAGGAAGGTCATGTGGCGATCCTTGACAGAAGAATCAAGAAGCTGAAGAGGAAGGACCTGGTTCTTGTGAAGGTTCTTTGGCAGCGTCGGGGCATTGAGGAAGCCATGTGGGAGCTTGAGGAAGAGATGAGGAGGAAGTATCCCTCACTTTTCTCTTCAGATTTCGGGGACGAAATCCCTTAAAGGGGGTTAGCTTGTAAGGACCCTGACCTGCGTTTAGGGTTTACCCTGTTTGTTTTGCTTAATCTTGGTGCTTTGATGCTTGCTAATCACCTTTAAGTGGTGATTAGGGTTTTGTTGTGCTTTGTTAAGAGTTCGAGGGGCTACTTGCAAATAAACCAAGTTTAGGGTTTTGTGTGAAAGCTGGTCATCTTGTGAGATGTTTTCCCCTCTTTGCTTCCTCTAGGGTTGAGAGGAAGGCTTTGGCTTGTTGTTTGAGTTCTTTGGGCCTAAGATGAGCTTGTTTGGACCTTGAGATGTGTTGTTTGGGCTTGGTTGAGCCTTGGGTCGGCCATGCCTTGCCTTGTGTCGTCCAAGGGTGTGTGTGTGTCATCCAAAGAAGCTTTGTGTCGTCCAACACAAAGATGTGTCGCCCAGCAGCTTGTTTGCGTCACCCAGCAGCTTATTTGTGTCACCCAGCAGGAGTTGTTGCTTGTGTCGCCCGTGTGGCTTGACCTTGGTTGGTGACACTTGGTGCCTAACTTGGACAAGTGTCCCATGCCTTGCTAGTGTGTTGGCTTGAACCCTAGCACAAGTGTCCCTTGGGTGGGAAACACATTGCATGGTTGTACCTTGGTTTCTCCTCCCCTTCCTTCTATATAAGTAGCTCTTCTCCTTGCCTTAGTCTCCTTTGATCGTTTGGTCTCTCCTCCACCTTGAGTGCACGATATCCCTCTCCAGCTGGCTTGTGGTGGCCGATACACCTTCCTGGAGAAGCCTGGTGGACGATAGCTTTGGACCTTGGAGTTGAGTTGGACGATACTCCTTGGAGCTGGAGTGCTTCTTCTTCCTTGCTTCAAGGCGGGTTGCATAACTTCTAACCCTGATTCCTTTACCTCTAGCAATAACCTTGTTATATGTTAGTAGTTAGTTTAGTAGCTTAGTTTTGTACCTTGCATGTGTTCCTTTGGTGGCCGGTATGCCCTTAGGGTTTAGGGTTTCTAAGAATCTAGGGTTTTGGTTCCCTTCAGATGGAGGTTGATGGTGACCTAGGGTTGGGCGATATCCCTTTGTTGTGGATGTGTTGGACGATATCCTTGAGGTTGGACGACATGGTTCCCTTTGTCCTTGTGTTGGACGATAGGGTGCCCCCTTTGATGGACGATAGGGTACCTTGGTGGACGATATGGTGAGTCCTTGAGGTTGGCCGATACCCTACCCATGTGTTGGACGATAGGGTGAGCATGTCTTGTTGGCCGATATGGTAGTGACCATGATGGACGATAGGTTCCTCTGATGATGAACGATGCTCTGGTTCCTCTCTTGGACGATGGGCCTTGGTTCCTTAGTGGACGACATGGCTTCCTTTGATGAGTTGATGGAGTTGCACGACATGCATAGATGGTGTAACGGCTGATAGCCCTGACGGGTGTTGCATCTTGTGCTGTCGGGCGATAGAGAGTGGGGTTGTGACGCGCGATATGAGTAGGTTGTGACGGGCATCAAGCCTTTGGGTTTGGGAGAGTGCCGACCGTTAGGCCTTGTGAGTAGTTGCATGTTATCAGGAGTGCTTCCCCCTCTCCTTTCCTTCTTCCTCTCCTCTCTCTCCTGGCCGTTGTGAAGTTGTTAGATAGGTGTTAGCCTAGGATGACGGGCTACAGGAGTGGCTGTGACGGGCGTTGCCCGATTGAGTGTGACGCGTGATACTCCCTGACGTGCGACACACCTTCTTGTGACGTTCTGTCGGGCTGGGCGCTGGGTGTAACGCAGCGTTGCTGTCTCCCCCTTCCCTAGCCGTGTGAGCTAGTAATGGTGAGGGATGTGAGCTATCTTAGGTGAGGGTATGAGTTCCTTTGGTGATGGTCACAAGTGTGATGGAAGTAGATGCTTATGCGCAACATATGTTAATGGTGCTTTTGATAACAATGATACCAATGATAATGTGGTGGATAGCAAAGATGTTAATAGTTACGATGATGGTAATCATGTAATGATGGTGATGCCATGTTAGTAGTAAAAGCAATAATAATAATATTAATGTTGGAATAATGTGGCTAAGTGATAGTTACATTAATAGTCTGCTTCATGACATATGAATGAGGATAATAGTAGATGGTGATGCTAATAATGGTAATGATAGTAACAAGAGTAGTAATGACATGATATTGATATGAATCTTATGCTTAATGGTTAATGATAAGGTTAAATGGTAGTTGCATTAATGTTTGCTCAATGATAAAGATAATAATGATGATAGTTGATGATGATAGTAATGACTTTGGTAACAATAGTGTATACTCAACATGCTTTCTATATAAAGTGAATACCTTGGTTGTTTGTATAATCTTGAGATAAGGATAAGTATGTATATGGTCTGATAATGATGTGCTTAATACACTTGATTACCAGATAAGTGTAATATTAATAAATAGATTATCTTGAATGATAATTCATGATAGTGAGCATATTCTTTATGTTGAATCTATGGTTATTGTGTATCCTAACCATGCAGGTGATGTGTAGCCATGTAAGGGCTATGTGACATATGTGATGAGTAACATTACCTTGATAATTGTTCTATGAGATTATATATGTGATGTATTGGTCCCATGATGATGATGTGAGCCTTGAGAGGCAGTGACAGTACATGATGGAGGATTGAGATCCCATGGTATGTGATGACCCTTGATATGGATCTGAATGGTTGGCAAGAGGCCAAGTGGTAACATATGATGCTGGATCCTTGTGATGGATCAGGTTGATGAGGTTTCAATAATAATATAATGTTCTTTACTTTCTGTTATATCTTTCAGGTTATATAACGTGGTTGAATCCTGTAATCCATCTAAAAGACACTAATTAATTACAGTGGAATTATATCATGTAGTTTTCCCTGGCCATAGATCCATCATTGTCAGGATTTGGTGATGGTGAAACGGGTTCTCCTACGGGTTAACCTGGAAGCGCATATTGTTGAATATGTGTAGGTTGCTCCTAGCCTGAAAATAAGGAGGTAAGAGTGTAAGTTCGGTTACAGACTCAGATATGTATATAGAGCACGGTGAACAAGCCCATGGCTCAGGATACGTGATGTGTAGAGAATGAATACGTTCATGGCACAGAGCACGGTGAACAGGCCCGTGGCTCAATTGTATTAGCGTCGAGACCTGTACCAAGGCGGGCTAGAGTGAGGGTAGCCTATGGAGCTGACCCTGTGGCTTAGACCACTTCAGCATGTGACTACGGTCCTGCTTATGTTCTACTCGTGAACTGACCACGAGGTGGGAGGTCGCGGAGTCTGGCTCTTCCATTGACCTTGTATGGCACCATTCTGAGGCTTCGCAGCCAGAGGTTGGATTTGAATTGTACGATACAAATCCTCAGGGCATAATAATACGTAATACAGCCGTTTAGTAATTACTGCATAAGATAAACACGAAACATTGGTTGAGGCCTTGTTTGTGTAGATAGTTCTGTTATATCTTGTAGGTATTTCTGTATATATCAGGTATGTGGTAATATGATGTATCTTGATAATCAGGTTATGTGATCTTGTATCTTGTCCTGATGATCATGTTACATAGTGATATATCTTATCTTGTAAATCATGTTCCTTTGAATGATATCTGGTTACGTGCTTTTTTACAGCTGGTAAGCTTGTCAGTAAGAATAGCTTTTCTATATATATATATATATATAGACTGCTCTTGTTATGCCTATTTTTAGTTATCTGTTGTTATAACTTAATCTTATGAGGTCCTGTAGTTGCGGTGGGAAGTTATGTTTCCCGATGGGACAATTGTTCAATTGTCTCACTCCACTGGTTTTCAGGTGGTCGAGGTAGACGTGGTCGTGGTATTGCGGCCGAGCAGCCTGAGGAGAAGTAGAAGGCAAACGATGGATATGTTGTTGTTTAGGATGTTTTGTAGTAGAGTCTAGAGTCATCCCTGTACTCTCAGGTCCTTGGCAGTGTTTTGACGATGTTTCACGATGAATGATCGAAGATGTTTTGTATATCCTGCTGTTGGCCGGATGCGGGCCTCTGTGTATATGAACAGGTGATGAACCCATGTGATGGATGGGCAGATGTTTCAGTAAGCTGTGAACACATATCAGATCTCGTGAATGTATATATGACATGTTTCTATGCAGGATGAGGATTGGAAAGTAATGGTTTCATAGTTTATCAATTTTCCACAATCGATTTTAATTAACCTGCATTTTCATAATCTATGGTTATGGTGATTTCCGCACGTTTTTGCATAACACCTCATTATCTGTATGATAATGGGATGTGTTGCCACAAGTTTTGGTATCAGAGCTTTAGGTTCGTTGAGTCTACAGGGATTTAGGACTAGGTTGAGTTGTTCTTATGAGTTTTCTAGGTTTTCTTACAAAATCTTCTGCCCTCAGCGGAAGGTAAGCCAAGATGTCTGGAAACCATGAAGAACACTCTGCTGAGTACAGTGATGCTGCATCGGTTGATGGAGCAGATGGACAGGCACATGAAGATCGGGTGCCTGAGGTCCCCCAACCTAACCCAACCATACTTGAACATCCTGCTTACCAACAGCTTATGGGGCAGTTAATGGCTACGATGAATCTCATGGTTGAGTGATTACCAGTTCCTCCTCCGAGAGCACAGGTTCCCCATGAAGTAGCATCGAGTATTGGGAAGACCTTCGAGCGGTTTCGCCGAGTTGGAGCTTCAAATTATGCTGGAATGGCTGATCCAGCGGATGCAGATTTGTGGCTGACAAGTCTCGAGAAGGCTTTCTGGATCCTTGATATCCCCGAAGAAGACAAGGTAAAGCATGTTGTCTACCTTCTGAAAGGTAGTGTTGGTCACTGGTGGACCATTGAAGAAGAGAAGTGGCCTGGTGAAGTGATCTGTTGGGAAGTGTTTCAGCGCGAGTTTGTCGCCAGATATTTCCCAAAGTCGTATCTGGATGAGAAGGTGAGTCAGTTCAAGAACCTGAGACAAGGAACGATGAACGTCACCGAGTACGAGGCTAAGTTTATGGATCTGCTGAGGTTTTGTCCTCACATGGCGGCAACAGACGAGGAACGGATTAGACATTTTGAGAAGGGTTTGAGTGCTGAGTTGAAGACTCCGATGTCTGCGTTGGAGAACCGAGAGCGTTTTGCTATGTTCGTGGAATCAGTTTGACGGATCGAGAGGACGGTGCGGGAGAAAAGAGAATCTATGTCACTTAAAAGACCTGCTCAGTTTCAAGGACGAAGGTTTGGTGGCTTTAAGAAGCCTAGGTTTTCGGCACCGTCAGCGATGAGAAGTGATGGTGTACCCTCTCAGTGGTCTCCGAGTAAAGGAAAAGGTTATGTTTCTTCGCCATCTAAGGCGTATAGTTCAGCTTCAGTGGCAGTGACAGGACTAGCTAGGTCACGGTTTGAGGACAAGGCATGTCATCTTTGTGGACAAGTCGGGCATTTCAGGCTTAATTTCCCGAATAGAGACGTTGAAGTGACGCAGTAGCCAAGGCAGAGTTTTCAGAGGTCAGAGAGGCCACAGGCCTAACCCACAGGTCCCAGGATCGAAAACTGACTCTGATACCAAACTTGTGGCAACACATCCCATTATCATACAGATAATGAGGTGTTACGCGAAAACATGCAGAAATCACCATAACCACATATTATGAAAATATAGGTTAATTAAAACTGATTGCGGAAAACTGATAAACTATGAAACTGTCACTTTCCAGTCCTCATCCTGCACAGAAACATGTCATATATGCATACACGAGATCTGATACGTGTTCACAGCTTACTGAAACAGATGTCCATCCATCATATGAGTTCACCACCTGTTCATATACATAAAGGTCCACATCCGGCCTACAGCAGGATATACAAACATCTTTGATCATTCATCGTGAAACATCGTCAAAACACTGCCAAGGACCTGAGAGTACAGGGATGAATCTAGACTCTACTACAAAACATCCAAAATAGCAGCATATCCATCGCTTGCCTTCTACTGCTCCTCAGGCTGCTCGGCCGCAATACCACGACCACGACCACGTCTACCTCGACCACCTGAAAACCAGTGGAGTGAGACAATTGAACAATTGTCCCAGCGGGAAACATAACTTCCCACCGCAACTACAGGACCTCAGAAGATTAAGTTATAACAACAAATAACTAAAAACAGGTATAACAAGAGCAGTCTATATATATATATATATATATATATATATATATATATATATATATATATATATATATATATAGCAAAGTTATTCTTACTGACAAGCTTACCAGCTGTACAAAAGCATGTAACCATATATCATTCAAAGGAACATGATTGACAAGATAAGATATATCACTATGTAACATGATCATCAGGACAAGATACAAGATCACATAACCTGATTATCAAGATACATCATATTACCACATACATGATGTATACAGAAATACCTGCAAGATATAACAGAACTATCTACACAAACAAGGCCTCAACCAATGTTTCATGTTTATCTTATGCAGTAATTACTAAACGGCTGTATTACGTATTATTATGCCCCGAGGGTTTGAATCGTACCATTCAAATCCAACCTCTGGCTGCGAAGCCTCAGACTGGTGCAATACAAGGTCAATGGAAGAGTCGGACTCCACGACCTCCCACCTCGTGGTCAGTTCATGAGTAGAACATAAGCAGGACCGTAGTCACATGCTGAAGTGGTCTAAGCCATAGGGTCAGCTCCATAGGCTACCCTCACTCTAGCCTACCTTGGTACAGATCTCGACACTAGTACAATTGAGCCACGAGCCTGTTCACCGTGCTCTGAGCCATGAACGTATTCATGCTCTACACATCACGTATCTTGAGCCATGGGCTTGTTCACCATGCTCTATATACGTATCTGAGTCTGTAACCGAAGTTACACTCTTACCTCCTTATTTTCAGGCTAGGAGCAACCTACACATATTCAATAATATGCGCTTCCAGGTTAACCCGTAGGAGAACCTGTTTCACCATCACCAAGTCCTGACGATGATGGATCTATGGCTAGGTCAAACTACATGATAAAATTCCACTGTAATTAATTAGTTTCTTTTGGTGTGCTAATGTGTTGGCTTGAACCCTAGGACAAGTGTCCCTTGGGTGGACGACACATTGCATGGTTATACCTTGGTTTCTCCTCCCCTTCCTTCTATATAAGTAGCTCTTCTCCTTGCCTTAGTCTCCATTGATCGTTTGGTCTCTCCTCCACCTTGAGTGCATGATATCCCTCTCCAGCTGTCTTGTGGTGGCCGATACACCTTTCTAGAGAAGCCTGGTGGACGATAGCTTTGGACCTTGGAGCTGGGTTGGACGATACTCCTTGGAGCTGGAGTGCTTCTTCTTCCTTGCTTCAAGGCGGGTTGCATAACTTCTAACCCTGATTCCTTTACCTCTAGCAATAACCTTGTTATATGTTAGTAGTTAGTTTAGTAGCTTAGTTTTGTACCTTGCATGTGTTCCTTTGGTGGCCGCTATGCCCTTAGGGTTTAGGGTTTCTAGTGATCTAGGGTTTGGGTTCCCTTGAGATGGAGGTTGATGGTGACCTAGGGTTGGGAGATATCCCTTTGTTGTGGATGTGTTGGACGATATCCCTGAGGTTGGACGACATGGCATCTTTGCCTTGGAGTTGGACGATAGGGTGCTCTCTATGTTGAACGATATGGAACCATGGGTTGGACAATATGGTGAGTTCTTGAGGTTGGCCGATACCCTGCCCATGTGTTGGGTGATAGGGTGAGCTATGGTGTTGTTGGCCTATATGACTAGGTTGAACGATATCCTTTTGATGGGCGATAGGCCTTAGCATCTTGTTAGTCCTTATGGTGGATGACAGGGCCTTCTTTGTTGAGTTGATGGAGTTGCACGACATGCAAGAGTTGGTGTAACGGCCGATAGGTGTGAGGGTATATCGGGCGATACCCCTTGAGTGTGACGGGCGTCACGCCCTCCTTTCCTAGAAATGTGATGGCCGTTAGGCCTTGTGTTGTTGAACGATATGTGGGAGTGATTCCCTCTCTCCTTTCCTTCTTTCTCTCCTTCTCTCTCCCAGTAGTTGTGAGGTTGTTAGATAGGTGCTAGCCTAGGATGTCGGGCAAGGTGGTGGTTGTGACGGGCGTTGCCCGATTATGTGTGACGCGTGATACTCCCTGACGCGCGACACACCTTCTTGTGACGTTCTGTCGGGCTGGGCACTGGGTGTAACGCAGCGTTGCTGCCTCCCCCTGCCCTAGCCGTGTGAGCTAGTAGTGGTGAGGGATGTGAGCTATCTTAGGTGAGGGTATGAGTTCCTTTGGTGACGGTCACAAGTGTGATGGAAGTAGATGCTTATGCACAACATATGTTAATTGTGCTTTTAATAACAATGATACCAATGATAATGTGGTGGATAGAAAAGATGTTAATAGTTATGATGATGGTAATCATGTAATGATGGTGATGCCATGTTAGTAGTAAAAGCAATAATAATAATATTAATGTTGGAATAATGTGGCTAAGTGACAGTTACATTAATAGTCTGCTTCATGACATAGCAATGAGGATAATAGTAGATGGTGATGCTAATAATGGTAATGATAGTAACAAGAGTAGTAATGACATGATATTGATATGAATTTTATGCTTAATGGTTAATGATAAGGTTAAATGGTAGTTACATTAATGTTTTCTCAATGATAAAGATAATAATGATGATAGCTGATGATGATAGTAATGACTTTGGTAACAATAGTGTATACTCAACATGCTTTCTATATAAAGTGAATACCTTGGTTGTTTGTATAATCTTGAGATAAGGATAAGTATGTATATGGTCTGATAATGATGTGCTTAATACACTTGATCACCGGATAAGTGTAATATTGATAAATAAATTATCTTGACTGATAATTCATGATAGTGAGCATATTCTTTATGTTGAATCTATGGTTATTGTGTATCCTAACCATGTAGGTGGTGTGTATCCATGAAAGGGCTATGTGACATATGTGATGAGTAACATTACCTTGATAATTGTTCTATGAGATTATATATGTGATGTATTGGTCCCATGATGATGATGTGAGCCTTGAGAGGAAGTGACAGTACATGATGGAGGATTGAGATCCCATGGTATGTGATGACCCTTGATATGGATCTGGATGGTTGGCAAGAGGCCAAGTGGTAACATGTGATGTTGGATCTTCTTATGATGGGCGATAGGGTGAGAGCTATGCAACCCGCCTTGAGCTCCAAGGAAGAAGAAGCACTCCAGCTCCAAGAGGTATCGTACAACACAGCTCCAAGGTCCAAAGCTATCGTCCACCAAGCTTCTTTAAGAAGGTGTATCGGCCACCACTTCAACTCCAAGGGAGTGTATCGGCCAACACAAGCAAGATGGAGAGGGATATCGTGCACTCAAGGTGGAGGAGAAACCAAAAGAGCAAAGGAAGTTAAGGAAAAGGAAAGAGCCATATATATATAGAAGGGAAGGGTGGAGAAAACAAGGTAGATCCATGCCATGTGTCGTCCACCCAAGGAACACTTGTCCTAGGGTTCAAGCCAACACACTAGCAAGGCATGGAACACTTGTCCAAAATCTGCACCAAGTGTCCACTACACCCGACCAAGCATCATGGGCGACACAGGCAGCAGCTCTGCTGGGCGACACACCAGCCTGCTGGATGATACACCAGCCTGCTGGGCGACACACCAGCCTGCTGGGCGACACAAAACAGGTCCTGGCCGACACAAGGCTTAAGCAAGCCCAAACAAGACACCTCAAGGCCCAAACAAGCTCAACTCAGGCCCAAAGAACTCAAAACAAGCCCAAGCCTGCCTCTCAACCCTAGAGGAAGCAAAGAGAGGAAAACATCTCACAAGATGACCAACTTGCACACAAAACCCTAAACTTGGGTTATTTGCAAGTAGCCCCTCGAGCTCTCAACAAAGCACAACAAAACCCTAATCACCACTTAAAGGTGATTAACAAGCACCAAAGCATCAAGATTAAGCAAAACAAACAGGGTAAACCCTAAATGCAGGTCAGGGTCCTTACAAGCTAACCCCCTTTAAGGGATTTCGTCCCCGAAATCCGAAGAGAAAAGTGAGGGATACTTCCTCCTCATCTCTTCCTCAAGCTCCCACGTGGCTTCCTCTATGCCACGACACTGTCAAAGAACCTTCACAAGAACCATATCCTTCCTCTTCAGCTTCTTGATCCTTCTGTCAAGGATCGCCACAGGACCTTCTTCGTAGGTCACATCTGCATCAAGCTCAACCTCAATTAGCTACATCACAGTACCTGAATCTGGATGACTTCCCTTCCGCATACTGTCATGAAGCACTGGATGCAACCTATGCAACTCTGTAGGCAACTCTAACTCATAAGCTACTTTGCCAACATGTGTTATGACTGAGTAAGGCCCCATATATCTGGGAGCTATCTTACCCTTCCGACCAAACCTTTAGCACACCTTTCCACGGCGAGACTTTAAGATACATTTGTCTCCTACCTGGAACTCCAAAGATCGTCAGTGATTGTCTGCATAAAACTTCTGCCGGTACTATGCTACTTTCGACTGTCGCTGTATCACTTTGGTCTTATCTATTGTCAGCTGAACTAATTCAGGACCTAACGACTGACACTCACCAGACTCCTCCCAACTCAAAGAAGGTCTGCACTTTCTTCCATACAGGGTCTCACAAGGTGCCATGTCGATGCTCGGCTAAAAACTGTTATCGTAGGCCAACCCTATCAAACTAAGATGTACATTCCAGTAATGACTCGTGATCTGAGGACCTCTGTTAGAAACTATTATTGCTGGAACATCATGAAAATGTACCATCTCATCCAAATATACTCTAGCGAGCTTCTCAGCCGTATATGTCATCTTTACAGGTGGCAAGTGGGCAGACTTTGTCAATCTGTCCTCTACCACCCAGATGGAATCATGTTCTCTAGTAGTCTTGGGTAAACCAACTAAGAAACCTATGGTCATACGATCCCATTTCCACAGCGGTATTGGCAAAGGCTGCAACGTACCTACCGGCTTCTAAAGTTCAGCCTTCACTTACTGACAAACCTCACTTATTTAACCTATCAACACTTGGGACAACTATCCTATTACGATAACAGACCAGCCCTTCCTCGGGCTCATGGAACCCATCACGCTCTTCGCTGCCGAACTCTGATCATCTGTATTGCATCATCTATCTACTATGTATCTTTTATTCGTCTGGAAAAGTCCACTTGGCTAAACTTTACTTAGTTTGGAATGTTCACTTAGCTCTTCCTCGATATTAGGAATGTTCACGCAACTCTTCTCATGTAGGAATGATCACACAACTTTTCTTATTTAATTGGAAATGTTCATACAACTTTCCCTGTGTAGGAATGTTCACTTAGCTCTTTTCCTATATAATGGAGAATGTTCACTTAGCTTTTCTCTTTAATTGGGAATGTTCACTTAGCTTTTCCCATTTAGTTGAGAATGTTCACTTAGCTCTTCTCATTTAGGAATGTTCACTTAGCTTTTTGGGAATGTTCACTTAGCTTTTCCCATTTAGTTGAGAATGTTCACTTAGCTTTTCTCTTTAATTGGGAATGTTCACTTAGCTTTTCCCATTGAGTTGAGAATGTTCACTTAGCTCTTCTCATTACATTGGATTATACTCTCTAGATTGTTTCAAAATGACTACTTGATCAGAGTAATCAGAAAGATAACAATCTAAGAGTTCCATACTTGCCTTATCTATAATGATCATATACCGGGCCAGGGTATAAAAGTACTGAGATTAGGTAGTATGCACCCTATTTTCTATCCTACCCCATAGTTTTCATATCAGTATTCACACAGAGCTTTTCATTCTAGGCTTCTCTTCAGGCATCACTTTTATATCTCATCTTTTATCACACAGATAAGAGAGATTACAGAGCATTTTAAGGAATATTTAGAAAAATGTGAATTTTCTTCTTCCTTGTGCCCTTATAGGACTAGCTAAAGGAAGTTCAAAAACATCTACTTTCTTATTTTTATCACACAGAATCAGAAAAAGGAATATCAGAATGAATATATTTTATCTGACCTGTCTGGGACGTCCGTCCACACCCTCGATCGTTACTAGGAAGCTGCCTCCTTTAAGAGTCCTGCTGACTCTACCCCTGGGGTTGTGTCGTCATCATATTCCCGTCTGGACAATCTTATACTAGATGTCCCTATTGTCTACATTGATAACAGATCATGGGTGCAAAGTAGGATTTGTGAGATCCAGTTACCGATGTCGATGCTATGTCGGGGGCTCCACTTGGAATTTTACTACGATCCCTACCCCTACTTGTCGTCCTTTGTGTCTGGCTATGGAATCTTGATGATACTGGGGATGTAGGAAATCTTGGCTTCTTAAAGCTTCCAAACCTTTGTCCTTGAGACTGAGGAGGTCTTTGGTGAGGCGTGGATTCTCTTTTCTCCCTTACTGACCCGTTAATTCTTCGAACAGATTCCACAAACATAGCGAACCGCTCCCGGTTTTCCAATGCAGAGACAAGTGTTTTCAACTCAGCAGTCAGACCTTTCTCAAAGCGTCTGATCCGCTCCTCATCTATCGCTGCCATATGAGGACAAAACCTCAACAGATCCATGAACTTGGCTTCATACTCGGTAATGTTCATCGTTCCTTGTTGCAACTTCTCAAACTGTCTAATCTTCTCATCCAGATACGTCTTTGAAAAGTATCTGTTGACGAACTCGCGCCGGAACACTTCCCAATAGATCACCTTACCTGGCCGCTTCTCTTCCTCGATGGTCCACCAGTGACCAGCACTACCCTTTAGGAGGTAGACTGCATGTTTTACCTCGGGGATGTCAAGGATCCGAAAAGCCTTCTCAAGACTTTTCAGCCATAGATCTATATCTACTAGATCGGTCGTGCCTGCATAATCCAAAACTCCAACTCGGCGAAGTAGCTCGAAGGTCTTCCCAATACCCGATGCTTCTCCCTGGGGAACCTGTGCTTGCAGAGGAGGCACTGGTAATCGCTCAACCATGATATTCATCGTAGCCATTAACTGCCCCATAAGCTATTGGTAAGCAAGATGTTCAAGAATGGCTGGGTTAGGTTGGGGGACCTCAGGCACCCGATCTTCATGTGCCTGTCCTTCTGCTCCATCAACTGATGTAGCATCACTAAGCTCAGGAGCATATTCTTCATGGTTTCCAGACATCTTGTCCTTTCTTCTTCTAAGTGTAGGAGATTTCATAAAAGACCTGGAAAACTCATAAGAACAGACTCAACCTAGTCCTAAATCCCTATAGACTCAGCGAACCTAGAGCTCTAATACCAAACTTGTGGCAACACATCCCATTATCATACAGATAATGAGGTGTTACGCGAAAACGTGCGGAAATCACCATAACCACATATTACCAAAACATGGGTTAATTAAAACTGATTGTGGAAAACTGATAAACTGTGAAACTATTACTTTCCAGTCCTCATCCTGCACAGAAACATGTCATATATATATATATATATACACAAGATCTGATACGTGTCCACAACTTTAAGGAACAACTGTCTATCCATCAAGAGAGTTCACCACCTGTTCATATACATAAAGGCCCACCTCCGACCTATAGTAGGATTTACAAAACATCATCGAGCGTTCATCGTGAAACAACATCAAAACACTGCCAAAGACCTGAGAGTACAAGGATGACTCTAGACTCTACTACAACACATCCAGAAATAGCAGCACGCCCATCGCTTGCCTTCTACTGCTCGTCAAGCTGCTCGGCCGCAACACCACAACCACCACCACGTCTAGCTTGGCTACCTGAAAACCAGCGGAGTGATACAATTGAACATTGTCCTAGCGGGAAACATAACTTCCCACCGCAACTACAAAACCTTAGCAAGATAACTATAACAGCAGATAACTATCAACAGGTGTAACCAGAGTAATCTATATAATTAAAGCAAAGCTATTCTTACCGACAAGCTTACCAGCTGTATAAAAGCATATAACCACATATCTCTCAATGGAACATGATTAGTAAGATAAGATATATCACTATGTAACATGATTATCAGAACAAGATATATTGTCACATAACCTGATGAATATAGAAGTAACCGCAAGATATAACAGATTTACCACATAATCGAGGCCTTAACCAATGTTTTATTATTTTGCCTTAGTAGGAATTATATAACAGCATTACGTATTGTACTATACCCTATGGAAATGAACCGTACTCTGAGCCATGAACGTATTCATGCTCCTTTATAACACACATCCTAAGCCATGGGCCTGTTCACCATGCTCATCACATCACCTGTCCTGAGTCATGGGCATGTTCACCATGCTCATCACATCACCTGTCCTGAGCCATGGGCCTGTTCACCATGCTCATCACATCACCTATCCTGAGTCATGGTCCTGTTCACCATGCTCATCACATCACTAGATTACGATCCTGAATACACGCCCTAGAGTCTACAACCGAAGTTGCACTCTTACCTCCTCACTATCAGGCAACCTCGCATATTCAACGACATGCATCCCAGGTTAACCCTTAGGCAAACCCGTTTACCATTATCAACTACCGACTATGATGAATCTATGATCAAGGTGATTGCATGATATGAATCTACTGTATTTGTTTAGCATCTATGCAAGATATATCAACAGATAAATAAATATAAACTTTAATCATTATGCTACTATTGTAATCACATCTACCTGATCCATTTCAAGGATCCCACATCACCTGTTGTTACTTGGCCTCTTGCCAACCATCTAGATCCATCTCAAGGATCATCACATACCTTGGGATCTCAATCCTCATCAGGCACTATCACTGCTACTCAGAACTCACATTGATATCATGGGACAATCACATTATACATGTAACCTATTCAACAAGAGTAATTATCAGTGTGATGTATTCATCACATATGTCTCATAGCCTTTACATGGCTAAGCATCACCTGCATGGTTAGTGTATCTGACAATCGTGGTTCATCATAAGGATTATGCTTACTGTCATAAGATTATATTCAAGATGTTATATTTGTCAACTTTACTCTATCTGGTGATCAGGTATATACAGCACATCATAAAGCAACTATTTATGTATTTATCCTTATCTCTGCATTACACAGGTATTCATGGAAATTACTACATTCATATAGTCATGTTCAGATGTAAAAGGTCAAACATTATTACTACCACTTCCGTTCATTAGGTAACCCACTTACCTTCATTACTACTATTACCATCACCATTTGTCGATTAAGTGCTTTATCACACCAAGTCACATTATCGACCCTATACTTCCTTAATCCTGCTTAAACTTATGATCTCATGCATAAGACACATCACCAATAGTTATATATAGACTTGTCCTTATCTTAATTTTGTATAGTTAGTTAAGGTGTTCACTTCATGCATGTAATCATACTAGATATACAGAATGAGCATTACCATTCACTACTACAGAAACCCCATTTGGCGTCGGTCTTTTAACCCCATTTGGCGTCGGTTTCCGACCGACGCCTATGTGGGCGCCGCTAAAGGTCGAACATTTCAGCGTCGGTTTTTAAACCGACGCCTATTTAACCTATAGGCGTCGGTCTTTTAGTATATAACCGACGCCAAAATGGTTCGCGCCACAGAAAATGGCGTCATCTAGGGCACTTTCTGCGTCGGTGATTCACTAAAAGACCGACGCCTATATTCCATGTAGCGTCGGTCTTTTAGTTGATAACCGACGCATAAAGTGTCCTAGATGACGCCGTTTTCTGTGGCGCGAACCCTTTTGGCGTCGGTTATATACCAAAAGACTGACGCATATACGTCAAGACGACACGGCCGTGCTTCCCTGCACGGCCGTGTTTAGTACTATAGGCATCGGTTTTATATGCATAACCGACGCCTTTTCTAGGACTGCTTTGGCCACATCAGGCGTCGATTATCTATAAATAACCGACGCAATATGTCTTTGCTGACGGTTTTCTATAAATAACCGATGCCTATTTAAATTTTTTTTTTCATATCAGTTTGCAGGCCTGCTGTGGCTGGTCAGCAGGATGAGAACCTGCAGTTCAGTTTTCTGAACTGCAGGTTTACGACATCCATTGATATCAGCCTACAAACAGGCCGCAAACCTGCAAAAGTCACAAAGAAAATTTCACACAAGTACATACATTCAGACATCAATTCAATTCTCACATTCACACATATAGAAACATTCAAATACATGTATTAACATTCAGAAATATTCATTTACAAAGTATCATTCATTATCGCTATCAACATCCCAATTATATCTTACAGTTGCCACTGCTTGTATGGCTTTTTCCCATTCTTCTCTTACTTCATTTAATGCTTCCATCGTATATGGAGCATGTATATTTTTTAAGCGTTTACCTGTAGTGTTGTCAGTTTTAAACACCTGCAAAGAAAATGATGTATATATATAAGTAATAATATAAAAATAAGATAAGATTGATATATTGCATACTAACTAATGAGACTATATATAATACCTCATGTATGGTATCGATGTCCAATGCGGCATATTTGATAATCATCTGAATAAATCGCATCACATAGTATGCGCATGCCCAGCCATTGTCTTGTGTAGCACACTATAAATTGAAACATACAAAATAATACAACTAAGCACAATTCACATCAATAATATATATATTCGAGTCGGGAACTTACTTGTACGTTCTGCCAATTTATTGGCTGGTTCTTTTTCCTTGGGACCGTTCCTCCAGCCTTTTTGAATGCATATAAACCCCTACATGTTAATATAACACAATAAATTGCATAAGTAAATAGTAATGTAATAAAAGATGTTAACAGATATAAAAATGAAATATTTCTCACCAGAATAATGACATTCTCATTACGTGTCCAATTTTAGGGTTCAATGTACTCCCCGCAGGATCTAGATAATAAACAGTGAATGTCCCGGGGATAATAACTAGTAACTCCCAATGTCTACCGCTAGAGGTAAGAAGTTAACAATTAATAACTCAAAATGCAAAATAAAAATGGAATTTTCTTAAGTCCAAATTATAAATAAAGTAAACTTACTTGACATTGAATGGAGCTATTATTATCGTCTTCTTTTGCTGACCAAAAATTGTAAAAGCATCTATACAGTATTGTTGAACATTATCAGGGTCTTTAGCTACCAAACTAATCAATGATGGAATCAAAAATCCCAAATGATCAAATGCAAATTGTTTGCAATGATCTTCGACTAAGTAGCTGCAAAACATATAGGCGTATGCATTAATATATAAGAAACCAGATCACCAGATCTTACACAAGGTATATGGATGTATAAACCAGATCTCACCTTATCCATGTCTCTATCATTGATGTATTCAGCCAATCATACATAAACAGCTCAATAATATCTTTGTATAAATAAAGAGCTATCGTATGATTGACCTGCATAATCTGCATCTAAAGAAATAATTATAGGGCAATGTACATTATGTGCCCGTAGCCAACATGCCATTCCCCTACAAGCAGGACCTAACGGGTATGTTAGGTCAGTTGGAACCCAATTGGGTAATGCGGGAAGTGGAAGTGGAGGCCTAGGTGCTCTTGGTGTCTTCTTTTTAACCTGTACATATAATTTCAGATCAGTTGACATCATATATACACATTAACAGTCTAAATCAATGTAAATTTATCTTACAATTTCAGTCGTGTAGACGACATCTGCTTTGGGCCACAATATCACCCCGCCTTCTGCATCAGCAAGTCTATCAATATCCGGGTGGGGATATGGCAATGTAGCTTCTCTCCAATCGGGTAACACACGTATCGGGCTCACACGAACGTAGCCCTGTGGCATTGGAGTCCCGTGAAACATTGCCCCAGGAAGGGACGGGTAAGCCTGCGCCTCTACAACAACGTAGTCTTGCATTCTTAAGTGGCATGGCTTCAATGCCTACAAATTTACGTAAAGAATATTATACATATATACATATCATCTTGAAAACATAACAACTTGAAAAGACTAACTACAATGTCATAAACAATACTTACAGCAGACGTGCTAGGCGATGTGTCTCCAGGATTACTCGCAGTCTGTGCATCAGGAGAAGAGTGGGTCGCCATAGGCGTATTGGAAGCCTGAGATTCCTGCCACCGCAGCAATTCTTCCTTGACCTTCTCAGCAACTACATCGTTGACCTTCTTAGAAACTAAATCCTCAACTCTCTTATTCTCCTATACATGGATAAAAGAAACATTAGCTTCTTATTAATGAATTTCCTTTTACAGTAACATTCTAAAAAAAGAATAGGTTACCTCTTCTTGAGAAAGTCCCGCTCTGGGTTTGCGCTGGGATGGCCCAAAGAATGCTTTGATGCCAACACCAGCGCCGACCCCTCTAACACGTCCAGGATGCTCTGGGTTACCCAGAGCAACTGTCAATTTATCCCTTGTGCCCTGAGGGATGAACGTGCCTTGTTTCCTCTGCTCGTGCAGCTCCCGCTAATCACCATAAACAGAAATTGGTAAGTTAACACCACAAATAATCAATATTCAAATGATTTCTCTAAGAGTGTTATTTTACCATTTTTGCAGCCGCCTCAGCAGTTACAGGCTTCTTTATTTCACCCTTCTTGTTTTGCCTGCCAGCTATCCAGATATCATGGCGAGGCATGGGTGTGGCAGACTCCTGAGTAGGAGCAGACTCCTGAGTAGCCGCAGACTCCGCCTGTAGTCTTTGGCGAACGCTTGCATAGCCTTTTGGACCCATAGTGTGGTCATGCACATTCAGTGCACACCTTGCTTTTTGTGCGTCACTGAGGGCCTAGTTAGTATGCACATTAATGATTTGGTTAGTAGCACTAAATGCTAATCTTGAATAGGTGAATACAATGTATATTAATTAAATTGGGAGTGACGCCTAATACCTTGAATTCTTCAGATTTTCTTGAAGCAACAAAATTGTCCCAATATTCTTTGTCCAAGAAGTTCCATTGTTCAAGGGCTGACTTCTTCTTCTTATCACCCTCTTTTATGTATTCTCTATTCAGATTTGTCTTATAATTCCTAAGCATCTTTCCAGCGCGTTGCATCACATTTTTACGATGCAACTTCTCATCCAATGCAAACAGATTCTGTAAAATAGAAATGTTATTAACTAGTATCCAAAATAGAATTGCAAATAATAGAATTTGTAATCTACAAAATAGATGTGCAAATAATAATAACTCACGCATAAATCCTTCCATATCAAGTCTTTTTTCCCTTGAGGAACTTTATGCCAATTGTCATACTTAACACCACAATGGCTCCGAGTGGTACACCCAAGATAGTTTACAAAATTATTGCGGTTCACTCCAATTGGATTTCCTCCATTATCAAACTCCACCACCTATTTGGATCCACTACCACTTAGCGCTAATAACTTCTTCAACAGAGTGATGCCCCTTTTCTTGTTAAGTGTTTGGTGTTGCGCATCAAGTTGCTCCAGTGCTTCAGTGGGTACAGGTACATCAACCTAAAATTTGACAAAAATAAAACACACTAAATTAGCCCAATGTAGAAATATAGGATATATGACATAACTAGAAGATAATGAATTTTATAGAAATACAGGATATGTTTTTATAACTTACATTAGTATCCTCGCCATGCTCATCATGGACAGCATGCTCATCATGGACTTCATGCTCATCATGGACATCATGCTCATCATGGTCAGCCATCTGAAAATGTCATTTAAAATGCAAACATTTAGCATTTGTATTAACTAGAAAAAGTCAAACATTTAGCATTTGTATTAACTAGAAAAAGGCAGACATTTAGCATTTGTATTAACATACATGTCTCTAAAATTGTGATCTTTTATCAATTAACAATCCTTCATTGTGATCTCCGCGCACATATAAGTCATCATTAGCTTCAATATTTTGTGGAGTGGGCAACCCAACTGAGAATGGACTGGAGTCATCATACTTATCATAGTACTCTTCTTCATCTATAGGATCTTCAATGAACTGTCTTTTACCATGAAGAACAACCGACCATTTATCATTCACAGGATCATCGATATAGAATATTTGTTTCGCCTGTGATGCCAATATGAATGGTTCACCCTTCTCGCCAATCTTTTCAAAGTTCACCAAAGTGAAACCCAATTCATCCACTATAACTCCTTTGGTGTTATCAACCCAATTACATTTAAAGAGCGGAATTTTGAAATCTATGTAGTCAAACTCCCAAATGTCCTCAATGACACCGTAATATGACATTTTAGCTTCACGTGGACTCTTATCCTTTGCACTTGCAAAGTACATGGTCGACGCTTGAAGAGTGACCCCACTATTTTGGACGACACTCTTATCATCTTGGCACTTTGTGTAATATGTGAATCCATTAATGTCAAACCCTTCATAAGACATAACATTCGGTTTTGGTTTAAAGGCGAGGCATTTGATAGTTTCTGTAATATCATTTGGTGTTTGAGATAGTTGATGTAAGACTTTATCTTCAAACCACTTAGTAAAAGTCTTATTATTCTCTCTAGCAAGCCACATTGAACTTGCTCGAGGATGTTGTCTCTTTATAAAATTGGTATGTTCCTCGATATAAACACTCACTTCGTCCATATTGTGTAAAATATACAAGTGAGCTTGTTCCAACTGCTCACAGCTGATTACTTTCACCTGTGATCCCAAAATTCCTTTGCCCTCCTCAATATTCTTGTCATTATCAGGAGTGTCATTACCACTGAAAAAGTCATTGCAAAAATCCATAACCTCTCTCGCCACATAACCTTCAATAATACTCCCTTCAGGCCGATAACAGTTTCGAACATCACCTTTAAAAATGCTCATGTATCGTTCAAAGGGATACATCCAATGCAAGAAAATTGGTCCCAACATTTTCACTTCCCTAGTCAAGTGGACAACAAGATGTACCATGATATCAAAGAACGAAGGAGGGAAATACATCTCAAGCTGACATAGGGTAACAACCACTTCTCTTTGCAAATTATCGAGAGTATCAGGGTCAATAACTTTGCTGCATAGACTGTTGAAAAAGAAACAAAGTCTGGTAATTGCAAACCTTACATGCTTCGGCAATATAGATCGAATTGCCACGGGCAATATTTGTTGCATTAGAGTGTGACAATCATGAGATTTAAGACCTATCAACTTCAGATCTTTCATTGATACCAATCTACGGATGTTGGATGAGTAACCATGTGGCACCTTAACATTTACTAAGCATTCACAAAAAGTTTTCTTCTCCTTTCTAGACAATGTGTAACAAGCGGGAGGTAAGTATGTTCTTTTATTACCCATTTCACATAATTCTGTTAATTCTGACCTTATTCCCATTTCACGTAGGTCCAGTCTGGATTTTATCCCATCTTTAGTCTTACCTGGTATATTTAATAGAGTACCAATGATGCTATCACAGACATTTTTCTCAACGTGCATTACATCGATACAATGCCTGACTGTCAAAGAACTCCAATAAGGAAGATCCCAAAATATTGACTTCTTCTTGAATGAAGAATTGTCACTCCGTGTGGCCATACTACATTGTGATTTCTTACCAAATTCATTGACAATGTCTTTTACTCTTTCATAAACAACATCCTCTGGTATAGGTTTAGGTGCACTCCGTTCATCATTCCATCCATTGAATGCTTTGCGCTTCCTACGATACGGATGGAATTTTGAAAGAAACCTTCGATGACCAAGATATACAGTCTTGCCGCCATGTTTTAGTCTTATTGAATCAGTGTTTTCTTCACATATAGGACACGCTTTAGCTCCTTTGACACTATATCCAGACAAATTCCCATATGCTGGAAAGTCATTAATAGTGCAAAACAACATAGCGTGCAAACGAAATGTCTCTCTTGCTGAAGCATCATAGGTCATCACACCTTCAGCCCAAAGTTTCTTTAAGTCATCAATCAAAGGTTCAAGATAAACATCGATATCATTTCCGGGTTGTTTAGGGCCCGATATCAACAATGACAACATAACATACTTATTTTTCATACACATCCAGGGAGGAAGATTGTATATAACAAGCATGACTGGCCAAGTGCTATGTTGGCTGCTCAATGTCCCGTACGGATTCATCGCATCTGTACAAAGCCCAAGTCTTAGATTCCTATCTTCTTCACCAAATTTAGGGTACAATAGATCAATCTTCTTCCACTGTGGGGAATCAGACGCATGTCGTAGGATCCCATCATTATTTTTCTTAACATCTGCATGCCACCTCAAATTCTTCGCATCTTTCGGATTTGCAAACAAGCGTTGAAACCGTGATATTATAGGTAGATACCACAACACCTTGGCAGGAGAACCAGTTTTGGACTCCCCCGAAGTCGTCAATTTATACCGTGACGCACCACATTTTGGACAATCTTTCAAATCTACATAGTCCTTTTGAAATAATACACAATCATTCGGGCATGCGTGTATCTTCTTGGCCTCCATTCCCATTGGGCACAACATTTTCTTTACCTGGTATGTTGAGATTGGAAGCTCGTTTCCTTCAGGAAGAATTTCTTTCAACAAAGTCAACAATGAAGTGAAGCTTTTGTCGCTCCATCTATTGTTAGCTTTCAACTTATACAATCTCAACACAGCACTAAGCTTCGTAAACTTAGCACAGCCTGTGTATAACGGTATCTCAGCATCATGCACAATGTTTGTAAAGATAGGAGGTGGATCGGTGTGCTCTACCCTACAACTATCCAGCATCGCATCAACGATGTCTGCTGGAACTGGTTCGTTCACATTTACGTCATCAGAGGCAATTTCTTCTTCCACCCAAGCACTGCTATCGACATCTACTGGTTTCGATTTTGAAATCTCTCCATGCCAGTGCCATTCTGTATAGCCTTGTACAATCCCGTTTCACATGACATGACTTTTGATTTCCTCACCAGTGTTGACTTTCAAGTTGTTACCGCAATGCCTACATGGACAGTAGAACCTATCTGTAGGTTTTTTCCTATGTTCCTCGGCAAATCTAATAAACTGATCAAGACCAGATATAAACTCTGGGGTGCAACGATTACGAATGGACATCCATGATCTATCCATTCTATGATCAGAGAAAACAAGTATATATTAGGAAACAAGTATATATTAGGAAAAGATTAGGCAGCATTTCCCCGCTGTTCTTTAAGTACATATGTACTTAGAGAACAAACGGGGAAATGCCAACAAACACATGTGATGTCATTCTTATATATAATAAATGTGTACCACCTATCCCATCCTTGAACACCTAATCTCACTAGTAAGTGTATAATGTGTATTGGGTTTTCGAGAAAATTTCGGCAGCATTTCCCCGCTGTTCTCTAAGTACATATGTACTTAGAGAACAAACGGGGAAATGCTACCAAAATTTTCTCAAAAACCCAATACACATTATACACTTACATCCTAAGTGAGATTAGGTGTTCAAGAACAGTCCCAAACCGGGGACTATCCAAGATTTACTCCTAATGAGTCAATCTTGGACGGGTTTCTAGGCCAACAAACATAATAATAGATATCTACAATGAAGCCGGACTCCATACAAACAATATATAATTTAGTGATTGTTCATTCTAATTTATACCAATGTACAAGTAATATAAAAAACAATGATTGTTCACATTCTAGGCCAACAAACACATGTGATGTCATTCTTATATATAATAAATGTGTACCACCTATCCCATCCTAGAACACCTAATCTCACTAGTAAGTGTATAATGTGTATTGCGTTTTCGAGAAAATTTCGGCAGCATTTCCCCACTGTTCTCTAAGTACATATGTACTTAGAGAACAAACGGGGAAATGCTACCAAAATTTTCTCGAAAACCCAATACACATTATACACTTACATCCTAAGTGAGATTAGGTGTTCAAGAACAGTCCCAAACCGGGGACTATCCAAGATTTACTCCTAATGAGTCAATCTTGGACGGGTTTCTAGGCCAACAAACACAATAATAGATATCTACAATGAAGCCGGACTCCATACAAACAGTATATAATTTAGTGATTGTTCATTCTAATTTATACCAATGTACAAGTAATATAAAAAACAATGATTGTTCACATTCTAGGCCAACAAACACATGTGATGTCATTCTTATATATAATAAATGTGTACCACCTATCCCATCCTTGAACACCTAATCTCACTAGTAAGTGTATAATGTGTATTGGGTTTTCAAGAAAATTTCGGCAGCATTTCCCCACTGTTCTCTAAGTACATATGTACTTAGAGAACAAAAGGGGAAATGCTACCAAAATTTTCTCGAAAACCCAATACACATTATACACTTACATCCTAAGTGAGATTAGGTGTTCAACAACAGTCCCAAACCGGGGACTATCCAAGATTTACTCCTAATGAGTCAATCTTGGACGGGTTTCTAGGCCAACAAACACAATAATAGATATGTACATGTTAGGGTTTCATCACAATTGATGTTAGGGTTTAAACAATGTTAGGGTTTAATCAAATCAAATTAGGATGCTAGAATGGACAAGTTTAAATCAAATTAGGATTTAAATTAGGGTTCCAATAGGATTCAATTTAATTAATTTTTATGTGAAAGATGTAATATTATAATACATACAATGGCAATGAAATGAAACCCTAATTGTATTGGAACTCATAAAAGGATGTCTCAAAGGTTGAATCTAATATATGCATCCTAAAAAAGGTATCACATCACAAATGTGCATTTCAATAATCATATTTTATTTCCTTCCAATTAGTGTGGGTGCCCAGTTTGGAATTATTTTCTAATCATGGGTCCCTTAATTTTATTTAGGATAGAAGATAAAATCAAGGATTTCAAATAGTATAAGGCGCACCCCCAAATGTAGTAGGCGCACCCACTACTACAGAAACCCTAACATTACACAGCTAGTTCACCTTATTTAACCCATGGATACTTCTAGTACTTATGTATTGGACTAACAATGCTTGATACTTAAACACTCAAACAGAGTTTGTATAGTGGCTTCAGATTCATGTACACATGTTTCACAACTCTTCCTCCTTTATATGTCTAACCTTAAGATTTTGATAGGTGAGGAGGTGGTATTAGTATCTGTCTTGGTAGGTGGCATTAGGTTGTAGATGTTTATTATCATATTGTCATGTTCTTATTGTAATTAGCTAGAGAACTACACCTACCTATGTACAGAGTTGTATCCATTTAACTTCTCCATCTTTTTTTTGTGAAAAACACTCAACTATTGATACCAAAAATACTTTGGGCATTTACAGACAACACACCTGACCAAACGTAAAGAACAAAAGGAGAAAGTATCCCACACAGGGGATCAAAACATCTCCAAACAGCAAGACCATACACAACCAAGGAACAGGCTCATACACACAAACAGAGCAGGAAAAAAAATACAGGGGATAGCTCATACATCAACCTAGATAGATACACACAAAGAGAGCAGGAAAGAATGGCAGAGGAAGGGTTTGATGCTAGTACCTTGTGAGCAGCAGAGTTAGGGCGTGAGCAAGGAGACGCAGAGCAGCAACAAGGAGGAAGGAGCGGGCGGCGGCGGCGGCGACGCAGAGCATCAGCAGGAGTAGGATCGTCGGCGAGCAGGAGCGGCGGCGAGCAGGCGGCGGCGGTGGCAGTGACGTAGAGCAACAACAGGAGTAGGATCGTCGGCGAGCAGGAGCGGCGGCGAGCAGGTGTCCAACGGCGGCAGGAGCGGCGGCGAGCAGGAGTGGTGGCGGAGAAGGGGGCGCCGGAGAAGGGGAGCTGAAGAAGAAATCGCCAGAGAGAAATCGGCGGCAGCAGAGAAATAGGGAAATCGCTCGCAATGAAACAGAAGAAAGGGGAAGAGTCGGGCGATCGAGGGTAATGAAGTTCCCAAATAGCGTCGGTTGTTTAAAACAACCGACGCCTAAACATCTTTAGCGTCGGTTGTTCGAAAAAACCGACGTCCAATTGGACAATATTTTCATGAAATTATTTGGCGGGAACCACTTTCAGCGTCGGTTATACAAGGATAACCGACGCTGAAAGTGACACTTTTCGCACAAATTTTCATCGCACATAGGCGTCGGTTTCTACGTATATAACCGATGCTGAAAATGACACTATTTTTTTTTATCAAAATATGGATTTCGTGGGCGACTTTACGCGTCGGTTTGTTATAAACAACCGACGCTTAATACAAAGCGGTACCCGTGTCTGGCTGGTCTTCGAATATAGACGTCGGTTTGCTTAAACAACCGACGCCTTATATGTTAGGCATCGGTTTTCCTTAATAACCGACGCCCAGAAAAGTGACACTGAATGCTATTTCTGTAGTAGTGATTACTGTCATCTTCGTCATTAAGCAAGACACTAGTATAACTACCACTATTTCTCTTATCAATAACCGATAAACATGATGATCACTTTATGCATATAACCATGCTACTATCATTACCTTTCTTGACGTAGATAGGTAATCAATATATCATCAACACAGGGTGACATTTAGGTTTAAGTGCATTATCCATACAAAGTGACGGTAGAGATTATATCATTTTCCTTAATCATGTCTCATAACGTTCTGTTGTACATGCTCATTATTAATCAGGGGTATTATACTGATAATTATGATGGTTAGGATAAAAAGGTACTGATATTGCCATTATCATTATTAAACACAGCACACACCATCATCATTATTGTTATCATTCATTATCATTATTATTATCATCATGCAGCTACTAGTGTAACTATCATTTAACATTGTCATTAACAAATAATCATAAGGCTCACATCATGCATATCATTACTACCATCATGACCATCACTACTATTATCAGCATTATTACTATCATCGTCCACTATTATCGTTATTGTTATATCATTAAGAAAGCTATTAGTGTCACTACCACTTAGCATCGTCATTAACGGCTAAGCATAAGGATCATATCGTTACCACTACCTTCCTTATTATCATCACTACTATTAACCTTATTGCTATAAAGGCGTCACCATCATTGGTTTGTGCATAAGCATTCACTTCCATAACACATGAGACAGCCACTATAGGGTCACATAATCCTCACTATAACTCCGCACAACCCTCACCTATACACTGCTTACAACGGCTAGAGGGGAGTGCAGCAACGCTGCGTTGCACCGAACCCCACGACACAACGTCACCAGGGGGTGTCGCGCGTCAAGACTATCGGGCAACGCCCGTCACATTCCCTGCTGGCCGACATTCAAGGGGCGTGATGCCCGATCCAGCTGCTCTTGACGCGCGATACACAAGGGCTGCAACAACAACCAGGAGAGAGAAGGAAAAAGAGAAAGACCCCCACAAAACGTGCAACTACCCATCAAGGCCTAGCGGCCGATATACACTAAAGCAAAGGGTGTGACGCCCGTCACAACCCAATCCTGTCGCCCGCCACACAACAAGAGGTATCGTCTGTCAGGGCTATCGGCCATCACACCAAACAAAGCCTCTCGTTCGACACAAGGGAACCTTCCTGCCACTTCTTAGTCTATCGTCCATCATAGCCATATCGGCCAACGCTCACACTAGCTTACCCTATCACCCATCATAAGAGTAGGGATATCGCCCAACACCAGGCTGACACCCGATACCACACAAGGGCTGACGCCCGTCAAGCATGTCGCCCAACAGAACCATAATGACCAACAAAGGTACAAAAACAAGGTACACTACTAGCATATGAAAAAAACATAACAAGAGAAAAGGGAGTTAGGGTTAGAGCTATGCAACCTGCCTTGAGCTCCAAGGAAGAAGAAGCACTCCAGCTCCAAGAGGTATCGTCCAACACAGCTCCAAGGTCCAAAGCTATCGTCCACCAAGCTTCTTCAAGAAGGTGTATCAGCCACCACTTCAACTCCAAGGGAGTGTATCGGCCAACACAAGCAAGATGGAGAGGGATATCTTGCACTCAAGGTGGAGGAGAAACCAAAAGAGTAAAGGAAGCTAAGGCAAAGGAAAGAGCCATATATATATAGAAGGGAAGGGTGGAGAAAACAAGGTAGATCCATGCCATGTGTCGTCCACCCAAGGAACACTTGTCCTAGGGTTCAAGCCAACACACTAGCAAGTCATGGGACACTTGTCCAAAATCTGCACCAAGTGTCCACTACACCCGACCAAGCATCATGGGCGACACAGGAAACAGCTCTGTTGGGCGACACACCAGTCTGCTGGACGATACACCAACCTGCTGGGTGACACACCAGCCTGCTGGGCGAACAAAATAGGTCCTGGCCGACACAAGGCTCAAGCAAGCCCAAACAAGAAACCTCAAGGCCCAAACAAGCTCAACTCAGGCCCAAAGAACTCAAACAACAAGCCCAAGCCTGCCTCTCAACCCTAGAGGAAGCAAAGAGAGGAAAACATCTCACAAGATGACCAACTTGCACACAAAACCCTAAACTTGGGTTATTTGCAAGTAGCCCCTCGAACTCTCAACAAAGCACAACAAAACCCTAATCACCACTTAAAGGTGATTAGCAAGCAGCAAAGCTTCAAGATTAAGCAAAACAAACAGGGTAAACCCTAATCACTACTTGTAAGGACCCTGACCTGCATTTAGGTTGTGATGGTAGTAATGATATGCATGATGTGAGCCTTATGATTATTTGTTAATGACAATGTTAAATGATAGTTACACTAGTAGCTGCATGATGATAATAATAATGATAGTGAATGATAACAATAATGATGATGGTGTGTGCTGTGTTTAATAATGATAATGGCAATATCAGTACCTTTTTATCCTAACCATCATAATTATCGGTATAATACCCCTGAATATTAATGAGTATGTACTGCAGAACGTTATGAGACATGATTAAGGAAAAGGATATAATCTCTATTGTCACTTTGTGTGGATAATGCACTTAAACCTAAATGTCACCCTGTGCTGATGATATATTGATTACCTATCTACGTCAAGAAAGGTAATGATAGTAGCATAGTTATATGCATAAAGTGATCATCATGTTTATCGGTGATTGATAAGAGAAATAGTGGTAGTTATACTAGTGTCTTGCTTAATGATGAAGATGACAGTAACAATGATGTTCATTCTATATATCTAGTATGATTACATGCATGAAGTGAACACCTTAACTAACTATACAAGATTAAGATAAGGACAAGTCTAGATATAACTGTTGGTGATGTGTCTTATGCATGAGATCATAAGTTGAAGCAAGATTAAGGAAGTATAGGGTCGATAATGTGACTTGGTGTGATAAAGCACTTAATCAACACATGGTGATGGTAATAGTAATAATGAAGGTAAGCGGGTTACCTAATGAACGGAAGTGGTAGTTATAATGTTTGACCTTTTACATCTGAACATGACTATATGAATGTAGTAATTTCCATGAATATCTGTGTAATGCAGAGGTAAGGATAAATACATAAATAGTTGCTTTATGATATGTTGTATATACCTGATCACCAGATAGAGTAAAGTTGACAAATATAACATCTTGAATATCATCTCATGACAGTAAGCATAATCCTTATGATGAACCACGATTGTCAGATACACTAACCATGCGGGTGATGCTTAGCCATGTAAAGGCTATGAGACATATGTGATGAATACATCACACTGATAATTACTCTTGTTGAATAGGTTACATGTATAATGTGATTGTCCCATGATATCAATGTGAGTTCTGAGTAGCAGTGACAGCGCCTGATGAGGATTGAGATCCCAAGGTATGTGATGATCCTTGAGATGGATCTAGATGGTTGGCAAGAGGCCAAGTAACAATAGGTGATGTGGGATCTTTGAAATGGATCACGTAGATGTGATTACAATAGTAGCATAATGATTAAAGTTTATATTTGTTTATCTATTGATATATCTTGCATAGATACTAAACAAATACAGTAGATTCATATCATGCAATCACCTTAATCATAGATTCATCATATTCGGTAGTTGATAATGGTAAACGGGTTTGCCTAAGGGTTAACCTGGGATGCATATCGTTGAATATGCGAGGTTGCCTGATAGTGAGGAGGTAAGAGTGCAACTTCGGTTGTAGACTCTAGGGCGTGTATTCAGGTTCGTAATGCATCTATGTGATGAGCATGGTGAAAAGACCCATGGCTCAGGACAAGTGATGTGATGAGCATGGTGAACAGGCCCATGGATCAGGACAGGTGATGTGATGAGCATGGTGAACAGGCCCATGGCTCAGGACAGGTGATGTGATGAGCATGGTGAACAGACCCATGGCTCAGGACAGGTGATGTGATGAGCATGGTGAATAGACCCATGACTCAGGGCAGGTGATGTGATGAGCATGGTGAACAGGCCCATGGCTTAGGATGTGTGTTATAAAGGAGCATGAATACGTTCATGGCTCATAGTACGGTTCATTTACTTAAGGTATAATACAATACGTAATGCTGTTATATAATTCCTACTAAGGCAAAATAACAGAACATTGGTTAAGGCCTCGATTATGTGGTAAATCTGTTATATCTTGTGGTTACTTTTATATTCTTCAGGTTATGTGACAATATATCTTGTTCTGATAATCATGTTACATAGTGATATATATTATATTACTAATCATGTTCCATTGAGAGATATGTGGTTATATGCTTTTATACAGCTGGTAAGCTTGTCGGTAAGAATATCTTTGCTTTAATTATATAGATTACTCTGGTTAAACCTGTTGATAGTTATCTACTGTTATAGTTATTTGGCTAAGGTTTTGTAGTTGTGGTGGGAAGTTATGTTTCCCGTTGGGATAATGTTCATTTGTCTCACTCCGGTGGTTTTCAGGTAGCCGAGCTAGACGTGGTGGTGGTCATGGTGTTGCGGCTGAGCAGCTTGACGAGCAGTAGAAGGCAAGCGATGGGCGTGATGTTGTCTCTGGATGTGTTGTAGTAGAGTCTAGAGTCATCCCTGTACTCTCAGGTCCTTGGCAGTGTTTTGACGTTGTTTCACGATGAACGCTCGATGATATTTTGTATATCCTGCTATAGGCCGGAGGTGGGCCTTTATGTATATGAACAGGTGGCAAACTCTCTTGATGGATAGACAGCTGTTCCTTGAAGCTGTGGACACGTATCAGATCTTGTGTGTATATATATATGAGACATGATTCTGTGCAGGATGAGGACTGGAAAGTAATAGTTTCACAGTTTCTCAGTTTTCCACAATCGGTTTTAATTAACCCATGTTTTGGTAATCTGTGGTTATGGTGATTTCCGCACGTTTTCGCATAACACCTCATTATCTGTATGATAATGGGATGTGTTGCTACAAGTTTGGTATCAGAGCTCTAGGTTCGCTGAGTCTACAGGGATTTAGGACTAGGTTGAGTCTGTTCTTATGAGTTTTCCAGGTCTTCTTATGAAATCTTGTGCCCTCAGAAGAAGAAAGGACAAGATGTCTGGAAACCATGAAGAATATGCTCCTGAGCTTAGTGATGCTGCATCAGTTGATGGAGCAGAAGGACAGGCACATGAAGATCGGGTGCCTGAGGTCCCCCAACCTAACCCAACCATTCTTGAACATCCTGCTTACCAACAGCTTATGGGGCAGTTAATGGCTATGATGAATCTCATGGTTGAGCGATTACCAGTGCCTCCTCCGCGAGCACAGGTTCCCCAGGGAGAAGCATCGGGTATTGGGAAGACCTTCGAGCGACTTCGCCGAGTTGGAGCTTTGGATTATGCAGGCACGGCTGATCCAGCAGATGCAGATCTGTGGATGAAAAGTCTTGAGAAGGCTTTTCGGATCCTTGACATCCCCGAAGCAGACAGGGTAAAACATGTGGTCTACCTCCTAAAAGGTAGTGCTGGTCACTGGTGGACAGTCGAGGAAGAGAAGTGGCCAGGTGAGGTGATCTATTGGGAAGTGTTACGGCGCGAGTTCGTCAACAGATACTTTCCAAAGACGTATCTGGATGAGAAGATTAGACAGTTTGAGAAGTTGCAACAAGGAACGATGAACATTACCGAGTATGAAGCCAAGTTCATGGATCTGTTGAGGTTTTTTCCTCATATGGCAACGACAAATGAGGAGCGGATCAGACGCTTTAAGAAAGGTCTGAGTGCTGAGTTGAATACACATGTTTCTGCGTTGGAAAACCGGGAGCGGTTCGCTATGTTTGTGGAATCTGTTCGAAGAATTGAGGGGTCAGTAAGGGAGAAAAGAGAATCCATGCCTCACCAAAGACCTCCTCAGTCTCAAGGACAAAGTTCTGGAAGCTTTAAGAAGCCAAGATTTCCTACATCCCCAGTATCATCAAGATTCCATAGCCAGACACAAAGGACGACAAGTAGGGGTAGGGATCGTAGTAACATTCCAAGTGGAGCCCCCGACATAGCATCGACATCGGTAACTGGATCTCAAAAATCCTACTTTGCACCCAGGATCTGTTATCAATGTAGACAACCGGGACATCTAGTAAAAGATTGTCCAGACGGGAATATGATGACGACATAACCCCAGGGGCAGAGTCAGCAGGACTCTCAAAGGAGGAAGCTTCCTAGTAACGATCGAGGGCGTGGACGGACGTCCCAGACAGGTCAGATAAAATATATTCATTCTGATATTCCTTTTTCTGATTCTGTGTGATAAAAATAAGAAAGGAGATGTTTTTGAACGTCCTTTAGCTAGTCCTATAAGGGAACAAGGAACAAGAAAATTCGCGTTTTTCTATATATTCCTTAAAATGCTCTGTAATCTCTCTTATCTGTGTGATACAAGATGAGATATAAAAGTGATGCCTGAAGAAAAGCCTAGAATGAAGAGCTCTGTGTGAATACTGATATGAAAACTATGGGGTAGGATAGAAAATAGGGTGCATACTACCTAATCTCAGTACTTGTATACCCTGGCCCGGTATATGATCATTGTAGATAAGGCAAGTGTGGAACTCTTAGATTGTTATCTTTCTGATTACTCTGATCAAGTAGTCATTTTGAAACAATCTAGAGAGTATAATCCAATGTAATGAGAAGAGCTAAGTGAACATTCTCAACTAAATGGGAAAAGCTAAGTGAACATTCCCAATTAAAGAGAAAAGCTAAGTGAACATTCTCAACTAAATGGGAAAAGCTAAGTGAACATTCCCAATTAAAGAGAAAAGCTAAGTGAACATTCTCAACTAAATGGGAAAAGCTAAGTGAACATTCCCAATTGAAGAGAAAAGCTAAGTGAACATTTTCAACTAAATGGGAAAAGCTAAGTGAACATTCCTAAATGAGAAGAGCTAAGTGAACATTCTCAACTAAATGGGAAAAGCTAAGTGAACATTCCCAATTAAAGAGAAAAGCTAAGTGAACATTCTCAACTAAATGGGAAAAGCTAAGTGAACATTCCCAATTAAAGAGAAAAGCTAAGTGAACATTCTCAACTAAATGGGTAAAGCTAAGTGAACATTCCTACACAGGGAGAGCTGTATGAACATTTCCAATTAAATAAGAAAAGTTGTGTGATCATTCCTACATGAGAAGAGTTGCGCGAACATTCCTAATATCGAGGAAGAGCTAAGTGAACATTCCAAACTAAATAAAGTTTAGCCAAGTGGACTTTTCCATACAAATAAAAGATACATAATAGATAGATGATGCAATACAGATGATCAGAGTTCGGCAGCGAAGAGCGTGATGGGTTCCATGAGCCTGAGGAAGGGCTGGTCTGTTATCGTAATAGGATAGTTGTCCCGAGTGTTGATAGGTTGAATAAGTGAGGTTTGTCAGTAAGTGAAGGCTGAACTTTAGGAGCCGACAGGTACGTTGCAGCCTGTGCCAATACCGCTGTGGAAATGGGATCGTATGACCATAGGTTTTGTAGTTGGTCTACCCAAGACTACTGGAGAACATGATTCCATCTGGGTGGTAGAGGATAGATTGACAAAGTCTGCCCACTTGCTACCTGTAAAGATAACATATACGGCTGAGAAGCTCGCTAGAGTGTATATGAATGAGATGGTACATTTGCATGATGTGCCAGCAATAATAGTTTCTGACAGAGGTCCTCAGATCACGAGTCGTTTCTGGAATTTACATCTTAGTTTGATAGGGTTGGCCTACAACAACAGTTTTTGGTAGAGCATCGACATGGCACCTTGTGAGACCATGTATGGAAGAAAGTGCAGACCTTCTTTGAGTTGGGAGGAGTCTGGTGAGTGTCAGCCGTTAGGTCCTGAATTAGTTCAGCTGACAATAGATAAGACCAAAGTGATATAGCGACAGTCGAAAGTAGCACAGTATCGGCAGAAGTTTTATGCAGACAATCGCCGACGATCTTTGGAGTTCCAGGAAGGAGACAAATGTATCTTAAAATGTCGCCGTGGAAAGGTGTGCTAAAGGTTTGGTCGGAAGGGTAAGATAGCTCCCAGATATATGGGGCCTTACTCAGTCATAACACATGTTGGCAAAGTAGCTTATGAGTTAGAGTTGCCTACAGAGTTGCACAGGTTGCATCCAGTGCTTCATGACAGTATGCGGAAGGGAAGTCATCCAGATTCAGGTACCGTGATGTAGCTAGTTGAGGTTGAGCTTGATGCAGATGTGACCTACGAGGAAGATCCTGTGGCGATCCTTGACAGAAGGATCAAGAAGCTGAAGAGGAAGGATCTGGTTCTTGTGAAGGTTCTTTGGCAGCACCGTGGCATAGAGGAAGCCACGTGGGGGCTTGAGGAAGAGATGAGGAGGAAGTATCCCTCGCTATTCTCTTTGGATTTCGGGGACGAAATCCCCTAAAGGGGGTTATCTTGTAAGGACCCTGACCTGCGTTTAGGGTTTACCCTATTTGTTTTACTTAATCTTGATGCTTTGGTGCTTGCTAATCACCTTTAAGTGGTTATTAGGGTTTTGTTGTGCTTTGTTGAGAGTTCGAGGGGCTACTTGCAAATAACCCAAGTTTAGGGTTTTGTGTGCAAGTTGGTCATCTTGTGAGATGTTTTCCTCTCTTTGCTTCCTCTAGGGTTGAGAGGCAGGCTTGGGCTTGTTGTTTGAGTTCTTTGGGCTTGAGTTGAGATTGTTTGGGCCTTGAGATGTCTTGTTTGGGCTTGCTTGAGCCTTGTGTCGGCCAAGACCTGCTTTGTGTCGCTCAGCAGGCTGGTGTGTCGCCCAGCAGGCTGGTGTATCGCCCAGCAGGCTGGTGTGTCGCCCAACAGAGCTGCTTCCTGTGTCACCCATGATGCTTGGTCGGGTGTAGTGGACACTTGGTGCAGATTTTGGACAAGTGTGCCATGCCTTGCTAGTGTGTTGGCTTGAACCCTAGGACAAGTGTTCCTTCGGTGGATGACACATGGCATGGATCTACCTTGTTTTCTCCACCCTTCCCTTCTATATATATGGCTCTTTCCTTTGCCTTTGCTTCCTTTTCTCTTTTGGTTTCTCCTCCACCTTGAGTGCACGATATCCCTCTCCATTTTGCTTGTGTTGGCCGATACACTCCCTTGGATTTGAAGTGGTGGCCGATACACCTTCTTGAAGAAGCTTGGTGGATGATAGCTTTGGACCTTGGAGCTGTGTTGGACGATACCTCTTGGAGCTGGAGTGCTTCTTCTTCCTTGGAGCTCAAGGCGGGTTTCATAGCTCTAACCCTAACTCCCTTTCCTCTTGTTATGTTCTTTTTCATATGCTAGTAATGTACCTTGTTTTTATACCTTTGTTGGTCGTTATGGTTGTGTTGGGTGACAGGCCTGATGGGCGTCAGCCCTTGTGTGGTATCGGGCGTCAGCCTGGTGTTGGGCGATATCCCTACTCTTTTGATGGGCGATAGGGTGAGCTAGTGTGAGCGTTGTCCGATATGGCTATGATGGACGATAGACTAAGAAGTGGCAGGAATGTTCCCTTGTGTCGAATGAGAGGCTTTGCTTGGTGTGATGGCCGATAGCCCTGACGGACGATACCTCTTGTTGTGTGGCGGGTGATAGGGTTGGGCTGTGACAGGCGTCACGCCCTTTGCTTTAGTGTATATCGGCCGCTAGGCCTTGATGGGTAGTTGCACGTTTTGTGGGGGTCTTTCTCTCTTTCCTTCTCTCTCCTGGTTGTTGTGCAACCCTTGTATATCGGGCGTCAAGAGTAGCTGGATCGGGCATCACACCCCTTGAATGTCGGCCAGCAGGGAATGTGACGGGCATTGCCCGATAGTCCTGACGCACGACACCCCCTGGTGACGCTGTGTCGTGGGGTTGGGTGCAACGCAGCGTTGCTGCACCCCCCTCTAGCCGTTGTGAGCAGTGTATAGGTGAGGGTTGTGCGGAGTTATAGTAAGGATTATGTGACCCTATAGTGGCTGCCTCATGTGTTATGGAAGTGAATGCTTATGCACAAATCAATGATGGTGACACATTTATAACAATAAGGTTAATAGTAGTGATGATAATAAGGAAGGTAGTGGTAACCATATGATCCTTATGCTTAGCTGTTAAGGACGATGCTAAGTGGTAGTGAAACTAATAGCTTGCTTAATGATATAACAATAACGATAATAGTGGACGATGATAGTAATAATGTTGATAATAGTAGTGATGGTAATGATGGTAGTAATGATATGCATGATGTGAGCCTTATGATTATTTGTTAATGACAATGTTAAATGATAGTTACACTAGTAGCTGCATGATGATAATAATAATGATAGTGAATGATAACAATAATGATGATGGTGTGTGCTGTGTTTAATAATGATAATGGCAATATCAATACCTTTTTATCCTAACCATCATAATTATCGGTTTAATACCCCTGAATAATAATGAGTATGTACTACAGAACGTTATGAGACATGATTAAGGAAAAGGATATAATCTCTATTGTCACTTTGTGTGGATAATGCACTTAAACCTAAATGTCACCCTGTGTTGATGATATATTGATTACCTATCTACGTCAAGAAAGGTAATGATAGTAGCATGGTTATATGCATAAAGTGATCATCATGTTTATCGGTTATTGATAAGAGAAATAGTGGTAGTTATACTAGTGTCTTGCTTAATGACGAAGATGACAGTAACGATAATGCTCATTATGTATATCTAGTATGATTACATGCATGAAGTGAACACCTTAACTAACTATACAAGATTAAGATAAGGACAAGTCTAGATATAACTGTTGGTGATGTGTCTTATGCATGAGATCATAAGTTGAAGCAGGATTAAGGAAGTATAGGGTCGATAATGTGACTTGGTGTGATAAAGCACTTAATCAACAAATGGTGATGGTAATAGTAGTAATGAAGGTAAGCGGGTTACCTAATGAACGGAAGTGGTAGTAATAATGTTTGACCTTTTACATCTGAACATGACTATATGAATGTAGTAATTTCCATGAATACCTGTGTAATGCAGAGGTAATGGTAAATACATAAATAGTTGCTTTATGATGTGCTGTATATACCTGATCACCAGATAGAGTAAAGTTGACAAATATAACATCTTGAATATCATCTCATGATAGTAAGCATAATCCTTATGATGAACCACGATTGTCAGATACACTAACCATGCGGGTGATGCTTAGCCATGTAAAGGCTATGAGACATATGTGATGAATACATCACACTGATAATTACTCTTGTTGAATAGGTTACATGTATAATGTGATTGTCCCATGATATCAATGTGAGTTCTGAGTAGCAGTGACAGCGCCTGATGAGGATTGAGATCCCAAGGTATGTGATGATCCTTGAGATGGATCTAGATGGTTGGCAAGAGGCCAAGTAACAACAGGTGATGTGGGATCCTTGAAATGGATCAGGTAGATGTGATTACAATAGTAGCATAATGATTAAAGTTTATATTTGTTTATCTGTTGATATATCTTGCATAGATACTAAACAAATACAGTAGATTCATATCATGCAATCGCCTTGATCATAGATTCATCATAGTCAGTATTTGATAATGGTAAACGGGTTTGCCTAAGGGTTAACCTGGGACGCATATCGTTGAATATGCGAGGTTGCCTGATAGTGAGGAGGTAAGAGTGCAACTTCGGTTGTAGACTCTAGGGCGTGTATTCAGGTTCATAATCCAGCTATGTGATAAGCATGGTGAACAGACCCATGGCTCAGGACAGGTCATGTGATGATAATGGTGAACAGGCCCATGGCTCAGGACAGGTGATGTGATGAGCATGGTGAACAGGCCCATGGCTCAGGATAGGTGATGTGATGAGCATGGTGAACAGACCCATGGCTCAGGACAGGTGATGTGATGAGCATGGTGAACAGACCCATGACTCATGACAGGTGATGTGATGAGCATGGTGAACAGGCCCATGGCTTAGGATGTGTTTTATAAAGGAGCATGAATACGTTCATGGCTCATAGTACGGTTCATTTCCTTAGGGTATAATACAATACGTAATGTTGTTATATAATTCCTACTAAGGCAAAATAACATAACATTGGTTAAGGCCTCGATTATGTGGTAAATCTGTTATATCTTGCGGTTACTTTTATATTCTTCAGGTTATGTGACAATATATCTTGTTCTGATAATCATGTTACATAGTGATATATATTATATTACTAATCATGTTCCATTGGGAGATATGTGGTTATATGCTTTTATACAGCTGGTAAGCTTGTCGGTAAGAATAGCTTTGCTTTAATTATATAGATTACTCTGGTTATACCTGTTGATAGTTATCTACTGTTATAGTTATTTGGCTAAGGTTTTGTAGTTGTGGTGGGAAGTTATGTTTCCCGTTGGGATAATGTTCATTTGTCTCACTCCGGTGGTTTTCAGGTAGCCGAGCTAGACGTGGTGGTGGTCATGGTGTTGCGGCCGAGCAGCTTGACGAGCAGTAGAAGGCAAGCGATGGGCGTGATGTTGTCTCTGGATGTGTTGCAGTAGAGTCTAGAGTCATCCCTGTACTCTCAGGTCCTTGGCAGTGTTTTGACGTTGTTTCATGATGAACGCTCGATGATATTTTGTATATCCTGCTATAGGCCGGAATTGAACAATTGTCCCAACGGGAAACATAACTTCCCACCGCAACTACAGAACCTCAGAAGATATACTATAACAGCAGATGTCTAATAACAAGTATAACAAGAGCAGTCTATATAAAACAAATTATTCTTACCAACAGCTTACCCGCTATATAAAAGCATATTACCAGATATATCTCAAGGAATATGATTACCACGATAATATGTATCCCTATGTAACATGATTATCAGAACAAGATATAATGTCACATAACCTGCTTATCGAGATAAGACATATTGTCACATAACCTGCAAGATATAACAAAGATATTACAGAAACAAGGCCTCAACCAATGTTGTGTGCTTATCTTAAGCAGTAAATACTAAACGGTTGTGTTACGTATTATTATGCCCTGAGGAATTGAACCATACCGTTCAAATCCAACCTTTGGTTAGAAAACCCAAGCCAGTGCCATACAAGGTCAATGGAAGAGCCGGACTCCACGACCTCCCACCTCGTGGTCAGTTCACGAGTAGAACATAAGCAGGACCACAGTCACATGCTGAAGTGGTCTAAGCCACAGGGTCAGCTCCACAGGCTACCCTCACTCTAGCCCGCCTTGGTACAGGTCTCGGCGCTAGTACAATTGAGCCACGGGCATGTTCACCGTGCTCTGAGCCATGAATGTATTCATGCTCTACATATCACGTATCCTGAGCCATGGGCTTGTTCACCATGCTCTATATACGTATTTGAGTCTGTAACCGAAGTTACACTCTTACCTCCTTATTTTTAGGCTAGGAACAACCTACACATATTCAACAATATGCGCTTCCAGGTTAACCCGTAGGAGAACTTGTTTCACCATCACCAAGTCCTGACGATGATGGATCTTTGGCCAGGGCAAACTACATGATATAATTCCACTGTAATTAATTAGTGTCTTCTAGATGGATTGCAGGATTCAACCAAGTTATATAACATCCAAGATATAACAGAAAGTAAATAACATTATATTATAATTGAAATCTCATCAACCTGATCCATCACAGGGATCCAGCATCACATGTTACCACTTGGCCTCTTGCCAACCATCCAGATCCATATCAAGAGTCATCACATACCATGGGATCTCAATCCTCCATCCTGTACTGTCACTGCCTCTCAAGACTCACATCATCATCATGGGACCAATACATCACATATATAATCTCATAGAACAATTATCAAGGTAATGTTACTCATCACATATGTCACATAGCCCTTTCATGGCTACACATCACCTGCATGGTTAGGATACACAATAACCATAGATTCAAAATAAAGAATATGCTCACTATTATGAATTATCATTCAAGATAATCTATTTATCAATATTACACTTATCTGGTGATCAAGTGTATTAAGCACATCATTATCAGACCATATACATACTTATCCTTATCTCAAGATTATACAAACAACCAAGGTATTCACTTTATATAGAAAGCATGTTGAGTATACACTATTGTTACCAAAGTCATTACTATCATCATCAGCTATCATCATTATTATCTTTATCATTGAGAAAACATTAATGCAACTACCATTTAACCTTATCATTAACCATTAAGCATAAGATTCATATCAATATCATGTCATTACTACTCTTGTTACTATCATTACCGTTATTAGCATCACCATCTACTATTATCGTCATTGCTATGTCATGAAGCAGACTATTAATGTAATTGTCACTTAGCCACATTATTCCAACATTAATATTATTATTATTGCTTTTACTACTAACATGGCATCACCATCATTACATGATTACCATCATTGTAACTATTAACATCTTTGCAAGCCACCACATTATCATTGGTATCATTGTTATCAAAAGCACCATTAACATATGTTGCGCATAAGCATCTACTTCCATCACACTTGTGACCGTCACCAAAGGAACTCATACCCTCACCTAAGATAGCTCACATCCCTCACCACTACTAGCTCACACGGCTAGGGCAGGGGGAGGCAGCAACGCTGCGTTACACCCAGCGCCCAGCCTGACAGAACGTCACAAGAAGGTGTGTCGCGCGTCAGGGAGTATCGCGCGTCACACTCAATCGGGCAACGCCCGTCACAGCCACCACCTTGCCCGACATCCTAGGCTAGCACCTATCTAACAACCTCACAACTATTGGGAGAGAGAAGGAGAGAAAGAAGGAAAGGAGAGAGGGAAGCACTCCCACATATCGTGCAACAACACAAGGCCTAACGGCCAGCACATTTCTAGGAAAGGAGGGCGTGACGCCCGTCACACTCAAGGGGTATCGCCCGATACACCCTCACACCTATCGGCCGTTACACCATCTCTTGCATTTCGTGCAACTCCATCAACTCAACAAAGAAGGCCCTGTCGTCCACCACAAGGAATAACAAGATGCTAAGGCCTATCGCCCATCAAAAGGATATCGTTCAACCTAGTCATATCGGCCAACAACACCATAGCTCACCCTATCGCCCAACACAAGGGTAGGGTATCGGCCAACCTCAAGAACTCATCATATCATCCAACCCATGGTTCCATATCATTCAACATAGAGAGCACCCTATCGTCCAACTCCAAGGAAAAGATGCCATGTCGTCCAACCTCAGGGATATCGTCCAACACATCCACAACAAAGGGATATCTCCCAACCCTAGGTCACCATCAACCTCAAACTCACAGCAACACAACCCTAGATCACTAGGTACCCTAGAAACCCTAAACCCTAAGGGTATATCGGCCACCAAAGGAAACTCAAGCAAGGTACAAAACTAAGCTACTAAGCTAACTACTGACATTTAACAAGGTTCTTGCTAGAGGTAAAGAGTTAGGGTTATAAATTATGCAACCCGCCTTGAGCTCCAAGGAAGAAGAAGCACTCCAGCTCCAAGGGGTATCGTCCAACCCAGCTCCAAGGTCCAAAGCTATCGTCCACCGGCTTCTCCAGGAAGGTGTATCATCCACCACTTCAACTCCAAGGGAGTGTATCGGCCAACACAAGCAAGATGGACAGGGATATCGTGCACTCAAGGTGGAGGGAAGACCAAAATATCAAAGAAGACTAAGGCAAGGAGAAGAGCTACTTATATAGAAGGAAGGGGAGGAGAAACCAAGGTATAACCATGCAATGTGTCGTCCACCCAAGGGACACTTGTCCTAGGGTTCAAGCCAACACATTAGCACACTAGAAGACACTTGTCCAAGCTAGGCACCAAGTGTCACCAACCAAGGTCAAACCACATGGGCGACATAAGCAAGAACTCCTACTGGGAGACACAAACAAGCTGTTGGGCGACACACCATGGTGTTGGACGACACAAGACCATCTTGGACGACACACACACACCCTAGGTCGATATAAACTCACCTTGGACATCACAAGGCAAGCCATGGCCGACACAAGGCTCAAACAAGCCCAAACAACACATCTCAAGGCCCAAACAAGCTCAACTCAAGCCCAAAGAACTCAAACAACAAGTCCAAGCCTTCCTCTCAAACCTAGAGGAAGCAAAGAGGGAAAAACATCTCACAAGATGACCAACTTGCACACAAAACCCTAAACTTGGGTTATTTGCAAGTAGCCCCCTCAACTCTCAACAAAACACAACAAAACCCTAATCACCCCTCAAAGGTGATTAGCAAGCATCAAACCACCAAGGTTAAGCAAAACAAATAGGGTAAACCCTAAACGCAGGTCACGGTCCTTACAAGCTAACCCCCTTTAAGGGGTTTCATCCCCGAAATCCGAAGAGAAAAGCGAGGGATACTTCTGCCTCATCTCTTCCTCAAGCTCTCACGTGGCTTCCTCAACGCCACGACGCTGCCAAAGGACCTTCACAAGAGCCAGGTCCTTCCTCTTCAACTTCTTGATCCTTCTGTCAAGGATCGCCACAACACCTTCCTCGTAAGTCACATCTGCATCAAGCTCAACCTCAACTGGCTGTATCACTGTACCTCAATCCGGATGACTTTTCTTCAGCATACTGACATGAAACACTGGATGCAACCTGTGCAACTGTAGAGGCAACTCTATCTTGTAAGCTACTTTGCCAACATGTGCTCTAACTGAGTAAGGCACCATATACCTGGGTGCCAACTTACCCTTCCGTCCAAACCTTAGCACACCTTTCCATGGCGAGACTTTGAGATACACCTTGTCTCCTACCTGGAACTCCAAAGGTCGTCGGCGATTGTCTGCATAACACTTCTGCCTATCCAGTGCCACTTTCAACTGTTGTTGTATCACCTTGATCTTTTCTGTCGTCTGCTGTACTAACTCAGGACCCAAAAGCTGATAGTCACCTGATTCATACCAACACAAAGGAGATATGCACTTCCTTCCATACAAAGCCTCATAAGGAGCCATGTCAATGCTTCGCTGATAACTGTTGTTGTAGGTAAACTCTATCAAACTCATATGTACATCCCGGTTGCCTAGAAACTACAAAACACAAGCTCGAAGAAGATCTTCTAAAGTCTGAATAGTCCTTTCAGACTGTCCATCTGTCTGCGGGTGAAAAGTTGTATTGAACCTTAACTGTGTTCCCAACGCTACTGTTCCCAAAAATGACTTGTAAACTGAGGACCTCTGTCAGAAACTATCATTGCTGGCACACCATGCAAACGTACTATCTCATCCACATATACTCAAGCTAGTTTCTCAGATGTATACATCGTTTTCACTAGTAGAAAATGGGCAGACTTAGTCAATCTATCCACTATCACCCAAATGGAATCATGATTCCTAGTTGTCTGGGGTAGACCAACTACGAAATCCATGGTTATATGATCCCATTTCCACTACGGTATCGGCAAAGGTTGCAACGTACCTACCGGCTTCTGATGCTCAGCCTTCACTTGCTGACACACTACACATCTTGCTACGAACTCGGCTACATCTCTCTTCAAACCGGGCCACCAATACAAGTCCTTCAGACTATGATACATCTTGGTGACACCTGGATGCATCGCATACATCGACGTATGTGCTTCCTCAAGCACCAACTCTCTCAAATTATCAGCATCTGGAACCACCATCCTATCATGATAGCAAACTAGTCCATCCTCAGACTCATGAAACCCATCACGCTTGTCGCTGCCGGACTCTGATCTAATCAATCGTACCGCATCATCTATCTGCTGTGCATTCTTGATATGCTATCTCAACGTAGGCTTAACTTACATCTGCGCGAAAAGACCAGACAACAAAGAAACTTCCATCTATACATTCATCTGCCGTAGAGAAACAAACATATCTCGCCTATGGCATACCAGAGAACTCAATTGTGCTTTCTGTACCGAAAGAGAAGAAGAAGACTTTCTGCTAAGCGCATCAGCTACCACGTTTGTCTTACCAGGATGATACTCAATAGTGCAGTCGTAATCATTGATCAACTCCATCCATCGTCGTTGTCGCATGTTCAACTCTTGTTGCGTAAAGATATACTTCAGATTCTTATGATCCGTAAAGATCTGACACACTTCCCCATACAGGTAGTGTCTCCAAATCTTTAACGCATGAACCACTGCCGCCAACTCGAAATCATGATTCGGATAGTTTGCCTCATGCTTCTTGAGCTGTCGCGAAGCAAACGAAACCACATGATCTTCCTACATCAACACACAACCTAAACCTTTCTTGGAAGCATCACAGAAAACAACATAGCCTTTCCCAGATTCTGGCAAGATCAACACTGGAGCACGGGTCAGCTTCTCCTTCAAACTCTGGAAAGCTTGCTGACATCGATCATCCCAAACAAAAGATGGTCTTGTGTCGTCCAACACCATGGTGTGTCGCCCAACAGCTTGTTTGTGTCGCCCAGTAGGAGTTCTTGCTTGTGTCGCCCATGTGGTTTGACCTTGGTTGGTGACACTTGGTGCCTAGCTTGGACAAGTGTCTTTTGGTGTGCTAATGTGTTGGCTTGAACCCTAGGACAAGTGTCCCTTGGGTGGACGACACATTGCATGGTTATACCTTGGTTTCTCCTCCCCTTCTTTCTATATATGTAGCTCTTCTCCTTGCCTTAGTCTTCTTTGATCGTTTGGTCTCTCCTCCACCTTGAGTGCACGATATCCCTTTCCATCTTGCTTGTGTTGGCCGATACACCTTCCTGGAGAAGCCTGGTGGACGATAGCTTTGGACCTTGGAGCTGGGTTGGACGATACCCCTTGGAGCTGGAGTGCTTCTTCTTCCTTGGAGCTCAAGGCGAGTTGCATAACTTCTAACCCTGATTCCTTTACCTCTAGCAATAACCTTGTTATATGTTAGTAGTTAGTTTAGTAGCTTAGTTTTTTACCTTGCATGTGTTCCTTTGGTGGCCGGTATGCCCTTAGGGTTTAGGGTTTCTAGTGATCTAGGGTTTGGGTTCCCTTGAGATGGAGGTTGGTGGTGACCTAGGGTTGGGCGATATCCCTTTGTTGTGGATGTGTTGGACGATATCCTTGAGGTTGGACGACATGGTTCCCTTTGTCCTTGTGTTGGACGATAGAGTGCCCCCTTTGATGGATGATAGGGTACCTTGGTGGACGATATGGTGAGTCCTTGAGGTTGGCCGATACCCTGCCCATGTGTTGGACGATAGGGTGAGCATGTCTTGTTGGCTGATATGGTAGTGACCATGATGGACGATAGGTTCCTCTGATGATGAATGATGCTCTTGTTCCTCTCTTGGACGATGGGCCTTGGTTCCTTGGTGGACGTCAGGGCTTCCTTTGATGAGTTGATGGAGTTGCACGACATGCATAGATGGTGTAACGGCCGATAGCCCTGACGGGCATTCCATCTTGTGGTGTCAAACTTGTGGCAACACATCCCATTATCATACAGATAATGAGGTGTTACGCGAAAACGTGCCAAAATCACCATAACCACAAATTACCAAAACATGGGTTAATTAAAACCGATTGTGGAAAATTGATAAACTGTGAAACTATTACATTCCAGTCCTCATCCTGCATAGAAACATGTCTCATATATATATATATATATATATATATATATATATATATATATATACACACAAGATCTGATACGTGTCCACAGCTTCAAGGAACAACTGTCTATCCATCAAGAGAGTTCGCCACCTATTCATATACATAAAGGCCCACCTCCAGCGTACAGTAGGATATACAAAATATCATCGAGCGTTCATCATGAAACAATGTCAAAACACTGCCAAGGACCTGAGAGTACAGGGATGACTCTAGACTCTACTACAACACATCCAGAGACAGCAGCACGCCCATCGCTTGCCTTCTACTACTCGTCAAGCTGCTCGGCCACAACACCATGACCACCACCATGTCTAGCTCGGCTACCTGAAAACCAGCAGAGTGAGACAATTGAACATTGTCCCAGCGGGAAACATAACTTCCCACCGCAACTACAAAACCTTAGCCAGATAACTACAACAGCAGATAACTATCAACAGGTATAACCAGAGTAATCTATATAATTAAAGCAAAGCTATTATTACCGACAAGCTTACCAGCTGTATAAAAGCATATAACCACATATCTCTCAATGGAACATGATTAGTAAGATAAGATATATCACTATTTAACATGATTATCAGAACAAGATATATTGTCACATAACCTGAAGAATATAGAAGTAACCGCAAGATATAACATATTTACCACATAATCGAGGCCTTAACCAATGTTCTGTTATTTTGCCTTAGTAGGAATTATATAACAGCATTACATATTGTATTATACCCTAAGGAAATGAACCGTACTCTGAGCCATGAATGTATTCATGCTCCTTTATAACACACATCCTAAGCCATGGGCCTGTTCACCATGCTCATCACATCACCTGTCCTGAGTCATGGGTTTGTTCACCATGCTCATCACATCACCTGTCCTGAGCCAAGGGTCTGTTCACCATGCTCATCACATCACCTGTCCTGAGCCATGGGCCTGTTCACCATGCTCATCACATCACCTGTCCTGAGCCATGGGCCTGTTTACCATGCTCATCACATCACCTATCCTGAGCCATGGGTCTGTTCACTATGCTCATCACATAGCTGGATTACGAACCTGAATACACGCCCTAGAGTCTACAACCGAAGTTGCACTCTTACCTCCTCACTATCAGGCAACCTCGCATATTCAACGATATGCATCCCAGGTTAACCCTTAGGCAAACCCGTTTACCATTATCAACAACCGACTTTGATGAATCTATGATCAAGGCGATTGCATGATATGAATCTACTGTATTTGTTTAGTATCTATGCAAGATATATCAACAGATAAACAAATATAAACTTTAATCATTATGCTACTATTGTAATCACATCTACCTGATCCATTTCAAGGATCACACATCACCTGTTGTTACTTGGCCTCTTGCCAACCATCTAGATCCATCTCAAGGATCATCACATACCTTGGGATCTCAATCCTCATCAGGCGCTGTCACTGCTACTCAGAACTCACATTGATATCATGGGACAATCACATTATACATGTAACCTATTCAACAAGAGTAATTATCAGTGTGATGTATTCATCACATTTGTCTCATAGCCTTTACATGGCTAAGCATCACCTGCACGGTTAGTGTATCTAACAATCGTGGTTCATCATAAGGATTATGCTTACTGTCATGAGATGATATTCAAAATGTTATATTTGTCAACTTTACTCTATCTGGTGATCAGGTATATACAACACATCATAAAGCAACTATTTATGTATTTATCCTTACCTCTGCATTACACAGGTATTCATGGAAATTACTACATTCATATAGTCATGTTCAGATGTAAAAGGTCAAACATTATTACTACCACTTCTGTTCATTAGGTAACCCGCTTACCTTCATTACTACTATTACCATCACCATTTGTTGATTAAGTGCTTTATCACACCAAGTCACATTATCGACCCTATACTTCCTTAATCCTGCTTCAACTTATGATCTCATGCATAAGACACATCACCAACAGTTATATCTAGACTTGTCCTTATCTTAATCTTGTATAGTTAGTTAAGGTGTTCACTTCATGCATGTAATTATACTAGATATACAGAATGAGCATTATCGTTACTGTCATCTTCGTCATTAAGCAAGACACTAGTATAACTACCACTATTTCTCTTATCAATAACCGATAAACATGATGATCACTTTATGCATATAACCATGCTACTATCATTACCTTTCTTGACGTAGATAGGTAATCAATATATCATCAGCACAGGGTGACATTTAGGTTTAAGTGCATTATCCACACAAAGTGACAATAGAGATTATATCCTTTTCCTTAATCATGTCTCATAACGTTCTGCAGTACATACTCATTATTATTCAGGGGTATTATACCGATAATTATGATGGTTAGGATAAAAAGGTACTGATATTGCCATTATCATTATTAAACACAGCACACGCCATCATCATTATTGTTATCATTCACTATCATTATTATTATCATCATGCAGCTACTAGTGTAACTATCATTTAACATTGTCATTAACAAATAATCATAAGGCTCACATCATGCATATCATTACTACCATCATTACCATCACTACTATTATCAGCATTATTACTATCATCGTCCACTATTATCGTTATTGTTATATCATTAAGAAAGTTATTAGTGTCACTACCACTTAGCATCGTCCTTAACAGCTAAGCATAAGGATCATATGGTTACCACTACCTTCCTTATTATCATCACTACTATTAACCTTATTGTTATAAAGGCGTCACCATCATTCGTTTGTGCATAAGCATTCACTTCCATAACACATGAGACAACAACTATAGGGTCACATAATCCTCACTATAACTCCGCACAACCCTCACCTATACACTGCTCACAACGTCTAGAGGGGGGTGCAGTAACGCTGCGTTGCACCCAACCCCACGACACAGCGTCACCAGGGGGGTGTCGCGCGTCAGGACTATCGAGCAACGCCCGTCACATTCCCTGCTGGCCGACATTCAAGGGGCATGACGCCCGATCCAGCTGCTCTTAACGCCCGATATACAAGGGCTGCACAACAACCAGGAGAGAGAAGGAAAGAGAGAAAGACACCCAGAAAATGTGCAACTACCCATCAAGGCCTAGCGGCCGATATACACTAAAGCAAAGGGCGTGACGCCCGTCACAACCCAACCATGTCGCCCGCCACACAACAAGAGGTATCGTCCGTCAGGGCTATCAGCCATCACACCAAGCAAAGCCTCTCGTTCGACACAAGGGAACCTTCCTGCCACTTCTTAGTCTATCGTCCATCATAGCCATATCGGCCAACGCTCACACTAGCTCACCCTATCGCCCATCAAACGAGTAGGGATATTTCCCAACACCAGGCTGATGCCCGATACCACACAAGGGTTGACGCCCGTCAGGCCTGTCACCCAACACAACCATAACGACCAACAAAGGTACAAAAACAAGGTACACTACTAGCATATGAAAAAGAACATAACAAGAGGAAAGGGAGTTAGGGTTAGAGCTATGCAACCTGCCTTGAACTCCAAGGAAGAAGAAGCACTCCAGCTCCAAGAGGTATCGTCCAACACAGCTCCAAGGTCCAAAGCTATCGTCCACCAAGCTTCTTTAAGAAGGTGTATCGGCCACCACTTTAACTTCAAGGGAGTGTATCGGCCAACACAAGAAATATGGAGAGGGATATCGTGCACTCAAGGTGGAGGAGAAACCAAAAGAGCAAAGGAAGCTAAGGCAAAGGAAAGAGCCATATATATAGAACGGAAGGGTGGAGAAAACAAGGTAGATCAATGCCATGTGTCGTCCACCCAAGGAACACTTGTCCTAGGGTTCAAGCCAACACACTAGCAAGGCATGGGACACTTGTCTAAAATCTGCACCAAGTGTCCACTACACCCGACCAAGCATCATGGGCGACACAGGAAGCAGCTCTGCTGGGCGACACACCAGCCTGCTGGGCAATACACCAGCCTGCTGGGCGACACACCAGCCTGCTGAGCGACACAAAGCAGGTCCTGGCTGACACAAGGCTCAAGCAAGCCAAAACAAGACATCTCAAGGCCCAAACAAGCTCAACTCAATCCCAAAGAACTCAAACAACAAGCCCAAGCCTTCCTCTCAACCCTAGAGGAAGCAAAGAGAGGAAAACATCTCACAAAATGACCAACTTGCACACAAAACCCTAAACTTGGGTTATTTGCAAGTAGCCCCTCGAACTCTCAACAAAGCACAACAAAACCCTAATCACCACTTAAAGGTGATTAGCAAGAACCAAAGCATCAAGATTAAGTAAAACAAATAGGGTAAACCCTAAACGCAGGTCAGGGTCCTTACAAGCTAACCCCCTTTAAGGGATTTCGTCCCCGAAATCTGAAGAGAAAAGTGAGGGATACTTCCTCCTCATCTCTTCCTCAAGCCCCCACGTGGCTTCCTCTATGCCACGGCACTGCCAAAGAACCTTCACAAGAACCAGATCCCTCCTCTTCAGCTTCTTGATCCTTCTGTCAAGGATCGCCACATGATCTTCCTCGTAGGTCACATCTGCATCAAGCTCAACCTCAACTAGCTACATCACGGTACCTGAATCCGGATTACTTCCCTTCCGCATACTGTCATGAAGCACTGGATGCAACCTGTGCAACTCTGTAGGCAACTCTAACTCATAAGCTACTTTGCCAACATGTGTTATGACTGAGTAAGGCCCCATATATCTGGGAGCTATCTTACCCTTCTGACCAAACCTTTAGAACACCTTTCCACGACGAGATTTTAAGATACATTTGTCTCCTACCTGGAACTCCAAAGATCGTCGGTGATTGTCTGCATAAAACTTCTGCTGGTACTGTGCTACTTTCGACTGTCGCTGTATCACTTTGGTCTTATCTATTGTCAGTTGAACTAATTCAGGACCTAACGGCTGACACTCACCAGACTCCTCCCAACTCAAAGAAGGTCTGCACTTTCTTCCATACAGGGTCTCACAAGGTGCCATGTCGATGCTCTGCCAAAAACTGTTGTCGTAGGCCAACCCTATCAAACTAAGATGTACATTCCAGAAACGACTCGTGATCTGAGGACCTCTGTCAGAAACTATTATTGCTGGCACATCATGCAAATGTACCATCTCATCCATATACACTCTAGCGAGCTTCTCGGCCGTATATGTCATCTTTACAGGTAGAAAGTGGGCAGACTTTGTCAATCTGTCCTCTACCACCCAGATGGAATCATGTTCTCCAGTAGTCTTGGGTAGACCAACTACAAAACCTATGGTCATACGATCCCATTTCCACAGTGGTATTGGCAAAGGCTGCAACGTACCTGACGGCTCCTAAAGTTCAGCCTTCACTTACTGACAAACCTCACTTATTCAACCTATCAACACTCGGGACAACTATCCTATTACGATAACAGACCAGCCCTTCCTCGGGATCATGGAACTCATCACACTCTTCGCTGTCGAACTCTAATCATCTGTATTGCATCATCTATCTATTATGTATCTTTTATTTGTCTGGAAAAGTCCACTTGGCTAAACTTTATTTAGTTTGGAATGTTCACTTAGCTCCTCCTCGATATTAGGAATGTTCGCGCAACTCTTCTCATGTAGGAATGATCACACAACTTTTCTTATTTAATTGGAAATGTTCATACAGCTCTCCCTGTGTAGGAATGTTCACTTAGCTTTTCCCATTTAGTTGAGAATGTTCACTTAGCTTTTCTCTTTAATTGGGAATGTTCACTTAGCTTTTCCCATTTAGTTGAGAATGTTCACTTAGCTCTTCTCATTTAGGAATGTTCACTTAGCTTTTCCCATTTAGTTCAGAATGTTCACTTAGCTTTTCTCTTTAATTGGGAATGCTCACTTAGCTTTTCCCATTTAGTTGAGAATGTTCACTTAGCTTTTCTCTTCAATAGGGAATGTTCACTTAGCTTTTCCCATTTAGTTGAGAATGTTCACTTAGCTTTTCTCTTTAATTGGGAATGTTCACTTAGCTTTTCCCATTTAGTTGAGAATGTTCACTTAGCTCTTCTCATTACATTGGATTATACTCTCTAGATTGTTTCAAAATGACTACTTGATCAGAGTAATCAGAAAGATAACAATCTAAGAGTTCCACACTTGCCTTATCTACAATGATCATATACCGGGCCAGGGTATACAAGTACTGAGATTAGGTAGTATGCACCCTATTTTCTATCCTACCCCACAGTTTTCATATCAGTATTCACACAGAGCTCTTCATTCTAGGCTTCTCTTCAGGCATCACTTTTATAGCTCATCTTTTATCACACAGATAAGAGAGATTACATAGCATTTTAAGGAATATATAGAAAAATGTGAATTTTCTTCTTCCTTGTGCCCTTATAGGACTAGCTAAAGGAAGTTCAAAAACATCTACTTTCTTATTTTTATCACACAGAATCAGAAAAAGGAATATCAGAATGAATATATTTTATCTGACCTGTTTGGGATGTCCGTCCACGCCCTCGATCGTTACTAGGAAGCTGACTCCTTTGAGAGTCCTGCTGACTCTGCCCCTAGGGTTGTGTCGTCATCATATTCCCGTCTGGACAATCGTTTACTAGATGTCCCGGTTGTCTACATTGATAACAGATCCTGGGTGCAAAGTAGGATTTGTGAGATCCAGTTACCGATGTCGATGCTATGTCGGGGGCTCCACTTGAGAGTTATAGGTTCGCTGAGTCTACAGGGATTTAGGACTAGGTTGAGTCTGTTCTTGTGAGTTTTCCAGGTTTTCTTACGAAATCTTCTACCCTCAGCGGAAGAAAAGTCAAGATGTCTAGAAACCATGAAGAAGACTCTGCTGAGTACAGTGATGCTGCATCGGTTGATGGAGCTGATGGACAGGCACGTGAAGATCGAGTGCCTGAGGTTCCTCAATTTAACCCAGCCATACTTGAACATCCTGCTTACCAACAGCTTATGGGGCAGTTAATGGCTATGATGAATCTCATGGTTGAGCGATTACTAGTGCCTACTCTGAGAGCACAGGTTCCCCATGAAGTAGCATCGGGTATTGGGAAGACCTTCGAGTGGCTTCGCCGAGTTGGAGCTTCGGATTATGCTAGAACGGCTGATCCAGCAGATGCAGATCTGTGGCTGACAAGTTTCGAGAAGGCTTTTCGGATCCTTTACATCCCCGAAGCAGACAAGGTAAAGCATGTTGTCTACCTTCTGAAAGGTCGTGCTGGTCACTGGTGGACCATCGAAGAAGAGAAGCGGCCTGGTGAGGTGATCGGTTGGGAAGTGTTTCGGCGTGAGTTTGTCGCCAGATATTTCCCAAAGTCGTATCTGGATGAGAAGGTGAGTCAGTTCGAGAACCTGAGACAAGGAACGATGAATGTCACCGAGTACGAGGCTAAGTTTATGGATCTGCTGAGGTTTTGTCCTCACATGGCGGCAACATACGAGGAACGGATTAGACATTTTGAGAAGGGTTTGAGTGCTGAGTTGAAGACTCTGGTGTCTGCGTTGGAGAACCGAGAGAAGTTTTCTATGTTCGTGGAATCAGTTCGACGGATCGAGAGGACGGTGCGAGAGAAAAGAGAATATATGTCTCTTAAAAGACCTGCTCAGTTTCAAGGATGAAGGTTTGGTGGCTTTAAGAAGCCTAGGTTTTCGGCACCGTCAGTGATGAGAAGTGCTGGTGTACCCTCTCAGTGGTCTCCGAGTAAGGGAAAAGGTTATGTTTCTTTGCCATCTAAGGTGCACAGTTCAGCTTCAGTGGCAGTGACAGGACCAGCCAGGTCAGGGTTTGAGGACAAGGCATGTCATCTTTGTGGACAAGTCGGGAATTTCAAGCTTAATTGCCCGAGTAGAGATGTTGAAGTGACGCAGCAACCGAGGCAGAGTCTCCAGAGGTCAGAGAGACCACAGCCCAGTGGTAGCAGAGGTCGAGGACGTGGTCAAGCATCTCAAGCTGGATCGTCTGCTCAAGGTTGCAGAGGTCGTGGACAGTAAGCAACAAATCGATTCTACGCTATGAGTCAGCCGAAGGCGATAGTCAACCCGCGAGTGGTGACAGGTCAGATGGAGTTATTTCATTCTGATATGTCTTCTTCTTGCTTTATATCTGTTCTGGTTGACCCGGGTGCTACACACTCTTTTATCGCCTATAGTATGCTTGAAAACTGTCATTTGCCTGTTAGCTGTAAGAAGGATAGCTTGTTGTTAGAAACCCCTCTCGATGGTTCTTCTTTGCTTCAAGAAGTGTGTCCATCTTGTGTCTTGTCTTTCTCGGGACATCGCATCCAAGTGGATCTTATACCACTTGACATGCATGGTTTCGATGTTATCCTTGGGATGGATACCTTAGAGAAGTATAAGGTTGTCTTGGACTGTGGTTCCAAGCAGGCAGTGTTTGATGTTGTTGGAGAGAAGTGGATCTTCCAGGGAGATAGGAAGATTCTTCCGACGTGTTTGGTGTCAGCTATGGTGGCAGATAAGTTGTTGCGACAAGGATGTGAGGCGTTCCTAGCTCACGTGGTGGATACCGTTGTGGTTACCAAGGCGAAGGGTCCTAGTCTTGAGGAAGTGTCAGTGGTTTGAGAGTTTGCAGACGTGTTTCCTAAGGAGTTTCCTGGTGTTCCTCCACCCCAAGAGATTGATTTCGAGATCAATCTGGTTCCTGGAACACAGCCAGTTGCACAGTTAGCGTATAGGATGGCTCCATCAGAGATGGCAGAGTTGAAGAAGCAGTTGCAAGAGTTGTTGGAGAAAGGTTTTATCTGACCGAGTACGTCGTCGTGGGGTGCTCCCGTGTTGTTCGTTAAGAAGAAGGATGGCTCGATGCGGTTGTGTATAGATTACCGACAGTTGAATAAAGTCACGATCAAGAATAAGTACCCGTTGTCGAGGATAGATGATATGTTCGATCAGTTGCGTGGTGCTACAGTGTTTTCAAAGATCGATCTACGGTCTGGATATAATCAGTTGAGGATAAAGGCGGATGACATACCAAAGTCAGCTTTCAGGACGAGGTATGGTCATTTCGAGTTCGTGGTTATGCCGTTTGGGTTAACCAATGCACCTGCAGCTTTCATGGACCTGATGAACAGGGTGTTCCATCTGTTCTTAGATCAGTTTGTTGTAGTCTTTATAGATGACATCTTGATCTATAGTCGGGACAGGCTAGAGCATGAGCAACATCTTCGTCAAGCGTTGACTCTTCTTCGCCAACATCAGTTGTACGCCAAGTTCAGTAAGTGTGAGTTCTGGTTGGATGAAGTGGCTTTCTTGGGTCATGTGATATCTGCTGAAGGAGTCAAAGTAGATCCGAAGAAGGTGGAATCCGTTGCGGATTGGGAACAACTGAAGACACTGACAGAAGTTCGTAGTTTCCTTGGTTTAGCAGGATACTACCAGAGGTTTATCAAGGACTTCAGTGTGATCACATTGCCGATGACGAAGTTGACTAGGAAGGATGTATCTTTAGTTTGGGATGATCGATGTCAGCAAGCTTTCTAGAGTTTGAAGGAGAAGCTGACCAGTTCTCCAGTGTTGATCTTGCCAGAATCTGGGAAAGGCTATGTTGTTTTCTGTGATGCTTCCAAGAAAGGTTTAGGTTGCGTGTTGATGCAGGAAGATCATGTGGTTTCGTTTGCTTTGCGACAGCTCAAGAAGCATGAGGAGAACTATCCGACTCATGATTTGGAGTTGGCGGCAGTGGTTCATGCGTTAAAGATTTGGAGACACTACCTGTATGGGGAAGTGTGTCAGATCTTTACGGATCATAAGAATCTGAAGTATATCTTTACGGAACAAGAGTTAAACATGTGACAACGACGATGGATGGAGTTGATCAATGATTACGACTGCACTATCGAGTATCATCCTGGTAAGGAGAACGTGGTAGCTGATGCGCTTAGTAGAAAGTCTTCTTCTTCTCTTTCGGTACAGAAGGCACAGTTGAGTTCTTTGGTATGCCATAGGCGAGATATGTTTGTTTCTCTGTGGCAGATGAATGTACAGATTGAAGTTTCTTTGTTGTCTGGTCTTTTCTCGCAGATGCAAGTTAAGCCTACGTTGAGACAGCAGATCAAGAATGCACAGCAGACTGATGATGCGGTACGATTGATTAGATCAGAGTTCAGCAGTGACAAGCGTGATGGGTTTCATGAGTCTGAGGACGGACTAGTTTGCTATCATGATAGGATGGTGGTTCCAGATGCTGATAATCTGAGAGAGTTGGTGCTTGAGAAAGCACATACGTTGATGTATACGATGCATCCAGGTGTTACCAAGATGTATCATAGTCTGAAGGACTTGTATTGGTGGCCCGGTTTGAAGAGAGATGTAGCCGAGTTCGTAGCTAGATGTGCGGTGTGTCAGCAAGTGAAGGTTGAGCATCAGAAGCCGGCAGGTACGTTGCAACCTTTTCCGATACCGTAGTGGAAATGAGATCATATAACCATGGATTTCGTAGTTGGTCTACCCCGGAAAACTAGGAATCATGATTCCATTTGGGTGATAGTGGACCGATTGACTAAGTCTGCCCATTTTCTACTAGAGAAAACGACGTATACATCTGAGAAACTAGCTCGAGTATATGTGTATGAGATAGTAAGTTTGTATGGTGTGCCAGTAACGATAGTTTCTGACAGAGGTCCTCAGTTTACAAGTCGTTTTTGGGAACAATTGCACAGAGCGTTGGGAACACAGTTAAGGTTCAGTACAACTTTTCACCCGCAGACAGATGGACAATCTGAAAGGACTATTCAGACTTTAGAAGATCTTCTTCGAGCTTGTGTTTTGCAGTTTCTAGGAAATTGGGATGTACATTTGAGTTTGATAGAGTTTGCCTACAACAAAAGTTATCAGCGAAGCATTGACATGTCTCCTTATGAGGCTTTGTATGGAAGGAAGTGCATATCTCGTTTGTGTTGGTATGAATCAGGTGAGTATCAGCTTTTGGGTCCTGAGTTAGTACAGCAGACGACAGAAAAGATCAAGCTGATACAACAACAGTTGAAAGTGGCACAGGACAGGCAGAAGTCTTATGCAGACAATCGCCGATGACCTTTGGAGTTCTAGGTAGGAGACAAGGTGTATCTCAAAGTCTCTCCGTGGAAAGGTGTGCTAAGGTTTGGACGGAAGGGTAAGTTGGCACCCAGGTATATGGGGCCTTACCCAGTCAGAGCACGTGTTGGCAAAGTAGCTTACAAGATAGAGTTGCCTCCAGAGTTGCACAGGATGCATCCAGTGTTTCATGTCAGTATGCTGAAGAAAAGTCATCCAGATTCAGGTACAGTGATACATCCAGTTGATGTTGAGCTTTATGCAGATGTGACCTACGAGGAAGGTGTTGTGGCGATCCTTGACAGAAGGATCAAGAAGTTGAAGAGGAAGGACCTGGATCTTGTGAAGGTCCTTTGGCAGAGCTATAGGTTCGCTGAGTCTACAGGGATTTAGGACTAGGTTGAGTCTGTTCTTGTGAGTTTTCTAGGTTTTCTTACGAAATCTTCTACCCTCAGCAGAAGAAAAGTCAAGATATCTAGAAACCATGAAGAACACTCTGCTGAGTACAGTGATGCTGCATCGGTTGATGGAGCTGATGGACAGGCACATGAAGATCGGGTGCCTGAGGTTCCCCAATTTAACCCAGCCATACTTGAACATCCTGCTTACCAACAGCTTATGGGGCAGTTAATGGCTACGATGAATCTCATGGTTGAGCGATTACCAGTGCCTCCTCCGAGAGCACATGTTCCCCATGAAGTAGCATCGGTTATTGGGAAGACCTTCGAGCGGCTTCGCCGAGTTGGAGCTTCGGAATATGCTGGAACGGCTGATCCAGCGGATGCATATCTGTGGCTGAAAAGTCTCAAGAAGGCTTTCTGGATCCTTGACATCCCCAAAGCAGACAAAGTAAAGCATGTTGTCTACCTTCTAAAAGGTAGTGCTGGTCACTGGTGGACCATCGAGGAAGAGAAGCGGCCTGATGAGGTGATCTGTTGGGAAGTGTTTCGACGTGAGTTCGTCACCAGATACTTTCCCAAGACGTATCTGGATGAGAAGGTGAGTCAGTTCGAGAACCTGAGACAAGGAATGATGAACATCATCGAGTATGAAGCTAAGTTTATGGATCTGTTGAGGTTTTGTCCTCACATGGCGACAACAGACGAGGAACAGATCAGACATTTCGAAAAGGGTTTGAGTGCTGAGTTGAAGACTCTGGTGTCTGCGTTGGAGAACCGAGAGCGGTTTGCTACGTTCGTGGAATCAGTTCGACGGATCGAGAGGATAGTAAGGGAGAAAAGAGAGTCTATGTCTCTTAAAAGACCTGCTCAATTTCAAGGACGTAGGTTTGGTGGCTTTAAGAAGCCTAGGTTTTCAGCACTATCAGCGATGAGAAGTGCTGGTGTACCATCTCAGTGGTCTCCGAGTAAAGGAAGAGGTTATGTTTCTTCACCGTCTAAGGCGCACAGTTCAGCTTCGGTGGCAGTGATAGGACCAGCTAGATCGTGGTTTGAGGACAAGGCATGCCATCTTTGTGGACAAGTCGGGCATTTCAAGCTTAATTGCCCGAATAGAGATGTTGAAGTGACGCAGTAGCCAAGGCAGAGTTTTCAGAGGTCAGAGAGGCCATAGGCTAGTGGTAGCAGAGGACGAGGATGCGGTCAAGCATCTCAAGCTGGATTATCTGCTCAAGGTAGCATAGGTCGTGGACAGCAAGCAACGGCTCAATTCTACACTATGAGTCAGCCGGAGGTGATAGTCAACCCGCGAGTGGTGACAGGTTAGATGGAGTTACTTCATTCTGATATGTCTTCTTCTTTCTTTATATCTATTCTGGTTGACCCGGGTGCTACACACTCTTTTATCGCCTATAGTATGCTTGAAAACTGTCGTTTGCCTGTTAGCTGTAAGAAGGATAGCTTGTTGTTAGAAACCCCTCTCGATGGTTCTTCTTTGCTTCGAGAAGTGTGTCCATCTTGTGTCTTGTCTTTCTCGGGACATCGCATCCAAGTGGATCTTATACCACTTGACATGCATGGTTTCGATGTTATCCTGGGGATGGATACCTTAGAAAAGTATAAGGTTGTCTTGGACTGTGGTTCCAAGCAGGCAGTGTTTGATGTTGCTGGAGAGAAGTGGACCTTCCAGGGAGATAGGAAGATTCTTCCGACGTGTCTGGTATCAACTATGGTGGTAGATAAGTTGTTACGACAAGGATGTGAGGCGTTCCTAGCTCACTGGTGGATACCGTGTCAGTTGTCCAAGGCGAAAGGTCCTAGTCTTGAAGATGTGTCAGTTGTCCGAGAGTTTGCAGATGTGTTTCCTGAGGAGTTTCCTGGTGTTCCTCCACCCGGAGAGATTGATTTCGAGATCAATCTAGTTCCAGGAACACAACCAGTTGCACAGTCAGCATATAGGATGGCTCCAGCAGAGATGGCAGAGTTGAAGAAGCAGTTGCAAGAGTTGTTGGAGAAAGGTTTTATCTGACCGAGTACGTCGCCGTGGGGTGCTCCCGTGTTGTTTGTTAAGAAGAAGGATGGTTCAATGCGGTTGTGTATAGATTACCGGCAGTTGAATAAAGTCACGATCAAGAATAAGTACCCATTGCCGAGGATAGATGATCTGTTCGATCAGTTGCATGGTGCTACAATGTTTTCAAAGATCGATCTACGGTCTGGATATCATCAGTTGAGGATAAAGGCGGATGACATACCAAAGTTAGCTTTCAGGATGAGGTATGGTCATTTCGAGTTTGTGTTTATGCTGTTCGGGCTAACCAATGCACCTGCTGCTTTCATGTCTCTGATGAACAGAGTGTTCCGTCCGTTCTTAGATTAGTTTGTTGTAGTCTTTATAGACGACATCTTGATATATAGTTGGGACAGGCAAGAGTATGAGCAACATCTTCACAGAGCGTTGACTCTTCTTCGTCAACATCAGTTGTATGCCAAGTTCAGTAAGTGTGAGTTCTGGTTGGATGAAGTGACTTTCTTGGGTCATGTGATATCTGCTGAAGGAATCAAAGTAGATCCGAAGAAGGTGGAATCCGTTGCGGATTGGGAACAGCCGAAGACGCCGACGGAAGTTTGTAGTTTCCTTGGTTTAGCAGGATACTACCGGAGGTTTATCAAGGACTTCAGCGTGATCGTGTTTCCGATGACGAAGTTGACTAGGAAGGATGTATCTTTTGTTTGGGATGATCGATGTCAGCAAGCTTTCGAGAGTTTGAAGGAGAAGCTGACCAGTGCTCCAGTATTGATCTTGCCAGAATCTGGGAAAGGCTGTGTTGTTTTCTGTGATGCTTCCAAGAAAGGTTTAGGTTGCGTGTTGATACAGGAAGATCATGTGGTTTCGTTTGCTTCGCGACAGCTCAAGAAGCATGAGGAGAACTATCTGACTCATGATTTGGAGTTGGCGGCAGTGGTTCATGCGTTAAAGATTTGGAGACACTACCTGTATGGGGAAGTGTGTCAGATCTTTACAGATCATAAGAATCTGAAGTATATCTTTACGCAATAAGAGTTGAACATTCGACAACGACGATGGATGGAGTTGATCAATGATTACGACTGTACTATCGAGTATCATCCTGGTAAGGCGAACATGGTAGCTGATGCGCTTAGCAGAAAGTCTTCTTCTTCTCTTTTGGTACAGAAGGCACAGTTGAGTTCTCTGGTATGTCATAGAGGAGATATGTTTGTTTCGCTGCGACAGATGAATGTGCAGATGGAAGTTTCTTTGTTGTCTGGTCTTTTCGCACAGATGCAAGTTAAGCCTACGTTGAGACATCGGATCAAGGATGCACAGCAGCCAGATGATGCAGTACAGTTGATTAGATTAGAGTTCGGCAGCGACAAGCGTGATGGTTTTCATGAGTCCGAGGATGGACTAGTTTTCTATCGTGATAGGATGGTGGTTCCAGATGTTGATAATCTGAGGGAGTTGGTGCTTGAGGAAGCACATACGTCAATGTATGTGATGCATATGGGTGTCACCAAAATGTATCATAGTCTGAAGGACTTGTTTTGGTGGTCCGGTTTGAAGAGAGATGTAGCTGACCCACATGGTTAGTGTATCTGACAATCGTGGTTCATCATAAGGATTATGCTTACTGTCATGAGATGATATTCAAGATGTTATATTTGTCAACTTTACTCTATCTGGTGATTAGGTATATACAACACATCATAAAGAAACTATTTATGTATTTATCCTTACCTCTGCAGGTTACTTCTATACAGCACATCATAAAGCGGTTACTTCTATATTCTTCAGGTTATGTGACAATATATCTTGTTCTGATAATCATGTTACATAGTGATATATCTTATCTTACTAATCATGTTCCATTGAGAGATATGTGGTTATATGCTTTTATACAGTTGGTAAGCTTGTCGGTAAGAATAGCTTTGCTTTAATTATATAGATTACTCTGGTTATACTTGTTGATAGTTATCTGCTGTTATAGTTATCTGGCTAAGGTTTTGTAGTTGCGGTGGGAAGTTATGTTTTCCGCTGGGATAATATTCAATTGTCTCACTCCGCTGGTTTTCAGGTAGTCGAGCTAGACGTGGTGGTGGTCGTGGTGTTGCGGCCGAGCAGCTTGACGAGCAGTAGAAGGCAAGTGATGGGCGTGCTGCTGTCCCTGGATGTGTTGTAATAGAGTCTAGAGTCATCCCTGTACTCTCAGGTCCTTGGCAGTGTTTTGATGTTGTTTCACGATGAACGCTTGATGATATTTTGTATATCCTGCTGTAGGCCGGAGGTGGGCCTTTATGTATATGAACAGGTGGCGAACTCTGTTGATGGATAGACACCTATTCCTTGAAGCTGTGGACACATATCAGATCTTGTGTGTGTATATATATATATGAGACATGTTTCTGTGCAGGATGAGGACTGGAAAGTAATAGTTTCACAGTTTATCAGTTTTCCACAATCGGTTTTAATTAACCCGTGTTTTGGTAATCTGTGGTTATGGTGATTTCCGCACATTTTCACGTAACACCTCATTATCTGTATGATAATGGGATGTGTTGCCACAAGTTTGGTATCAAAACTTGTGGCAACACATCCCATTATCACACAGATAACGAGGTGTTACGTGAAAATGTGCGGAAATCACCATAACCAAAGATTATGAAAACACGGGTTAATTAAAACCGATTGCAGAAAACGGATAAACTATGAAACTGTCACTTTCCAGTCCTCATCCTGTACAGAAACATGTCATATATACATACACGAGATCTGATACGTGTTCACAGCTTACTGAAACAGCTGTCCATCCATCATATGAGTTCACCACCTGTTCATATACATAAAGGTCCACATCCGGCCTACAGCAGGATATACAAACATCTTCGATCATTCATAGTGAAACATCGTCAAAACACTGCCAAGGAACTGAGAGTACAGGGATGACTCTAGACTCTACTACAAAACATCCAAAACAGTAGCATATCCATCGCTTGCCTTCTACTGCTCCTCAGGCTGCTCGGCCGCAATACCACGACCACGACCACGTCTACCTCGACCACCTGAAAACCAGTGGAGTGAGACAATTGAACAATTATCCCAGCGGGAAACATAACTTCCCACCACAACTACAGAACCTCAGAAGATATACTATAACAGCAGATGTCTAATAACAAGTATAACAAGAGCAGTCTATATAAAATAGATTATTCTTACCGACAGCTTACCCGCTATATAAAAGCATATTACCAGATATATCTCAAGGAATATGATTAGCACGATAATATGTATCCCTATGTAACATGATTATCAGAGCAAGATATAATGTCACATAACTTGCTTACCGAGATAAGACATATTGTCACATCACCTGCAAGATATAACAAAGATATTACACAAACAAGGCCTCAACCAATGTTACGTGTTTATCTTAAGCAGTAAATACTAAACGACTGTATTACGTATTATTATGCCCTAAGGAATTGAACCGTACCTTTCAAATCCAACCTTCGGTTACGAAACCCAAGCCGATGCCATGCAAGGTCAATGGAAGAGCCGGACTCCACGACCTCCCACCTCGTGGTCAGTTCATGAGTAGAACATAAGCAGGACCACAGTCACATGCTGAAGTGGTCTAAGCCACAGGGTCAGCTCCATAGGCTACCCTCACTCTAGCCCGCCTTGGTACAGGTCTCGGCGCTAGTACAATTGAGCCACGGGCCTGTTCACCGTGCTCTGAGCCATGAACGTATTCATGCTCTACACATCACGTATCCTGAGCCATGGGCTTGTTCACCATGCTCTATATACATATCTGAGTCTGTAATCGAAGTTACACTCTTACCTCCTTATTTTCAGGCTAGGAGCAACCTACACATATTCAACAATATGCGCTTCCAGGTTAACCCGTAGGAGAACCTGTTTCACCATCACTAAGTCCTAACGATGATGGATCTATGGCCAGGGCAAACTACATGATATAATTCTATTGTAATTAATTAGTGTCTTTTAGATGGATTGCAGGATTCAACCAAGTTATATAACATGCAAGATATAACGGAAAATAAAGAACATTATATTATTATTGAAACCTCATCAACCTGATCCATCACAGGGATCCAGCATCACATGTTACCACTTGGCCTCTTTCCAACCATCCAGATCCATATCAAGGGTCATCACATACCATGGGATCTCAATCCTCCATCATGTACTGTCACTGCCTCTCAAGGCTCACATCATCATCATGGGACCAATACATCACATATATAATCTCATAGAACAATTATCAAGGTAATGTTACGCATCACATATGTCACATAGCCCTTTCATGGCTACACATCACCTGCATGGTTAGGATACACAATAACCATAGATTCAACATAAAGAATATGCTCACTATTATGAATTATTCAAGATAATCTATTTATCAATATTACACTTATCTGGTGATCAAGTGTATTAAGCACATCATTATCAGACCATATACATACTTATCCTTATCTCAAGATTATACAAACAACCAAGGTATTCACTTTATATAGAAAGCATGTTGAGTTCACACTATTGTTACCAAAGTCATTACTATCATCATCAACTATCATCATTATTATCTTTATCATTGAGCAAACATTAATGCAACTACCATTTAACCTTATCATTAACCATTAAGCATAAGATTCATATCAATATCATGTCATTACTACTCTTGTTACTATCATTACCATTATTAGCATCACCATCTACTATTATCCTCATTGCTATGTCATGAAGCAGACTATTAATGTAACTGTCACTTAGACACATTATTCCAACATTAATATTATTATTATTGCTTTTACTACTAACATGGCATCACCATCATTACATGATTACCATCATTGTAACTATTAACATCTTTGCTATCCACCACATTATCATTGGTATCATTGTTATCAAAAGCACCATTAACATATGTTGAGCATAAGCATCTACTTCCATCACACTTGTGACCATCACCAAAGGAACTCATACCCTCACCTAAGATAGCTCACATCCCTCACCACTACTATCTCACACGGCTAGGGCAGGGGGAGGTAGCAACGCTGCGTTACACCCAGCGCCCAGCCCGACAGAACGTCACAAGAAGGTGTGTCGCGCGTCAGGGAGTATCGCACGTCACACTCAATCAGGAAACACCCATCACAGCCACCACCTTGCCCGACATCCTAGGCTAGCACCTATCTAACAACCTCACAACTACTGGGAGAGAGAAGGAGAAAAAGAAGGAAAGGAGAGAGGGAAGCACTCCCACATATCGTGCAACAACAAAAGGCCTAACGGCCAGCACATTTCTAGGAAAGGAGGGCGTGATGCCCGTTACACTCAAGGGGTATCGACCGATACACCCTCACACCTATCGGCCGTTACACCATCTCTTGCATGTCGTGCAACTCCATCAACTCAATAAAGAAGGCCCTGTCGTCCACCACAAGGACTAACAAGATGCTAAGGCCTATCTCCTGAGGAATTGAAATGTACCGTTCAAATCCAACCTTCAGTTACGAAACCCAAGCCGGTGCCATACAAGGTCAATGGAAGAGCCGGACTCCACGACCTCCCACCTCGTGGTCAGTTCACGAGTAGAACATAAGCAGGACCACAGTCACATGCTGAAGTGGTCTAAGACACAGGGTCAGCTCCATAGGCTACCCTCACTCTAGCCCGCCTTGGTACAGGTTTCGGCGCTAGTACAATTGAGCCATGGGCCTGTTCACCGTTCTCTGAGCCATGAACGTATTCATGCTCTACACAACACGTATCCTGAGCCATGGGCTTGTTCACCATGCTCTATATATGTATCTGAGTCTGTAACCAAAGTTACACTCTTACCTCCTTATTTTCAGGCTAGGAGCAACCTACACATATTCAACAAAATGCGCTTCAAGGTTAACCCGTCGGAGAACCTGTTTCACCATCACCAAGTCCTGACGATGATGGATCTATGGCCAGGGCAAACTACATGATATAATTCCACTGTAATTAATTAGTGTCTTTTAGATGGATTACAGGATTCAACCAAATTATATAACATGCAAGATATAACGGAAAGTAAAGAACATTATATTATTATTGAAACCTCATCAACCTGATCCATCACAAGGATCCAGCATCACATGTTACCACTTGGCCTCTTGCCAACCATCCAGATCCATATCAAGGGTCATCACATACCATGGGATCTCAATCCTCCATCATGTACTATCGCTGCCTCTCAAGGCTCACATCATCATCATGGGACCAATACATCACATATATAATCTCATAGAACAATTATCAAGGTAATGTTACTCATCACATATGTCACATAGCCCTTTCATGGCTACACATCACCTGCATGGTTAGGATACACAATAACCATAGATTCAACATAAAGAATATGCTCACTATTATGAATTATCATTCAAGATAATCTATTTATCAATATTACACTTATCTGGTGATCAAGTGTATTAAGCACATCATTATCAGACCATATACATACTTATCCTTATCTCAAGATTATACAAACAACCAAGGTATTCACTTTATATAGAAAGCATGTTGAGTATACACTATTGTTACCAAAGTCATTACTATCATCATCAACTATCATCATTATTATCTTTATCATTGAGAAAACATTAGTGCAACTACCATTTAACCTTATCATTAACCATTAAGCATAAGATTCATATCAATATCATGTCATTACTACTCTTGTTACTATCATTACCATTATTAGCATCACCATCTACTATTATCCTCATTTCTATGTCATGAAGCAGACTATTAATGTAACTGTCACTTAGCCACATTATTCCAACATTAATATTATTATTATTTCTTTTACTACTAACATGGCATCACCATCATTACATGATTACCATCATCGTAACTATTAACATCTTTGCTATCCACCACATTATCATTGGTATCATTGTTATCAAAAGCACCATTAACATATGTTGCGCATAAGCATCTACTTCCATCACACTTGTGACCGTCACCAAAGGAACTCATACCCTCACCTAAGATAGCTCACATCCCTCACCACTACTAGCTCACACGACTGGGGCAGGGGGGGGGGGCAGCAACGCTGTGTTACACCCAGCGCCCAGCCCGACAGAACGTCACAAGAAGGTGTGTCGCGCGTCAGGGAGTATCGCGCGTCACACTCAATCGGGAAACTCCCATCACATCCACTCCTATCGCCCGTCATCCTAGGCTAACACCTATCTAACAACTTCACAACGGCCAGGAGAGAGAGGATAGGAAGAAGGAAAGGAGAGGGGGAAGCACTCCTGATAACGTGCAACTACTCACAAGGCCTAACGACCGGCACTCTCCCAAACCCAAAGGCTTGACGCCCGTCATAGCCTACTCATATCGCGCGTCACAACCCCACTCTCTATCGCCTGACACCACAAGATGCAACGCCTGTCAGGGCTATCAGCCGTTACACCATCTATGCATGTCGTGCAACTCCATCAACTCATCAAAGGAAGCCCTGTCGTCCACCAAGGAACCAAGGCCCATCCTCCAAGAGAGGAACAAGAGCATCGTTCATCATCAGAGGAACCTATCGTCCATCATGGTCACTACCATATCGGCCAACAAGACATGCTCACCCTATCGTCCAACACATGGGCAGGGTATCAGCCAACCTCAAGGACTCACTGTATCATCCACCAAGGTACCCTATCCTCCATCAAAGGGGGCACCCTATCATCCAACACAAGGACAAAGGGAACCATGTCGTCCAACATCAAGGATATCGTCCAACACATCCACAACAAAGGGATATCGCCCAACCCTAGGTCACCATCAACCTCCATCTCAAGGGAACCCAAACCCTAGATTACTAGAAACCCTAAACCCTAAGGGCATACCGGCCACCAAAGGAACACATGCAAGGTACAAAACTAAGCTACTAAACTAACTACTAACATATAACAAGGTTATTGCTAGAGGTAAAGGAATTAGGGTTAGAAGTTATGCAACCCGCCTTGAGCTCCAAGGAAGAAGAAGCACTCCAGCTCCAAGGGGTATCGTCCAACCCAACTCCAAGGTCCAAAGCTATCGTCCACCAGGCTTCTCCAGGAAGGTGTATCGGCCACCACAAGCAAGATGGAGAGGGATATCGTGCACTCAAGGTGGAGGAGAGACCAAATGATCAAAGAAGACTAAGGCAAGGAGAAGAGCTACATATATAGAAAGAAGGGGAGGAGAAACCAAGGTATAACCATGCAATGTGTCATCCACCCAAGGGACACTTGTCCAAGCTAGGCACCAAGTGTCACCAACCAAGGTCAAACCACATGGGTGACACAAGCAAGAACTCTTGCTGGGCGACACAAACAAGCTGCTGGGCGACACACCATGGTGTTGGACGACACAAGACCATCTTGGGCGACACACACACACCCTAGGTCGACACAAACTCACCTTGGATGACACAAGGCAAGCCATGGCCGACACAAGGCTCAAACAAGCCCAAACAACACATCTCAAGGCCCAAACAAGCTCAACTCAGGCCCAAAGAACCCAAACAACAAGCCAAAGCCTTCCTCTCAACCCTAGAGGAAGCAAAGAGGGGAAAACATCTCACAAGATGACCAACGTGCACACAAAACCCTAAACTTGGTTTATTTGCAAGTAGCCCCTCGAACTCTCAACAAAGCACAACAAAACCCTAATCACCACTTAAAGGTGATTAGCAAGCATCAAGGCACCAAGATTAAGCAAAACAAATAGGGTAAACCCTAAACGCATGTCAGGGTCCTTACAAACTTGTGGCAACACATCCCATTATCACACAGATAACGAGGTGTTACGCGAAAACGTGCGGAAATCACCATAACCACAGATTATGAAAACACGGGTTAATTAAAACCGATTGTGGAAAACGGATAAACTATGAAACTGTCACTTTCCCGTCCTCATCCTGCACAGAAACATGTCATGTATACATACACGAGATCTGATACGTGTTCACAGCTTACTGAAACAGCTGTCCATCCATCATATGAGTTCACCACCTGTTCATATACATAAAGGTCCACATCTGGCCTACAGCAAGATATAAAAACATCTTCGATCATTCATCGTGAAACATCGTCAAAATACTGCCAAGGACCTGAGAGTACAGGAATGACTCTAGACTCTACTACAAAACATCCAAAACAGCAGCATATCCATCGCTTGCCTTCTACTGCTCCTCAGGCTGCTCAGCCGCAATACCACGACCACGTCTACCTCGACCACCTGAAAACCAGCGGAGTGAGACAATTGAACAATTGTCCCAGCGGGAAACATAACTTCCCACCGCAACTATAGAACCTCAGCAGATCCATAAACTTAGCCTCGTACTCGGTGACGTTCATCATTCCTTGTCTCGGGTTCTCGAACTGACTCACCTTCTCATCCAGATACGACTTTGGGAAATATCTGGCGACAAAATCGCACCAAAATACTTCCCAACAGATCACCTCACCAGGCCGCTTCTCTTCTTCGATGGTCCACCAGTGACCAGCACTACCTTTCAGAAGGTAGACAACATGCTTTACCTTGTCTGCTTCGGGGATATCAAGGATCCAGAAAGCCTTCTCGAGACTTGTCAGCCACAGATCTGCATCCGTTGGATCAGTCGTTCCAGCATAATCCGAAGCTCCAACTCGGCGAAGCCGCTCGAAGGTCTTCCCAATACCCGATGCTTCTCCATGGGGAACCTGTGCTCTCGGAGGAGGCATTGGTAATCACTCAACCATGAGATTCATCATAGCCATTAACTGTCCAATAAGCTGTTGGTAAGCAGGATGTTCAAGTATGGCTGGGTTAGGTTGGGGGACCTCAGGCACTCGATCTTCATGTGCCTGTCCATCTGCTCCATCAACCGATGCAGCATCACTGTACTCAGCAGAGTGTTCTTCATGGTTTCCAGACATCTTGGCTTATCTTCCGCTGAGGGCAGAAGATTTTGTAAGAAAAAACCTGGAAAACTCATAAGAACAATTCAACCTAGTCCTAAATCCCTATAGACTCAGCGAACCTGGCTCTGATACCAAAACTTGTAGCAACACATCCCATTATCATACATATAATGAGGTGTTATGCGAAAACATGCAGAAATCACCATAACCACAGATTATGAAAATACAGGTTAATTAAAACCGATTGCGGAAAACTGATAAACTATGAAACCATTACTTTCCAGTCCTCATCCTGCACAGAAACATGTCATATATACATTCACGAGATCTGATACGTGTTCACAGCTTACTGAAACAGCTGCCCATCTATCACATGGGTTCATCACCTGTTCATATACACAGAGGCCCGCATCCGGCCAACAGTAGGATATACAAAACATCTTCGATCATTCATCGTGAAACATCATCAAAACACTGCCAAGGACCTGAGAGTACAGGGATGACTCTAGACTCTACTACAAAACATCCAAAACAACATCATATCCAACGCTTGCCTTCTACTTCTCCTCAAGCTGCTCGACCGCCACACCACGACCACGACCATGTCTACCTCGACCACCTGAAAACCAGCAGAGTGAGACAATTGAACAATTGTCCCAGTGGGAAACATAACTTCCCACCGCAACTACAGAACCTCAGAAGATATAAATAATAGCAGATATCTAATAACAAGTATAACAAGAGCAGTCTATATAAAACAGATTATTCTTACCGACATCTTACCCGCTATACAAAAGCATATTACCAGATATATCTCAAGGAATATGATTAGCACGATAATATGTATGCCTATGTAACATGATTATCATAACAAGATATAATGTCACATAACCTGCCTATCGAGATAAGACATATTGTCACATAACCTACAAGATATAACAAAGATATTACACAAACAAGGCCTCAACCAATGTTACATGTTTATCTTAAGCAGTAAATACTAAACGGCTGTGTTACGTATTATTACGCCCTGAGGAATTGAACCGTACCGTTCAAATCCAACCTTCGGTTACGAAACCCAAGTCGGTGCCATACAAGGTCAATGGAAGAGCCAGACTCCACGACCTCCCACCTCGTGGTCAGTTCACGAGTAGAACATAAGTAGGACCACGGTCATATGCTGAAGTGGTCTAAGCCACAGGGTCAGCTCCATAGGCTACCCTCACTCTAGCCCGCCTTGGAACAGGTCTTGACGCTAGTACAATTGAGCCACGGGCCTGTTCACCGTGCTCTGAGCCATGAATGTATTCATGCTCTACACATCACGTATCCTGAGCCATGGGCTTGTTCACCATGCTCTATATACATATCTGAGTCTGTAACTGAAGTTACACTCTTACCTCCTTATTTTCACGCTAGGAGCAACCTACACATATTCAACAATATGCGCTTCCAGGTTAACCCGTAGGAGAACCTGTTTCACCATCACCAAGTCCTGACGATGATGGATCTATGGCCAGGGCAAACTACATGATATAATTCCACTGTAATTAATTAGTGTCTTTTAGATGGATTGCAGGATTCAACCAAGTTATATAACATACAAGATATAACGAAAAGTAAAGAACATTATATTATTATTGAAATCTCATCAACCTGATCCATCACAGGGATCCAGCATCACATGTTACCACTTGGCCTCTTGCCAACCATCCAGATCCATATCAAGGGTCATCACATACCATGGGATCTCAATCCTCCATCATGTACTGTCACTGCCTCTCAAGGCTCACATCATCATCATGGGACCAATACATCACATATATAATCTCATAGAACAATTATCAAGGTAATGTTACTCATCACATATGTCACATAGCCCTTTCATGGCTACACATCACCTGCATGGTTAGGATACACAATAACCATAGATTCAACATAAAGAATATGCTCACTATTATGAATTATCATTCAAGATAATCTATTTATCAATATTACACTTATCTGGTGATCAAGTGTATTAAGCACATCATTATCAGACCATATACATACTTATCCTTATCTCAAGATTATACAAACAACCAAGGTATTCACTTTATATAGAAAGCATGTTGAGTATACACTATTATTACCAAAGTCATTACTATCATCATCAGCTATCATCATTATTATCTTTATCATTGAGCAAACATTAATGCAACTACCATTTAACCTTATCATTAACCATTAAGCATAAGATTCATATCAATATCATGTCATTACTACTCTTGTTACTATCATTACCATTATTAGCATCACCATCTACTATTATCCTCATTGCTATGTCATGAAGCAGACTATTAATGTAACTATCACTTAGCCACATTATTCTAACATTAATATTATTATTATTGCTTTTACTACTAACATGGCATCACCATCATTACATGATTACCATCATCGTAACTATTAACATCTTTGCTATCCACCGCATTATCATTGGTATCATTGTTATCAAAAGCACCATTAACATATGTTGCGCATAAGCATCTACTTCCATCACACTTGTGACCGTCACCAAAGGAACTCATACCCTCACCTAAGATAGCTCACATCCCTCACCACTACTAGCTCACACGGCTAGGGTAGGGGGAGGCAGCAACGCTACGTTACACCCAGCGCCCAGCCCGATAGAACGTCACAAGAAGGTGTGTCGTGCGTCAGGGAGTATCACGCGTCACACTCAATCGGGCAACGCCCGTCATAGCCACTCCTGTCGCCCGTCATCCTAGGCTAACACCTTTCTAACAACTTCACAACGGCCAGGAGAGAGAGGATAGGAAGAAGGAAAGGAGAGGGGGAAGCACTCCTGATAACGTGCAACTACTCATAAGGCCTAACGGCCAGTATTCTCCCAAACCCAAAGGCTTGACGCCCATCACAGCCTACTCATATCGCGCATCACAACCCCACTCTCTATCGCCCGACACCACAAGATGCAATGCCCGTCAGGGCTATCAGCCGTTACACCATCTATGCATGTCGTGCAACTCCATCAACTCATCAAAGGAAGCCATGTTGTCCACCAAGGAACCAAGGCCCATCGTCCAAGAGAGGAACAAGAGCATCATTCATCATCAGAGGAACCTATCGTCCATCATGGTCACTACCATATCGGCCAACAAGACATGCTCACCCTATCGTCCAACACATGGTCAGGGTATCGGCCAACCTCAAGGACTCACCATATCGTCCACCAAGGTACCCTATCGTCCATCAAAGGGGGCACCCTGTCGTCCAACACAAGGACAAAGGGAACCATGTCGTCCAACCTCAAGGATATCGTCCAACACATCCACAACAAAGGGATATCACCCAACCCTAGGTCACCATCAACCTCCATCTCAAGGGAACCCAAACCCTAGATCACTAGAAACCCTAAACCCTAAGGGCATACCGGCCACCAAAGGAACACATGCAAGGTACAAAACTAAGCTACTAAACTAACTACTAACATATAACAAGGTTATTGCTAGAGGTAAAGGAATCAGGGTTAGAAGTTATGCAACCCGCCTTGAGCTCCAAGGAAGAAGAAGCACTCTAGCTCCAAGGGGTATCGTCCAACCCAGCTCCAAGGTCCAAAGTGATCTTCCACCGGCTTCTCCAGGAAGGTGTATCGGCCACCACTTCAACTCCAAGGGAGTGTATCGGCCAACACAAGTAAGATGGAGAGGGATATCGTTCACTCAAGGTGGAGGGAAGACCAAAAGATCAAAGAAGACTAAGGTAAGGAGAAGAGCTACTTATATAGAAGGAAGGGGAGGAGAAACCAAGGTATAACCATGCAATGTGTCATCCACCCAAGGGACACTTGTCCTAGGGTTCAAGCCAACACATTAGAACACCAAAAGACACTTGTCCAAGCTAGGCACCAAGTGTCACCAACCAAGGTCAAACCACATGGGCGACACAAGCAAGAACTCCTACTGGGCGACACAAACAAGCTGCTGGGTGACACACCATGGTGTTGGATGACACAAGACCATCTTGGACGAAACACACACACCCTAGGTCGACACAAACTCACCTTGGACGACACAAGGCATGCCAAGGCCGACACAAGGCTCAAACAAGCCCAAACAACACATCTCAAGTCCCAAACAAGCTCAACTCAGGCCCAAAGAACTCAAAAAACAAGTCCAAGCCTTCCTCTCAACCCTAGAGGAAGCAAAGAGGGAAAAACATCTCACAAGATGACCAACTTGCACACAAAACCCTAAACTTGGGTTATTTGCAAGTAGCCCCCTCAACTCTCAACCAAGCACAACAAAACCCTAATCACCCCTCAAAGGTGATTAGCAAGCATCAAACCACCAAGGTTAAGAGAAACAAATAGGGTAAACCCTAAACGCAGGTCAGGGTCCTTACAAGCTAACCCCCTTTAAGGGATTTCGTCCCCGAAATCCGAAGAGAAAAGTGAGGGATACTTCCTCCTCATCTCTTCCTCAAGCTCCCACGTGGCTTCCTCAATGCCCCGACGCTGCCAAAGAACCTTCACAAGAACCAGGTCCTTCCTCTTCAGCTTCTTGATCCTTCTGTCAAGGATCGCCACAAGACCTTCCTTGTAGGTCACATATGCATCAAGCTCAACCTCAACTGGCTGTATCACTGTACCTAAATCCGGATGACTTTTCTTCAGCATACTGACATGAAACACTGGATGCAACCTGTGCAACTCTGGAGGCAACTCTATCTTGTAAGCTACTTTTCCAACACGTGCTCTGACTGGGTAAGGGCCCATATACCTGGGTGCCAACTTACCCTTCCGTCCAAACCTTAGCACACCTTTCCACGGCGAGACTTTGAGATACACCTTGTCTCCTACTTGGAACTCCAAAGGTCATCGGCGATTGTCTGCATAACACTTCTGCCTGTCCTGTGCCACTTTCAACTGTTGTTGTATCACCTTGATCTTTTCTGTCGTCTGTTGTACTAACTCAGGACCCAAAAGCTGATACTCACCTGATTCATACCAACACAAAGGAGATCTACACTTCCTTCCATACAAAGCCTCATAAGGAGCCATATCAATGCTTCGCTGATAACTGTTGTTGTAGGCAAACTCTATCAAACTCAGATGTACATCCCAATTGCCTAGAAACTGCAAAATACAAGCTCGACGAAGATCTTCTAAAGTCTGAATAGTCCTTTTAGACTGTCCATCTGTCTGCGGGTGAAAAGCTGCACTGAACCTTAACTGTGTTCCCAACGCTCTGTGCAACTGTTCCCAAAAACGACTCGTAAACTGAGGACCTCTGTCAGAAACTATCGTTGCTGGCACACCATGCAAACGTACTATCTCATCCACATATACTCAAGCTAGTTTCTCAGATGTATACGTCGTTTTCACTGGTAGAAAATGGGCAGACTTAGTCAATCTGTCCACTATCACCCAAATGGAATCATGATTCCTAGTTGTCTGGGGTAGACCAACTACGAAATCCATGGTTATATGATCTCATTTCCACTGCGGTATTGGCAAAGGTTGCAATGTACCTTCCGGTTTCTGGTGCTCAGCCTTCACTTGCTGACAAACCGCACATCTAGCCACGAACTCAGCTACATCTCTCTTCAAACCGGACCACCAAAACAAGTCCTTCAGACTATGATACATTTTGGTGACACCTGGATGCATCGCATACATCGACGTATGTGCTTCCTTAAGCACCAACTCTCTCAGATTATCAGCATCTGGACCCACCATCCTATCATGATAGCAAACTAGTCCATCCTCAGACTCATGAAACCCATCACGCTTGTCGCTGCCGAACTCTGATCTAATCAATCGTACCGCATCATCTGTCTACTGTGCATTCTTGATCTTCTGTCTCAATGTAGGCTTAACTTGCATCTACGCGAAAAGACCAGACAACAAATAAACTTCCATCTGTACATTCATCTGCCACAGAGAAACAAACATATCTCACCTATGGCATACCAGAGAACTCAACTATGCCTTCTGTACCGAAAGAGAAGAAGAAGACTTTCTGCTAAGCGCATCATCTACCACGTTCGCCTTACCAGGATGATACTCGATAGTGCAGTCATAATCATTGATCAACTCCATCCATCATCGTTGTCGCATGTTCAACTCTTGTTGCGTAAAGATATACTTCAGATTCTTATGATCCGTAAAGATCTGACACACTTCCCCATACAGGTAGTGTCTCCAAATCTTTAACGCATGAACCACTGCCGCCAACTCCAAATCATGAGTCAGATAGTTCTCCTCATGCTTCTTGAGCTGTCACGAAGCAAACGAAACTACATGATCTTCTTGCATCAACACGCAACCTAAACCTTTCTTGGAAGCATCACAGAAAACAACATAGCCTTTCCCAGATTTTGGCAAGATCAACACTGGAGCACTGGTCAGCTTCTCCTTCAAACACTAGAAAGCTTGCTGACATCGATCAACCCAAACAAAAGGTACATCCTTCGTAGTCAACTTCGTCATCGGCAACACGATCACACTGAAGTCCTTGATAAACCTCTGGTAGTATCCTGCTAAACCAAGGAAACTACGAACTTATGTCGGTGTCTTCGGTTGTTCCCAATCCGCAACAGATTCCACCTTCTTCGGATCTACTTTGACTCCTTCAGCAGATATCACATGACCCAAGAAAGCCACTTCATCCAACCAAAACTCACACTTACTGAACTTGGCGTACAACTGATGTTGGCGAAGAAGAGTCAACGCTTGACGAAGATGTTGCTCATGCTCTAGCATGTCCCGACTATAGATCAAGATGTCATCTATAAAGACTACAACAAACTGATCTAAGAATGGACAGAACACCTTGTTCATCAGGTCCATGAAAGCTGCAGGTGCATTGGTTAACCCAAACGGCATAACAACGAACTCGAAATGACCATACCTCGTCCTGAAAGCTGACTTTGGTATGTCATCCACCTTTATCCTCAACTGATGATATCCAGACCGTAGATCAATCTTTGAAAACACTGTAGTACCACGCAACTGATCAAACAGATCATCTATCCTCGGCAACGGGTACTTATTCTTGATCGTGACTTTATTCAACTGTCGGTAATCTATACACAATCGCATCGAACCATCCTTATTCTTAACGAACAACACGGGAGCACCCCACGGCGACGTACTCGGTCAGATAAAACATTTCTCCAACAACTCTTGCAACTGCTTCTTCAACTCTACCATCTCTGCTGGAGCCATCCTATACGCTGACTGTGCAACTGGCTGTGTTCCAGGAACCAGATTGATCTCGAAATCAATCTCTCGGGGTGGAGGAACACCAGGAAAATCCTCAGGAAACACGTCTGCAAACTCTCGAACCACTGACACTTCCTCAAGACTAGGACCCTTTGCCTTGGTAACCACAACGGTATCCACCACGTGAGATAGGAACGCCTCACATCCTTGTCGTAACAACTTATCTGCCACCATAGCTGATACCAGACACGTCGGAAGAATCTTCCTATCTCCCTAGAAGATCCACTTCTCTCCAGCAATATCAAACACTTCCTGCTTGGAACCACAATCCAAGACAACCTTATACTTCTCTAAGGTATCCATCCCAAGGATAACATCGAAACCATGCATGACAAGTGGTATAAGATCCACGTGGATGCGATGTCCCGAGAAAGACAAAACACAAGATGGACACACTTCTTGAAGCAAAGAAGAACCATCGAGAGGGGTTCCTAACAACAAGCTATCCTTCTTACAGCTAACAGGAAAATGATAGTTTTCAAGCATACTATAGGCGATAAAAGAGTGTCTAGCACCCGGGTCAACCAGAACAGATATAAAGCAAGAAGAAGACATATCAGAATGAAATAACTCCATCTGACTTGTCACCACTCACAGGTTGACTATCGCCTCCGGCTTACTCATAGCGTAGAATCGAGTCGTTGCTTGTTGTCCACGACCTCTTCTACCTTGAGCAGACAATCCAGCTTGAGATGCTTGACCGCGTCCTCGACCTCTGCTACCACTGGGCTGTGGTCTCTCTGACCTCTGGAGACTCTGCCTCGGTTGCTGTGTTACTTCAACATCTCTACTCGGGCAATTAAGCCTGAAATGCCCGACTTGTCCACAAAGTTGACATGCCTTGTCCTCAAACCGTGACCTGGCTGGTCCTGTCACTACCACTGAAGCTGAACTGTGCACCTTAGATGGTGAAGAAACATAACTTTTTCCCTTACTCGGAGACCACTAAGAGGGTACACCAGCACTTCTCATCGCTGATGGTGCCGAAAACCTAGGCTTCTTAAAGCCACCAAACCTTCGTCCTTGAAACTGAGCAGGTCTTATAAGAGACATAAATTCTCTTTTCTCCCGCACCATCCTCTCGATCTGTCGAACTGATTCCACGAACGTAGAAAACTGCTCTCGGTTCTCCAACACAGACACCGGAGTCTTCAACTCAGCACTCAAACCCTTCTCGAAACGTCTAATCCGTTCCTCGTCTGTTGCCGCCATACAGATGTGACCTACGAGGAAGGTGTTGTGGCGATCCTTGATAGAAGGATCAAGAAGTTGAAGAGGAAGGACCTGGCTCTTGTGAAGGTCCTTTGGCAGCGTCGTGGCATTGAGGAAGCCACGTGGGAGCTTGAGGAAGAGATGAGGCGGAAGTATCCCTCGCTTTTCTTTTCGGATTTCGGGGACGAAATCCCTTAAAGGGTGTTAGCTTGTAAGTACCCTGACCTGCGTTTAGGGTTTACCCTATTTGTTTTGCTTAACCTTGGTGGTTTGATGCTTGCTAATCACCTTTGAGGGGTGATTAGGGTTTTGTTGTGCTTTGTTGAGTGTTGAGGGGGCTACTTGCAAATAACCCAAGTTTAGGGTTTTGTGTGCAAGTTGGTCATCTTGTGAGATGTTTTCCCTCTTTGCTTCCTCTAGGGTTGAGAGGAAGGCTTGGACTTGTTGTTTGAGTTCTTTGGGCCTGAGTTGAGCTTGTTTGGGCCTTGAGATGTGTTGTTTGGGCTTGTTTGAGCCTTGTGTCGGCCATGGCTTGCCTTGTGTCATCCAAGGTGAGTTTGTGTCGACCTAGGGTGTGTGTGTGTCGTCCAAGATGGTCTTGTGTCGTCCAACACCATGATGTGTTGCCCAACATCTTGTTTGTGTCGCCCAGCAGGAGTTCTTGCTTGTGTCACCCATGTGGTTTGACCTTGGTTGGTGACACTTGGTTCCTAGCTTGGACAAGTGTCTTTTGGTGTGCTAATGTGTTGGCTTGAACCCTAGGACAAGTGTCCCTTGGGTGGATGACACATTGCATGGTTATACCTTGGTTTCTCCTCCCCTTCCTTCTATATAAGAGCTCTTCTCCTTGCCTTAGTCTTCTTTGATCTTTTGGTCTTCCCTCCACCTTGAGTGCACGATATCCCTCTCCATCTTGCTTGTGTTGGCCGATACACTCCCTTGGAGTTGAAGTGGTGGCCGATACACCTTCCTGGAGAAGCCGGTGGAAGATAGCTTTAGACCTTGGAGCTGGGTTGGACGATACCCCTTGGAGCTAGAGTGCTTCTTCTTCCTTGGAGCTCAAGGCGGGTTGCATAATTTCTAACCCTAACTCTTTACCTCTAGCAATAACCTTGTTACATGTTAGTAGTTAGCTTAGTAGCTTATTTTTGTACCTTGCTTGAGTTTCCTTTGGTAGCCGATATACCCTTAGGGTTTAGGGTTTCTAGGGTACCTAGTGATCTAGGGTTGTGTTGCTGTGAGTTTGAGGTTGATGGTGACCTAGGGTTGGGTGATATCCCTTTGTTGTGGATGTGTTGGACGATATCCCTGAGGTTGGACGACATGGCATCTTTACCTTGGAGTTGGACGATAGGGTGCTCTCTATGTTGAACGATATGGAACCATGGGTTGGACGATATGATGAGTTCTTGAGGTTGGCCGATACCCTGCCCATGTGTTGGGCGATAGGGTGAGCTATGGTGTTGTTGGCTGATATGACTAGGTTGAACGATATCCTTTTGATGGGAGATAGGCCTTAGCATCTTGTTAGTCCTTGTGGTGGACGACAGGGCCTTCTTTATTGAGTTGATGGAGTTGCACGACATGCAAGAGATGGTGTAACGGCCGATAGGTGTGAGGGTGTATCGGTCGATACCCCTTGAGTGTAACGGGCATCACGCCCTCCTTTCCTAGAAATGTGCTGGCCGTTAGGCCTTTTGTTGTTGCACGATATGTGGGAGTGCTTCCCTCTCTCCTTTCCTTCTTTTTCTCCTTCTCTCTCCCAGTAGTTGTGAGGTTGTTAGATAGGTGCTAGCCTAGGATGTCGGGCAAGGTGGTGGCTGTGATGGGTGTTTCCTGATTGAGTGTTACGTGCGATACTCCCTGACGCGCGACACACCTTCTTGTGACGTTCTGTCGGGCTGGGCGCTGGGTGTAACGCAGCGTTGCTACCTCCCCCTGCCCTAGCCGTGTGAGATAGTAGTGGTGAGGGATGTGAGCTATCTTAGGTGAGGGTATGAGTTCCTTTGGTGATGGTCACAAGTGTGATGGAAGTAGATGCTTATGCTCAACATATGTTAATGGTGCTTTTGATAACAATGATACCAATGATAATGTGGTGGATAGCAAAGATGTTAATAGTTACAATGATGGTAATCATGTAATGATGGTGATGCCATGTTAGTAGTAAAAGCAATAATAATAATATTAATGTTGGAATAATGTGTCTAAGTGACAGTTACATTAATAGTCTGCTTCATGACATAGCAATGAGGATAATAGTAGATGGTGATGCTAATAATGGTAATGATAGTAACAAGAGTAGTAATGACATGATATTGATATGAATCTTATGCTTAATGGTTAATGATAAGGTTAAATGGTAGTTGCATTAATGTTTGCTCAATGATAAAGATAATAATGATGATAGTTGATGATGATAGTAATGACTTTGGTAACAATAGTGTGAACTCAACATGCTTTCTATATAAAGTGAATACCTTGGTTGTTTGTATAATCTTGAGATAAGGATAAGTATGTATATGGTCTGATAATGATGTGCTTAATACACTTGATCACCAGATAAGTGTAATATTGATAAATAGATTATCTTGAATAATTCATAATAGTGAGCATATTCTTTATGTTGAATCTATGGTTATTGTGTATCCTAACCATGCAGGTGATGTGTAGCCATGAAAGGGCTATGTGACATATGTGATGCGTAACATTACCTTGATAATTGTTCTATGAGATTATATATGTGATGTATTGGTCCCATGATGATGATGTGAGCCTTGAGAGGCAGTGACAGTACATGATGGAGGATTGAGATCCCATGGTATGTGATGACCCTTGATATGGATCTGGATGGTTGGAAAGAGGCCAAGTGGTAACATGTGATGCTGGATCCCTGTGATGGATCAGGTTGATGAGGTTTCAATAATAATATAATGTTCTTTATTTTCCGTTATATCTTGCATGTTATATAACTTGGTTGAATCCTGCAATCCATCTAAAAGACACTAATTAATTACAATAGAATTATATCATGTAGTTTGCCCTGGCCATAGATCCATCATCGTTAGGACTTAGTGATGGTGAAACAGGTTCTCCTACGGGTTAACCTGGAAGCGCATATTGTTGAATATGTGTAGGTTGCTCCTAGCCTGAAAATAAGGAGGTAAGAGTGTAACTTCGATTACAGACTCAGATATGTATATAGAGCATGGTGAACAACCCCATGGCTCAGGATACGTGATGTGTAGAGCATGAATACGTTCATGGCTCAGAGCACGGTGAACAGGCCCGTGGCTCAATTGTACTAGCGCCGAGACCTGTACCAAGGCGGGCTAGAGTGAGGGTAGCCTATGGAGCTGACCCTGTGGCTTAGACCACTTCAGCATGTGACTGTGGTCCTGCTTATGTTCTACTCGTGAACTGACCACGAGGTGGGAGGTCGTGGAGTCCGGCTCTTCCATTGACCTTGCATGGCATCGGCTTGGGTTTCGTAACCGAAGGTTGGATTTGAAAGGTACGGTTCAATTCCTTAGGGCATAATAATACGTAATACAGTCGTTTAGTATTTACTGCTTAAGATAAACACGTAACATTGGTTGAGGCCTTGTCTGTGTAATATCTTTGTTATATCTTGCAGGTTATGTGACAATATGTCTTATCTCGATAAGCAGGTTATGTGACATTATATCTTGTTCTGATAATCATGTTACATAGGGATACATATTATCGTGCTAATCATATTCCTTGAGATATATCTGGTAATATGCTTTTGTATAGCGGGTAAGCTGTCGGTAAGAATAATCTGTTTTATATAGACTGCTCTTGTTATACTTGTTATTAGACATCTGCTGTTATAGTATATCTTCTGAGGTTCTATAGTTGCGGTGGGAAGTTATGTTTCCCACTGGGACAATTGTTCAATTGTCTCACTCCGCTGGTTTTCAGGTGGTCGAGGTAGACGTGGTCGTGATATTGAGGCCGAGCAGCCTGAGGAGTAGTAGAAGGCAAGCGATGGATATGCTGCTGTTTTGGATGTTTTGTAGTAGAGTCTAGAGTCATTCCTGTACTCTCAGGTCCTTGGCAGTGTTTTGACGATGTTTCACGATGAATGATCGAAGATGTTTGTATATCCTGTTTTAGGCCGGATGTGGACCTTTATGTATATGAACAGGTGGTGAACTCATATGATGGATGGACAGTTATTTCAGTAAGCTGTGAACACGTATCAGATCTCGTATATGTATATATGACATGTTTCTGTGTAGGATGAGGACTGGAAAGTGACAGTTTCATAGTTTATCCGTTTTCCACAATCGGTTTTAATTAACCCGTGTTTTCATAATCTGTAGTTATGGTGATTTCCGCATGTTTTCACGTAACACCTCGTTATCTGTGTGATAATGGGATGTGTTGCCAAAACCTAGTTCTTTTTGTGCAGAGATACACACACCCTACACGAAGATCTAAATCATTTTCTTTTGGATTTTTTCCTCTTTTGTTCAAAGCATAAGGAATAGGTCTATCTTGAGTTACATGTATCCTATATGTTTTTTCAAAGATTGGAGGCAACTATCTGTAACTCCCTTTTTTGCTAGCCCAAGGGGGAACAGGATGAATAAAAATCCCCCTATTAATTAAAAAAAAGTACCCAAGGGTGCTCTCGCATTAATTCCAACCATAACCCAAAGTAGAACTGTGATAATGTTGATTTATAGAGGGAGTGTGCTTCCCGTAAAATGATGAACACATTTAAAAAAGTGTGGGAAAAGAAACTTTGATGAGGATGTCATAAACATGTCATGGTCACTAAGACTCAGAAAAATAGGGTCGTAAAGTTGGTGGGATCAAGTCAAGTGAGAGTTATCTTTAAAGGTCAAACCAACATTACTAGTATTGATGAAGGATATGTACCATAGGATTTGATCCCTCGTCCAAAATAGGAACTTAAAAGGCTCTAAGAATAGGGGCGGAGCCAGGATCTGTTTGTTGGAGGGAAAATTGTGCTTCAAAAATATTTGTTTATGCCATGTTGTTTTAGTTAACACTATTTCTTGCAAACATATCCCATTTGAATGTTGTGATTCAAATGTTGATAGATAAAAACAGAATGCATTGACGTTAGCCAAAGATAGGTACTAAGTTTATTGTCATGAGCATAAAGAATAAACAATTTCATGTAAATTGATGTTGGTACATATGATTCTAAATCCAACTATCTTGTATAACTTATAAGTGAATATCTATTTAAAAAATAAAATATATAGGATACTTGTTATTTTTAGACTTACCATCCTAATAACAAATATATAATGTGAACACATAAAAATTACACAAATTTTATTATTAAAAAATAATTAGAACTATCATTAATAGATATTACAAAACATATTTTGATCATGAAAATAAGTCATTAGGTTTAACGCTTACCGTAATATGAGATAACAATTAAACTCAAATTTTATGTAGTATTTTGATGTTAGTATGTTAATAGAAACTACAAGTCAACAAATTGGTCCTTTCATAGCTTTCTATTAAGTGGCTAACTACACGTGTGATATTCTCTCTAGTAAACTCAGCTTGACATGCATCATTTTTTTGTATGTCTTCTTTTTTCATCCTTTTTCTAATAGTTATGAGTTAGAGAAACTATCTAAAAATATTGAACTAGTTGTTTAAAAAAATGGTTAGAAACATTGAGCTAGTTGATCACAAATGCTTTGTTTGGCCAAGCGGTGGTGATTACTCAAATAGAGATGAACAACCACGAGCAGCAGGTCAATTGTTACCAATAGTTTTGCCAAACACACAATTTCCCACCACTCCCATTTTACATTATATTTTTTGTTTGGAGCATTCGACAAATTTGACTGGTCGCTTGTTTATTGCAGCGTTTGAGAAAGCAATTAAATTCATCGTCGATTACTCCTTGCTTGTGGTTCATCACAACAATTTCTTACAATGATAAATGAGCATTTGATAGAGTTTGTTGAATGCTACTGAAAGAAACAAGAATGTAAAAATGGGAGCGGTGAGCAACCATGTGTTTGGCAATGCGTTTGGAAATGATTGAACTGCTGCCCGTGATTACTCACTGTTACCCGAGCAATCGTGACCCCATCACCAAACATAGCATATCATCATGAGAAGTTGTTGGGATGAGTCATCTGTTATGGGCCATCGACGATGAACGCAATCGCGTTGCCAAACACTACAAAAAGTAGTTGGCAACATTGATTCTATTTTTTGTTCACTATCAATGCTATAGTTCATGTTTAGAATTATTATTGAAAATAATCAGATAGCACAATGACTTCTTGACGGCCATATGTGTTTTCGATGTAATAATGTTTAGACTCAAATATTCAGATTTAGTTGAAATTTTATTTATTTTTACTATTTAGTGGACTATGGCCTATTTTAATTTGAATCAGAAAAAAAAGTATACATTGACGTATTTGGAGAAATTTGATTATAATTTTATAAACAAAATAGATAAGATGAAAAAAGTTGACCAAAAAGTTATACCTATAATATTTTAGACTATTTTCATTTTATGAGTTTGAGGAAATATTTATATGAGAACTTAATTTTAGTTAGTAATAAAATTATTAAACAATATTATCATGTATTAGGTGTAAGTTGGTTCTATGTTTTATAACAGTGTAAAATAATAATAAAAATATGCATCGATGCTCAATGTGAATTTTGTACCCAAGAACACATACACAAACCGATGCACCACTTCTTACTCTTAGTTTCAATGTGTTATAAGTTAAATATATTTTGATACCTAGTCTAAAAATTTAAAAAAATATACAAAGGCATAGATATTTGAACGCACAACTTGTTGTTATTGGTATAGGCTATACATTGTCGCACCATACTTTACTCTTTGGTTCAATGTGTTATAAGCTAAATATATCTTGACACTAACATTCTAGAAATAAAAAATAATAAGACATGGCTATTTGAACTTGGAACGTGTTGTTATTGGATAAGCTATACACTGTCGCACTACTCGTTGGTTCAATGAGTTTTAAGCTGAATATATCTTGACACTAATATTCTAGAAATAAAAAAAATAAGACATTGCTATTTGAATTCGGGATGTTCTAGGCCAAACGCCACTAGACCACGCTCTAGTGTTTGGTTCAGCTTGTTGTACATTATATATAATGATAAGATAATATACTTAAAAAAATAAAAACTGCAAAATCACGGAGTCGAACCAACGTCGTCCTTGTGACGACACAAGCCAGGTTCGTTGTGTCATCAATGTCTTTTTGTATTCTTATTATAAAATTTTATATATAAAATATAACTGACTCATAGACATACTAATATTTTGGTATATATATATATTTACATATATATATATATATATATATATATATATATATAGAGAGAGAGAGAGAGAGAGTGTGTGTCAGGCTAGAATACACTCGAGTGTACGTATCGCACGAATACACTCAAGTGTATTTACATATCAAGACTATTTTTGCAAAATGTAAACCATTGATCTTCACCGTCATATTATAACTAGGCTACATACAAATTTTGAGCCCATTTGGATGAGTGTAAGTCACTCATCCAAGGGCAACCAAATCGACGTGCGAAACTAATTTGAAATGCATAATTTTTGCGGTCTTCATAACCTGAGCTATACATATCCAAATGTGCTCAAATTTTACGTATGAGTTGTTCACGAGATGTTTAAGAAGATCAACGGATTATATTTTCAAAAAAAATATTACAGCATGAAAAACTACTTGATGGTATTCCGCTCAGGATACACTCGAGTGTATTCTAGCCTCACTATATGTATATATATATATATATATATATATATATATATATATATATATATATATATATATATATGCATGTATTGGGGGGATGACCACTCTGGAACTATTTAGGAGGGACTTTCAGTTTGAATGCTAAGGAGGCATATGTAAAATATCAAAATCTACTATCCTAATTCTAGAAACTCTAATCTCATAGATCATATTTTAGTATTCTTGGGTCAATAGAATTTGTCAAATAAGATTAGAGTAATATCTTCCAAATTCATTCAAAGACACCACATGAGATATGGATTGAGAAGCCTCTCAATATGTAATTCATGAATGTTTGAGGATCTAATATTTATGTCACGAAACAAATTTTTGAAATACTTAGACCCAAATAAGATAAATATTTATTTATTGGATACCCTAAGAAAACTAATGATAATTCCTTCTATGTTCCATCTGACAACAAAGTGTTTGTTGTCAAAACGGTTGTATTCTTTGAAAAGAAATTCACTCCAAAGGAACAAATGGTAGAAAATACATCTCAACTAAGTTTGAGGCCAAAAGATAACATTGAGCCTGGAGGTAGATGATGAGCAAAGATAATCACAATCCATTATGAAATCTCAAATTACTCATGCAACCCAAGAACCTTAAAGTCAGTTTGATTTGATATTTCATATGACTCACTCAGTTCATTTGGTGGTCATAGATGATAAGACAACAAACCACAATGAGGCCATAGAGGGACCAAAATCTAGTAAATGGCTTGAGGTTGTGAGATTAGAGATGGACTTTATGTCTGCCAAAAAAGTATGGAATTTGGTGGATGCATCTAGAGGGGTAAAATCTATAGGGTGCAAATTGGCAGTCACAAAAATAATGAACTTAGATGGTTATGTACAAACCTATGATAGAAGATTGGTTGAAAAAGGTTCCAGACAAGTTTAGGATATTGACTATGAAAAACATATTTACCAGTTGTCAAAGTGAAATCCATCAAGATGATGGTTTCCATTGCATCTCATTATGAATATAAGATTTAACAAATAGATATTATAATGGACTTTCATAATGAGAATCTTCTAGAGGATGTGTACATGACACAAAGTGAAGCTTTTATCATTCCAAATGAAGTCAACAAAGTTTTCAAGATACAAGTTTCAATATATGGATTGAATCAAACATCTAAAGTTGAATCTTCATTTTGATGAGATAGTCAAATAGTTTTCCTTAATAAAATAAAGATGAACCTTGTGTGTACAAGAACGTTAGTGGGATTATAATTGGATTTATCATATTATATGTGGATGACATATTATTGGTATTAAATGTCATACCTATTATACAATTGGTTAAGACTTGGTTGGGAAATACCTTCTCCATGAAGAACATAGGAAGACCATCCTACATTTTAGGGATCAATATCTATAGAGATATAACTAGAAGGGCTCTTAGCCTAAGCTATAGTACATACATTGACAAGGTGATAAAGAGGTCCATCATCCAAAAGACGAAACTTACCCTTGTGTCATGGAATAAATCTCCTTAAATCCCAATGTTCTATCTCTTTATAATGACGATTAAGAGTTAGATTCCATATGTATATGCAATTGGATTTATCATGTACTATATACACATCCAAATGTCTCATATAATTTGAGCATGATGAGCAGATAGTAGTTAGATTCGGGTGGTGGTCACTGGATAGCTATGAAGAATGTCATGAAGTACTTAAGAATAATGAAAGATCTTGATGTACGGAGGTGTGCCAGAGTTAGTTGTAAAGGGTTACACTAATGCAAGATTCCAAAGTGACAAGAACAATATTGACTGCAATCAAGATTTGTGATTTTCCTAAATAGAGGAGTTGTAAGTTTTAAGAGTTTCAAGTAAGATACATGGTCACTTCTATAGCATAAGTTGAGTATATTGTCACATCCAATGCAGAAAAGGAAATTGTATGCAACAAAAAGTTCATTAATGATCTTGGAGATATTCCAACCATTGAGAAACAATAGAGATTTATTGTGACAATAATGGAGTCATTTCATAGGCTAAGTAACCTAGATCACCTCATCATTCCATGTGCATACTACAACAATGTCATCTCATATGATAGATTGAATGGATACGAGTTGTATAGATTTTGAAAGTACCAATGGAAAGAAACATTTGTGAACCCTTAACTAAAGCACTTTCCCAACAAAAGCATGATTGTCATGTTAGATCACTTAAAATATGATTCATGAGTGACTACCTAGTGGGACATTTTGGTTGTATGCCTTGACAACCATCATGTGATGATTGTAATAAGGAAAAATTGTATATGATTTGATTATTAATAAAACCAGTTCCACTTTTTATGCTTGATTCATTATCAATATAATGAATAAATGTAATAGTATCCTAAGAATGTACTGACTTAATGACACATGATTTTTGTTGATAACGTGAACATGAAATTGTATATATCCTTAAGAGTAATCATTCTTGTTATATCCCTAGCTAGTTATTAATGTGGATATTTATATGAAAATAATGATACATAATACTAGTGTGTATGTTGAATGATGACTATATGCCTCTTTAGTAATGCTATTGGTTATCAGTTTAGATACATGGGTACTTGTTAGGGACAAGTTATACTAGAGAAACCAACTCGAAGAACTACATATGGAAGCCATGTCATTGCAAGTTAGAGTTATATCTCAATATTGCAGCGGTGACTGTGATCCTTAGACCTAAAGTCACTACAGTAATCATATATTGTTTTGTGTACTCTAACAAAATCCCAACGTGACTCTTAATTAGGTTCATCATATATGTGGTGATTTGGCACATTGAGACACTTATGGATTATTGTGAGTGATGTGGATGGAATCTATCCCTTCATTGGAGAAATAGAAAATGGATATTCAAGAAAAAACATCGTAGAGTAGATCAAGAAGAATTAAAATAAAATATAATCGTATAATATTACTCAAAAATAGATGCAATATACATACTTTTTAGAAATGACTCACGAAGAAAGGCAACACACACGAGAGAGAGAAACTAGATAGATTGTTTGATATGGAATTAAGAGAATGCAACATGCCTATTTGAAGTCAAGTTATTTATAGAAATCCAAGTCAGATATGGTACAAACCTATGGTCATCATTAACATATTTTACAGTATGTAAACTATATTATATACACCATAAAATCACATTTAATTTACATTAGTTCAAGTTCTATAACTTAAACCAATTGTTAGATCATGTTTTTGTGATCCCAATGATATCTTAATTTTTTGTTCCTTCTTAATTAATTTCTACAAAATTTCTAAGTTATGTTAGTTTGTTGATAATCAAATCAACAAACCAAAATTGAAGACCACTAGAGCCTACATCACATAAACAATAGATATGTGAAAGGCTAATGAAGTTTGTTATGACCAACATAAAATGTGCCATGATCAAACATGTAATAAAGGAAAAAAAAGAGTATGGAGCCCAGACCAACCATGATATCTTCAAATAGACACAAGGGAAAGATGACTACCATCACATGACATATTCAGATCAAAGACAATGTCAGGATTATATCATGGCCACTTGATAAGTTGAACTATGAAATGCATGGCCATGATCATGTGAATCAATATGTGATAGTGAGATCACATAATCTCAACTATCTACTCTAGTTTAAGGAACTTAAATTGGATGTTTAGAGAATGTAAATCCTTGCATCAGTTTGAATCTACACATATGTGACAAAAGGATTGTACGGTCATGGTAATATTTATCTATTTGTAGGTTGAAGTTGTTCACAACTTATTCCAACCTTTGGGTAGAAATGATGTGTTACTAGACACCAATCCTTTATTATGAGTTATAAACACCACTACTAACACAATGGAACCTACAATTTCACACACTTAAAGATGCATATGGGATTTAAACCTTGTAATTAAACATATCACTATAATGGTTTTGAATCTTGTACATGCTGATTTTCTACCCAGACGGTCGACCCAGTAAGACAGTCGATCAACTGGATGGTTTGCTTTAGTGAAATGATTGATTGTCAACCAATCAAATAATTATCACTTTTGTAAAATGACCATTTGGGTGATTGGAAATCCTTATTAGTCTACTAGACCAAGTCAGGGAATGAAAAGGAAAATTGTCTCGTTCAATTTAGAAATGAATTGGCCAACTGAGTACGACCAAAAATGGTGAATCGGTCAAATGGGCATCCAAATTGGCCCTATTCAGTAGACTAGATAGTCTAGTTGGATGACTGGAACTATTTTTTGAGTTTTCCTCATTTGAGTCTGCTTTGAGCTACAATTAGGATTGAGATTGAATTTTTTAGAATATTCAAGCACAATTAGTTTATATATAATGAGTTTATGTACAATGGGAGACATTCAACATTTTGAGACAAGTTGTCAAAGAGTTTTTCCTTTTGGAGAGAGAAGAACTCATTCCCCATGATAAAAACCTATCATAGGAAGAGAAAGAGAGAGAGTGATGCTAGCACATTGACATCTCTCAATTATGCTTCCTCTTGGAGATCGAAGTGGTTCACTAAGAATTCTCACACCTATTTAGATGATGTAGAGATTGAGACCCTTGGGTGAAGGATTTTAAATAAGCACCTTCTTCAAGAAGACGACAAGGTGATGTTGTGATTACAATAAAAACTACTTTAGATCTGAATATAGAAGTGCAATTTCTCCATGTACATAGGTGTGTATAGTTGTTGGACAACTATTGTGTGCTAAGGTTTATTTGATATTCCTTCTATGTCTTCAATATACTTAGATTTTATGTCCATAGCATATCTACTAGCTAGGTTTTGTCAAGAGTTGTATCTCTACTTCTCCCCCTCTGACTACAACTCAACAAAAACAACACATATTATTTGATCAAATTCAAGAAAAAAACAACAAACTAGGTAACAAGACCTAAATTGGGTAGAATCCAAAGTTATGAAAGAAAAGCTTTACTAAAACCAACATCAACCATGTCTTGATACAAAATTGGTAATGAGCTTGATAAGGGGATTAGGGGAAAATGAAAAAAAACCATGATGTAGAGAGACAACTTTTTTCCATGGGTCTTTTTATACTTTCTATTGATGCATTCTCAAATTGAATCTCTCAACAAATCAAATGCAATACATCTTGTTATTTATGGGACATTACATGATGGAACACATATTTGGTGAACAAATTATACAATTAATATTATAAAAATAAGTATATAATGTGTGTGTTTATTTTTATTCACCAACTAATATCATCTAGAGTTGGCCAAACCTGGATGGAAGTATATCAATAAAATTTAATTGTTGGTGGTATTAATTAAGTAACATCATAAATAGGGAGATAATATGGATCATTAATGAAGGTAAGGAATGGAAATGCATAAGGAACATGAATTCACAACATATGTTAAAAGATTATAATTGGTATTAATAATTAGTTTTTCTACTCAATTGAGGCTTCAGAAAGGGCATATGACATAAATTGCAAATAACATGTGTGTTAAGAAGGTACTAAAACAACATTATTTATTTTCTTTTGACGTTATAACTCTAAGGAAGATTGTCACGAGACTCCATATAACAACTACAATGAAGAATAATATGAGGAATTGTAAATTGACATATAGTTGAATGACCAGAAGTTAGCGGTATGGAGCATTGGTGATTCAACGCTCTCTTCCACATAGTGAGAATTAATAGATGTAAACTTATTTTAAACCTACATTAACCAAACTAGAAATCGTTCCTAATGGTATCCTTTACTTTTTGGAATACTTCATATTATAGGTAGAAAGAGTGTTCCTACATTGACCATAAGAGGGAACCATCTTCTTGTGTTGTTAAAACTATTGTCATTCGATAGTATAACAGTCTGTTTGACCCCATGACTGTCATAGAAATAGAAGGACTTGGGGCAATAGCATACAATTTGATGGTCAAATACTACTTATCTTGGTTTGGTGCATTAATAGGTCTTTTAACAAAAATTTCAACTAACTCATCTGCAACCCTATATGGAATTCAGATGATAAGATGCTCAAACGTTGACATATTAAAAACAAGAATTGATTACCTATTTATTGGATCTTTTGTTATATGGTGCACTCTTTATGCCCTATATCTATCTTCTTATGTAACCAATGTTTACTACATAGGTGAATGTGTAGATCATGTTCTAGTTGGCTTTATAACCCGTAAATATTATTACAAGCCTTTTTGACTTACCATGAATATAGTATGATGTTAAGGTGGTATATTGATTATTAGTAATTTCCATCATTATGTAGAAAAAAGTATTTAATGTATTCAAATTGTATTTAATTTTAATACGCTACAACCATGTAAATAACTTAGATACAACAAAACTCCAGACCAGCTCCATTGTCATTAATTTTCTCATGTTTAAATCCATATATTATTTGACTATTTAGGCCTAATACCGCCAATTCCTCTTTCTTGATTGCAACCTTATTTATTATCACATGGGAACATATTATATATATAGTTATAAAAATTTCACCACATTATTTTGGTGTTTCATGCATTGTTATCCAAAAACAGACACCAGTTTGGCAAAACATACATGACCACAATTATGCAACTATCTATAGAACAACAGAAATGATGCGTTGTAGGCACCAAGTAGGCAGTGTCAATGGGAAAAGAATAGAACAACAAGAGATAAAGATAGAAACAGACGAGAAACCCATAGCAGAAGAGGAAGCAACTTGACATATCCTTTATGGAGTTTGTTTCTCTCTCCTTCTATATTTCCCTATGAACAGTTTTCAGTTATGAATTGAATCCACTAAGGAGTGGACCAAGCCCATGTATATAATATCTTTTCAATATCTCTTTCTACCAAAAAGAGACACAATATTTATGTTATTACAAACACAAATACCCTTACAAATATAACGGATCCTTCCATCCATCATTAGTGAGAACCATACGGCCTTTGTTTTTATTTTTTGTTCCACATATGCATATTCTTGAACACCGACTAGTCCATATTTGTACAATATATAATAAATACATACAATCTTATTAAACTATGAGAAAATATTATTTTTAAATGTTGTTGAACAAATAAGCATTATTTCATATTTTCAGCCTGTGATTTTAATGTATACAACCCATCAAATATCAAATGATCAAGATTATGGTTTAGGAACATATATGAACATATAAACCATATAATTAATCCTTATTACATGTGACTAAGGCATAATCAAGAGAATGAAGATTTAACTAGTTGTTTGAACCATGGTTAGGGAATAGAGTAGTATCATTGATACGTTGCAACTAGATAACATGCATATGTAAATTTTATTTAAATTTGGACATTCATATGGTGAAACACATTTCCTTAAAATAAGGCATCTCTTGATATTACTTTCACTTGTTAACTAATTTGCAATAATATGGTTTTAGAGTTCCAAACATTTGAAATATTTTGAAATCATATATTATTCAGTTGTATTGGGTTGGTACCCCTCTGTCCAAGAAAATTGATCATATGATTGTGATTGATTGTTGGAAATATGTCTTCCCGCCCTATAATCCTCATTGGTATTATACTAAGTTAACTATTGTTGATGCTTACTAGTAACCATGATTTTGTAAGACATGATTTTATATGCATGATGTGTTGTTCCAGCCTTAATATATGAAGGGGCTTATTACTCCATCGGGATGGGCTACTGCACCCATCCTTGTTTCAAGATAATGGTCCACTAGTGCCTTGGCCCTAGCAGAGCAACTTTACTCTTGTTTGTTTGCATGGAATTATATCATTTTGTGAAATTATGAATTGATTAATGGAAAAACTCTTTATAATATAGTATTTCTCTTGTGAAACAATTCAACATTTTCCTATTTAACTTTTATCAATTTTACCCATATGATAATACGATCTCTGGCATGTGAGCATCCCTTAATGTACTTATGTGTCATATGTTGCATAAATGTTTTTAGGCACATAGTTTTGAGCGTATAAAACATATATTTTCTTTTTTCTTCCTATATTGAGTGTAGTTCTCAAATTTCCCATACTTAGGTGTTTTGTAGGATGATGACACAAAAGGAGCTTATACACAAACTATGAACTTGATGACTTCTTAGGAAGTTTAGGTTTCCCTCTCCACAAGTCCTTTCTAACAAGTAGATATACCCTTGACTTTTTATAATACCATGTTTGAGGTGAGGAACTATGAAATGAGAAGTATGTTACATTAATTGTTTTTTCCACTTCTATAAATGACGATGTGTGATATATCATACTTCATAAATGAAATTTCATATTTTACATCTTACATATTAGTGGACAAAGGGAGAATAGTGTTGGTATGTATTGATCGGCCAAACCACGCGTCCAAAAGCAGCGGATTAAAGTAGTCAGAATTTTAAAGAGATAACCCGACTCTAAGGCCCCCACAATGATAACGAGGTCCGATGTAGCGATCGGGGTCAAACACAGGGATGAGGTTGGTAGTGCCAAGAACGTAGAATCAACACTTCTATACTCTAATGGAAAAATAGGATCAAAAGGTGTTCCCCAAGGAACGACAATCTTCAAGGCGAAGGAAAAAAAAAAAGAAAACAAACTATAACGAGAAAAAGTAAAAAACTCAGATCGGGGTACACTTAACTAAAATGTTTCCTTAACAAGCAAACTATCCCTCTTCCCTGCATGCACATACCAAAATTACGAGCAACCAATAAAATGCCAAATCCCACTCTCTCTCGAGAAGAGGAAGGAACAAGACTTAAAAGAAGTCTCTCTCTCGAGAAGAAAACTCAAAATCCTCACAGCAAAAATATAGAGGTTAGAGCACTAGCAATCCAGGACTCTCGTGCATTCATGCTACTCCACGTCACGAATATAAGCGATATTACCCTCTCGAGAATATTGACAATCAAACATCACAAGATGATAGCTAAACATACAAGCGAAGCGTTAAAGCAAGCACATGGAGATAATTTTTATATGGCCATGGATATTCAGATAAGAAAGGATAGAAAAGCCACAATAAGGAAACATCGTAAAGAAAAACTATCTCCAACTGGAGTTATAAGAAAGATGATGATTTTAGAGTTTTAGCAGTTTTTAGGGGGTTTTGCACAACAACTTCTGAGGAGCTAAAACTATTGTTAAGGCGAGGCACGAAGGAAGAAAACTTAGGAATAACAAGCGGAAGAGGAAAACACCCAGCACCCCTTCTCTCAAAGAGGGTACCTCCAACTCAATTCCAACACCCTCTCTCAAGGGTAATGGACATAGGCTGGAGTAGGAAAGCAACCTGAAGCATCTTTAACCCTGTGTACTCTCGTACTCCCGGGTCAGACCAAGCTCTATAGTTACAACATCCTTCTCTCGAAGGAGTCGAAATGGGAAACACGATTCGATAGCTAGTCAAAACATGATCCAACATACAATCTAGAACTCAGATGCTATATCAGAAATCATCCAACAAAAGGGAACCAAACATAGAACAATAGGTATTAAACTCCACATATTCTATAAGCATAGATATTGTATAAAAAGGGTTCAGTTACAATGCATAATGAATGAAAGTAAATGATAAAAAGGGAAGATAGGTATCGCCTCCTTGATATAGGAGGGAGATAGACAGTGGCGACCCCAAGGCACATCTAACCCGGTACCGAGCGGAAGCTCTGCCCGATATGCCCATGTCGGGCAGCCACCCTGTTGGGTGACAGACCATGATGGGCATGCGTATCGGTCATGGCTTCCTACCCGATACAGTCATGTCGGTCAGCCACCCTGCCGGGCGACATACCATAACGATGGTCTGTATCGGGTTCGGTGGCATGTCAGGTTAGCAGGGACTTAGGTTCTCGAGTTCCTTGTATCGGGTGTAAAGGGCAAGTCGTCTCAAGTTGAAGCCCATCTAGGGACTCGGCACACTGGGTGGCCTTATTGGTCGTATCAGTCTACTGCGGCTACTGGGATGGGTTCTAAGTTAACCACTCCTACCCCTCTCGGGTTGGGGGTGTGCTTATCTAGTGTCGCCCGGCACGCCTTGGTTGTCGACACACTAGCTCCTGAAGCTTTCCAAAGTTAGCTTTCACTAGATTCCGACCCATCCCATCAGAGTCATGTAGCTGCTATTTATTGATAGCGGTTGGAGGAGGTTGCGGGTCTCCAGGTGCCATGTATCCTTAATCGGCTCCGCACACATGGATTCGGGGATGATCGACACGTGCGTGTCGCCTGACACAGTAGGTCATTGTGTGTCGGGTTGCAAGCGTATCGGGTGGTCACAGTGGGCAAACACTTCCGATGAGTGTCTCATATCGCTCAACATGCCATAACGGGATGATTGGTCATGGAGGGTAGAGCTCTCTACCGGGTAAGTGGTGTACCGCCCGTCAGGGCCTCCTTGCGCGACATGCCCGTGTTGCATTGTTGCTATATCGGGTTGAAGCCACGATGGGTAAGTGGGTGTGTCATGTGGCTGGTAGAAGGGTCGATGCAAGTAAGCATCATTCATGAGCCGAGACGGGCCTTTAGCGGTCTTTTAGGTATAAAATAGGGAAATATTTGTACAAAAGATGGAAAAAGAGTTCAAGGCGTAGCGCAATTTACTTTTGTGCAAAAACATGACAAAATTGAGAGGAAAAACAGTTTAGAGGGCAGTTTTGACAAGGAAATAAATGTTATAAATAGCCATAAAATGAGTGTTATCAACTCCCCCAAACTTAGCATTTTGATTGTCCTCAATGAAACTGTACATATTTTAATGTTTCGTTTGCGATACTATTTCATGACCAAACATTGTTCTCAGACAAGGGGTTTAAGTGCATTTTTCGAGACGTTCATTCGGAAAATTACATCTACTCACGAGCAACGGGCTTTATTATTTTTCATTGCCTTATTTATGCAAAAACTTTCTCTTCAGCTTTGGCGAGACTTTGGTGCATGGTTTCGTAGTTAGCTTTCACACCAAACAGCTTTTGGGAGCAAGAAGTTGGGTTTTTGGGAAGGCTAAAGGCTTTTTGGGTTTTCTTATTTCGCATTGGTCCATCTAGGTACGGGTCCGTTAGCGGGCAAGTGGTCCCTGCAGTCCAAGCCAGTTGGCTTTAAAGTAGTGATTTCACATCCTACGTACCACTACCCCCGATCTAACATGCGTAAAGATGGGTATTTTTGGAAGAACAAGTGTGTTGTTTTATGTTTTCATTAGGCACAACTCTCATGCTTTTATTCACTCTCATAAGGCTTTTTCTCTCTTTTTTCATTTTTTTTGGGATTTTGGCGGATAAGGGGGAAAAAGAGTTTTGATGTTCGGGCAGCTTTTTCCTTCATATGCACATCTCTTAGCTGTTGCAAGATTATTATTTTTTTCAAAATTGGTGTAGAAAAAGTCGTATCCTTTTTGTCGTTTGAGACAGTGTTTTCAGAATGATCATAACAAAAGCGTGCACCACCTTAGACACAAAGAGAACAATCTGGAAGAAGTTGTATCTGATATTTACTATTGACTATATTTGTACAATGATTGAGAAGTAAGAAATTGCATATGCATTGTTTTGTATATTGTATGTATAATGTACACATGATATGTTTAAAGAGAAGAAGAAAGACGAAAATTTATACATCCCTCACTGATATATAGTACCCCCCCAAACTTACCCCACACTCTGTCCCAGAGTTGTGAGAAAGATAAGGTGAGGTAGTGATAAGTCACTGAGGGTTAGCTGGTGAGTGTGCCTCTGTCAGATATAAGCTCCCACACATATTCTCTGTGTTTGTTGTGGTAGTCGATGTGGTGGAGCTTGCCAGGCATTTGTTGTAGCGTCACCGAGCTAGAGATCCATTCCAGCATGTAGATGTCATAGTCGTTTGATTGTGTAACTTGTTGTGGACTGTTGTGGCAGAATTGAAGCTCGTGCCATGCGTTCGCCATGTTTTCCAGGAAGGGCTGGATCAGTGTTGCCACCTCGGTGTAGTATTTTCTTGCTAAGCGCTCGAGGGGTGTCAACGCGGTTGATGTACACTACACCAGATGATCTTTGTTGTTGTCCGAGCTATTGTAGAAGATTGTTGCTCGTGGGCGAGTGTACACCGTCAGGAGCGTCTAGTGATTGTAGTGTAGTATCGGAAAGAAGATGATATGTGGCACGCTGCTTTGTATCTTTGCCAGAAATGATTGCTTTGCTCCTGACTCGTCAACTAGGCAGATATCGTTGAACAACATTGGATGGGCGATGTATGCGTGTTCAAACTTTCTATGTAGTACTTGGATGTAGGTTGCCACCACTGATATTTCTAGACATCCTCCTGTCTTTATCATGTCCCAAAGATCATCAACTAGGACTATGACGTCTTCTGCCTCATAAATGACGTATGCGGGGGTAGAATTAGCCAACTCTTGCAGAATTTCTTTGACATGTTCCTGGGTTAGCGAAGAACATGCAGAATGGTCAAAGTTGCTGATCTTTACTTTTGAAGTGTCACGCGAAGCAGGGTCTTCAGTTGTAAGGATCGCATGCAGAATATCCATCTGCTTGCCTGTCCCGTAAACGTCTGTGGCTATCTCGACTTCTCCTTCTGGAAGGCTGCTGAGTTTAGAGGATGTGTCTTCTTGATCACTGTCCAACAGCTTCCCTGGGATGCCTATGTCTTGGAAATAGCACCCATCATTGATCAGCAGCAGTGAATAAGTGCTTCTAAGATGATACAAGTTTTAGCCCTTGAGTTTCCTTAAGTATCCGAAGATGTGTAGCATCTCAATGATGCGCAGGATGACGAATGTGCTGTTTCTGCTTCCCTCTTCTTCTTGAATGGGGAAGTCTCTCAGCATGACAAAATTCCAGACGCTGCTGTGGCGTTGGATTCCGTACTTGATTGCACGGTGAAGACGCAGCGGAAGAAGCCTCAAATATCTATCTTCGGGGCGAACGAAGGCGTTTCCTGAGCGTGGGACCTCCTTGTTGTAGCAGCTGAGAAGCTGGACGTCATGATTCCGAAGATCAGCCACACAAAGGAACCAGTTTCTTCAATGTGTGTAGGGGGGCAACACTAGGTTGTGGTTGTGCCCTTTAATGTATTCCAGCATGCTGGCCACCTGTGTAGAGTTGTACGACCCCTTCATTAATCTTCTCATCAAGGTTGGGGTGGCATTGTAAATTGGCTTTCGGCCTGTCCTGATGCCTGCGTTCTCGATCGCGACACCTTGTAGGACCCTGAAATGTTTCTTTTCGATGACGGCCGGTGAGCGGAACATACTCCTCTGCGCTCCCCATCGTATGGAGAAGTAGTCATCACTCCAGATGATATTTTCTTCATCTACTTGCGATCTTAGGACCTTATTCAACAACTTCTGGTCCCTGATCGTCAGGTATCTGATGGTTCTTCTGTCAAAGTCTTCCATCTCGAAGGAAGGGAGTTCTGACGGTGCAGAGAATGTGTCTGCCGTCGAGCTCCTTCCTCTAGGGGGTGTCTTTCATTAGTAGTGTAGATGTCCCCCCTTCTCCCTCTGATTCTTTAGAAGAGTCCTCCCCGATGCTGATTGATTCGTCATTGTCCTCAACTTCGTCTAGGGAGGCTGAGGGGGCGGCTTCTTCAATGTCGCGGGAACTCTCCTATCCTACTGGAGCCTCATCGGCTGTCTTGTGCGTCATTCCTTCCCCGGGCATTGTGGAGGGCCCGCTGGAGGAGGAAGGAGACGACGTCTCGGAGGAGTATGTTGATGAGGATGGAGGAGAGTCAGAGCCAGGAGGTGATGGAGACCTCCTCGGATGTCTTGAACGGGGGTGGCCTTCTCTCCAGTCCAACCTCTCTGCTATTGCGTCAAGGCATTGGAGCGCCAGCTGTAACGTGTTGTTCAATGCCTATAGTTGGCCAGAAAGGCCAACTAGAGTTAGCAACTACCGTTCGTGCTCACTAAGCCTCTTTTGGAAAATAGAAAACTTGCGGGTAAGGGAAGCAAAAGTAACAGAGTGGTTACTCGTTATCTCCCGCAAGTGGTCAAATTCTTGATCGAGGATCTGCCCCAGTGACAGAGGTACTGCGACTGATCTGCTGCTCGTCCTTCTGACGTCCCTCACGTAGGAAGATCATCTCGACGAATGTGTGTCTGCACTTGGGTCTGAATCCATGTGGATTGTTCGTGAGGGCATCGCTTCAGAGTGGGACGTTGGCACCTTCGTGGCTACCTCTGCCTCACCTGCTTCTAGTGGTGGAGAGGGGCACAGAGAGGGTGGGTGTTGCTCCTCCATATGGTTGTCGGCGACCTCCTCCGTAGCTACCACTGGAGACGTCAGCAGTGGCATGGGCTACATAGATCTGAGCTCCGCTTCGAGGATCTCAGTGAACGCATCGTTGCTGGCATCCGATTGTACCACTTCTTCTACCATCGAAGGCGCAACAGAAGCTTCGGGAGCTGCGGCCATCTCTTCCGCGGTAGCTTCCCCTGGGGCTACTTTCGTTGTTTCAGCCCGGTTGTTTTGGTGACCTCTACGATCACCATCATTTCCTCAGCGGTTGTGGCGGTTGTTGTTGTGGTGGTCGCGGCCGGCTCGGGAGCAGGGGCGACAACAGTCACTGCCTTGTCTTGCAGGGCGTCGAGAGGAATTGGTCATCCTGTCGCAGTTTCCCTCTCTTGTATTCTCGTGGTGGCAGCATCATCGGCTTCAACCAGTACAACTTCAATCTCCACTGTGATGAAGACCAGCTTCTCTGCGTCGTAGCTGGTGCAGCGTGGGAGTGGCAGGATGGTGTTTGTTCTTGCGAACTTATAGAAGTAGCAACGACCCTCCTTCTTGATGATGCTAGCCGTCGATAGGAATTTCAAGTCGATTTTGTCGTCACCTCTTGTCCTCGACAGGCTACGCGGCTCTTTGGGGTATACTAACCCTGCAGCGATTAGATTTACCAGTCTTCCCATGTTGTAGTCCTTGGTGGTGTCCTTTACGGGATGAAGACAGTTGAGGAGGAATCGCCCCAAGTTGATCGTGCGTCCCTCCATCATGTGCCACATGAGGTGGAGATTTTCATTGTAGAGGTTGCTTGACTCATACTTGCTGTAGAGTAGGCATGCAACGATCTTGTGCACTATCCTCCAGAAATAGGAATGCACTGCCGCCACCTTGCTTCCCGGCTTAAACATTGACTCGTAGGTCAGCTTCCTCCAGAGTGCGATCGGGTTGAACCCGTCGCCTTCGGTGATTCTGACACCGTTGTTGAGTTGTTCTTTTTCTATTTCACTGGAGGAGAAGATCTCGTTGATAGGCTTTTCAGATATGTCGTGCTCAGTGTTATATATACATCCTTGTAATATGTCCACTCCACTGAATCTTTTGACTTCTTCAGGTCTATTATGTACCCGACGGAGGGACGACATGAACTCCTTCGTGAGTTCTATGTAAGAGGCGGAGTGGCTGAAGCATATCTTCCTTAGCCTGGTAGTTTCTAGGACATTTTCCAACCTGTCAAAAATGTCTATCTGGTAGAAGGACGACTGGTGGCAGAAACGGCTTGGCCTATAGACTTTGACTGCCAACTATGTGTACCACCGCATGTGCTCCTCATATCTAGGTATGAACCAGCCTGGTGAGTGATCCAAAGGCTCTGGCTTAGTTGCCATGGTTGAGACTATTTTTGGGGTTGTAGCTTCTTCTATCCTGGGCCACTTCTCGACCTTAGATGGCCCCACTGAATCGGGGTTTAGGCGCTTCTGCCCGACTGTGGTGGCTTCAGCTGTAGCCTTGGGGTTGATCCTATGGCCTTGCTCGTCTACTTGGATGACAGTTTGCTTGGTGCGGGTCATTTCTGTTATCATGAAACAAGTGTATGGTAAATAACTAGATTACTAAAATGGGTCACACTACCTGATATCGGGCGGAGGACCAAGGGAGTCACGACGATCGATATAAGGTAGGTGATGCTTGAAAAACTAGTTAAACTAAATGAATCTGGACACAAGCAAGTCGATATCGGGCAAGGGAAAACATGATGTGCTGCCCGATATTGGGTCTGACTGATAGGGTAGACCGATATCGGGTCGCTATACTAAACAGACCTCGCCTGATATGCGTGCCTGATAAGGGTTCATCACGATACATGTGTCGCGCAGCAAGGGTCAAAGCCAATATGGTCTTAAGGTGAAAAAACGCAAGACTATCGCATGATAAGCAAAATAAAAAGGCTCTCCCGATATGAGTGTTGCCCGATACGATAGAGTATCGAGCGACACAAGTTAAAGCTCCTTTGTTTGACAAAACTGGACGATATGGTACCTTGCCTGAAATGCATGTGTCGGGCAGAAAGGGTTGAAGGCCGACATAGCCACAAGGCTATTGCACAACACTAGGCCATCATCATGAAAAGTTATCCTACCTGATACGATCTCATGACAAAAGGTGTCACCCGACATGGGAAAAATGTGAGGCAATACAAGCTAAAACTTTATTAAGAACAAAACTGGCACGGGTCCCGCCCGATACCAGGTATCGGTCGGGCGCGCAATATATGTGTGTCGCGTGATGTGGTCAAAAGAGATAGGAAGCCCGAAAGGAAAAACCCAATACGGTCATTGACCGGAACAAGCGTGTTTCATGCGATACAAAAAGAACTAAAGTCTTGTGCTCGACACGGGTATAACAAAAATGCTATGGGGTATGCTATGCCTGACACGGGTTGCGCAACATGATAGGTGTGTCAGGTAACTCACGCGATATGTGTATCGGGTTATACCTTATCATCTAAAGGGTCGTGATGGGCGACACAGGAGCAGAAGGAAGGTTGGCTGACATGAGAGCTGAAGCATGAGTAGAATGTGTGATACTTGTAGGTGAAAAGTAAATGTCAGTGCCCGACACGGTAATACTGCATTTACTATATATAGCCATGTCGTGCGGGGGTAAATCAAGTAACAACAGGGCATGTGTCGTGTAGAGAGACAAATCATTCCTGATGCATAGTCTAATTCATCACTACAAGGGTTGATATGGCTTCCTAAGCAAGCTTCACGCCACTTGGCTTGCGTGTCACACGATACGTTGCACAGCATAAGAATGTCTGCCCGATATGAAGCATGCAGTCGCACGACATGGGGCTTCCTACCCGACACAACTGTGTCATGCTGACGCGTAAGCTTTGCCAGATACAGATAGAAAAGGCAAGATTGCTAAAGAAGCAAGGTAGAAAAACACTATGAAGAACATTCTATATAAAATTTAAAAGGAGTAAAACTTAGATCGAAAGTATAGGCAAAAAATAGAGGTAAAGAAAGCACTGATGGGTAAAACATCACTGGAAAAGAAGAAGACTCTCTTCCTTAGATAGTATTGCCCATCAAAGCTTCAAAAAACTAAACCGGTGGCCCACAAAATAAGAGAGTCTGCGCATGTAGCGCATGCACTGACTCGGGCCTTATTACAATGATAATGTTCGTAATGTTTTTCTAAATGAAAGGGAAATCACATCCTATGCTAGGAAAAGTAAAATTTTGGGCTGCCTCTCGAAGAGTGCTATAGTTTCTGTCGTCAGCTCGATAGCTTTAAACTCTTTCTACTTTGATCCTTCGGTTGTTGCTTCCACATCCTGCAGCGTTAGCTCTGACCTTCTCACTAATGCTTCATCTTCATAGAATCTTTTCAACCTGTGTCCATTGACCTTGAAGATCCCAGTCTTTTCTACTTGAATTTCCATCATTCCTGATTGATAAATCTTTACCACAAAGATGGGGCCTAACCATATTGTTCTGAGCTTCCCAGGGAAAAGAGGAATGCTAGAGTTGAAGAGAAGAACTTTGTCGCCTTCTCAAATATCCTTGCTTTTAGGTGGGCATCATGCCACACCTTAATCATTTATTTGTAAATATTTACATTTTCATAAGCATGCAATCTTAGCTCCTCAAGCCCTTGTAGCTGCAGATATCTCTTTTGTCCTGCCTTATCCAGGTCCATGTTTAGAAACTTAATCGCCCAGAGAGCTTTGTGCTCAAGCTCCAAGGATAAATGACATGAATTTCCATAGATTAACATGTAAGGTGTCGTTCCTATGGGCCTCTTGTACGCAGTTCTATAGGCCCAGAGAGCATCGTCGAGTTTCATGGACCAGTCCTTTCGCATGCGGTTGATGATCTTTTCCAATATTTGCTTAATCTGTCTATTTGATACTTCCACTTGCCTAAAGGTCTGGGGGTGGTAAGGTGTAGCAACCTTGTGCTTGACCTGGTACTTCTTCAGCAGCGCCTCAAACTGCCTTTCTCCAAAGTGTGATCTGCCATTGCTTATCACAGTGTGGGGTACTCCAAAGCGTAGAAAAATAGTTTTCTCAAATAGCTTAATCACAGACTTAGAGTCGCAAGTTTGAGTTGCAACAACCTCTACCCATTTCGACACATAGTCCATAGCTACTAGAATGTAATGGTAACCTTTTGATGGGGGAAATGGACCTATGTAGTCTATTTCCCAGACGTCAAAGATCTCGACTTCAACCCAGTCTGACAAAGGCATTTCATTCCTTTTCCCGATATTTCCAGTTGTTTGGCACTCTTTGCAAACCTTCACTTAAGCAGCAGCGTCCTTGAATAGCGAAGGCCAGTAAAATCCAGATTGAAGCACTTTTGCGGCAGTTCTTTCTCCACTATGATGCCCTCCATAGGGTGAAGAGTGGCATTCTCTCAAGATTAGTGGGGCTTCCTCTTCCAGTTTACACATTCTGTACAGACTATCAGAGAACTTCTTGAAAAGCAAGGGGTCCTCCCAATAGTAGTTCTTGATATCAGACAAAAGCTTCTTGTTCTGGTTGTACTTGATATCTGGCGGTAGTTGGCCACAGGCCAGGTAATTACAAATGTCCGCGAACCATGGTAGGATTTTCTCATCAAACTGAGCCATTAACAGAGCTTCATCAGCATAATTGCATTAATCAGCAAAAGGTCTTCTTTGTCGCAGACTACTCTTGAGAGATGGTATGCGACTACATTTTCTGTTCCTTTCTTATCAATTATCTCATGGTTAAACTCTTACAGGAGCAGGGCCAATCTCAGTAGTATGGGGTTTGTGTCCTTCTTTTGCGTCAGGTAGCGTATGGCCCCATGGTCGGTATAGACTTTCACTTTCGCCCCTATAAGATATGATCTGAACTTGTAAAATGCGAAAATGATCGCTAACATCTCTTTCTCCATGGTGGTGTAGTTTACTTGCACATCATCTAGAGTACGGTTGGCATAACAAATAACATGATGTTTCTTATCCGTTGTCTTCCCAAGTACAGCCCCCACTGCGTAGTCTCTAGCATCGCACATTAGCTCGAAGGGTAACTCCCAATCCGAGGCTTGGAGAATTGGAGGGGTTACTAGGGCCTCTTTCAGAGTTTGGAAAGGTTTCAAGCAGTCATCAGTAAAATCAAATTTTGCATCCTTTATTAGCAGGTTTGAGAGAGGTTTTGATATCTTTGAGAAATCTTTGATAAATCTTCTATAATAACATGTGTGACTAAGAAAACTTTGTACTCCTATCACGAACTTTGGTGAGGGCAGCCTAGCAATGGCCTCGACCTTGCTTATATCTACTTCAATACCTTTCCTGCAGACCTTATGGCCAAGGACTATAGCTTCATGTACCATAAAATAACACTTTTCCCAGTTAAGAACTAAGTTCTTTTCCTCATAGTGCTGCAGAACTAACGATAAGTTTTTCAAGCATGAATCAAAATCCTTTCCATAAACCAAAAAATCGTCCATAAAAACTTCTATAATGTCCTCCAGAAAGTCTGAGAACATTGAGATCATGCAACGCTGGAAAGTCACAGGAGCATTGCATAGCCCAAACGACATCCTTCTAAAAGCATATGTGCCATATAAATAGGTGAAGGTATTCTTCTCCTAGTCGTCCAGAAAAATAGGAACTTGATAAAAGTTGGAAAAACCGTCTAGAAAGCATAAATACTCATGATGTGCAAGTCTTTCTAACACTTGGTCGATAAAGGGGAGTGGGTAGTGATTTTTTTTTGTGGCTTGATTTAGTTTTTGATAGTTGATACACATCCTACATCCGGTAACGGTCCAAACGGCTACCTCATCACCTTTATCCCCCTTTATGACTGTCATGCCTCCCTTCTTGGGCACCACGTGAATCGGGCTCACCCAATTGCTGTCGCTAATCGGGTATATAATGCCCGCATCTCTGAGCTTAATAACTTATTTCTTTACGACATCTTTCAACATCTAGTTCAACTTCCTCAAGGGTTGAACAAGGGGCTTTGTAGATTCTTCAAGATTTATTCGGCGCATACACAAAGCAGGGTTGAGTCCCTTAATGACATCCACTGAATATCCGATAGCTTTTCTGTGGAGCCTTAACTCTTTAAGGAGTCTTTCTAACAATTCTTTTGTCAAATTGGCATTGACTATGATAGGATTTCTTTCCTCGGCATCTAGGAACTCATACTTCAGTCCCTCCGACAGCTGCTTCAGCTCCGGATAAGGTTTTGGTACGTTCTCTTCTACCATGGTCACTTCCAAAAAAGCATACTTCACCGTCTCTACAACCTCTTCATCTCCATCATCTTAGTTCAGGTAATCGAGGACCTCAGCTACCTCATGATCTTTGACCTCTGAGTCATCTTTGTTCAGCACCCTCATGAGAGGGTCTACCATTGTTACGTCCTCTTGTACTTCCTTGTAGTATTGGTTATAGCTATCCACGAAGTAAGAAGACTCAAGCAGTGATGGTCCTTTCATAGAGTCCCTCACCTTGAAATCTATGTGATCATTCCCTACCCTCAGGGTTATCACGTCTTCAGTGACGTCAATAAGTGCCCTTCTGGTCGCCAACAAAGGACGACCGAATATGATGGGTCACTTAGGATCTTCAACAGTGTCGATAATAACAATGTCACAAGGGATGAAGAACCTCCCTACTCTAATCGGGACATCTTCCACCACTCCTACCGGCCTTTTGAAAGTGTGGTCTACCAACTCTATCCTCATATTAGTCCTGACCATATCTGTCAGTCCTAATCATTTGGCGAGGCTTAAAGGCATGAGGCTGATACTAGCCCCTAAATCGGCAAGACCCTTTCTTTCAATGTTATCGCCTACCGCAAAGGGTATGGTGAAGGCCCCAGGATCCTTTTCCTTGGTTGGTAAGTCAGCTTTTACGAAGGTTGTGGACATGTTGGCTAGGTGTACAGTTTTGATCCTCCCTCCTTGTCTTTTCTTCATGACTAGATCCTTGAAGAATTTAGCATAAGTCGGCATTTCTTCCAAGGCATCTAGAAAAGGTACCTCCAAGTGGAGTTTCTTCACTGATTCCATGAACTTTTCATATCTCTTCTTGAGGTGAGCCTTTACAATCTTGTATGGAAAAGGTAATCTTGGCGAGTATTGGCTTCTCCTAGTGAAAAATTCCTCTTCAGGTCCTGACTCCTTAACTGGTGGGTGATGGTTTTCTCCTCTAACTGGACTTTCTACAACCTCCACAGGCTTAAGTTCTTTGGTTCTCGTCTCCTCCTGGCGCTTTATTGTCCATCCCGATCTGAGGGTTGCCATTTTAACGGACTCCGTGCTAGAAGGGATCTTCCTCAAAAGGTTCTTTACAAGCTCAGCCAACTGAGCTAGTTGCGGGTCTAACTGACGTTGGTGCGTTTGCATGTTTGCCATTTGGGCTTGCATAGTATTCAAAATGCCAGAGTTGGATAATTCGCTTTGCGCAATCTGATTGTTTACTGTGTCTTGTCTTTTGATGAATTCAAAAAGTTGCCCCATTAAGTCTAGATGGCTACTACTCTTGGTATGACTTTGTCCTTGCTCTTGCCCTTGCCCTTGGCTTTGGCTTGTATTAGCAGCTTGACGTGGTTGATACATGACCTGACCTGGATAATTGGTTTTCTTTGTCTGGAATGTGTTGGTCTTGGCGTACTGTCCCTGCCCGTTTCTCTTCTCGAAGCCAGATGGTGGCTTGGGTGGGTTGTTCAACTGATGTGAGTCCTCTGCGGCATCCTTGTTGCCATAACTGAAACCCGGGTGGTCCGCCCTCTTGAAGTTGACGTAAGATATGTTTGCAGCTTCATCCTCTTCCGAATCACTTTCACTTGACCCTTCAGGTTGAGTGTACACACAGTTATCTACTCCATGGCCTCCTTCACCACAGGTGACACATTTCATTACCTTCTCTATCTGCTTCTTGCCTTTTCCTCCTGACTCCTTTAGCTGTATGACATCCGTAGCTATCTTCTGTATCTGTGATGTAATCACCTCCAGAGCCTTTGACTCAATTGATGGTCCTTCATTGGCGGCTTTGTCATTCCTATCATATTCAGCCCCGGTTGAAGCTCGACCATGTTCTCAATGATCTTTTTAGATCTACTAGGCTTCTTCCAAAGAAAGTCACTTCCCGTAGCTGTGTTTAATGATACTCTCTCTCTTCAAGAGTTAGGCCATTGTAGAACATTGTTATCAGAAAACCTTTCTTGTAATTGTGGTGAGGGCAATCACTCAGATACTCCTGGTATCTCTCCCAGGCCTCATGCAGATTCTCTCCAAGTTTTTGTGTAAAAGATGTGATCTTCTGCCTGCTCCTAACAACCTTTTCAATAGGGTAGAACTTGTTTACGAAAGCCTCTGCTAAAGCATTCCATCCATTCAGGATTGATGTGATAGTCCAAGGTACCATGACAGTGCCTTGTCCTCCAAAGAGAAAATGAAACCCTTGTAGTAGATCACTTCTTGCAGTACTCCCCTCATTTTGATGGTGTCACATATATTTTTGAAAGCATCAAGATGATGATAAGGGTTGTCATTCTTGGAACTCCCTCGAAAACTCTTATTCCGGATCATAGAAATCACAGCGGGTTTCATCTCAAAGTTTTTATCATCGAACCTCGGGATTACCACAGGGCATCTAGAGTTTTTGGCTTTCGTGGCTGCCAACTCTCGAAAACTCTTTTCTTCTTCTTTGGAATCTTCACTGCCGCTATCTCTGTGAGTTCACTCTTGATTGTGGTGGTTCCTTCTATGCCTGTGGTGATGACGATGTCCTCCATGGTGGTGATCATCCTCAGGTTGTTCTTGTTCTTCATAAAGACGATCGTCATTGTAACGGTCATGTCTATCTTCATCGCTTCTTGGAAGAGGTGGGTGTGGTCCAACTCTCGCATTCCGCTCATCTGCGGAAAGGGGCAGCTCCACGCGAGGCGGAATGATGAACTAAGTTAAATTTAAACAAAATACTTCTCCCAGGTACCTGAACAGAACGTACGATCAAGTTAGAAAACTAAGGTTGATGAAGAGAACTACTCTGCACAGATTCAGGTTAGAAGGCTTAAAGCTATGGTGTTGTCAAGCATATTGCTAAGCTTGAGGCACGGGAGTATAGTAAGAAGACTCACATTCTTTAACAATACCATTTTGCCTCTTCCCCGGCAACAGTGCCAAAGAGTTGACCGACCAAACCACACATCCAAAAGGAGCGAACTAAAGTAGTCAGACTTTTAAAGAGATACCCCGACTCCCAGGCCCCTGCAACGATAACGGGGTCTGATGTAGTGATCGGGGCTGAACACAAGGACGAGGTTGGTAGTGCCAAGAACGTGGAATCAACAGTTCTATACTCTGGTGGAAAAAGAGGATCAAAAGGTGTTCCCTAAGGAACGACAATCTTCAAGGTGAAGGAAAAATAAAAGGAAACAAACTATAACGAGAAAAAGTAAAAAACTCAGATCGGGGTACACTTAACTAAAACGTTTCCTTAACAAGCAAACTATCCCTCTTCCCCGCATGTACATACCAAAATCATGAGCAACTAATAAAATGCCAAATCCCACTCTCTCTCGAGAAAAGGAAGGAACCAGACTTAAAAGAAGTCTCTCTCTCGAGAAGACAACTCAAAAGCCTCACACCAAAACATATAGGTTAGAGCACTAGCAATCTAGCACTCTCGTGCATTCATGCTACTCCACGTCATGGATAAAAGCGATATTACCCTCTCAAGAATATCAACAATCAAACATCACAAGATGATAGCTAAACATACAAGCAAAGCATTAAAGCAAGCACATGGAGATAATTTTTATATGGGCATGGATATTCAGACAAGAAAGGACAGAAATGCCGCAATAAGGAAACATCATAAAGAAAAACTATCTCCAACTGGAGTTACAAGAAAGATGATGATTTTAGAGTTTTAGTAGTTTTTAGGGGGTTTTGCGCAACAGTTTTTGAGGAGCTAAAACTATTGTTAAGGTGAGGCACAAAGGAAAAAAACTTAGGAATAACAAGCGGAAGAGGAAAACACCCAGCATCCCTTCTCTCAAAGAGGGTACCTCCAACTAAATGCAAACACCCTCTCTCAAGAGTAATGGACATAGGTTGGAGTGGGAAAGCAACCTGAAGCAGCTCTAACCTTGGGTACTCTCATACTCCCTGGTCAGACCAAGCTCTAGAGTTACAACATCCTTCTCTCGAAGGAGTTGAAACGGGAAACACGATTCGATAGCTAGTCAAAACATGATCCAACATACAAGCTAGAACTCAGATTCTATATAAAAAATCATCCAACAAAAGGGAACCAAACATAGAACAACAGGTATTAAACTCCACAGATTCTATAAGCATAGATATTGTGTAAAAAGGGTTTAGTTACAATGCATAATGAATGAAAGTAAATGCTAAAAACGGAAGATAGGTATCGCCTGCTTGACATAGGAACGCGATAGACAACAGCGACCCCTAAGGAACAGCTAACCCAGAACCGGGAAGAAGCTCTGCTCGATATGCCCATGTCAGGCAGCCACCCTGTTGGGCGACAGACCATGACGGGCAGGCATATCGGTCAGGGCTTCCTACCCAATACGGTCGTGTTAGGAAGCCACCCTATCGGGCGACACGCCATAACGATGGTCTTTATCAGGTTCGGTGCCATGTCGGGTTAGAAGGGACTTAGGTTCTCAGGTTCCTTGTATCGGGTGTAAAGGGTGAGCCGTCTCGGGTTGAAGCCCATCTAGGGACCTGACACACTGGGTGGCATTCTTAGTCATATCGGTCTGCTACGGCTATCAGGATGGGTTCTAAGTGAACCACTCCTACCCCTCTTGGGTTGGGGGTGTTCTCACCTAGTGTCGCCTGACACGCCTTGGTCGTCGACACACTAGCTCCTGAAGCTTTCCAAAGTTAGCTTTCACCATATTCCGACCCGTCCCATCAGAGTCTTGTAGCTTCTATTTATAGGCAGCGGTTGGAGGAGGTTGTGGTTCTCCAGGTGCCACGTATCCTTAATCGGCTCCGCACATGTGGCTTCGGGGATGATCGATACTTGTGTGTCGCCCGGCATAGCAGGTCGTCGTGTGCTGGGTTGCAAGCATATTGGGTGGCCACAGTGGGCAGACGCTTCTGATGAGTGGCTTGTATCACGCAGCATGCCATAACGGGATGATTGGTTGTGGCAGGCAGAGCTCTCTGTCGAGAAAGTGGCGTACCGCCCGTCAGGGCCTCCTTGCGTGACATGCCCGTGTCATGTTGCTGCTATATCGGGTTGAATCCACGACGGGTAAGTGGGCGTGTTGGGTGGCTGGTAGAAGGGCTGATGCAGGTAAGCGTCGCTTATGGGCCGAGACTGGCCTTTAGCGGTCTTTTAGGTATAAAATAGGGAAAATTTTGTACAAAAGATGGAAAAAGAGTTAAGGGTGTAGCGCAGTTTACTTTTGTGCAAAAACATGACAAAAGTGAGAGGAAAAACAGTTTATAGGGAAGTTTTGACATGGAAATAAATGTTATAAATAGCCATAAAATGAGTGTTATCATGTATGCCCATGTTACATAAAATACTTAATTAATAATAAAGGCAAGCTTCCAATTCATTTTGTTTCACTAAGTTATGAGATAATGAGGAAACATAATGAATGAAAGAATGAAAATTACTTAATGATACATGTTTTCAAGTATGTGACATGTACAATTAGATCATGCATATGTTAAGAGTATGTACATTCTTATTATGTCCATGGTCGGATGTTACAGTGGAAGGCATATAGACAACAGTAACGCTAAAGACTAGAGTGTGTGTTGGTTGATTACAGAATCTCATGATGTGTGATATTAAGCCTATCACATACATACTTGTTAGGGAATAGTGTATCAGACAGACCCAACCTGAGAGTGACACATGGAAACCATAAATGGTGGTCATGATTATCTCTCATTGGGAAGGTGGTGATTGTGGTTCTTAGACCTGAAGTCACTACACTCATCAAATGTCATTTGGTGTGCTTTGACATCATCTACCGTGATCGTGAATAAGGGTTTCCATAAACGTGATGGTTGGGTGCACCTTGAAACATGATTTTGAGTGATGTAGATGGGAATTTTCCCTCCTACATGAGTATGATATCCTAGCCACTTGATAATCGATACTGAGAAAAGCATGTTCATGCACATGTGAGTCAATATATAATACTGAGGTAACATAAATCTTAGACAGTCTACTCTGGAATCAAGAAACATGGATTCAACATTGAGAGTATGATGAGTACATGCCTCGAGTTCATGCTAGATATCATAGGAAAAGGAATTAGAAAATCATTATAACACCAAACACATATTGTAGGTTGAGTTGTTCTCCAACTTTCCTATTTATTTGGGTAGCAATAATGTGTCATTAGGAACCGATCTTTGCTAATGATGTCATAAATCAGTTATGGACATACACTACCAACATAACATGGGACCTATGCGGTCACACATAAAGGATACAACTAGAAGAGGAGTTAAATCATGAATGATAATTAAATTGATTGCTAAAGTGTTTAGGTATTCAATTTAAACAACATTGGTTGCGAATTAACTAACTGAACAATTGAACCGATCATTTTAGTGTATCAGGTCAATAGAACCAAGTTAGGAAATTCTAGACAATGAATCGACAAGTTCATGAAGTGAACTGATCGACTCAGGTCCATGAATCAGATGGCTTGGGTTGTGAACTGAGCAGTTGGTGGATCGATTCAATTGATTCAAGGATTTGAGATGATGTCATGTTGTGCATTAAATTTCATATTAATTTCAATACTGTTGCGATTGATAAACATGATGAAACAACCAATTCACTGGGTGAACTGATCTGCTCACATGCCAACCAATCGGTTCACTGGTGAACTAATTGTTTCTCTTGTCAGGGGTTGCAAAAATTCATGAAATTTTGATTCCTTCCACTCCCACAAGAACTGGGAACCCTGACCCTGACCCTACTATAAATAGAGGTGTACAAGGTTCCAAAGGTTTTGATAATGCTTGGGCCTAAGGGAATGGGGAGTCTACCTCAGCAGACTGGGGCCTTCCCAGAGGCATAACTCAATTTCCACTGACAACTATTGTCCTGTCTAGTTAGGGTAACCAATAGAGATCCAAGCAAGTCCTACCCGATAAAGGGAGGGATAGCAAGGAAGAACAATTGAGTGAGAGCAAGCTGGTGACAAGTACACCAATGGGAGGGGCAACTCCTTCATGTCTGTTTTAGCATGATGACATGAGTTCTAGGTGATTAGTGTGGACTTCCATAGAGGTGTGGAGGTTGTTGTCTGTCACTAGGAGAACAATGTCACCATGTTGTCCTTGGGGAGACTAGGAGCTATTGCAAATGTCCTCCTAGTGCAACTAGAAGATAGATGCTCGACTACCAGAATGAGGAATAGTTGTTGGACTTGATCTAGGACCAGATATGAACTCATTAAACCATCCTTCCCATTACATAGTTGTAGACACAATCTTATTGTTCTTGGGAATATGGATAGATAAAAAAATTTCCATTGCCTACTATGTGCCCATATTTCCCAATAGTGGTATCAGAACCACACCCATTTTCTATATTTTGGGATAATTGATATAATCAGACTTTTTGGTTTTTCATTTATTTATTTCAGATGATGTGAATACTTAATCTACTTAATGTGTATATCTGATCGAATTGTGACACCTCGTCACGCTAAATGAGATTACTCAAAACATAAAACATGATCAACTACTAATTAACCACATAGCCAGAAAAGTAGAATAATTAAAACTTCTTTCAACATCACAAACAAGTTCCAAAACATTTGCATAAAGGTCCATATTTTCCATAAAATCATATACCATAATAGGTATTTACATCTATATCTAGTGGCCGCAGCCACAATCTTTATACAAAAGAGATATTCCAGTAGTACATGCCACTTATATAATCACTGACATATTGCCAAAAACTCATGTCGATACAAGTTTATCATCTATACAAAACACTTCCCATACCCAGACATAAGAGTACAGGGACAACACTAGGACTCTATTAGTAACAACTATAACTATCCAACCTTTTATCTATTGTTCACTAGGATGCTCCTCTTCTACAACATGATCTCGACAACATTGTTGATGACCACCTAAACATATGTGGTGACCCACAGGCGAGACCCATGTCCCAGTGAGATATATCACTCTCTCCAACAGATATTGATTACAACTGGTTGTTTAACAGTAAATAGACTAAGCATATTGAAGTATTTGATAAGCAATTGAGTAGATTGAATAATTCTAACATACTAAGCAAGTTAGATAGATAAGCCTAGAAACAAGTATAATTTCTAAGATTTCATAAGATTTCATCATATAAGAACTGTGTAGTATAAAAACATGAAAAGGCTAATCAAATAGTGTGAAATGTATTCAACCCTAGAAAATGTGTTACATGGCTTGTATTACCTCTTTTATTATTACCTGAGGAATTTGAGTCATACCACCCAAATCCAACTGACCACTGCTAATTCAAAATTAGTGCCATACTAGATCTATGGAAGATCTGGACTCCATTATCTCACCAACAACTCTTGATTAGTACGAGAGACAACATAGAGACATAACAGTCAACTACTGAACAACGACATATAGTCAAGCTGAAAACAACTAGCCCACCTTGGTACAAGTCACGACGCTAGAGAGCATGTCACACATGTCCATTCAATCTGAGGCATTCTACAGTTGTACCCACTGATGCCTTTCACATATCACAATATCCTAGGCATGACCGTAGCCATCCTCCACACCCTATAACTATGGATGTGAAGGACACACATGGTCTCTTGCACCCCGTATACTCAACAATATTCACTCTAAGTTTCCCTTAGGAATACTCATTTCACCATCCAACAAATTCTAACTCTGAATATGGTTCTACTATACATGTCACTACATGATTGAGGTTTCACTTGATTATATATTTCCAATTGGGTGAATTAAGGCTAAATCATACAAGTGGACAAACAAAACCAAATTCGTTTATAGCAAGTGTATAAGTATAACAAAGCCAGAAGATATAAAATGTATGAGATACAAATCTTAACCACAATTACCACATTGTACTATTTCATTTCCATTCATGGCACTATACTAGTCATCATACCACAATAGGATTCAAATCTTTATCACATTGTCCCAAGGTTCCAACCCTTATGATATCATGAAGAGGATTAAACCTCCATTAGGGATCTACCATGCCCAAGGTCATTAAGACCATCACATCACACCCTATAAGATCATTATTATCTTCCCATGTCGTAACCAAACATGTGACATATGAGTATAATTTAGCAAGGAACTATGGTATTCATGTAGCAACATATTATTGTTTCAACAACAATAAGAGAGAATTCCATTATCATATTCATCATTCAAGATGGTTGGTTACATTCTATCACCATCACTTAGTTACCTTACGGTTAGGTGTAACAAGCGTTATCACATTAAAGTTACACATCCACTTATTATGGTAATTTATCAAATATATTCATGTGAGGGAAAAGGTAAGACTACAATTTAAAGGCATTGATCCATTGAATTCGCATTATTAAAACTAACACATTATACTTTAAATTTCATAGTAATCAATTGGATGTTGAAGCATCCAATCACTACCATTGGATCAGGTTTAACATTTCAAAAGTATCGGTTGATATGTAGGTTTAACCTTTGGATCATATAACCAAAGAAACCATAAGTTGAGGGACTACTTGAATCTAATTCTGATGCCTAGTTACACCATCATATGGTAACATAAACCACCATAAATTGTGTCACATTATGTCACCATCGGCTAATGGGGTCAATACTACCATCATTGAGCACCATCGGATGTTGAGCTAAAAATCGCCATTGGTTCATGCCATCTATAGAGCAATAAAGCATTGATCATTGAGCATCCCAAAAGAGTCTAGAACTGACATAAGGTGTGACCATGATTTGAAATCATTGGTCATCACTATCAATTGCCACAAAGACATCTCCATCGGTTCTAATATAAGGTCATCCATCGGTTCATGTATGAAGTTGAAAATCAACCTAAAAACACTAAGTTTAAGCCATCGTTTTGTAGGTACATGGCACCATTGGTTGCCATATAAACCTAATTTAAGTATTCCTATACCTCAAGAAGGTCATGCACATAGTTTCAGGTTCATCTAGAGCTGGAAATTAAGCAAGAAACAATATTAAAATTGAAACCTTAAGCATGCATAACTTCTCTAAGCTTAGATCATCATTTTAGAGCAAGAACATGAGTAAGCAATAAAAGTGAAGAGGGTTATAAAACTCACCTATAGGAAGAAGATCAGAGTCCAATAAGCAAGAAAACTCAATCAAAGAAGGTAAAGAACCCTAGCTTTAGGTCTGAAATCGGTCAAGTAAGCTTCTCTTCCAAGAAAGGGAGTAAACCCTAGGAGAAGGAAGCAAGAAGATAAGTTCTTTGAGTTTTAAAGAAAAATTTGCAATGGAACATCATAGATCTAAGAAGAAGGTAGGAGGAAGAAGAATAGCAAAAGAGATGGGGTATTTAAGGAGAAACTTACTAGTTTAGGTTACGACCACCTAAAGGAAGCTTGACAAACCCTAGATGAGGACACTACTACAGAAATGCCGTTTAGCGTCGGTTGTTTAACACCCTTTGGCGTCGGTTTCCGAGCGACGCCTATGTGGGCGCCGCTAAAGGTCGAACACTTCGGCGTCGGTTTTTTAACCGATGCCTATTTAACGTACAGGCGTCGGTTGTTTATAGAATACCGACGCCAAAAGGGTTCGCACCACAGAAAACGGCGTCATCTAGGACACATTCTGCGTCAGTTATTTACTAAAAGACCGACGCTATATGGAATATAGCGTCGGTGTTTAATTGGTAACCGACGCAGAAAGTGTCGAAGATGACGCTGTTTTCTGTGGCGCGAACCCTTTTGGCGTCGGTTATCTAATAAAAGACCGACGCCTATATGTATTAGAGGCGTCGGTTTGACACGAACAGCTGATGCCATTTCCAGTACGGCCGTGGCCACATTAGGCGTCGGTTTTGTTCAAAAACTCGACGATGTAGGTCTTTGCTGACGGTTTTCTGTAAATAACCGACGCCTATATCTGTTTTTTTTTTCATATCAGTTTGTAGGCCTGCTGTGGCTGGTCAGCAGGATGAGAACCTGCAGTTCAGTTTTCTGAACTGTAGGTTTACGACATCCATTGATATCAGCCTACAAACAGGCCACAAACCTTCAAAAGTCCCAAGGAAAATTTCACACAAGTAGATACATTCAGACATCAATTCAATTCTCACATTCATACATATAGAAACATTCAAATACATGTATTAACATTCAGAAATATTCATTTACAAAGTATCATTCATTATCGCTATCAACATCCCAATTATATCTTACAGTTGCCACTTCTTGTATGGCTTTTGCCCATTCTTTTCTTATTTCATCTAATGCTTCCATCGTATATGGAGCATGTATATTTTTTAAGCGTTTACCTATAGTGTGGTCAGTTTTAAACACCTAGAAAGAGAATGATGTATATATAAGTAATAATATAAAAATAAGATTGATATATTTCATACTAACTAATGAGACTATATATAATACCTCATGTATGGTATCGATGTCCAATGCGGCATGTTTGATAATCATCTGCATAAATCGCATCACATAGTATGCGCATGCCCAGCCATTGTCTTGTGTAGTGTACTATAAATTGAAACATACAAAATAATACAACTAAGCACAATTCACATCAATAATATATACATTGGAGTCAGGAACTTACTTGTACGTTCTGCCAATTTATTGGATGGTTGTTTTTCCTTGGGACCGTTCCTCCAGCCTTTTTGAATGCATCTAAACCCCTACATGTTAATATAACACAGTAAATTGCATAAGTAAATAGTAATGTAATAACATATGTTAACAGATACAAAAATGAAATATTTCTCACCAGAATAATGGCATTCTCATTACGTGTCCAATTTTAGTGTTTAATGTACGTACCGCGGGATCTAGATAATAAACAGTGAACGTCCCGGGGACAATAACTAGTAACTCCCAATGTCTACCGCTAGAGGTAAAAAGTTAACAATTAATAACTCAAAATGCACAATAAAAATGGAATTTTCTTAAGTCCAAATTATAAATAAAGTAAACTTACTTGACATTGAATGGAGATATTATTATCGTCTTCTTTTGCTGACCAAAAATTGTAAAAGCATCTATACTGTATTGTTGAACACTATCAGGGTCTTTAGCTACCATACTAATCAATGATGGAATAAAAAATCCCACATGATCAAATGCAAATTGTGTGCAATGATCTTCGACTAAGTAGCTGCAAAAATGTATTACGTATGCATTAATATATAAGAAACCAGATCACCGGATCTTACACAAGGTATATATATGGATGTATAAACAAGATCTCACCTTATTCATGTCTCTATCATTGATGTATTCATCCAAGCATACATAAACAGCTCAATAATATCTTGTATAAATAAAGAGCTATTGTATGATTGACCTGCATAATATGCATCTAAAGAAACAATTATAGGGCAATGTATATTATGTGCCCGTAGCCAACATGCCATTCCCCTACAAGCAGGACCTAACGGGAATGTTAGGTCAGTTGGAACCCAAGTTGGTAATGCGGGAAGTGGAGGTGGAGGCCTAGGTGCTCCTGGTGTCTTCTTTTTAACCTGTATATATAATTTCAGATCAGTTGACATCATATATACACATTAACAGTCTAAATCAATGTAAATTTATCTTACAATTTCAGTAGTGTAGACGACATCTGCTTTGGGCCACAATATGACCCCCCCTTCTGCCTCACCAAGTGTATCAATATTTGGGTGGGCATATGGCAATGCAACTTCCCTCCAATCTGGTAATACACATATCGGGCTCACACAAATGTAGCCATGCGGCATTGGAGTCCCATGAAACGTTGCCCCAGGAAGGGACTGGTAAGCCTGCGCCTCTGCAACAACATAGTCTTGCATTCTTAAGCGGCATGGCTTCAATGCCTACAAATTTACGTAAAGAATGTTATACATATATACATATCATCTTGAAAACATATCATCTTGAAAAGACTAGCTACAATGTCATAAACAATACTTACAGTAGACGTGTTAGGCGATGGGTCTCCAGGATTACACACAGTCTGTGCATCAGGAGAAGAGTGGGTCGCCATAGGCTGATTGGAAGCCTGAGATGCCTGCCACCACAGCAATTCTTCCTTGACCTTCACAGCAACTACATCGTTGACCTTCTTAGCAACTATATCATCGACTCTCTTATTCTCCTTTACATGGATAAAAGAAACATTAGCTTCTTATTATTGAATTTCCTTTTGCAGTAACATTCTAAAAAAAGAATAGGTTACCTCTTCTTGAGAAAGTCCCGCTCTAGGTTTGCGCTGGGATGGCCCAAAGAATGCTTTGATGCCCACACCAGCGCCTCCACCCCTAACACGTCCAGGATGCTCTGGGTTACCCAGAGAAACTGTCAATTCATCCCTTGTGCCCTGAGGGATGAACGTGCTTTGTTTCCTCTGCTCGTGCAGCTCCCTCTAATCACCATCAACAGAAATTGGTAAGTTAACACCACAAATAATCAATATTCAAACGATTGCTCTAAGAGTTGTATATTACCATTTTCGCAGCCGCCTCAGCAGTTACGGGATTCTTTATTTCACCCTTCTTGTTTTGCCTCCCAGCTATCCAGATATCATGGCGAGGCATGGGTGTGGCAGACTCCTGAGTAGGAGCAGACTCCTGAGTAGCTGCAGACTCCGCATGTAGTCTTTGGCAAACACTTGCATAGCCTTTTGGACCCATAGTGTGGTCATGCACATTCAGTGCATGCCTTGCTTTTTGTGAGTCGCTGAGGGCCTAGTTAGTATGCACATTAATGATTTGGTTAGTAGCACTAAATGTTAATCTTGAATAGGTGAATACAATGTATATTAATTAAATTGGGAGTGACGCCTAATACCTTGAATTCTTTAGATTTTCTTGAAGCAACAAAATTGTCCCAATCTTCTTTGTCCAAGAAGTTCCATTGTTCAAGGTCTGACTTCTTCTTCTTATCACCCTCTTTTATGTATTCTCTGTTCAGATTTGTCCTATAATTCCTAAGCATCTTTCCAGCGCGTTGCATCACACTTTTACAATGCAACTTCTCATATAATGCAAATAGATTCTGTAAAATAGAAATGTTATTAACTAGTATCCAAAATAGAATTGCAAATAATAGAATTTGTAATCTACAAAATAGAATTGCAAATAATAATAACTCACGCATAAATCCTTCCATATCAAGTCTTTTTTCCCCTGAGGAACTTTATGCCAATTATCATACTTAACACCACAATGGCTCCGAGTGGTACACCCAAGATAGTTTACAAAATTATTGCGGTTCACTCCAATTGCATTTCCTCCATTATCAAACTCCACAACCAATTTGGATCCACTGCCACTAAGCACTATTAACTTCTTCAATAGAGTGATGCCCCTTTTCTTGTTAAGTGTTTGGTGCTGCGCATCAAGTTGCTCCAGTGCTTCAGTGGGTACATGTGCATCATCAACCTAAAATTTGACAAAAATAAACACGGAATTAGCCCAATATAGAAATATAAGATATATGACATAACTAGAAGATAATGAATTTTATAGAAATACTGGATATGTTTTTAGAACTTACATTGGTATCCTCGCCATGCTCGTCATGGACAGCATGCTCATCATGGACTTCATGCTCATCATGGACATCATGCTCATCATGGTCATCCATCTGAAAATGTCATTAAAAAGGCAAACATTTAGCATTTGTATTAACTAGAAAAAGGCAAACATTTAGCATTTGTATTAACTAGAAAAAGGAAAACATTTAGCATTTGTATTAACTAGAAAAAGGCAAACATTTAGCATTTGTATAAACTAGAAAAAGGCAAACATTTAGCATTTGTATAAACATACATGTCTCTAAAATTGTGATCTTTTATCAATTAACAATCCTTCATTGTGATCTCCGCACACATATAAGTCATCATTAGCTTCAATATTTTGTGGAGTTGGCAACCCAACTGAGAATGGACTGGAGTCGTCATACTTATCATAGTACTCTTCTTCATCTATAGGATCTTCAATGAACTGTCTTTTACCATGAAGAACAACCAACCATTTATCATTTGCAGGATCATAGATATAGAATATTTGTTTCGCCTGTGATGCCAATATGAATGGTTCACCCTTCTCGCCAATCTTTTCAAAGTTCACCAAAGTGAAACCCAATTCATCCACTATAACTCCTTTGGTGTTATCAACCCAATTACATTTAAAGAGCGGAATTTTGAAATCTATGTAGTCAAACTCCCAAATGTCTCCAATGACACCGTAATATGACATTTTAGCTTCACGTGGACTCTTATCCTTTGCACTTGCAAAGTACATAGTCGACGCTTGAAGAGTGACCCCACTATTTTGGACGACACTCTTATCATCTTGGCGCTTTGTGTAATATGTGAATCCATTAATGTCAAACCCTTCATAAGACATAACATTCGGTGTTGGTTTAAAGGCGAGGCATTTGATAGTTTCTGTAATATCATTTGGTGTTTGAGATAGTTGATGTAAGACTTTATCTTCAAACCACTTAGTAAAAGTCTTATTATGCTCTCTAGCAAGCCACATTGAACTTGCTCGAGGATGTTGTCTCTTTATGAAATTGGTATGTTCCTCGATATAAACACTCACTTCGTCCATATTGTGTAAAATATACAAGTGAGCTTGTTCCAACTGCTCACGGCTGATTACTTTCACCCGTGATCCCAAAATTCCTTTGCCCTCCTCAATATTCTTGTCATTATCAGGAGTGTCATTACCACTGAGAAAGTCATTGCAAAAATCCATAACCTCTCTCGCCACATAACCTTCAATAATACTCCCTTCAGGCCGATAACGGTTTCGAACATCACCTTTAAAAACGCTCATGTAACGTTCAAAGGGATACATCCAATGCAAGAAAACTGGTCCCAACATTTTCACTTCCCTAGTCAAGTGGACAACAAGATGTACCATGATATCAAAGAACGAAGGAGGGAAATACATCTCAAGCTGACATAGGGTAACAACCACTTCTCTTTGCAAATTATCGAGAGTATCAGGGTCAATAACTTTGCTGCATAGACTGTTGAAAAAGAAACCAAGTCTGGTAATTGCAAACCTTACATGCTTCGGCAATATAGATCGAATTGCCACGGGCAATATTTATTGCATTAGAGTGTGACAATCATGAGATTTAAGACCTATCAACTTCAGATCTTTCATTGATACCAATCTACGGATGTTGGATGAGTAACCATGTGGCACCTTAACATTTACCAAGCATTCACAAAAAAATTTCTTTTCCTTTCTAGACAACGTGTAACAAGCGGGAGGTAAGTATGTTCTTTTATTACCCATTTCACATAATTCTGTTAATTCTGACCTTATTCCCATTTCACGTAGGTCCAGTCTGGATTTTATCCCATCTTTAGTCTTACCTGGTATATTTAACAGAGTACCAATGATGCTATCACAGACATTTTTCTCAACGTGCATTACATCGATACAATGCCTGACTGTCAAAGAACTCCAATAAGGAAGATCCCAAAATATTGACTTCTTCTTGAATGAAGAATTGTCACTCCGTGTGGCCATACTACGTTGTGATTTCTTACCAAATTCATTGACAATGTCTTTTACTCTTGCATAAACTACATCCCCTGGTATAGGTTTAGGTGCACTCCATTCATCATTCCATCCATTGAATGCTTTGCGCTTCCTACGATACGGATGGAATTTTGAAAGAAACCTTCGATGACCAAGATATACAGTCTTTCCGCCATGTTTTAGTCTTATTGAATCAGTGTTTTCTTCACATATAGGACACGCTTTAGCTCCTTTCACACTATATCCAGAAAAATTCCCATATGCTGGAAAGTCATTAACAGTGCAAAACAACATAGCGTGCAAACGAAATGTCTCTCTTGCTGAAGCATCATAGGTCATCACACCTTCAGCCCAAAGTTTCTTTAAGTCGTCAATCAAAGGTTCAAGATAAACATCGATATCATTTCCGGGTTGTTTAGGGCCCGATATCAACAACGACAACATAACGTACTTATTTTTCATACACATCTAGGGAGGAAGATTGTATATAACAAGCATGACTGGCCAAGTGCTATGTTGGCTTCTCAATGTCCCGTACGGATTCATCCCATCTGTACAAAGCCCAAGTCTTAGATTCCTATCTTCTTCACCAAATTTGGGGTACAATAGATCAATCTTCTTCCACTGTGGGGAATCAGACGCATGTCGTAGGATCCCATCATTATTTTTCTTAACATCTGCATGCCACCTCAAATTCTTCGCATCTTTCGGATTTGCAAACAAGCGTTGAAACTGTGATATTATAGGTAGATACCACAACACCTTGGCAGGAGAACCAGTTTTGGACTCCCCCAAAGTCGTCAATTTATACCGTGACGCACCACATTTTGGACAATCTTTCAAATCTACATAGTCCTTTTGAAATAATACACAATCATTCGGGCATGCGTGTATCTTCTTGGCCTCCATTCCCATTGGGCACAACATTTTCTTTACCTGGTATGTTGAGATTGGCAGCTCGTTTCCTTCAGGAAGGATTTCTTTCAACAAAGTCAACAATGAAGTGAAGCTTTTGTCGCTCCATTTATTGTTAGCTTTCAACTTATACAATCTCAACACAGCGCTAAGCTTCGTAAACTTAGCACAGCCTGTGTATAACGGTATCTCAGCATCATGCACAATGTTTCTAAAGATAGGAGGTGGATCGGTGTGCTCTACCCTACAACTATCCAGCATCGCATCAACGATGTCTGCTGGAACTGGTTCGTTCACATTTACGTCATCGGAGGCAATTTCTTCTTCCACCCAAGCACTGCTATCGACATCTACTGGTTTCGATTTTGAAATCTCTCCATGCCAGTGCCATTCTGTATAGCCTTGTACAATCCCGTTGCACATGACATGACTTTTGATTTCCTCACCAGTGTTGACTTTCAAGTTGTTACCGCAATGCCTACATGGACAGTAGAACCTATCTGTAGGTTTTTTCCTATGTTCCTCGGCAAATCTAATAAACTGATCAAGACCAGATATAAACTCTAGGGTGCAATGATTACGAATGGACATCCATGATCTATCCATTCTATGATCAGAGAAAACAAGTATATATTAGGAAACAAGTATATATTAGGAAAAGATTAGGGTATACACTTACATCCTACCTAAGTGTATAATGTGATGTCATTCTTATATATAATAAATGTGTACCACCTATCCCATCCTTGAACACCTAATCTCACTAGTAAGTGTATAATGTGTATTGGGTTTTCAAGAAAATTTCGGCACCATTTCCCCGCTGTTCTCTAAGTACATATGTACTTAGAGAACAAATGGGAAAATGCTACCGAAATTTTCTCGAAAACCCAATACACATTATACACTTTTATCCTAAGTGAGATTAGGTGTTCAAGAACAGTCCCAAACCGGGGACTATCCAAGATTTACTCCTAATGAGTCAATCTTGGACGGGTTTCTAGGCCAACAAACACAATAATAGATATGTACATGTTAGGGTTTCATCACGATTAATGTTAGGGTTTCATCACAATTGATGTTAGGGTTTAATCAAATCAAATTAGGATGCTACAATTAACAAGTTTAAATCTTATTTCAACATGCATCAAAATTTACTGAATTAGGCCAAACATTACGATTAGAAGCACAAATATATGACAAATATATGCAAGCAACAAACCATTATATGGAACGAATCCTACATTATACACATACTTTTCCTGAGTAAGATAATGTGCACTTCATGGAATTATTAATATCTGAATATATATAAGTTGTTTCTACCTACTTTGATGGGATTTTATAACATTCAAGTCTTCCATTTAAGGTATTAGATGCATATATTGCAGTCCATTGTGTTGAGATAAGAATCCCATGTGATACACACGATTGAAAATCTTTCACCATACTAGGAAAATACTATAGCATGTCCTCTCTAAATCTAGGTTCAGCAACAACAACTGACCTCCCAGCAGTGGTGGCGGTGACCGGCGAGCTCTAGGCGGCAGGGCAGGAAGGTGCAGCGGTGGCCGGCGAGCTCCAGGCGGTAGGGCAGACAGACCAAGGACCAGCGGCGTCAGAGGCAAGGAGCAGCGGCGTCGGCGGGCGGCGGCAAGGAGGAAGGCGGCACGGCGGCGAGCTCCAGGGAGTAGGGCAGGCAGACCAAGGAGCAGCGGCGTTGGCGGCAAGGAGCAGCAGTGGCTGCGGAGAAGGGGGCACGGCGGAGAAGGGGGCGCAGAGAAGGGGAAGAAGGCAGCAGCAGTGGCGGCGGAGAAGGGGGCGCGGCGGCGCTGTCGTGGAGGAAGAAGGAGCTTTCGTGGAGGAGAAATCGGCGGCGTGGTCGGAAGACAGTAGAGAAGAAAAGGGAAATCGGCTCACAATGAAACAGAAGAAAGGGGAAGAGTCGGGCGATTGCGGGATATTAAGTTCCCATATAGCATCGGTTGTTTCAAACAACCGACGCCTAAACCTCTTTAGCGTCGGTTGTTTTAACCAACTGACGTCCAATTGGACGATATTTTCACGAAATTGCTTGGCGGGAACCACTTTCAGCGTCGGTTATAAAAGGTTAACCGACGCTGAAAGTGACACTTTTCGTGCAAATTTTCATCGCACATAGGCGTCGATTTCTATCTACATAACCGACGCTGAAAGTGACACTATTTTTTTGCGTGAAAATTGGATTTCGTGGGCGACTTTAGGCGTCAGTTTTTTATTAACAACCGACGCTTTATTCAAAGTGGTACCCGTGTCTGGCTGGTCTTCGAATATAGACGTCGGTTTGCCTAAATAACCAACGTCTAATATTGTAGGTGTCGGTTTTCCTAAAGAACCGACACCTAGAAAAGCGACACTGAATGTTGTTTCTGTAGTAGTGGGATAGATCCAAACCCTAGACACTCTCACAAGAAGGTTGATATCTTCTTCTACCTTGGGCACTCTTTTTGCCCCCAAGCAGGTGAAAGAAGAAGCTATGGATAGGAAGGAAGATATAAGAGTCCAAAGGTTTTGTTTGTGGGCTAAAGGATAGGTATATAAAGCTTATGGGAAAGAAACAGAGAAACTTGAGGTGTCCAAGAAGCTCTCCATGTGTCTATAGTCTAGAGCTTTCATAGCCATGCAAGAAGATGTTCCACCGCTCATGGAGACCTACTTAGCCTTTGGTTATTGGCTCTCCAGGCTGACCCTCAACCTCCAAGAAAAGGAACCATCGGTTCTTTGGACCCTATTCACTTAAGTGGTGAACCGTTGGTTGACCATCTCTTTTAAGTGAAACAACAGTCCAAGTGAACCAAAACTGAAAAACCATCGACCTACTGCCATCTAGGGATGAACATCAATTTTCACCACCTTTTGGTGATCTTTGGATGTCAACCAAATAGGGGAATCATTGGTTGATGGATCCTAAAGGTAGCTCATCCATGAAGGGGTAAAACCCTAAGTCACCATTCAAAGAAACACCTCCAAACCAAGGTTCAACTAAGCACCCCATGGATAAAAAAGGTCAAGAATGATAATACAACATCAAAGGAACATAATTAATTTGACAAATTGAAAGGAGAACCTTAGATTAAAGAATTTTTTAGAAAATTCCAAAACGTGTAGAATATAGCATAACTTGCATAAATAGTGTCCAAATTTGACCAAATTTTGAAACTTGAGCTTGTCACATGATACCAAAACATATCACAAGACTAGATTAAGGTTCAAAGCACTCAATTATTATAATTCAGCATGTTAAATACTTTAAGCAAGGTCAGGGGTCTTACACAAATACAACACATAATCCCATATTAATATATATATATATATATATATATATGTGTGTGTGTGTGTGTGTGTGTGTGTGTGCGCGCGCGCGCGCAATTTACATGTGTCTCCCTAAAAGTAAGTTTTGATGGTGGATGTGTAGCATGGTTACAGCCAATAACCTAAATATTTGTATGTGGTTGGATGGTTCCTTTTACTCTCGTTTTATCTATATTTGCATACCGAGCCTCTACCAACTTCTTCCCAATGTAAAAGTATTATTCTTTCCTAGTTTGCTTCCCTCAAATGTAACTCGAGGTTTCTCATTACCATGTAATAAGTTTAATAGGAATAGGATAGTTTAGTTTCTTGCAACAATGAAGAAGATAATAAACGTCAGGAGAGATGACCGTTTCACGTGACGAGCAGACCAACTAGAGGATAGAGGAGGGCCGACCAAAGGAGGAGCAAACTAACTGACTAGTGGACCCAACTAACCATCTCGAGGTGTCTATGCATCAGTTAGAAAAGCGGCCAACTGATCATTTCATACGACCAACCAACCGGACAATAAGTGATACGACCGGTTCAAGGGTTGAACCGATCAACCTAGATTGGCAAGCACATATTTACACCAACAATAGGTTCATGCATGTGATGTTGACCTAGTTGGCAGTAATTCCTTGTGGCTCCCAGGAATTACAGTAGTATGTCCATAACCATCCCTAAAATTGTGGGATATAGCATGCATAGGATACATACTGTATATATGTGGTGATTGGATAAAGTATATGGATTTATAAACAAAAACTCCCTCAAATAACAAATTAAGTCTAATATGCTTTCCATAAGCATCACACATGAAAATATTGATCAACTAAGCATAGGTTAAACCCCAAGTGTGGTGCACCATCCATCTCATAGAAGTGTGATGGTAGATATGTAGGTTCTGCCCAAGTAGGGTGCATATCTATTGTGTTAGCTTTTTGGCCAGGCTTAAATGGTGTACAATGCAAGAAAACTGGTCCCAACATTTTCACTTCCCTAGTCAAGTGGACAACCAGATGTACCATGATATCAAAGAACGAAGGAGGGAAATACATCTCAAGCTGACATAGGGTAACAACCACTTCTCTTTGCAAATTATCGAGAGTATCAGGGTCAATAACGTTGCTACATAGACTGTTGAAAAAGAAACAAAGTCTGGTAATTGCAAACCTTACATGCTTCAACAATATAGATCGAATTGCCACGGGCAATATTTGTTGCATTAGAGTGTGACAATCATGACATTTAAGACCTATCAACTTCAGATCTTTCATTGATACCAATCTACGGATGTTGGATGAGTAACCATGTGGCACCTTAACATTTACCAAGCATTCACAAAAAGTTTTATTCTCCTTTCTAGACAATGTGTAACAAGCGGGAGGTAAGTATGTTCTTTTATTACCCATTTCACGTAATTCTGTTAATTCTGACCTTATTCCCATTTCACGTAGGTCCAGTCTGGATTTTATCTCATCTTTAGTCTTACCTGGTATATTTAACAGAGTACCAATGATGCTATCACAGACATTTTTCTCAACGTACATTACATCGATACAATGCCTGACTGTCAAAGAACTCCAATAAGGAAGATCCCAAAATATTGACTTCTTCTTGAATGAAGAATTGTCACTCCGTGTGGCCATACTACATTGTGATTTCTTACCAAATTCATTGACAATGTCTTTTACTCTTGCATAAACAACATCCCCTGGTATAGGTTTAGGTGCACTCCGTTCATCATTCCATCCATTGAATGCTTTGCGCTTCCTACGATACAGATGGAATTTTGAAAGAAACCTTCGATGACCAAGATATACAGTCTTGCCGCCATGTTTTAGTCTTATTGAATCAGTGTTTTCTTCACATATAGGACACGCTTTAGCTCCTTTGACACTATATCCAGACAAATTCCCATATGCTGGAAAGTCATTAACAGTGCAAAACAACATAGCGTTCAAACGAAATATCTCTCTTGCTGAAGCATCATAGGTCATCACAACTTCAGCCCAACGTTTCTTTTAGGGTCGAGTTCCAGAGAGATCCCACGTCTCCCACCCTCTTCCTCATCTTCTTCTTGCTTCCTTATGATCAAAACCCTAGCTAGGAGGAGCGACATGAGCACAAGGTTAGACAGAGGCAAAGCTAGGTCTGGATGAGAACCTGAAGTGCCCCGGTGCCGAGGAGAAGCACAGCCATCGAGCATGTGCCCTATGGTGTGCGCAACGGCAAGATGTCAGGTTGTTGTGATGGCCGTAAACACATGGCCGATGAGTGGAGAACTAGCCATGTTAGCCGTGGTTTGGGGGAGCTTCACGTGCACCCAGGTGTGGCAGAGTTGGGGCGGCCCTTGGCGGCAACCCCCGAGCCCTGAGGAGGAGAGGGCACACCCAGGTTGTATGCAGATCGACGCCCGTCAGCGACCAGGGCGGGAGCCAAAGGTTGAAGACAACCTAGGGTCACGATGGACAGAAATGCCCCTCTAGCATGTGAAGGATCGACGACTTAAGTAAGGGCAAATGTGTCTTTTCGAAATGTTTCCCAAACCAAGTCGCGCCAACGTTGCATGGGAATGTCCACATGGCAGCCCCGCATTGGCCTGAAGTAAGTCAATTTTGCTAAATTCATAACTAATTATTCGTAGCTCTGATTAGCACGCATAACATATGAAAATTGCTCAGTAAAATGAGAGGAATCCAATAAAAATATTTTTAAAAGCTAATTCCTCCTATAATTCGAAAAGTAACGGAAGATATCAACTTTAATGTGTTAATGTTTAAAGAACCCTATTTTGAGATGAATAATATATTTATAAGGGTTTAATGGATAATTAGAGTTAGTATTAACTTGTTAATTATGAAAGGGCACATTAGGAACAAAAAGGATGAAATTTGCATGTAATTAGTTTAATTTCGAGTTTAATGTGCATGAATAATACTTTAATGGGCCTTGAAACCCTAATGTTGGTAAATTCGACTCTTAATGGCTTTAATTGATTAATTTCATGATTAAAGTTGGAATATGCTGAATCTAAGCTATTTTGAGCATTAAAGTCCCTAATTTGTGGATAAATAACCTTAATATAGAAATTAGGGTTTTCGATTGAATCAAGGTAGAATTAATAATAAATAAGAGTTCATATGGGAATTAGACCATAATGAATTATGAGTTGTTAATACGAAAGAAACTAAAGGTGATAATTGAGTCTAATGACCTTGAAATAACTTAAAAGGATAAAAAAGGTAGTTTTGGTATAAAAGAGAAATAATCGACTTTAATTGGGCTTATGATGTTGAAATTAGGGTTTATGAACTAAGAGAGCATTTAATATGATAAAAGCATTATGGAGGCAAAAACCCTAATAAAACCCTAATGTGGTCTAGAAAGCCTAAGGCGGAATCCATGTCTAGCTTTAGAATGTTCTGGATAAACTATAACACTTGGATCCCATGCATTAATTTCAGGATATTGTTGATTGCTTGTTCTTTATCCTTATTTCTTGGACAATCAAGTTGCTCTGGATCAGGTATGTGGTTAATTATGAATAACCGCCTTAGTTTCCCAAGGATTTTTCGGATGGTTAATCGCATTGAATGCAAATTATCAGTTTGGATGTTCATACTTGCAAATCATAAAGTCACTATGATTATCACATTAATAATAGAAGTATGTAATATCGCACCTACATGCCACCCTGATGGATGATGCCAAAGGTCAGGACCAGATGGGTAGACCAATGGGCACCATGAGTGGTGACCCCATGCACCAAGCTCAGGAATGAGAAGTTGGCCTATGATATTGCATGACTAGTGGGCATGATGAGTGGTGACCCCCAGGCACCAAACTCGAGATTGAGAAGGTGGCCTTAAGTCATTGGCAAAAGAAACTCTAAGGTGGGTATGCCAGGGTTAGGGCAAAAGCGGTGGAGAATGTCATATTGAAAAGAGTAAATTGGCTTGTTAATTAACTTGATTGTGATAATTATATTGTTATCCATACGTGCAAACTTTTGGTTGTCCCCACATACCAGTATATTTCGATATGCTGACCGATGTTTTGTTTGTCGACGTTTTAAGTACAACCCTGAAATGAACAAACAGTAAAGTGACACATTGTGAAAGTAAAACATAAAGTGCAAGGAGGATTAGATAGAGTAGATTCAAGCTTGGATAGATAGATTCCCAAAGTTTTAAAAGGTATGCAAAGTTTTAATTTTCTACCAGATTTCAGTTTAGTTAGAAGAATTTCATAATTAATATTGATTATTTGTCGAACCTTTGATCCGGGTTATTGGATAACGGCTCTGACCTTTCGGTCTCCCTTAATTGGGGGTTACCGGGAGGTGGGGTCGTTACACTATCGCTCCCATAATTTCATTCAAATTGATAGCCCTCATATATCAATTAGGAAGATTACAACCTACAACCTTCCAGTGAGCTAAGATCCAAAATAATTCAACTGTTACCTGGCCAACGCCAGCATCCATAGTCAATTATTAAGGTAGACACCATTTTTTAATTACATCTTATAAAATTTTTGGATATATGATATGTGAAACTCCTTGCCACAGTCATCTTCATGCCTCTGGTGCTTAGTGCCATTATCCCTTTGAACGATACATGAGCATCTTTAAAGGTGATGTTTGAAACCATTATCGGCCTGAAGGGAGTATTATTGAAGGTTATGTGGCAAGAGAGGTTATGGATTTTTGCAATGACTTTCTCAGTGGTTATGACACTCCTGATAATGACAAGAATATTGAGGAGGGCAAAGGAATTTTTGGATCACGGGTGAAAGTAATCAGCCGTGAGCAGTTGGAACAAGCTCACTTGTATATTTTACACAATATGGACGAAGTGAGTGTTTATATCGAGGAACATACCAATTTCATAAAGAGACAACATCCTCGAGCAAGTTCAATGTGGCTTGCTAGAGAGCATAATAAGACTTTTACTAAGTGGTTTGAAGAGAAAGTCTCACATCAACTATCTCAAACACCAAATGATATTACAAAAACTATCAAATGCCTCGCCTTTAAACCAAAATCGAATCTTATGTCTTATGAAGGGTTTGACATTAATGGATTCACATATTACACAAAGCGCCAAGATGATAAGAGTGTCGTCCAAAATAGTGGGGTCACTCTTAAAGCGTCGACTATGTACTTTGCAAGTGCAAAGGATAAGAGTCCACGTGAAGCTAAAATGTCATATTACGGTGTCATTGAAGACATTTGGGAGTTTGACTACATAGATTTCAAAATTCTGCTCTTTAAATGTAATTGGGTTGATAACACCAAAGGAGTTATAGTGGATGAATTGGGTTTCACTTTGGTGAACTTTGAAAAGATTGGCGAGAAGGGTGAACCATTCATATTGGCATCACAGGCGAAACAAATATTCTATATCGATGATCCTACAAATGATAAATGGTCGGTTGTTCTTCATGGTAAAAGACAGTTCATTGAAGATCCTATAGATGAAGAAGAGTACTATGATAAGTATGATGACTCCAGTCCATTCTCAGTTGGGTTGCCAACTCCACAAAATATTGAAGCTAATGATGACTTATATGTGCGCGGAGATCACAATGAAGGATTGTTAATTGATAAAAGATCACAATTTTAGAGACATGTATGTTTATACAAATGCTAAATGTTTGCCTTTTCTAGTTTATACAAATGCTAAATGTTTGCCATTTTCTAGTTAATACAAATGCTAAATGTTTGCCTTTTTCTAATTAATACAAATGCTAAATATTTGCCTTTTTAATGACATTTTCAGATGGCTGACCATGATGAGCATGATGTCCATGATGAGCATGAAGTCCATGATGAGCATGCTGTCCATGACGAGCATGGCGAGGATACCAATGTAAGTTCTAAAAACATATCCTGTATTTCAATAAAATTCATTATCTTCTAGTTATGTCATATATCCTATATTTCTATATTGGGCTAATTCAGTGTGTTTATTTTTGTCAAATTTTAGGTTGATGATGCACATGTACCCACTGAAGCACTGGAGCAACTTGATGCGCAACACCAAACACTTAACAAGAAAAGGGGCATCACTCTGTTGAAGAAGTTAATAGTGCTTAGTGGCAGTGGATCCAAATTGGTTGTGGAGTTTGATAATGGAGGAAATGCAATTGGAGTAAACCGCAATAATTTTGTAAACTATCTTGGGTGTACCACTCGGAGCCATTGTGGTGTTAAGTATGATAATTGGCATAAAGTTCCTCAGGGGAAAAAGACTTGATATGGAAGTATTTATTCGTGAGTTATTATTATTTGCAATTCTATTTTGTTGATTACAAATTCTATTATTTGCAATTCTATTTTAGATACTAGTTAATAACATTTCTATTTTACAGAATATGTTTGCATTGGATGAGAAGTTGCATCGTAAAAGTGTGATGCAACGCGCTGGAAAGATGCTTAGGAATTATAGGACAAATATGAATAGAGAATACATAAAAGAGGGTGATAAGAAGAATAAGTCAGCCCTTGAACAATGGAACTTCTTGGACAAAGAAGATTGGGACAATTTTGTTGCTTCAAGAAAATCTGAAGAATTCAAGGTATTAGGTGTCACTCCCAATTTAATTAATATACATTGTATTCACCTATTCAAGATTAACATTTAGTGCTACTAACGAAATCATTAATGTGCATACTAACTAGGCCCTCAGTGACGCACAAAAAGCAAGGCGTGCACTGAATGTGCATGACCACACTATGGGTCCAAAAGGCTATGCAAGCGTTCGCCAAAGACTATATGCGGAGTCTGCGGCTACTCAGGAGTCTGCTCCTACTCACGAGTCAGCCACACCCATGCCTCGCCATGATATCTGGATAGCTGGGAGGCAAAGCAAGAAGGGTGAAATAAAGAAGCCCGTAAGTGCTGAGGCGGCTGTGAAAATGGTAAAATACAACTCTTAGAGCAATCGTTTGAATATTGATTATTTGTGGTGTTAACTTACCAATTTCTATTGATGGTGATTAGTGGGAGCTGCACGAGTAGAGGAAACAAGGCACGTTCATCCCTCAGGGCACAAGGGATGAATTGACAGTTGCTCTGGGTAACCCAGAGCATCCTGGACGTGTTAGGGGTGCAGGCGCTGGTGTGGGCATCAAAGCATTCTTTGGGCCATCCCAGCGCAAACCCAGAGCGGGACTTTCTCAAGAAGAGGTAACCTATTCTTTTTTTAGAATGTTACTGCAAAAGGAAATTCAATAATAAGAAGCTAATGTTTCTTTTATCCATGTATAGGAGAATAATAGAGTCAAGGATATAGTTGCTAAGAAGGTCAACGATGTAGTTGCTGAGAAGGTCAAGGAAGAATTGCTACGGTGGCAGGCATCTCAGGCTTCCAATCAGCCTATGGCGACCCACTCTTCTCCTGATGCACAGACTGCGAGTAATCCTGGAGACCCATCGCCTAACACGTCTATTGTAAGTATTGTTTATGACATTGTAGCTAGTCTTTTCAAGATGATATGTATATATGTATAACATTCTTTACGTAAATTTGTAGGCATTGAAGCCATGCCGCTTAAGAATGCAAGACTATGTTGTTGCAGAGGCGCAGGCTTACCAGTCCCTTCCTGGGGCAATGTTTCATGGGACTCCAATGTCGCAGGGCTACATTCGTGTGAGCCCGATATGTGTATTACCAGATTGGAGGGAAGTTGCGTTGCCATATGCCCACCCAGATATTGATACACTTGGTGAGGCAGAAGGCGGGGTCATATTGTGGCCCAAAGCAGATGTCGTCTACACTACTGAAATTGTAAGATAAATTTACATTTATTTAGACTGTTAATGTGTATATATGATGTCAACTGATCTGAAATTATATATACAGGTTAAAAAGAAGACACCATGAGCACCTAGGCCTCCACCTCCACTTCCCGCTTTACCAACTTGGGTTCCAACTGACCTAACATACCCGTTAGGTCCTGCTTGTAGGGGAATGGCATGTTGGCTACGGGCACATAATATACATTGCCCTATAATTGTTTCTTTAGATGCAGATTATGCAGGTCAATCATACGATAGCTCTTTATTTATACAAGATATTATTGAGCTATTTATGTATGCTTGGCTGAATACATCAATGATAGAGACATGGATAAGGTGAGATCTTGTTTATACATCCATATATATACCTTGTTTAAGATCCGGTGATCTGGTTTCTTATATATTAATGCATACGTAATACATGTTTTGCAGCTACTTAGTCGAAGATCATTGCAAACAATTTGCATTTGATCATGTGGGATTTTTGATTCCATCATTGATTAGTATGGTAGCTAAAGACCCTGATAGTGTTCAACAATACTGTATAGATGCTTTTACAATTTTTGGTCAGCAAAAGAAGACGATAATAATAGCTCCATTCAATGTCAAGTAAGTTTACTTTATTTATAATTTGGAATTAAGAAAATTCCATTTTTATTGTGCATTTTGAGTTATTAATTGTTAGCTTTTTACCTCTAGCGGTAGACTTTGGGAGTTACTAGTTATTGTCCCCGGGACGTTCACTGTTTATTATCTAGATCCCGCGGGAAGTACATTAAACACTAAAATTGGACATGTAATGAGAATGCCATTATTCTGGTGAGAAATATTTCATTTTTGTATCTGTTAACATCTGTTATTACATTACTATTTACTTAAGCAATTTACTGTGTTATATTAACATGTAGGGGTTTAGATGCATTCAAAAAGGCTGGAGGAACGGTCCCAAGGAAAAAGAACCAGCCAATAAATTGGCAGAATGTACAAGTAAGTTCCCGACTCCAATGTATATATTATTGATGTGAATTGTGCTTAGTTGTATTATTTTGTATGTTTCAATTTATAGTGTGCTACACAAGACAATGGTTGGGCATGCGCATACTATGTGATGTGATTTATGCAGATGATTATCAAACATGCCGCATTGGACATCGATACCATACATGAGGTATTATATATAGTCTCATTAGTTAGTATGAAATATATCAATCTTATTTTTATATTATTACTTATATATATACATCATTCTCTTTGCAGGTGTTTAAAACTGACCACACTATAGGTAAACTCTTTAAAAATATACATGCTCCATATACGATGGAAGCATTAGATGAAATAAGAGAAGAATGGGCAAAAGCCATACAAACAGTGGCAACTGTAAGATATAATTGGGATGTTGATAGCGATAATGAATGATACTTTGTAAATGAATATTTTTGAATGTTAATACATGTATTTGAATGTTTCTATATGTGTGAATGTGAGAATTGAATTGATGTCTGAATGTATCTACTTGTGTGAAATTTTCATTGGGACTTTTGTAGGTTTGTGGCCTGTTTGTAGGCTGATATCAATGGATGTCGTAAACCTGCAGTTCAGAAAACTGAACTGCAGGTTCTCATCTTGCTGACCAGCCACAGCAGGCCTGCAAACTGATATGAAAAAAAAAGATATAGGCGTCGGTTATTTACAGAAAACCGTCAGCAAAGACCTACAGCGTCGAGTTTTTGAACAAAACCGACGCTGAATGTGGCCACGGCCGTACTGGAAATGGTGTCGGTTGTTCGTGTCAAACCGACGCCTCTAATACATATAGGCATCGGTCTTTTAGTAGATAACCGACGCCAAAAGGGTTCGCGCCACAGAAAACAGCGTCATCTAGGACACTTTCTGCGTCGGTTACCAATTAAACACCGACGCTATATTCCATATAGGCGTCGGTCTTTTAGTAGATAACCGACGCAGAATGTGTCCTAGATGACGTCGTTTTTTGTGGCGCGAACCCTTTTGGCGTTGGTTATCTACTAAAAGACCGACGCCTATATTATTATAGGCGTCGGTTAAAAAACTGACGCCGAAGTGTTCGACCTTTAGCGGCGCCCACATAGGCGTCGCTCGGAAACTGACACCAAAGGGGGTTAAACAACCGATGCTAAAAGGCATTTCTGTAGTAGTGAGTGCATGTGGTTGATCAACTTTACATATAATGGAAAGTCATGGTAAACCATGTGTTCTCTATTATTAATGAACATCTTTGTGCAAGTATATGTTTTTTCTTATATTTATTTATTACTACCAAGTTCTAGTTTTATCTTATTTCCAGCTTCATGAGAGGTATATAAAAAGACACATAGGCATACTCACTACAATATTCTTGAATATTGTACTGACGTGTACCACATGTAATCTTTGTTTAGGTTGTGGCTATATGATCTCGAAGACCATGATAGTTGAGAGTTGTATGGCAAGTTGATGTTTAGGTGAATAGATCTTGTTGTTTAGTGGTAGTACATTTATATGTAAGAGTTTATTATTCAATATGTAATATCAAATGTTTTAACAATTCATTTTTTAATTATATGTTGAATGTTGAACATGTGTTGTATGGTTTTATTATTTTTCATGTGCATGTGTTATTGTTATTTCCTTCTAGCTTCCTCTAATTTTCTTCTTTTTAGCGTAGTGTGTGGTGATTAAATTGGGATTCTCGCTGAGGTGAGGTTTCAATTTGGACATCACAAATCTGATTAAGTATTAGAAAATATGGGGACATTACATATTTACCTTCTTTTTCATCTTCTCCCTCGTTGTTATGGTTGGTATGTTCGCATTCAAGATGACCCTTAGATCTCTTCTATTTCTTTGGTGACGGTGTCCATGATGGTTTTGTTCCTCATAATCCTCATCTTTGCGGTGTTCTTCATGTTCATTCTCTCCATGAGGTTTGTAACAACATTTGTCACTTTCGTACGCGATCACTGGTGGAGTTTGGAAATCCTCGTCCCTTGGGTTCCGATGTTCATCAGCATGCCCTTCTCGACGGGACATCATGTTAATGAGAAAAGGGAATAAGATTTCATCTAAACCGGCTTCTCCATTAGCTACCTAAACAGTTTACATAGTAGAGTCAGAAAATTGGACTTATGAAAGAAAGTATTCAAAGTAGTGGGATGTAGCAGATTTAGAATTTGTGCAGTCTTGTTAGACATGAGGTGTGGGTGTATGGTGAGAAGACTCATCTTCTTAACATTGCTGTTTTTCCTTTATCCCCGACAACGGTGCCAAAAATTTGACCAGCCTAAATCACACGTCCAAAACAGAGTGGATCTAGAGTAGTCAGACTCTTAAATTTATAACTCAACTTCTTAGGCCCCCGTAAATATGATATGAGGTCTGATTTAGTAATCAGGGTCGATCCGTGGGGAAAAGGGTGGTAAGTGATAAGAATGTGGAGTCTTATCTCAGTTACACCAACCAAGAAGGTTAGGTTTAAAAAATTTCCCTTACAGATCAGTATTACTTCAATTAAATGAAACAAGCAAGGAAAGAAATATTAAGAAAGAAAACAACAGAACAAAAGAAAACAAGTTGTGGTAACCAAATATGGATGGGAACTTAGATTGGGTTTTACCCTACTAAGATCTCTTGCCAACATGCAATACTCACACCCTTTTGTATAACCTTAGATAGATTACCAACAATCATCATGAGTGTCTATCGCCCTCTCTCTCGAGCTTAGGATACATTTAGATTATAAGGTTGTCTCTCTCTTGATATGACATGCAAACAACCACAAAGAAGCCATATGATCATTAGCTTAAGCATTCCAACATTTTCATGCATTCATACATCACAATATGGTAGCTAAGCATGCAAGTAAAGCATTAAGAATAAGAGTACAAAGATAATCTTTTCTAAGAGTATATATATTAAAATGGATGTAAGTATGTATATGTTGGGAGAGCCTTAATAGATACACCCAACCTAAGCTATGAGTTTAGCCACTCATTTTCATGAGCAGTGCTATAGATATACAAATGGATAAAGACATGGAACGTTGTCAGACGAAGGAGGTCTAGGGAGAGAAGGAATAAGGTACCAATAAAGCAGGGAACTAATGGATACACCAACTGCGACTAGGTGGCGGCTACAACTGATGGCTCGGTTCTCATGTTCACAGGCTGGTGCGATGGTGTTGGCGGTTTCATCTTCTCCCTCCTTATGTCAAAAGAAGAACTCCAAGTCAAGTCGAGGCATACGGGCGGAGACACTGGAGAAAGGTTGGTGGACTCTTGTGTTCCTTCCCTATCAACTGGTGGTGGTGGCGATTAGGAAGTGATGAGCTCCTCGTCCGGTGACGTCTCTGCATTTGTACTGTAGCATAACCTCGAAGATGGTGTGCCCCCACTGATGTGATGTAAAAGAGTGAAATCACCCCTTTACTAAATATTTAAAGAATTGACATCCATTCCAAACACACTCAAAGGTATGATGGAATGGGCATAAATTTTCCAAATTTATTAAACATTGGTATACAAAAGACAATTGGAAAGCAGTGGAATAAAAATTAACTGACTATATTCAATTTCATAAAAAGGTTTACAAAATACATCAAATTCTCCCATTAGAGTTTACATCAAGATACACAAATAGGATTTAGATAGAGAGAAGTCTAGAATACTACAATCTTGTCTCCAAGCAACATCTCCATCTACTAGGTCCAAGCAGAAGCTATGTTCTCCTTGTCTTGTCCATCACCTTGCTCAGTACCTGGGTGGTTGACAAGACACCCAACAAAAGGGAAAGGAAAAACAAGGTACGTGTCACCAAACTAATCTAGGATAACAAGAAGAGTAAAGCATGTAAATATTGGCTAGTGATCATCATATGATGAAGATAACAAGAGAATGAGGCTACATCAAAAGAAGCTTGCCAATAACAATTATATTAAAAAGGATTTTCATGTAAGATAATTATGTCTACCTAACTAAGTAGGGTTGAGGCACCTACCGGACCTCTAACCTTAGGTGATGGGAGAATAAGACATTCTGAGTTACCTACATTATTATGGGGAGAATAAGACATTCCCCAGGGTGATTGTTTACATGCCCTCTCTGGGTGGTTGTACATAAGTGTAGGGTTTTAGGGGAGACAGAGAAGGCAGCGGAAACAAAAAAAAAATCTCCCCCAACCCATACCGAGGAAACGCGTCAACGACTATATAATAGGAAAGGATGGTTTGTGGAATCATACCTTGTCCCGAGGCTTGCTCGGAGACAATACCTCGCGCAATGCGCGGTCTTCAACTCCGGTCTTGGACGGTGTCTGTGCAGCTCCTGGTTGCACCGAGACTGACGACTCCTCCTCCTACCGGACTGTCGGATGACAGTTGTCCTCCTGAGCGGCAGTGTCCTCCCGCCTCTGTAGTAGTCCACACGGACCACCTGGAACTCCAATCTCCTTGTCCCACAAGGAAGTGGAAGGAGTCGCACCCTCCTGTTGATGTACTAGTCGCCAACACACTCTCCTACTACTAGTTGCAACTGCAGTTGTCCTTCCCTTGCTGCACCTCCCTTTTGCGGGAAGCACTTGCTCGAGATCTCTCACGGTTACCAAAACCAGAGAGAACGAAAACTTCGCAAAGCAACTGGCTTGCATTGAGTTGTACTTTGAGAAGCCCCCAATACCCCTATATATATAGGCGGGTCATGGGACAGGGTTCTCTGTGCCCGGAAATACGGGACTAAAGCAGGAGTAGAAGGGTTCGAGAATTTTCCACAAAAAGCAACCGGTTCGCAACTTGAAATGATCGGTTCACAACTGAACCGATCGGTTCGGCCATTGAGCCGATCGGTTGGACCTGAGTCGATCGTTTGGGGCACTCCAACCGATCGGTTGGTGCCCTGAACCGATCGGTTCATGGTCCTAATCCGGCTCAAAAAGACTTTCCTTGTTTCATTCTCAATTGGTATCGCATACCAATGTTATTCCCAATCGAATTGGGCAATTTGAAACCAAAGGAAAATTCTTGCCGACATGACTTTCCCAACTGGTCGGTTGCACCAGTTGAGTCGATCAGTTCAACTCTTGAACCGGTCGTTTCAACTTGGGCATGAGCCGACCGGCCTGGACACTCCAGCCGACCGGTTCAGCACCTCAGCCGACCGGTTCATCACATGAGCCGATCGGTTGGGAGCACAGGTTGGGCAAAATCAGTCAATTGCGATTTCAATCAATCTGATACTCCAATCAATGCGTCCAACACCTTGAACCATATGATATTGAGCTATCAACTGATTGAGTGTTTAATTGAACTACTAAACTCCTTTAGTAATCAATCTAAACATTGCTTGTGGACAAAACTCCTCTTCCAGGTTAAATCCTATGTGTGTGACCCTGCAGGTCCATTTCACGTTGGCAGTGAAAGTCCATAACACTTATGACTTCACAAGCAAAGAGCGGTGCCTAGTCACACATCAGTTCTACCCAAGTGAAAGTAGAAAGTTGGAGAACAACTTTCATCCTACAATCCGTGAATGGTGTTACAGTGAATGTATAATTCCTTTGTCACTGATATCCCGAATGAACTCGAGGCATGGAACAGTCATCCTATCAACGTTCATTCACTTTCTTGATCTCAGAGTAGATTGAAGGAGATATGTATGACATCAATATCACATACTGATTCACACATGCGTGCGCACGCCTATCTCAATCCTACTCATCAAGTGGCCTTGGATATCAAACTCCCTCAGGAGGGACAAATCCCATATCTATCACTCACCCCTCAAAAGCCCCATGTGTCAAAGCCACCCAATCATCACCTTTATAACAACCCATGTTTTAGGACTGCGTTTGATGATGTCAAAGTGTGCCCAACGACATGTGTTGAGTGCAGTGATTTCAGGTCTAAGAATCACACTCACCACCATCACTGTGAGTACTGACTGTGACTACCATCTTATGGTTCCATGTGTCAAACTCACGGTGGGTCTGTCCGGTACACTTGTTCTCTAACAAGTACCTATGTGTTTGGTTTGATATCTCTATATCATGACTAATGAGATTCTGTCATCAACCAACACCACAATCTAGTCTTGTGTGTCATTGCTGTCTATCTACCTTCCACAATGACATCCGACTAGGGACATAATGAGAATGTACAAACTCTTAGCATCCGTATGATCTCATCGTTCAGGTCCTCAACCTGAAAGCATACGTCATTGAGTACTGTCATTCTCTAGACATTCAATATGTTCTATCACTATCTCATATGACTGAACCAGAAAGAATTGGAAGCTTGCCTTTGATGTTTATCAAATCAATCTTAATGCATCCCACCAATCATCCCATGATTGGCTCTCAGGGCATACATACCAACAGACTCCCACTTGCACTGCGAGCCAATCACACTTGAATCATATTCATAGTGATCTCTAAACATGTCCCACATGTTACTGTGCTCTTGTGCCAAAATAGTGAGTAATGGCAACACCTTGCCAAAGTCAGTATAAATTGCATGTCTCTCATCTCTTCGTTATACATCACACGTATGAGATGGAGTTGCCGTAATATGCGATCTAGTATTCCTTTGCTAACCTGTAGCCACATTGCATGATCAAGGATTCGAGACTTGTCATCAATGACCGGAATATCTATAAGTTCATCTCATGAACTTCTAGATCCATATAGTATCCACTGATGTTCTCTAACACACAGATACTCGGCATTTCCTTTTTAAATGGTTTTATTGGAACACTTCCAATTATCAATAAACTTTCACTTTTATACATCCTATGTATATTTTGCGATTAATTTTCTGTCCTTTCGGAAGTTCGCATCAATGTAACTCTTTACATCAAACTCTTCCTTATCTCCATGGAACTAGTACTTCATAAGTACTTATCAAGTTCTCATGGTATTCCAGTAACCCTTACTGGAAGTAGACAGACATCCACTCGTCATGTCCCACATACGAGTTATCAGGATGAGCACATCATATTGTCATGTCATACATACAAAATGATGAATGCATTTTACTCTTGCCATGTCATACATGCAAGACAATGGGATGATTACATACATGATAGATCCATATCTATTCTTAGTGTTCCCATTCTTCATAAGAATTGGACACTTGGCCTTGGGATACTATTATCCATATAACATGGACAAGTTTTCTCCCACTGAATCTGTGCATACTGAACCCTTCAGTACAGATTGCCAATGTATGCTCTCTCCTTTCCAGGTCAAGAGATTTGTCGAGAACTATCTCTATAGATCTCTATTCCTATCACATAGGAAACATCTCTATCTTCCTTAAAGATAATTTCCACTTTTGGATTTCCATTCTAGAACATTTCCATTTCACATCAACATGTGGAATGTGAACACGCTCCCACTAAATCACAGATCCCTTCTTTATCTTTGACATATCAGTCAAACCCTTTGACTATATCATCAAAGTAAAGATCCAATTTTGAGTTGCTTGTACTCAATCAATCACATTGATTAGTCCATTGTAACTTATAGACTTCATTTGCATTAATGGATTCATAAACCTTATAGGTTGTGTCACGTACACATCCCAGTTTTATTCCTCATAGGAATGTGGTTTTAGTATCCATATGCCAAATGTCTTAGTCATTAAGTTGCAATCAACAAGCATCATCCTTCTCAAAATGTTATCCATGTGTCTTAACACTTAAGACTCATTTGCACTTATGGATATGATCCAATGAGTGCTACCATCAAGGTCATACCTTATGGTTCACACGGATGTCATTTAGGATGTAATGGTTTTATACCATAACTCAAAATCTGATTCCTCATATTCATCTAGATAGTTGACTCATCATATGAACAACTCATCACATAGATAATTGAGGTGTATCTGTCAAGAATATAAGAATTCACAACTCCTTGTGATTCTTAATGTCCTTTATTAGTGTGGGGTATCCTTTTATTAAGAAGAATTCAGTTATTTGATAATCATTCTCTAACTCCTTAGAGTATGATTCCTTCTTGATTTAGACATCACCATGCCTTAATCATGAGTTCACTATGATACACTATCATAATCACTCATAAGGATCTCAAACATTTGGTCCAAGTATTTTATTCATTGATCTCATCAAGAATTAATACTTTACTAAATTTGTACTTCATTTATGATAATCTTGAACACTTCAAGATATTCATATTGGTATTTCTCTAAACACCATTTGAAGTATTAGCATTCGCTCCAATAGGTATGTAAATACATCACATGTATTATACCTAATAGGACAATCATTCTCCCACCACAATTAGTGAAGATTGATTAATCATGTACAAGAGATTCATGTCTCTTAATGGTTCTCTAACCAAAAGAGTCTAGATTTATCCATCATATGGAAACTAGAAATGAATTTCTCATGATTGATGCTAATTTGATTGTTTGAGTTATCAATAACTTTAGGTATCATTTTATCTTATGCATACCATGTATCACAAGATAAACAAGGCATTGCCACAAAGATCATATCTTTAAGATCGAAACATCAACTTTATTAATTTCCATCATTGTCATACAATATGCAATAATAACATGTTTCTATCTTTTTGGCAATATATGAAATAGCAGTTCTCAACTCTATTTCGTGCCCTTTTAGGCTGAAATAAACTGAAAGATACTCCTATCTATGGCAGCAACACTTGCTCCAATGATGGGTACTTCTTTCTTGGTCCTTTCACAAAGGCCATCACTTCTTGGCGGATATTGCATATCATATATGACACATCCATATCTTGGTATCATATACCTCGGATAAAGAAGTGGTTCATTTCATGATACCTTAGGTGGAGATCTCCATCCCCTCCTTCATCTTCTTTTGTTCTTCCAGATATAGAGGGAAATCCCTCATACACCCTTTCCCCATGTGCCTTGAGGCTGAAGACGGCTTGGATTGTCGGCTAGCATCAGAACACTTCTTAGCTTTTCCCTTGTCCTTGCCCTTAAGATTACCTTTTCTTTGATCATATCAAAGACTATGGTTTGTCTCTCTTCATCTTTGCCTCTACTATCCTCAACATGTCCAACAACTCTGTCAACGCTTGTCAAAGTTGTTCATGTTGTAGCTTATCATGAATTGTATGATTCTCACAACATTTGCAGTATCATACCAATAGCCAACTCTTGGCTCAGAGGGAATCCTTCTTAATCAGGTTTTCCACATACCCAATCACATTGAGTGTGCGAATACCTTACTGGATCTCCTTCTGTCATGACATACTAGGACAGTATCTTGGAGACATCATATGTCTCATGTTGTCTCTGCAACTCATAGTTCAGAGAACACAACATCAAGCACTCCTCATCAATGTCATCCTCAGTATGCTTCCATAAGCATACTTTCAGCCATTGATGTGGTGGGATCGAGTTCATCTGGTTCTGGTATAACTAGGACTTAGAGCTTTCGCTCTTTGATTGAGAACACTTCTCATCATCATCCTAACCAGTCGTGGAATTATTCCCATTTAATTTGTTGGTCTCAAAGACCGATCACAAATAAAGTGATTTGTTGATTAACCATTTATATTAACAAAAAGGAAATATATGCAATTTTAGTCCAAAAACTCATTTTTGACTTGTTTGATTGATTTGAAAAATTGACGATAAAATTAGGCCTTTAATTAATTATCGCTCCCACTATTTTAGTTCAAATTGATAGCCCTCACCATCAATTCGGAAGATTGCAGCGTACAACCTTCTAGTGGGCAAGATCCTGAAATCCTCTAAGTCATGAGTCAGCTTTGGCTGATCGCCCACAACTTAGATCTCTCAGGTAGGCAACTCTTGCCAATTGCATCATATGCAACTCTTGTTGAATGAACATGCACAACTCCTTGCCATGAACATTCCTTGCCTCTGGGCCTAGACGCTCTAAGAATCACCAGTTAAGTCTAACCCAAAAGCCGACACGGTAGACACCCTGCTTTGGCAGAACCTACATGTCTACCCTTCACACTTCCACAAGATAGACGGCGCACCACGCTTTGGCGTAACCTACGCTTGGTCGATCGAGCTTTTCATGTGTGCCGCTAATGGAAGGCATATAAGACTTAATATTTTAATGAGGGATTTGGTTTTTATATACATATACATATCCAATCACCACAATACATAGTACGTATCATATACATGCTATATCCCACAGAAAACATGCACAAATGATAAAAAGTGATGATTATGGCCATCCTAATGTGATTCCTCGAGCCAAGAGGAATCACGGTCATCTAGGTCAACATCACATGCAACCTGTACAAGATGAACTTATGTGCCTTGCCTTCCGAGTAGATCAACTCATCACATGAATGATCTGTACTCTCCAGCCGGTCGTCTGGGTGCCACCAGCCAATCGGTTGGCTCCTCCAACCGATCGGTTCGCCTGGACGTCGTGCATCTCGTCATGTCCGCCACCCGCTCGTCTCGCTCCTCGAACCGGTCATCAACCGATCGGTTCACTCCTTGAACCGACTGTCTGGAACGTCAACCGATCGGTTCACACCTTGAATCGATCGTTTCAGCTGTCGTCTTGATGTCCGCCGGTCTTCGACATAACAGGAAATAAAAATCTATCCTATTTATTACATTGCTTTAAAAGGAAAACCCCGAGTTACATTCGGGGGGAGCAAAGGTAGGAAAGAATCTCGAATTATTTCGAGTTACATCAGGAATAAGAGAGGGAAGATCAGTGCGCAGACCGAGATGTAAGCAACCACAAACAACCACACACAGATAGGGGTTTATAGGCCATAATCATGCTACACACATCCACCACAAAACTCGTTTAAGTGCGACGCGTATCGAGTGCATTAATAATACATATCATATATGTAATTTGGGATTTGTGGATTTAGGATTGGACATGCATAAAGCCGATATTATTCGCATCGTATACAATAAATAAAGGCGACAAACCAAAATCGATCAAATCGATATTCCTAAAATATAGAGCAGTTGACGTGGCTCTGATACCACTGTTGGGTTTTAGGGGAGACAGAAAAGGCAGCGGAAACAAAAAAAAAATCTCCCCCAACCCATACCGAGGAAACGCGTCAACGTCTATATAATAGGAAAGGATGGTTTGTGGAATCATACCTTGTCCCGAGGCTTGCTCGGCGACAATACCTCGCGCAATGTGCGGTCTTCAACTCCGGTCTTGGACGGTGTCTGTGCAGCTCCTGGTCGCACCGGGACTGACGACTCCTCCTCCTACCGGACTGTCGGATGACAGTTGTCCTCCTGAGCGGCAGTGTCCTCCCGCCTCTGTAGTAGTCCACACGGACCACCTGGAACTCCACTCTCCTTGTCCCACAAGGAAGTGGAAGGAGTCGCACCCTCCTGTTGACATACTAGTCGCCAACACACTCTCCTGCTACCAGTTGCAACTGTAGTTGTCCTTCCCTTGCTGCACCTCCCTTTTGCGGGAAGCACTTGCTCGGGATCTCTCACGGTTACCAAAACCAGAGAGAACGACAACTTCGCAAAGCAACCGGCTTGCATTGAGTTGTACTTTGAGAAGCCCCCAATACCCCTATATATAGGCGGGTCATGGGACAGGGTTCTCTGTGCCCGGCAATACGGGACTAAAGCAGGAGTAGAAGGGTTTGAGAATTTTCCACAAAAAGCAACCGGTTCGCAACTTGAAATGATCGGTTCACAACTGAACCGATCGGTTCGGCCATTGAGCCGATCGGTTGGACCTGAGCCGATCGTTTGGGGCACTCCAACCGATCGGTTGGTGCCCTGAACCGATCGGTTCATGGTCCTAATCCGGCTCAAAAAGACTTTCCTTGTTTCATTCTCAATTGGTATCGCATACCAATGTTATTCCCAATCGAATTGGGCAATTTGAAACCAAAGGAAAATTCTTGCCGACATGACTTTCCCAACTGGTCGGTTGCACCAGTTGAGCCGATCGGTTCAACTCTTGAATCGGTCGTTTCAACCTAGGCATGAGCCGATCGGCCTGGACACTCCAGCCGACCGGTTCAGCACCTCAGCCGACTGGTTCATTACATGAGCCGATCGGTTGGGAGCACAGGTTGGGCAAAATCAGTCAATTGCGATTTCAATCAATCCGATACTCCAATCAATGCGTCCAACACCTTGAACCATATGATATTGAGCTATCAACTGATTGAGTGTTTAATTGAACTACTAAACTCCTTTAGTAATCAATCTAAACATTGCTTGTGGACAAAATTCCTCTTCCAGGTTAAATCCTATGTGTGTGACCCTGCAGGTCCATTTCACGTTGGCAGTGAAAGTCCATAACACTTATGACTTCACAAGCAAAGAGCGGTGCCTAGTCACACATCAGTGCTACCCAAGTGAAAGTAGAAAGTTGGAGAACAACTTTCATCCTACAATCCGTGAATGGTGTTACAGTGAATGTATAATTCCTTTGTCACTGATATCCCGAATGAACTTGAGGCATGGAACAGTCATCCTGTCAACGTTCATTCACTTTCTTGATCTCAGAGTAGATTGAAGGAGATATGTATGACATCAATATCACATACTGATTCACACATGCGTGTGCACGCCTATCTCAATCCTACTCATCAAGTGGCCTTGGATATCAAACTCCCTCAGGAGGGACAAATCCCATATCTATCACTCACCCCTCAAAAGCCCCATGTGTCAAAGCCACACAATCATCACCTTTATAACAACCCATGTTTCAGGACTGCGTTTGATGATGTCAAAGTTTGCCCAACGACATGTGTTGAGTGCAGTGATTTCAAGTCTAAGAATCACACTCACCACCATCACTGTGAGTACTGACTGTGACTACCATCTTATGGTTCCATGTGTCAAACTCACGGTGGGTCTGTCCGGTACACTTGTATCTAACAAGTACCTATGTGTTTGGTTTGATATCTCTATATCATGACTAATGAGATTCTATCATCAACCAACACCACAATCTAGTCTTGTGTGTCATTGGTGTCTATCTACCTTCCACAATGACATCCGAATAGGGACATAACGAGAATGTACAAACTCTTAGCATCCGTATGATCTCATCGTTCAGGTCCTCAACCTAAAAGCATACGTCATTGAGTACTGTCATTCTCTAGACATTCAATCTGTTCTATCACTATCTCATATGACTGAACCAGAAAGAATTGGAAGCTTGCCTTTGATGTTTATCAAATCAATCTTAATGCATCCCACCAATCATCCCATGATTGGCTCTCAGGGCATACATACCAACAATAAGTACCACAACTTTTATATTAAATAGAACATAAATCTACATGCTAGAAAAAGTAGCTATGGAAAGAATAATCATGTGAATCAAAAAGTGTGGCAGTGAGGTTTAGAACCCAAACAATAAGAAATTGTGCTCTAATTTGAGGCACAAGAAATTAGGGTTTCAAGAAAAGAGGATTAGATTCAATTAAGCCTCATTAGGGAATATTAGGTTAAGGCATAAATATCCCAATTTAAGGTGTTAGATGCATATACCTCTTCCTTAGAGCCCTAGAAACTACTTTTCAAAACCTTTAAATGAGATCAGGGTCCACATGTCCTATTTTCAATTTCATATTCATGTATTAGAACTATATGAATTCATTAAAGACTTAAAACCCCAAAGATACCAACTTTTTACAAAAACCTTTGATTTAAACCATGAAACTATCATTATTGTCTTAGTTAGGGTTTTCTAATCAAAATAACATATAATATTATGTATTTTGAAGATATGGACTTTTAGATGCATTTTTGGTGATTTTTCTACTTAATTAAATCATTCTCAAAAACACTTATTCAAAAAACTCAAAATCAAGCATCAAAATTATTTTTATTAGATAGCTTATATTTTTCTGATTCCAAAACATATTTTATTTTTAATTTTTGACGAACAAATAAAAAGACACGAATTTTCTAAAATGGACCAATGATAAATTGTCACGTAGGCATGTGCGTTTAAAACTGAGAGAGAGAGAGAGAGAAAGAGGGAGAGGGGTGTGGCCCACTGCTTGGCCCAATAACCACTGGCCAAGTCAGCAGCCCACCTCACTGGCACCGGCCAAGGCCAATCAAAGATGTGGATCAAAACAAATCGAAAAGATGAAGTTGCCCCTAGCGTGAAGCAGAGATGGAAAAAGGGAGAGAATGCGGGGCAAAAGTAGGAACTCACACAAGGTCATCTTCCCCCCAACTCCCGATGCCATGGTTAGCGTGCATCACCTGCTGCATGCGGGGTTTTGAGAAAAATAGCTACACTCAATAAAAATTGACATGTAAATACTCAAAATGAAGAGCACAAGAAATCAAACAAGATGGTACCGTTGATTTGGCCAGAGATGAAGAGATGAGTGAGAGAAGTCCATCGCAATCTTTGTTCCTTCAGCAACTTGTCAGGGGTCAAAATGGTGATGAATCGAGCAATTGAAAGTTAGGGCGAGTTGCAAAGGTGATGGTGATGCCCAGGGTAAGGGTATATATAGGTGAGGGGTATATGCTAGGGTTTTAGAACTCGAGGTGAGAGAAGGTATTTTGGCCAATTTGGGAAGTCCTTGAATAATCATCAAAACATCAAAAGGTTGGGATAATCTTGCGCAGAATCACGAGAGGAGTCCAGGGAAACAAAAATCACCTGATTTGGTTGAGTATATATCGAGATAATCGAATTTGAATAAATCACAAAATGGATTTTTGTTTCCTAGTTGGACCGAGGTAGGGGACGACCTCTCGACTGTTCAATTTGAGATCTATGGTCGGTGATCGCATGGATAAAGCCAAACTCGTGACATTTAATTCCTTATCCAATTCTAATTTCGACTAAAGTGATATATGCATTATTTAATGTTTTTCTCTCTCCTTATTTGGAAGCCCAACTGAAACCCAAATTAATTCAAATTTGACATCCATCCTATTTTCTACATGAGGAATCTGAATATTGAATTATTTTTTCCTTTTGAGGACTTTTAATGGGTTAAATAATTCAAAACTCATTTTCTCTTTCCTCCTACATTTATGACTCTCAGATTATCCAAATTTGATCAAATTTCACCCACTTGTCCCAATTAATGTCTTATATATGATTTTTCCATTAATTGATCATGTTTGTACCATTTATTTAATTAATTTTGAAATTGAAGGTTCTATACACTTTCTCTCTCCTAAATTCACATGTATATTAAAGATTATCCAAATTACATGAAAATTCACCCAAAGGCTATTTTTAATGTGTAAATCTCGAATCTAAGATTAGTTTCAACTTTGGAGTCATTTAATATTTTATTTAATATTTTGAGGAAAACTCATCTTTTCTTTTCAAAATAAAAAAGATATAATTATTATTGTCCTAAAATTATGAAACTTGGCCTACAAGCCAAACCAAACCCAAGGAAAATGAATCTCAACTTATTTTTAACCAATTAGTCTTTCTTTTATGAGTTTTAGCCCATAATTCAATATTTCCAATATTTCCCATTTTAATTAATCCAATATTACATTAACATGTTTAAAACAACATTATTCATTTCTTTTTCTCTTCCTTGCTCCATAAGGCTAAGGAAGGATCTAGAATGAATATATTTCATTAGTATGTCACATGAATGGTAAATTTGCATATTAGGCCCTTATTAAAATATTTACTGATGTATTTGTGCATAAAATCCTTTAATGGCATAAAAGGTGAACAAATGTTCACTAAACCATCATATTCTCCACAAATTAAATAGAAAGGCCAAAGAGGATAGAAATGAAAGGAAAAGATGGGAAAGAGGATTAAAAGACAAAATGTCCAGAATTCGGTATGTTACATGCGCTTCATTATAACACGCAACAATCACTAGGAAAATTTTCCTAGAGTTTAACCTTCTAGCAGGTCATCAACTTGATGCAAGCACCAAACCAACATAGTATCGAAAGGTATCGATCCACAAAGACGGTGTGAAGATGGTTGAGTTTCAATTCTGATTGTGAGAACAAGAATGTAAATTTGTTTTGAGAGTTTGTTTAAACTAAAACAAAAAAAATAAAGATGATGAATTAAAGATCAACTAATTAAAATAAAGAAATACCAAAGCTAAGGGATTTCACCACCCTAGCTGATGTGAAATGAGACTGAAAAAATTACATGATAAGGAAGATAAAGGAAGGCATGTGAAACATTTATAAATGATTCATAAAAGATAAACTCTTTGTGAACCCATTGGTCCTGGCGTTCATGGATCCTAGTTCAATCATCCTAATGGGGACTTTTTTTAGGTCTCATCTAAATTCTCATGAAATCAATTTGGTTGTTCTAAATTTTGGGTTCCATGGATGCATCTGCCAAGATTAACAAGCAATGAAAATGAGAGATCACTTCATTAAAATCAATGATATCCAAACCAAAAACCATTTATCTAAAACGCCATGTAAAACTTTATCTAAAATGCCATGTAAAACTTTGATCTAATCGTCATGGCTAATGGGTTTTTCCCATCACCTCAATAAGAAAACTACTTAATATCCATAAGAGGGGAACCAAAAGGAAGAAGGAAAGTATCCATAGACCACAGGAAGAAAAATCTCCAATGAGATCTAAGTGGTGCCAGTTAAACGGCTTGATCCCTTAATCCTACATTCTAAGAGAAAAGAACGAGAAGTAAAGAATGAGAAAAACCAAGATCTAGAGATGAAAAACCTAATTTGTATTGCAAAAATGAAAGATTATTATTATGAAAGAAAATTCCAGTACAAAATTGAGGACTATATACTAAGACTCTATTACAACTAAGACTCGATTTACAACTAAACTCGATGATTTTTCTTGTGGAGTCCCCACTCCTTTTATAGGGGGGGGGGGGGAAGGGTGGAAACTCTGAAAGGGGAGGAGAAGGAAAGGAAGAGGTGGTTGTTGTTTGTCTTGATCAAGAGAAATATCTTCCTCAATAGGCAATAAAGAAAATCATTGATTGCCTTCTTTTGACCCTTTAAATTTTGACTCTCTCTTTGTAGATTCCTGTTCCTGAATCTGTGTACGAATTTCGACTGGTAACAAGCTTTAAAATGTGGTCAAAAGTATATTTTTATTGTAAAAATTTGAATTTCCTTTCCAACGCATATTTAAATATTAAATTCAGCCTTACGATGTGAGAGTTATACATATTTTAGAGCAAGATATATATTTAAATCAGACACTGTGGGAAAATGAATAGACACGTTCATTGGTTGGTTGGATAGTCAAATGTCTATCAAATTCATCAAAAAATATATATTACTTGTAGAAATTGAAATTGTCTTTTCAAAACATATCTGAACTCCAAATTTCGAATTTGTATGTGGCAGTTATGACTGTTTTGGTGTTGTCTATACATAAATTTCAGGAACTGCGGGAATTGTGCAAAAACATCTTCCAAGAGAAATTAATGATTGGAGTGATTGGCCTATTTTCCTACAAAAAAATCAAACAAATATAATTAAAACTCCAAATAAAGAGATAAAATTTAAACTAATACAATTAATTATAAAACTAAGAAAATAAATAGCACAACAATCGTAAAAAGATATCTAAAAGATTAAATTAAAAAGGATAAATATACATTTATCAAAATACCCCGGAGTTGAATCTTTTTTTTCCTCAAACAAATAAAATCACAAATAATTCTAATTTATACTAACAACATGTCTATCCTCACCCTTGTAACATCACTTTGTTTCTTACCTCCAAATTTGGCCAAGCAACCCAATCTCCTAAAACCACAAAACACAAAATTGTATATTCCCTATCAAAAATAAATATCATATCTTGTTTCTAAATCAAGACTTTCTAGAAAAACATGCTTCATCTTACTTTTTCTTTGACACTCTCATTTTTATTATTGTATTTTTATGTGAGTTGTTATACAATAACATGGTGAAATTTGGGAGGGGTAAAAATAAAGAAGGAAGTGGTGAATTTTTTTCTTTTTGATCCCTCTATTCGACTCGAGATTTGAATTTGTGGAGTTGTGGCTACATTGGTCACAATTTTTTCATGTGCACTTTTGGCATCTTTTTATGGTACACCCCTTTGTGGGGTATGAATTTTTTTATATACAAAGCATGCCACCCCGGACTTGATTTTTGTCTCGTGGTGATTCTTTGCTTCTCTTATTTAGAAATAAAATAAGGGGAAAATAAAAGGTGTCCTTGTGCTTATAACTTCACACAATTATCTTCTCTTTTTTTTTCTTTTTTGAAAGTATCATTACATTAGAAAGAATATTCATCTCAATCACATTATACAAGATTTATATCAAGTTAATCCATAGTTTAAAAATAGAGAAAAATTGTATTTTGTTTTGATTGATTCGATACGGCTCACCAACTTTTCCAAGGAGTGATGCTATTTTGAGGTCCTAGGTGACATGGTGGTTTCAGACATGGCAATTTGTAACAATTTTTGCAAAAGATTACTAAATTCAAAGGGGTACAATGATAAATATCTATTAATATTGGTCGACTAGATACAGGGCATTTTGCAACAAAAGAAATAAAACATGGCTGACTGGATAATAGCTATGAACAAAGGAACTATATGCAAAACAAATAAAAAGGTATAAATAATGCAAGAATAAAAAAGACAAGGTGGTGAAATAGAAACATACCGCCCACCTCTACCCCAGACTTAGATTTTAGCATGTCCCAAGAAAAAATGAAATCTGAGATTGAGGGAAGAGAAGAGCAAGGATTTCCAGGTGGCTCTGGTAGCTCAAAGAACGTCCAGCTAAAGGGGATGTGTATGAGGGCTGGGACCTTCATTAGAGGAGCTTCATAGTGTACCTGATGATAGGGTAGTCGTGGAAGCTCAGTGGGGTGTTCATATTTTATTTCGCCTCACATTCCCTCCAGTAATATCAACAGATCTTCCTTTGATAGAAAAGGAAGTGTTTAATTTGGATGTGGATTGGGGGAGGTTGGTGGGTACCCGACAGGTAACACATGTAGTGATGGATGTGGAAGATAAGGCGGAGGATCTAGATCAGGTATCTTTTATCGCATGTATCTACATGTAGAGGAGAGGGTGTCGGTATTGGAAGCACAAGTTTGTCATCCAGGTAAACAATCACATGGGGTCATATGTTCTTGGAGGATTATGCAACAAGGTGCATCCACACCCTTTACCCCATACATGGAAGTTGGTGGATTTGGCATTGATTGCTTGTAGATGATATAATTCTCATCATAATCATCAAAATTGATTACTCTAGGTTGTTCCATCTCAGTTGTGGAATTCTCCATCTCTACTTCATGAAAAAATTCATCAATATGGATGTATATGGAGTCATTTGGGTCCTCTACTATGCTGAAGGGGAGATCTGATTCCTTCATAGAACATGTGCCAACTCAATGGGCTCAAAGGGATCATCTCACAATATAACAGTGGCATGTCAGGTTCTTGCAGATGTGGAATCTCCTCATCGGGTTCATTGGCATGTGGAACAATGGATAATTGAGGAGGAATATAGAGCTCTTGAAATGAGAGACCTTCCTTAAGAGGGTTGGTAGCTTCAGGTGTTGCAGACATAGAGAGATGACCTTCTTGAAGTGATTTTTCATATTGAAGTATCAAAGCCTCTAATGGATAGGTCAGGTATTCCTCATATGAAGGTTGATGTTTGTTGGTTAGAGCAAACTCAATGGAATCTGACATCAATGATGTAAGCATGGGATAATCATCGTCATCATCAGGGAGAACTATTTTGGGTTTCTCTAACTCCTATGGGGGTCTTTGTGATTGGGATTCTAGTAGGGTGGCTAACAAGGCTTGGCTAGTTTCTAGTTTTGCTTATCCTTTTGCTACCATCTTCTCTAGGGCCTTAATTGATGTGTGTCGTTGTAACACACAACAATCACTAAGAAAAAGTTCTAGAGTTTAACCTTCCAGAAGGTCGTCAACTTGATGTAAGCACCAAACCAACAGAGTACAGAAAGGTATCGATCCACAGAGACAGTGATGAAGATGGTTTTAAATCTAATTGTGAGAACAAGAATGTAAAATTGATTTTGAGAGTTTGTATAAAATAAAACAAAAAATAAAGATGTTGAATTAAATATCAACTAATCAAAGGAAAGAAATACCAAATCTAAGAGATTTCACCACCCTATATGATGTGAAATGAGATTGAAGAAATTACACGATAACGAAGATAAAGGAAGGTATGTGAAACATTCATGCATGATTCACAAAAGATGAACTCCTCGTTAACCCATTGGTCCTGGTGTTCACGGATCCTAGTTCAATCATCCTAATGGGGACTTTTCTGAGGTCTCATCTAAAATCCCATAAAATCAATTTGGTTGTTCTAAAGCTTGGGTTCCACAGTCACATCTGCTAAGACTAACAAGCGATGAAAATGAGATATCACTTCATTAAAATTGTCGATATCCAAATCAAAAACCATTTATCTAAAAGGTCATGTAAAACTTTGATCTAATCATCACATGGCTAAGAGGTTTCTCCCCTCACCTCAATAAGAAAACTACTCACTATCCATAAGAGGGGAAGCAAAAGGTAGAAGGAAAGAAGCCATAGACCACAGGAATAAGAATCTCCAAGGAGATTGTAAGAGAGTTAAATCACCCCTTTACTAAAGATTTAAAGAATTGACATCCATTCCAAACACTCTCAGAGGTATGATGGAATGGGCATAAATTTTCCAAATTTATTAAACATTGGTATACAAAATACCATTAGAAAGTAGCGGAATAAAAAAATAACTGACTATATTCAATTTCATAAAAGGTTTACTAAAATACATCAAATTCTCCCATTAGGGTTTACATCAAGACACACAATTAGGATCTAGATATAGGGAAGTCTAGACTACTACAATATTGTCTCCAAGCAACATCTCCATTAACAGAGTCCAAGCCAAAAGCTATAATCTTCCTTGTCTTGTCCATCACCTTGCTCACCACCTGAGTGGTTGGGAAGGCACCCAGCAAAAAGGGAAAGGGAAGAAAATATGTGTCACAAAACTAGTTTAGGATATTAAGATAAGTAAAGAAAATAAGAATTGGCTAGGGTTGATCATAAGATGAAGATAATAAGAGCATGAGGCTATATTCAAAAGAAACTTGCCATTAACAATTATATTAAAAAGGATTTGCATGTAAGATAATTATGTCTATCTAACTAAGTAGGGTTGAGGCACCTACCGGACCTTAGGTGAGGGGAGAATAAGACATTCTGAGTCACCTACAATATTATGGGGAGAATAAGACATTCCCCAGGGCGATTATTTACATGCCCTCTATGAGTGGTTGTACATAAGTACCACTACATTAAATTAAATAGAACATAAATCCACATGCTAGAAAAGTAGTCATGGCAAGAGTAGTCATAATATTCAATAAGCATGGCAGTGGGGTATAAGACAAGAAGAAATTATAATCTAATTTGAGGCATGAACAACATTAGGATTCAAGAATAGAATATTTAGGGTTCATTTAAGCCCCATTAGGGAAATATAGGGTTTGGCTACAATTATCCCAACATAGGGTGTAAGGAATGCACATACATAAATAGGGATTGCACATACCTCTCTTACCGATATCAATTACTAACTTTCACCACTTTAATTAAGTTCAAGTTCCACTTTGCCTATTTTCAATGTATTAACATGTATTAGAGTACATAGTGCACATTAATGTATAGAAACCCTAATTTCAAAACTTTTTAGAAAAAAACAGATTTAGATTTTAAAAATATCACCAATGAACTTATAAGGTTCTCTTGATGAAGAAAACATGTTTTATGTTAATTTTGGAGTTAGGATGATTAAGATGTAATTTTAATGGATTTTATGCATTAAATTCATTTTACAAAAATCACCCTTTGTCAAACCATGAAATCAGACCTTGAAAATATTTTTATTATATAGGGATTAATTTTAGAATTCTAAAACATATTTATTTGTCAAATTTGGATAAGTGGATTAGAAGATATGAATTTTTCAATATTGACCAATAGGAAATTGCCACATCATCAAACCGATCGAGATAATTGAAGAGAGAGGGCGAGGGAGAAAACACCATTTGACCCAATATCAGGTTTGAAGTTACATAGGTAACCAAACTAGATCTTCTAAAGAAGGTAAAATAGCAAGAAACCAAAACCCTAGAAGAACATGGTAAAAAGAGATGGAAATCATCGATTTTAAACATAGAAGCATGAGTTTTAAGCATGTACTAAGCAATATATGAGAAGGGGGTTAACCAAAATTTCCTCTAGGAAGGTAAGAAGGTCCAAACAGAAAATATCTCTAGATTATAAGGTATGGTTGTTCCAAGCCAAGATCCTTTCTTGATCAAAGATCACCTTCTCCATTAGATGTGCAAACCCAAACAAAAGAGCATGGAGATGAGATGTTTTTGGGTTCTAGGTGGAGTTTTACAATGGAAGGTCATGTTTCCGACCTGGAATAAGGTGGTAGGAATAATAACAGCATGAAAATATGGAAGGAAAGGAGGATTCTTACTAGTTTTGGTCAAAATCACCAAGGAGGAGCTTAAGAAATCCTAAATAGAGAAATTTGGAACCCTAGGAGCCTTCTTCACCAAGGTAGGCACCCTCTTTTACCTTGGGATAGCAACTTCGTGGACAAACATAGAAGGGATGATTCTCTAAGATGTGGGAAAGAGAAGGAGAGGGCTGCTTCTTGGATTGGGAGGTGGAAAGGGGTAGGCATGGCTTTGTAAAGAAGGGGCAAGCATGACGTGTCTATGTGACCTTCCATGTGTCCTTAGGCTAAGGCTTCATGGCCATGCAAGTGGACCGCTCATAGACTCTTCTTGCATACAAACGGTCGGTCCTAAGATCCCCTAGAGACTTCTAGTACATCCCCACCATCCTTCAAACAAAGAAATAACCCCATTGGTTGATAGCTTTTAAAGATAAGAACATTCATAAAGAGGGTAATCCCTATAATGCCCTTGGAAAGTAGCACCTTCAAACCAAGGTGAAACCAGGTGCCCCATGATTAAAAATCTTGTGAATGGTAAGGGAATATATAAGTATTAAAATCCAGGTGATAATTTGCAAGGAAAACCTCCCAATTGGGTAAATTGCATAAAAGTCCAAAATGTGTGTATAATTGCATAACCTGCACAACCAACATCCAAACTGGACCAAATTTCATTCACAAGTTATCTTTGAGGTGTAGAATATGCATTTACCATTATTTCCATATTTTAAAGTTATATAATCACATTATTCATTACTTATTCTTTTTACTCATTTTCTTTCTCCTAAACTTATCCTAATATTTCAAGGTGGTCCAACTTAGATGAAATTTGACATGTAGACTAATTTTGATATGTAGATTTTGAATTTGAAGTTTATTTCTTATTTTGAGAATTCTTTTTATGAGATATGGCATATTGCCCATTAACGACCCATTATCTAAATTGTTCATCCAATTAAGTTTCTTATCTTCATATTGCCACTAAAATGAGTTATGTGGAATATTTTATGTTATCAAATCACATCAAAAAGTTAGATTAAGGTTTATAGCACTTAATTATGGTAATTAAGCTTGTTTAATACATTAATAAAGGTTTATGTGATAACCTAGATTTTTGAGTTTTAATAACTAATACAATATTTGAGAGACAAGCATTCTATGTAGAGGACAAATACCAAATTGAGGAATTGGTAAACCAATTATGGATTCTTTCACCAAATTAGGCATATTGAGATACAAAAGAGGACTATGATACCTAATTGAGCGATGGATGGCTTTTGTTAATCCAACTGAGTATTCATGTGTCTCAACATCCTTTAATGATATTATGAACATATCAGTATTTTGAAGTTAAGTGGTTATTGTTGGAGAGAGAATGGTAATTATATAACACCTTACAACACCTTAGCTATGATGCTTTTTGCAGAAATTATTTGATAGATCAAATAATGGATTTTTAGTATGAAATTCATCTGGAAGCTAGACTACATTATGAGAAACTAATATCTAAAATTTATATCTTTTCAACTACCCATTTTGGAGATATGGAGGTTTGAATTCTTGATATAAATATAATAAAACTATGGTAATTTTGGATATTTAGTACTTAGGTGTGACAAATTAGATGTCATGCAGCCCACTCAACCGAGAGCCCATGTAGTTGAGACCATGGGCAGGAGACGTGGCCTCATCCAGGCCGTTTGTTGTGATCTGGTGGTGGAGACTTTGTCTCCTACCTCTGATTCCCGCAGAGAAAAGGGGTGACAAAATACCAAATCTCTCATCATCAATGAGAAATAGATCTACGAGGTAAACACAAACCCAACTAAGCTTCTAGATCCGCAAGAAATGGAGCTTCTAAATGACCATTTTGGGACTCTGTTTCGTATAGAATGGAGAGAGATTGACCCATTTTTTTCTCTACTCCCTCTCCATTGTTGTGATCACATTAGCCAAGTACATGGTCGAGGGGTTAGGGATCCAAATCTAGAAGTTTGGACTATAGGGAGAACCAGTGAGATAGAGAATGATGAGCTGACATAAACTGGGAAAGCATCTCCTTGTGCGGAGCCTTACCCTGAGCTTCCAAAGCTCGTATTCCTGGCCATGGAGGACGGTCTTGTAACCAGACTTCCTTGGGATTTCACCTCTCTTAGGGATGACCTTTGAGATTAGGAGCTCACGGAGAAGCTTCAGAGCCAGTTTGTGAAGACAGGGAGGCCACAGTGAGCAAAACCCCAATCTCACAGAGCCTTCTCCGCCGCGCTCAAATCGGAGTTCAACATGGTGTCTTCGGCACCCATCACACCACTTGGAGAGCTAGTCGTTGGTCTATGCTCCTCTACGAAGCTTCTGGGGTCAATACTTCATGACGATAATAAGCATTGGGCCATTGATTGATCGCCGATGTCCCTGTTTGTGGCGGCGTTCTCCGTGCATCATCGCGTAGGACCAGATCACATGAAGGAGAGAGAGCGTGAGCGAGAGAAAAGATAGTTGAAGATTGGTCCAGACCAAATCATGAATCGCCCGGCTCAACAAAAGATTGGGATGGTTCATTAGATCCAGTTAGGCAGAGCACCTTCTCTCCCTTGCCAAGTGGCGGTGATCCGAGACTTGACCAGGAGGATCCGGTTGCTCTAGTAAATTCTTTGGCGTAAATATTGTCGGAATTCATCAATAACACATGGAAACTTAGAAAACTCTTAGTAAATAGATCCAATAGCCAATAATTACCCCAAAAATACCCAAAGACTCAGCAAAGTACTCTCTTTATTGTGGAACCCCTATTTCAGACTTTTGAGACACTAATATCGTGATATTTAAATTAGATGAGAATGCTTCATTTAAATAGTATAACTAGTAATTGATGATTATTAAATCTAAGAAAAATACTACTAAACTATAATGTCATCAGGAATCGAAATATGTACTTTGATCATATTTTGATGTCAAATTAATAGGCATTTCCTCATTTATTATAATTAGATGCTTTAAACCTAATAATAATTCCAAAACATATTATAGGCATCATAAAAATATGAAACTTAGACTAGACCCTTAAAATGATTTACTGATCAGTAGAAAAATACCAAAGATATATTTTAGATTAGTAATACCTAGGTTTTTCCTGATCTTAAATGGGACCTAAAAATGCTAAGGACAATGATGATCATATATTAATGATGCTCAATTATATTTAATCAGGTCATGGACAAAGTTATAAATGATCCAGGATGATTAGGATCCTCTGAACTCAGGTACGTGGGTTTATTTAAGTATATGACTATGGTTTTCTTGGTTGACTCATGATATCTATGTATGCTCTATAATCTGCAAATATTTGATGTAGTATTACTGTAAGTACTCGATGTTTTGTCACTTAAAAACATAAATGATGAGTAGATTTTTTGTAGTTATTAAGGTGTTCATTATCCCCCTTATAAGGGAATGGATGAATGTTGACTAGTACACCTCCCTAGAGCACACGGTGTATGAGGAGTTTCCCTAGAGTACTTGGTACACGGGTATGGGCCCAATATATATGTTTTGGTACTAGTCCACCTTGATAATACAAATCGTCTAGGAAAAATGAATAAAAATTGGTGTATTTCACTTATTGAAGAAATGTTTTCTATGATTTTCTTCCTTTCTTTCTGCAAGTCTTTTCAAATTATGAAAACCATAAATATTTGTATCTTTCTACCCATGTACACAACACATTGTGTTGATTCATTGTTTCACATATGTTTTAGGTTCAGAGCTAGAGTGGGATAAAAGATGTGAAGTGAGCAGTGTTCAGGTTGTACCTATTGTGTAGATCCTAGTTTAGCATAAATGTTCTTAGACTATAGAAGTTCCATTCAATATGTAATTGTAAATTGTGCTGTAATGACTCACTTGGTAATATATACATGTTGAATGTTGAGAAATTTTTATGGTGTATGTTATGGTTTGTATGTTCATGCATGCATATTATGCTTCTGCATCGCTCTCTAATATGATTCCTTATGTTTTCGGATTTTGTCTTCTCATCTCCATGGGGTTTTGAGAAGGTAAAAATATGGAGACGTTATAGTTTAGGGCCTTGCACTTCTAGTATAAATTAATATACCATTGTTATACTAAGTGGTGATTTTACATTTTAGATCCTTAAATAAGATTTCACAGAGGTATTTGTGCATAAACCCTTCCATTGGTCTAATTAGTGAATAAATGTTCACTAAATCACTATAAATTCCACTAATTAAATAGAAAGGCCAATAAAGATAGAAATGAAAGGAAAAGATGGGAAAAAGGGTCAAAAGACAAAATTCCAGAATTTGGTATGTTACAACACTCCACCACTTAAAGAGGATTTCATCCCCAAAATCACAAGAAAGAAGGGAAGGGTGAGTGTGTAACATCTCATCACAAAACTTAAGGTTATTTCTCCAACCTTAACTTCTACCAAACAACTCATCAACATATACTCCACAAGCATCTTGACATAGGTTAGGTTCTCAAGGATCACCTAGGTTCAAATTTTACAATTTCTTTTTATTTTTTTTGTCTTATTAGAATTATATTCATTAGGATATCACATTATCATTATTATTCTTTTAATTGTGTCATGTCATATTTACTTTGTGTCCAAAAGAGTTATATTTCATTATTATGCTTGAAACCATATATATTTCTTATTTAACTCATTATGAATTTTAGCGCAATTAGAGTTTACTCAATTATCAATATACTTGATTATTATCCTTAATAATTGGATTTAGTCTCTATTATCAACATATTGAATTATAACAAATTGTTTTGCATGAATTAAGACATTTTATCCAACTTGTTATAGGTAATCCAAATAATGCCACATTAATCACTTATATCTATATTTAACATTGTCACATTATCACATTAACTTTCTTATTCACATTAATGGCATCATTAATCATTCTCTCATATTTATTCACTTCTTATTATTGATTATGAACATTTCTGTGAATCAATTACTGCTTATCCATATTGAAGTCATTATATATATATTAATGATCAAGGTGGGACATATTACATATTAATGATTTGATTCACATACTAAGTCATTAGGTGATTAATTAGGTGTGTATTAGAGAACAAGGTGATATGCATTTCATATTGATGACCTGATTAATCTAAGATTTATGTGTATTAAACTATGTTATCTGATTATGATACCTAGTGACACTAATGTATCATGAATGTTATTAAGGATGTATAGGTTAAGGTTAGATGATTACAACATAGGGTTTAGGTTAACATGATCATTATTCTTCACCTATACCTTCTTAGGATTCATTAATTCTAAGGTTAGATTACAATTATCTTGCCCATCATATCATTAGGGTTTATTGGTTTATGACATGGGCAACATCATGCTTATCCACTATTAGTATTAAAATGTGAGTTACTCTTATTATGTGCATTAGATATTCACTAGGGTACAAACGTATGATCTATTCATTAGATGATCATTATATGTTCTTTTGGATACCAATAAACATGTAGTTATAACTATAATTTGTTTGGTCAAAACTATGGATTCAAGCACACTAAATTCCTAATTAGGGAGTCAGGGTTTCTAAAGTCAAAGTAGCTAGATTTTAGTATGTTACATGATTCCATCCCCTTGGAAAGGATTTCATCCTCAAAATCTAACTGCCCAAACATCATCAAACCAACTATTCTCCACCCCTTAAAAGGTTTGACCTACCAAGCCAAACTAATCTAAAGGTAAAAGGGTGATTCTAACTAAACCATATACAAGATACATCATGCTTCACTGCACACTCTGATTACTTACTAAACTACAAACTTCAAAGTCTAGGTTCTAGGGATAACTATCCAAACATGTGATATTATCAGTCATAAGGGAACTATATTGGGTATCCATCCTCAAACAAGTCATCATACACCTAAAACTTAGAGTTCCCAAAGATATACAACATAGATGTCTAAGGTCACTATTTCCTAAAAGCAAACTATTTCGGAAAATCCATTTTAGCTTAGGCCAGGCCGGTATCATATGGATTTGGGAGTCCTCATAAACCAAGCAAGTGGCATGAAAGAAAATATTTCCAGCCCCCAGAACCTGATCCTTTCTAGACAACTTTTCTTCAACTTCATGCCCTAATAGTTGCCTAAAGGCAAACCTAAACAACATTAAGTTATGTATATTTTAGTTATGAGTATTTCAGGGTTTTATTCATCATGATACTAATGTGGAACTATAGGGTCCTAAATCAACCTTTCATCATTTATAGATCAATTGTAGGGAAACCATGTCACCTAAAGGAACTATGTAAAGCAGGAATTCTAATTAGGGAGACAAAACTGAAATAGTCAGATTTCGACTACCATGGGCTTTGATACCATGTTGTAAGAGAGTGGAATAACCCCTTTACTAAAATTTTGAAGAATTAACATCCATTCCAAACACTCTCAGAGTTATGATGGAATGGGCATAAATTTTCCAAATTTATTAAACATTGGTATACAAAAGACCATTAAAAGCAGCGGAATAAAAAATAACTGACTATATTCAATTTCATAAAAGGTTTACAAAAATACATGAAATTCTCCCATTAGGGTTTACATCAAGACACACAATCAGGATCTAGATAGAGTGAAGTCTAGACTATTACAATCTTGTCTCCAAGCAACATCTCCATGAACTGAGTTCAAGCCAAAAGCTATGATCTTCCTTGTCTTGTCCATCACCTTACTCAGCACCTGGGTGGTTGGGAAGGCACCCAGCAAAAAGGGAAAGGGAAGAAAATTATGTGTCACAAAACTAGTTTAGGATATTAAGATAAGTAAAGCAAACCAGAACAAGCTAGGGTTCATCATAAGATGGAGACAACAAGAGTATGAGGCTATATTCAAAAGAAACTTGCCATTAGCAATTATATTAAAAAGGAGTTGCATGTAAGATAATTATGTCTATCTAACCAAGTAGGGTTGAGGCACCTACCGGACCTTAGGTGAGGGGAGAATAAGACATTCCCACTCACCTACAATATTATGGGGAGAATAAGACATTCCCCAGGGCGATTATTTACATGCCCTCTGTGGGTGGTTGTACATAAGTACTGCTACTTTAAATTAAATAGAACATAAATACACATGCTAGAAAAGTATTCATGGCAAGAGTAGCCATAATATTCAATAAGCATGGCAGTGGGGTATAAGACAAGAAGAACTTATAATCTAATTTGAGGCACGAACAACATTAGGATTCAAGAATAGAATATTTAGGGTTCATTTAAGCCTCATTAGGGAAATCTAGGGTTTGTCTACAATTATCCCAACATAGGGTGTAAGGAATGCACATACATAAATAGGGATTGCACATACATCTCTTACTGATATCAATTACTAACTTTCACCACTTTAATTAAGTTCAAGTTCCACTTTGCCTATTTTCAATGTATTAACATGTATTAGAGTACATAGTGCACATTAATGTATAGAAACCCTAATTTCAGAACTTTTTAGCAAAACTCAGATTTAGATTTTAAAAATATCACCAATGAACTTATAAGGTTCTCCTGATGAATAAAATATGTTTTTATGTTAATTTTGGAGTTAGGATGATTAAGATGTAATTTTAATGGATTTTATGCATTAAATTCATTTTACAAAAATCACACTTTGTCAAACCATGAAATCAGACCTTGAAAATATTTTTATTAGATAGGGATTAATTTTATAATTCTAAAACATATTTATTTGTCAAATTTGGATAAGCGGATTAGAAGATATGAATTTTTCAATACTGACCAATAGGAAATTGCCACATCATCAAACCGATCGAGATAATTGAAGAGAGAGGGAGAGGGAGAAAACACCATTTGACCCAAGATCAGGTTTGAAGTTACATAGGTAACCAAACTAGATCTTCTAGAGAAGGTAAAATAGCAAGAAACCAAAACCCTAGAAGAACATGGTAAAAAGAGATGGAAATCGTCGATTTTAAACATAGAAGCATGAGTTTTAAGCATGTACTAAGAAATATATGAGAAGGGGGTTAACCAAACTTGCCTCTTGGAAGGTCCATACAGAAAATATCTTGAGATTAGAAGGTATGGTTGTTCCAAGCCAAGCTCCTTTCTTGAGCAAAGATCACCTTCTCCATTTTAGAGGTGCAAACCCTAACAAAAGAGCATGGAGATGAGATGTTTTAGATTTCTAGGTGGAGTTTTACCATGGAATTTCATGGTTCCGACCTGTAGGAAAGTGGGAGGAATACTAACATCATGAAAACATGTAAGGAAACGAGGATTCTTACTAGTTTTGGTCAAAATCACCAAGGAGGAGCTTAAGAAATCCTAAATAGAGAAATTTGGAACCCTAGGAGCCTTCTTCACCAAGGTAGGCACCCTCTTTTACCTTGGGACAAAACCTTCATGGACAAACATAGAAGGGATGATGCTCTAATCTATGGGAAAGAGAAGGATAGGATCTTTTATTGGATTGGGAGGTGGGAAGGGGTAGGCATGGCTTTATAAAGAAGGGGCCAAGCATGAGGTGTCTATGTGACTTTCCATGTGTCCTTAGGCTAAGGCTTCATGTCCATGCAAGAGGACAGCTCATAGACTCTTCTTGTATACCAAAGGTTGGTCCTAAGAGACCCTAGAGCCTTCTAGGACATCCCCACCATCCTTCAAACAAAGAAATAACCCCATTGGTTGATAGCTTTTAAAGATAAGCACATTTATAAAAAGGGTAATCCCTATAATGCCCTTGGAAAGTAACACCTTCAAACTAAGGTGCAACTAGGTGCCCCATGGTTAAAAATCTCGTGAATGGTAAGGAAATATCTAAGGATTAAAATCCAGGTGATAATTTGTAAGGAAAACCTCCCAATTGGGTAAATTGCATAAAAGTCCAGAATGTGCATATAATTGCATAACCTGCACAACCAACATCCAAATTAGACCAAACTTCATCCACAAGTTATATTTGATGTCTATAATATTAATTTACCATTATTTCCATATTTTAAAGTTATATATTCACATTATTCATTACTTATGCTTTTTACTCATTTTCTCTCTCCTAAACTTATCCTAATATTTCAAGGTTGTCCAAATTAGATGAAATTTGACATGGAGGCTAATTTTTATATGTAGATTTTGAATTTGAAGTTTGTTTCTTATTTTGAGACTTCTTTGTATGAGATATGTCATATGGCCCATTAACAACCATTATCAAAATTGTTCATCCAATTAAGTTTCTTATCTTCATATTACCACTAAAATGAGTTATGTGGCATATCTCATGCTTTCGATTCACATTAAAAAGTTATATTAAGGTTTATAGCACTTAATTATGGTAATTAAGATTGTTTAATACATTAATCAAGGTTTAGGGCCTTGCACTTCTAGCACAAATTAATATATTGTTGTTCTACTAAAGTGGTGATTTTACATTTTAGATCCTTAAATAAGATTTCACAGAGGTATTTGTGCATAAACCCTTCCATTGGTATAATTAGTGAATAAATGTTCAATAAACCACTATAAATTCCAATAATTAAATAGAAAGGCCAATAAAAATAGAAATGAAAGGAAAAGATGGGAAAAAGGGTCAAAAGACAAAATTCCAGAATTTGGTATGTTATAGAGATCTAAGTGGTGCCAGTTAAATGGCTTGATCTCTTAATTCTCCATTCCAAGATAAAAGAATGAGAAGTAAAGAACGAGAAAAACCAAGATCTAGAGATGAAGAATCAAATTTGTATTGCAAAAATGAAAGATTACAATTATGAAAGAAAATACAAGTATAAAATTGAGGACTATATACTAAGACTCTATTACAACTAAGACTCGATGATTTTTCTTGTGGAGTCCCCCTTCCTTTTATAGGGGAAGGAAGTATGGAAACTCTAAAATGGTAGGATAAGGAATCGAAGAGGCGGATGATGTTTGTCTTGATCAAGAAAAGTCTCTTCCTCAATAGGCAATAAAGAAAATCATTGATTGTCTTATGTTGACCCTTCAAATTCTGACTCTCTCTGTGTGGATTCCCATTCCCAAAGTTTAGTGCGAATTTTGTCTAGTAACAAGATTTAAAATGCACCCAAAAATATATATATTTCCTATAGGTATTTGAATTTCCTTTCCAACACATATTTAATCATTAAATTATGCCTTCGGATGTGAGCGTTATGCCTATTTTGGTACAAGGTATATATTTAAATCAGCCACTATGGGAAAATGAATAGACACGTTCACTGGTTGGTTGGACATTCAAATGACTACCAAAATCATTGGGAAATATATTATTCTTGTAAAAATTAAAATTATATTTTCAAAACATATATAAACACCAAATTTGGAATTTGTATGTGGCAGTTATGACTATTTTGGTGTTGTCTATGCATGAATTTCAGGAACTACGAGAATTGTGTAAAAACATCTTCCAAGAGAAATTAATTGATTGGAGTGATTAGTCCATTTTTCTACAAAAATACAAACAAATATAATCAAACTCCAAATAAAGAGAAAAACTTTAAACGAATACAATTAATTACAAAGCTAAGAAAATAAATAACAAAACAATCCTAAAAAGATATCTAAAAGATAAATTAAAAAGGATAAATACACATTCATCACCCAGCCCCTTCACGTAGTTGGTTGCTTCGTATATATAGGCATAGTCGTGGGGTCTGTTACTTGTGCCCCAAGCCTCCCAGGTACCGTCCTCGGGCCACATTCTTAATGGATCCAAGTGACAACTCTGTCAGAGCCGCCATCAGATAGTGGCCACCAGACAATATATGCAGGTTCACCATGGGGTGATGGTCGCAGATGATTCATCAAGTGATGGTCATTGATGGGCTATTCGGTGATGGATGCAGATGGGACATCGGGTGATGGCCATAGGTGTGCCACCAGTTGATGGACGTAGGCACACCACCAGTTGATGGCGCAGGTGCGCCACCGGTAGAAGGGCGTAGGTGCGCCACCAGATGATGGCACGGTAGGGTATTGTTGGGTAGTGTATGGTGGTGATGACCTGATGGTCATATGAGCGGCCATTGGTTGTGATTCCGTAGAGGTTGTGACCTGTGGTAGTGCACTTCTAGTCTTTTGATTACCTACAGATAATATCCTTGTCATTATCGAATGAGGTAGAGAGAGTAACTGTACTCAAGGTAGGAGGAAGTGAATATAAATTTGCCTAATAGGTTAAAAGTATGGATAAAATAAGGCATATAATATTAGCAAAACTAGATGTTATCATGATTTCACCAGTCCTGTATAGGATTTCAAAAGGACCCACGTATCGGGGACTCAATTTCCCTTTGTTCTTATCTATAGCTCAGACCATTCATATTTTCAAAAATACATAGTCACCTATAGTAAAATGCAAATCTATCTGCTTTGCATCATTATGCAACTTCTATCGATCCTGGGCTTTCTTTAACCTTTTCTAGATCAAAGAAACATTATCAGTGTAAAACTATAGTTTCTCTAACCTCAACAAGGTCCTCTCACTAACATCATCCCAGTGAAGTAGTAACCAACACAGCCTCCCATAAAGAGCTTTGTACAAAGGCGTCCCGATTGTGGATTGGTATCTATTATTATAGGCAAACTCAGCTAAGGGCAAGTACAGCTCCCATGATCCCCCCAATCGAGAACACGTTCTCTCAACAAATCCTCTGAAGTCTGGATTATTCTTTCTGACTGTCCACTAGTTTGGGTTGATAGATTGTGCTGAATTTCAACCTTATATCGAGTTCTTCATGCACTCATTTCCAGAACTTAGAGGTAAACTTAGGGTCAAAATAAGAGATAACTAAACTCATAACACCATAAAAATGAACTATTTCCCTAACATATAGCTCATCTAAGTCTATCAATTTAGTTGTAATCTTTAAAGCTAGGGAGTGCCTTGACTTGGATAGGCGGTCCACCACAACCCATATTGCATTGTGACCTTTCTTTGTCTTAGGGAGACCCATCATGAAGTCCATAGTGATATGGTCCCATTTCCATTTAGGAATCCCAATTGATTGTAGTAATCCACCAGTTTGCTGGTGTTCAACCTTCACCATTTGGCACATGAGACAACTGGACACATATGTTGCTATGTCTCTCTTCATTTCAGGCCACCACAAATATCATTGTAAGTCTTTAAACATCTTGGTGGTGTTGGGTGTGGAATACACTTAGAACCATGAGCTTCTTATAAGATATGAATTTCAAGGGTGAATCTTCAAAACCCAAATACGACTCTTGTATCGGATCCCACCATCCACACCTACCAAGAGGTGTGTTTGAAGTCTCTCCATCAAACCTTTCATCTTTTCAAGCTCTAGGTTGGCTAACTGGGCTACTAATAGCTCGATCAAAAGGTCAAATTTTATCTGAATGTTAGTTAAATGAATTTTTTCTTCCAATGGTTGTGGAGTCCACCTGGAAAACTCTTGTAGTTCCCTATACTGGGTACACAAGACAGTCACACACCTGAGTTGTTTCCTACTGAGAGCATCTTCTACTACATTAGCTTTTCCTGGGTGGTAGGTGATGGCGAAATCATAGTCATTCATGTACTCCATCCATCGTCTTTATCTAAAGTTTCGGTCCTTCTGAGTTAAAAGGTACTTCAATATTTTATGGCCAGTGAGGATTTCAAAGGTAGCTCCATATAGATAGTGTTGTCAGATCTTTTAGGGCATGTATGATTGTCTCTAATACTAGATCATGTGTTGGGAAGTTCAATTCATTTGGCTTAACTTGTCTAGAGGCATAGGCAACAACATGTTTATTCTGTTCTAGCACGCATCCAATCCTCATCTTTGATATGTCGGTGAAGATCATAAAACCTTTATTGTCTAATGGTAGAGTCAACACAGGAGCTGTGGTCAGCTTCTCTTTCAACTCCTAGAATTGAGCTTCACATACGTCGCACCACACAAACTTTTCATCTTTTTGGGTGAGCTTGGTGAGGGGCAAAGCGGTCTTTGAGAAATTCTTGATGAACTGCCAATAATACCCGGCCAATCCCAAGAAGCTACAAATCTCTAAAGGGTTCTTTGGTGTTGGATAATCATGTACAACTGACGCAGGATCCACTAAGATGATCCCTCTGAAAATAATGTGTTCAAGGAACATGACATGGTCTATTCAAAATTTGCATTTTGAGAACTTTTCATAGAACATCTGCTTTCTTAGGATATCAAGTGCTCTAACCATGTGGTCATGGTGTTGTTCTAAATCATCAGAGTAAACTAGGATGATGTCTATGAACACTGTGACAAAGGTGTCAAGGAAAGGTTGGAACACACTTTTCATGAGGTTCATAAACACACTTGGTGCATTGGATAACCCAAACTGTGTGACCAAAAACTCGTAATGGCCATAGCGGGTCCGAAAAGTGGTTTCTGTGATACCCTCACTCTTGACTCGTAACTGATGACAATCGGATCTTAGATCATTTTTTGAAAAGACTCGAGTAGACTTTATCTAATCAAACATGTCATCTATACGGGGTAAAGGATACTTGTTCTTAATGGTAGCCTGGTCGATCATTCTATAGTCTATGCACATTCAGAGCGATCCATCCTTCTTCTTCACAAAGAGGATTGGTGTTCCCCATGGGGAAGTGCTAGGTTGGATGAAGCCTTTGTCTATCAATTCATGTAGTTGCTTTTTTAGCTCAAGCAACACAGGGGGCATCCTGTAAGGTCCCCTCCAAATAGGATTCATATCACGAGCTAACTCTATTGAGAAATCCACCTCTCTCTCTAGAGGTATAACATGGGGAGGTGCTAGGTCGGATGAAGTCTTTGTATAGAAATTCCTTCATTTGCTTTTTCATCTCAAGCAACTCAGTGGGGGGCATCATGTAAGGTGCCCTAGAAATAGGATTTGTACCAAGAGCTAACTCTATCGAGAAGTCCACCTCTCTCTCTCTATCTCTCTATCTCTAGAGGTATGCCACCCAAATAATCGAGGAACACATCTGCAGACTCCCTGACTACTTCTATTTCCCATAAAGGTTGCACCTTAAGCTCCAGCTCAGTGACTACTGCTAGGAATGACTGACAACCCTTGACTATCATCTGTTCCACCTTCAAGGCTGACACATGTGGGAGAGTCATACCATCCTTCCTACCTCTAATGGAAAAATTTGGGTGAACTGGTCTCTCTATTCTTATTTTCTTTTCCCTATAGTCTATATGTTCTCTATAAGCATAAAGCCAATCCAAGCTAATGATTACATCAAATTCGTTCTTGTCAAGGAGGATAAAATCTTTAGAGAGTTCATAATTCTGGTATTTAATAGATATAACTAGGGTTTTCAATAGAGATGTAAAAATTCGACCCCTCATGGTAGTGACATCTAAAATATATCCTAAATCCTTGATGTCCAAACAAATCATAGTTGTAAGATTTCTCAAAATAAAAATATTGGTAGAACCAGAGTTAAATGGAGCTTTTACATTTTGTCCCATAATTTCAAGCATTCTTACATTGTTATCATGATAGTCAAACAACTAATTCAGTTCATACTAAGGATAGGAAAATAACTCTAAGGGTGGTTACCCTCTATTAGACGGTTGGCATTAGCTTGTGCCTCTTCATTGTCGATGGTGAAAACTCAACCCTGTTGGCATTCTCCTGTATGTGGGGTTGCTCCTGGTAGGGATGTAGATGTTGGTTCTGCTACTTCCACTGGATAGGCTTCTACTAGGGATGGGCCTCTCAGGTCTAGGAAAGGATAGTTAGCTTGGAAGTGTCCTTATTGGCAACGAAAGCACACCTTATTCTCAAAATGACACTTTCCCAGGTGTGACCTTCCTTAGTTGCGGCACCTTCGGGGATGATTCTCATTGTGGGGCTTTCCCTTTCCTCCATTCCTTCCTTTGGCATTGTTGCATCATTGTTTGTCCTTTTATGTGATCATTCCTTGGGGTAGAGACACCTTCAATGAACCTCAAGTATCATTTAGGTGGGTTCTGTGTAGGCATGACCATCTTCTCCATGTCAAGGGTGATGATAAAGGCATCAATGAAATTTGTCAGTCTGCTCGCTGTCACATGAGGTTTGATTGTAGGGTGTAGGCATTCCATAAAATGCTCCACTCTTCTTTCCTCAGTCAGCATGTAACTAAACCACTCTAGGAGGTAGAACTTGCATGTGAAGCATGTCACAGAAAGGTTTCCATGAACTACGAAGGTGAATTGCTTCTCTTTCTCCTTCTTGACTGGGGTGGGTATGAAGATCGCAGAGAAAACAATACGGAAGTCAGTCTAGGCCATTGTTTCTTTGTTCAGATCTCGGATCATGATGTGGTTCTCCTGCTATATCTTAGATGCTCCTTCAAGAAGAAGAGTGGTGAAGGGGAATTTCTTGTTTGGCTGCACTTCTAGCATGTAAAAGCCATTCTCCACGGCCAGAAGCCAGACATCTGCTTTTTCGACCACCTTGGTGTTATCTTCACCCCAGAAATTCTCGATGTTCAGCTTGATGAATTCCAATATGGTGGCTCCTAGACAAGGACGAACATGCATGGGCTCACCATTCTCACCTCTAGTGACTTCCTTAAGGGCCAGAGCACTTATGGCCTCAACCAACTTTTTCTGTTGTTCCATCCAAAGAGCATGGGGAGTGTGGACCACTGCCTTCTCTACTATTAGTCTTGATCCAACAGTGTGTTTGGGGTCAACCTTAGGCTAATCATACATCATGGCTTTATCTTTTTTATTATATTTAGGGTTTGGTATCTTGAAGGGGAAGGGTTCAGGACTTTTCTTTGTGGAGGCTTCACCTTCCCTCTTCCTCCTCCTAGAGGATTCACCTTTCGTGGACTTTCCCATCTCTAAGGAGGGCCTCTTCTTACAGGAGGGTCCTGATCTAGAGTATTCATCACGGATAGCAGCGTCCTTGACATGGAAAAAGTTGTTTCACATAAGCTAACCTCAGTTTCATACTTACGGCATTAAAGCATCATAAAAAAATTATGTCCATGACATCTTGTTTACATGCATTTTGTTATTAGGTGGAGGATGCCTTAATCCCTAATATTCATAACCCTAGTACTTAGAAAGAGATAAGGAGAAAAATTACCTAGGGTTTAGTGAGTGAAGGAGGTAGAGAAGGGAGGAAATCAGATGAGAAGGGATCCTAGAAGTATTCTATTTTGAGTAAAATCCTCCAACTTTGACCAGGTCGAATACACCGGTCTGGGAGTCCTTGTAAGCCAACTACGGGTGCAGAAGATAATTTTGTCAGCCCCTGGATTGTGGTCCTTTCTAGACACCATCATCATTGGAAAACACTCTAATAATTCCCTATGGGCTCTATAGAACTCTTAAAATTTAATAAACATTAGAGGTTAAATGGTGTACTAGCTCTAATACCAAATGTAATGACCCCTCTTCTTGTTATCCCCTATTCAGGAGGATAGAGAGGGAAAGGGCCATTAGCTTAAATACAGGACCGATCGTTTAGCAAATACCAAGAATTAATTAAAATAATCACTAAATGGGAAAGTGTTTGAACAATAAGAAAATTTACACTCTCCACTAAGAAGTAACATAATATGGATTTATAAAGTTTGCAACATGAAATAAAGTCTAACTAACTAAATCCTCTAGGGTTACATTAATTTCTCTTCTTTTGGTGCCTTTTTTTCTAGATGTCCACTTTCCATCATATATGCAAAAATGATAGTTGATTGTCCTAAAATAGTGAGAAAACAAAACTCAGTCAATATAACAAGTTATACTAGTATGTGGGGGAACAAAATATTCTCATCTAGTGGTAACAATATACTCACAACAATTATTGTTATATAATCAAAATTATCATTTTCATCATAACTTCTTAGCCCATTTTTACTCAACTTCTAGGATACTCTTTTAGGGTCTTGTCCTTGCAGTGGACGAAAGGCCACCTTCTCAATCCGGAGCCCAGGTGCTATGTTAGTCAGCTACCTTCTCAATCCAGAGCTCAGGTGCTATGTTCGTCGGCCACCTTCTCAATCTGGTGTTAGGTTTCGTGTTGATCTTCCCAATGTGGGGCCAGTCCTCATATAACCTTATTGTTGGAGCACCTACTCAATCCGGAGTTAGATGCCATATTACCTTCCTAATTTGTGGCGCGGTCTAAGTCATCCCTATGACTCCCTCTTTCTTTCCATTCTCAAACTTCCAGAGTTGGTATGAGGGGTTTGAGCAAGTTATAAGCATATATTGTTATATCCATAGTGACTTTATTAGATTGCATAAAATAAATAAATAAGCAAGCATTTATTGTAATATATTTTGAAAATCTTTAGTAAACTTTGTAAAACTAATATGGTTAGTCTTAGGCATAACCCCATACCTTTCTCAAGAGTTCTGGAAGTCCAAGAAAATAAAGACAATAGCAAACAATCATCCAAATACCCAGAAATTAAAACATAATACACATGTATTACTATCTTATACAAAATCTACCATTAATACTAACTTGGGTTACAAGTTAGGGTTTCATTAGGGTTTAAACTTTTTAAATTTTAATTATCACTTTTCATGCCTTTTTGGTTTACAAACCCTAATTTTAACATTATTTGCATTTTTAATCTCAAGGAAACCCTAATTCATCAAGCTATGATTTTTTGCTCAAATTAGATCCAAGTTATCCTTTCTATCCAAAAATACCAATCTTTGATTGTTAAGATCAATTGAACATATTAAAATCATCAAACCCTAGAAATTAGGGTTTTCATTCATTTAACACAATAAAGGTAGCAACTTTGGGTACTTTTTGAACTAGATGTAGATCCAGGTCTTAATTATATTTATATTGCATTCCTTGTATTTTTTGAGTAAGATTCATATATTACTTGCCTTGATTGGACATTCCCATAATTTATTATAATTTTTACAAATTAAATTCATTCTCGCCAATGGAAGGTTGCCACCTAGGCAAAGAACTTTGTGCCCCACCCAGCCAACTCAGTTGGCCGACCTATCGGCTCTTTTCAAATTAGTGGCCAACCCGCATGGCAACAAAATATACACATGTGAGGGAAACAAAATATACACATGTAGGTGTAACAACATAATCATCCATAGCAACAAGTATCATTACAAAATTGAACATGTATTGTCTTGTTTTAACCTCTAAATCTTTATCCTTTCCTTCTCTATGGTGTGCCCTCTCTTTAGGGGTGCCTCTTTATGGGGAACCCTCTTGTTAGGGTTTGGTCCCTATAGTGGACTTTCATAGCCTTCCCTCACCTAGGCTTGGTTTCATATATAGGCCTTCCTTTCCAGGCTTGGCATGTATTGATCTTCCTTTTGGGGCTTGATCACCAGTCATTTCCATAATGACTTCTTTCACCTCATGCTCTTAAATCACCAGAGATACATATTTAGGGTTTGAGCAGATTAAATTTATATAAGATGATACTCATAGTGACTTTATAGATTGCAAGAAGTAAATAAAGATTCAAGCATTTTAATTGCTAACCAATAGGGAAACTTTAGAAAGCATGGTAGTTGATAAGGTGAGTAGTCATAGGTGCAACCACATACCTTTCTCAGAGATGACTTAATGTCCAAGTAAATATTATCAGTGTAACCAATCAATCACTCACCTCAAAATTAATACATAACACCCAAGTATTACTATTATTCACAAACTATCATTAAGACCGAATTGGGTTCCACATTAGGGTTTTGGGATCAATTTAGGTTTTCATTAGGGTTAGGCTTCCCAAACCCCAATTACAATATTTTAATGCTTTTTAACTCAAGAAACCCTAATTTTGATATCATAGGAATTCTTAACAAATTTGATCCAGGATGCCCTTTTTGTCCAAAAAGGTTAGATTTTACTCATTAGGTCCAATTAATCAAGTTATGGTCACCAATTTCATTAATATTATGAAAATAGGGTTTCACATATGAAATCACATTAAAGTTAGCACCTTTATGCACTTTTGAAATTTGAGATAGAATTAGGTCATGGAAGCAATTTCATTGGATTCATTGGATTTTTGTGATCAAAATCATATATTTATATGTTATATTTGGGGTATAGTTTATTTTATTATTACACAATAATTCATTTTGGGCCAATTACAACATGGAACCTCAGTGAATGACTGACGCAAAGCCCACACACTATGGGCCATGGCTGAGCCAATCACCTCGTGCCATGTTAGCAGCCCATGCCCACATGGCTTATCAAGGAAAAAAAGGAGGAAAGACCATAAGTACCCTTAACTTGATGAAGGAGATGTGGGAGTAAAGAGGACCTTTTATCTGAGGTCTTATTCTTCTCGTTCACAAGCAACTCCTTATTTGGGTCACCACATGAGTTTACTTTGAGATACTAGATTCCTGAGTGGCAAGTTAGGATGTCAATCCCTTCGCCACTCCTCACTAGACCTGAGGGCGACATCAATTGCTCGGAAGAAAACATAACAGAGAGAATGAAGAGGGGACCTCCTTGGCAGGGTAATGAGAGAGAGAGAGAGAACATGGTGATAGGTAGAAATTTGAGGTAGGGGAGCGATCTTCTAGTCACACAGAGCCTCGTAGATAGACTTGTGGTCTCGTGGGGACTACTATCCCTATATATAGTTGGTTCTTAGGAGGGCTGGCTGATGAGCAGTCTTGTGATTCAGGGAATGCTTTAATTGCTTCCCAAAGTAGGAGAAGCCAAGGATGGATAGGCTCAAATCTTTTTCCAATTTCAATGAGATGATTTTTAGGTCCTCATATGAATCGAAGAGGGAGAGAAGTGTGAAAAGAGGAATTGGCAACATTGTACCCAATTTCCGTCTTAGTCAAAGGAAGTAGATGGTCTACTTGCCCTTGGATCACAATCCTAGGGTGTACACCTTTATTAGAGAGCCACCCTTTTTTCCTAATACAAATGAAATTGTGACATTTAAATGCATTATATTCATAACTCTCTCTCCTTTTAACCAATTGATCTCAAATTTTAAAACAAGGTTTTTAATACTTAATTCTCGGTGTGGGAAATATTTGGGGCCACCATTGTGTGAGTTGGTAATCTACTCCCAAGCCCCCTCGACATTGGATGGTAGGTCACCCACCTCCGCATGGGCCCAGACATCATGAGCGGATAAGCGGTGCACCCAATGGAGGCTTGAAGTTTCCCAACTGGTCGACTCTGGAGAGCTTCCAACACCCCTCTCTACACTCAGACAGAAGCTACACACGAGGAGGGGGGATGAAACCTGAGATGTTGATCCTCAAGAGGGTGGCCGAGATCTCACAGTGCCAACCCTTTCCCAAGTGGTGAGTCACACACAACGTTGGCTAGGTGTGTCATAGTTGTATAGGTAGTCTGCGATGACCAGTGACTTATCGTCACACTTTGGTGATCGGTTAGGATGGAGAGCAGTGGGGGATCTCATGTAGACGCCCTTGAAACAATAGGAAGTGATAGAGGGTGGCCCACGAGTAGTGCCCGACCAGGGCCCAGGTGCATTGAGGCTAGCCAATGGGTCTCCAATCTACAACTCCAGTTGATCATTAAATGAAATGGTAACGCACCCCCTTTCTCCTAAGTTTCTGATGCACGTTCCAAAAATGATATCTCCTAATTCCTTGGGCCAATCTTGGCATATTATATATGATTTTTTATCCTTTTGACGAGATCTATCCAATGACACTATTTTAGAACCTAGTTCTTCTTTGTTTTCTTCTAATATCTAAATATATGTGCTTTAGATGTCTTTTATGATGGATTATGCTTTTGAATTCATGATATTGATCCTTCATTCCCCCAAAAGTTGGATGTTAGCCTTATATCAATAACTTGAACGACCTTATTCATCAGGATTTGAGCTTTATACATCCTTGCACCCTCAAATGATCTAATGTTGCATGATTGACCTAAAATGGGCTTTTAATGTTAAATACTACTTCTTTAATACTAAATGTTGTTGAATGCGCCCCACATCCTCATGCTTGACCTAATTCAATAAATTTTGATGCATGTTTAACTAAGATTTGAACTTGTTCGTGCATGTACCCTACTTTGACTTAACAATGACATTGAACCTCCAAACATGCTTTATATGGATACACTTATGATGAATCTCAATCGTTGATCCTATGTGGGCCTTTGATGTCCAAGATGATCATGTGGACTCAAAATCAGTAATCTTACATGCTTTATAACCCCAAATGCCATGTTGATCATTCTTGTGCCCTTATGTGACTAAATGCTCGAATCATGAGTTGAAATCTGATCTAGTATTCATGTTGATAACTAAATCCCCAACCTTGTATGAATCCTGCTCTAATGATATCCATGCTAATTTATGAATTCAAATCAGTATCTTGATGATGCTTATGACACCTGACTCAAGTAGAATCCATCTATACTCTAATAATGACAATCTTGCATGATAACGACTAGTTTGACAATATTGAAACTGATGTTTCTTAATCATACTTGAACCTCATGTTTGTTCTACTAAGGCCATGCAACCCTGATGTTATGATCCCTATCTTAGTTGTGATGTGTCACCCTAGGTTCTAGTATAACCCATGACATACTAAGTTGCTTGATAATAATTGTGCATGACCTAGTTGAGATATTAAAATCAATGAGGAATGGTACCTAGATCTAGGTGACACATCCTATCACCGTGATTATAATTAATGAACATAATCTTATGGATGTTAATCCTATTGTACTTATTTATAATCTTAGGATTACTTGATGACTCAATTTCCAAGATCCAGTCAAGTTGCTAGTTATGGTTTTTTAATCAATGGTTAATCTTGTACTCTACTCGCAAGGTACATTTTCCTCTTGACCCTAGTATGTTATTGGCTTGGTTGTATGTATCCTTGTATGAGTGTGCTCTAGGTAATTACTTGTTTGAGATACTTGTTCCCTATGATTAGTACATTCATTTTTCTTGAAATATTTTGAACAAACCTTGAACATAATTGAACTTATCCATTATACAAACCCCGTGTACCTACTTGTATTCTCAGGTAAGGTCATAAGGTTGGGTGCCTTACTCGAGATGTCAAGATAAGGCAGACCATGTCGATAAAAGGTTTGGCTAATCCTAATCCCCCTTACAGACCCTTCCAATGGGAATTTGGTCAATGGCCATAATATGTTGTTGAGTATAATGGAAATATGCTTAAAACACACCCTGTATAAAAGAATGTCGTTAATTGTTTCACGCCTTGTTTCTACTTCTTTCTTATATGATGCTTGTAGACAAGAAACTTTTATATTACTCTTAACTACTTTCATGCCTTTTCATATTGTACTTAATGCTATGGCATTAATATTTTTGTTTATCAAATTTGTAGTTACAAAATGAAGATCTGCTTCACTCAAGACTCTAATCTTTGTATTCCAATACAAATGGGTATACTTGAATCTAGAAATGGGTAGATATCTCCTATCTCCATGTTTACTATCTTGTTATCTCTTACCTTGTTCTTTTTTGTGGTTTTATTCATGTATATGTTATGTGATCCATTTTAGGGATGGGCGCCCAGGTCCACTCACCTTTGGTTGTGTAGCCATTAGGAGTGTAGACTCAGGGTAAAAAATAGTCCCATGACAACAGATCTTGATTTGTAGTATTCAGGATGCTTTTCTAAGTCCTTCATGGAGAAGTTCCCAAACATATTCTAACTAACTATAAAGTAGGTATGTCATTCCCAATAAGTAGTATGTCATTTACATACAATATGAGGAATCTAATTATGCTTCCACTAACCTTCTTGTAAACACAAAGTTCATAATCATTTTAGATAAATCAAAAGTATTTGACCGCCTCATTAAAATGAAGGTTCTATGTTTGAGATGCTTCTTCAATCCATAGATTGACCTGTGAATCTTACAAACTTTTGTGGCTTCATTTGGAGTGATAAAACCTTTGATTGTATCATGTGCACATCCTGAAGGAGATTCCCAATAAGAAATGTAGTTTTATATCCACTTTCTAGTTCACAGTGATGATAAATTGCAATAGTAATCATGATCCTAATGGGTTTAACCATGGAAATTGATAAAAAAAGTTTCATCATAGTCAATAGTTTGAATTTGATTGAAACCTATTACAACCAATCAGCCTTTATAAGTTTGTACATTACCATCCATGTCAATCTTTCTTCTTAATGAACCATTTGCACCCTATAAGTTTTACCTCTTTAGGTAGATCCACCAAGGTTTAGACCTTGTTGGTATACATGGAGTCCATCTCAGATCTTAAGGCTTCAAGCCATTTCTTAGAATCTGGTCCCTTAATAGCCTCATTGTAGGTTATTGGTTCATTATCACAATGACCAACACCTAATCCTGTTGAGTCACAAGAAATCCAAATATCTCTATATCAAGATGGGTTGTACTAGATGATAACACCCATTTTATGGCTTCTAGAGCATATATTTTATTATCAAAATAGCCTTCAAACCTAACTTCCTCTTCGTTTTATTTATTTATCGTGAAGAAATTATGTCCACTATGCTCCTAACAATATTTCCCATCTTTTGCAGGGCTTTTCCTATTCCTCCACAAGAAAAGAAGCACCAATGAGCCCTTCAGGCCCATCAGCAACAAAGTTTCCATCCCGGTCCAGTAGCTCGTGAGTCCGACGCACCCTCTTCCCCGTCACAGTCACCACCCGCTATGATGGCAACCCAACGTGGGTGTGTCATTCAGGAGTCCATGTCCGTTGTAGCTCTCTACCTGATATGGTGACTAACTCATCACTATTCATAAACAGATGAGGTCATTACCCGACATGGCCACCCCTCAGCGTCGTAGCACGACAAGGCTCCAACCTGCCATAGTTGTACACGATATGCTCGCTGCCCGGCACGCTCATGGCCTGACACGTGTGACGGGAGATAACCATATCCCCCCTGAAGTCTCGAGAATGGATCCACAAATGAAAGACACATGGGCAAATAAAATCCATGAACTCCCACCAACTTGTTGCCTATAAATAGCAGTACAAGCCTACGATGGGACGGGTCGGACCCTGCTAGAGCTAGCCCCCAGAGTAAAGGATCTAGTGTGTCGAGTCCCAAGGAGCCTATCGGGCGATAACTAGGTGAGCACACCCCCATCCCGAGAGGGATGGGAGGATTTCACTTAGAGACAGTTTCGGTAGCAGCAAACAACACGATATGATCCTCAAGGACACTTCAAGAATGTCGGGTTCCTATCTGGGCTTCAAACTGAGATGACTTGCCCACCTATACCCAACAAGAGGAATACGAGAGCCTTAAGATAATGTTAACCCGATATATATCCTAACCCAACTAAGTATCGAACCCGATACGGTCTATACCCATCAAGGTTGCAGCCTGACACAGCTAGCAGCCCGGCATGACCATATTGGGTTGGGGTCCTATCCGGATACGACCTTTATCCATCATGATCCATGGCCCGACATGGTCAAGGACCCGACACGGTCGTATCCCGATATGGCCCTCACCCGGTACCAGGTTAGCATTATCTTAGGTGTATGTTGTTGTGTACTTTGATCTCCTAAATCAAGGAGACCGATACTTATATTCCCTTTATAGCATTTACTTTCATTTTAATTACAGTATTGTAGCTAAACAATTATGTTTCTTTGATTATTGGAATCTGTGGAGTTTATCTCATATCATTCTATGTATGGATTTATTTTGTTGGATGATTTCTTCTTGGTGTATGAGTTCTAGTTTCTTCTTTTTGATTCACACTTTTGACTAGCTATGGAATTGTGTTTCTTGTTTTGACTCCTTCGAGAGAAGGACATTGTAAAATTCTAGAGCTTGGTCTGATTCAGGTGTACGAGAGTACCCAGAACCAGAGTTGCACCCAGTTTATCCTTCTGTAAGAGCCCACGCCTAGTACCTTTGAGAGAAGGAACTTAGTGCATGACTCATTGGCGTTTTCTTTGAGAGAAGAGGTCGCAGGATGTAGGCAGCTGCTATTTGTTATGATTAAGTTCTCATTCTTCGTGTTATGCTCTGAAGATAGTTTTATCTCCTTGATTTCCTTTATACAAACTATTGTAAGAACTGCTAAAACCCAAAATACCCAAAGCTTTAATCTTTCTGGTAACTCCCCTTGGAGATAGGTTTTAATTTAATTCTTTGTGATTCTTTTGCTACAAAAGCCCTAATCCTTCAAATTTTCAGTGTGCTTAGACAAGTAAAATTGGAGTTCCGAAGCACTATTCTCCTAGTCCATGTGTTCGACCCCGAACTACTTCGACCTTGTGCTAGTTGCAGGAGTCTTAAACATTTAGGTATTATAAATTACTAAAGTCTGATGACCTAGACATGTCTCCATTTTTGGACCCACGTTTAAGCCTTATCACTAGACCTTCAAGGTTCTTGTGTTATAGGAAGAACTTGAGATTGCACAACAATCAATGATTACTCTTATTCCTTATCAACCTACATAGGTTCATTGTTATCTTGTTGGTCGCAACTTCTTTGAGTTCTATTTTACTCCTGTTGGTTCCTTTGGAAAAAAAAATTTGAGAAATACAATAGTTCTGATAAAAAACACTTTGTTTCCATATTGAATATAGAATTAATATCTCTTGGTTTCCTTAGGATGTCCAACAAAATGATATTTGTCAAATTTTGGTCCAAACTTTCTAGAAAATTGTTTCATGACATAAGCTTTGCATTTCCAAATCTTTGTAAAATATTGATTAGGAATTTTCCAATCCATACCTCATATGGAGACATTTTAATTGATTTAGAAGGCATGTAGTTAAGTGTAAACATTGTGGTTTCTAGAGCATATGTCTTGAAGGAAGTTGGAAGAACAACATTACTCATCATAGATCATACCTTGTCCAATAGCACGAGATTCCTTCTTTCTAAAACGTCATGTTGTTGTGGGCTCCATTGTAATAAGATACCATAGTGTCTTAGAAGGGCCTCAATCTCTTGGCTTAAGTATTTAACACCTCAATTTGATTAAATTACTTTAATACTCTAACCAAGTTGAGTTTGTACTTCTTTCATGAATTACTTGAACTTTTGAATGGATTCTGACTTGGTATTCATTAAATATACATAGCCATACCTATTACAGTCATCAGTAAATGTGACAAAGTATTAATAACCACCTTTGGTATTTATGCTAAAAGATCCACATACATCAGTATGTATGAGTCCTATAAGTCAATTTCCCTTTCACTATTTCCCATAAAGGGTGATTTCTTCATCTTTCCTATTAAGAAAAAAATTTACATGTCTCAATTGATACAAAATAAATGACTTTATATATCCATGTTTATGGAGTCTAGAAATGCACTCCTCATTTATGTTAATTCCACTGATAATTTTTTTTGACACACTGAATTTGAGCTTCTTAGTTTGTATGTTATAGACATTTGTCTCAAGATCTAATTAATAAAGACCATAATACATAGGGACACTTCCATAAAAGATAGCATCTTTAGAAATATAACATCAACCATTCTTGATATGATCTTTAAAACCATTCTTATCTAAACATGAAACATAAGTGATGTTCCTATTAATGGCAGGTACATAATAAAGCTCTCTAACTCTATTCCAAGCCCACCTGCACAGATAAATAGTAGGTGCCTACAATAGTGGCAACAAATCTTACTCCATTTAAAACCATAGTTCCATCTCATCATTCTTCATAAGTCTACTTCTTTTCATATCCTGCATATGTGAACATATGTGAGATCTACATTTGGTATCTAATACCAATGTTAAAGATGTCGATAAGTTTATTTCCATAAGTTATATACCTGAGTGTGATATCTCTATCTTCTGCTTCTTTTTCTTTAGCTCCTCTTGGTAGAGACAATAATTTCTCTTTTATGATGTCCAGCCTGGTGTCAGTGGTGACAACTGCCTTCTTTACCCACTCCTCCTTTTACCTTAAGTGTAGAGGACTTAGACTCTTGGCTATCCTTAAACCATTCTTGGCTTTTCCTTTACCCTTAGACTCTCATTTTCCTTTGCTGACCATCAATACATAATTCATAGTCTCTTTCATTTAACCTTCAACTATTCTCAACATGCCAAGTAGCTCTAAAAGTGGTTTAAAAAGTGTTCATGTTGTATTTCATTAGAAATTATTTATATGAGTTCAAAAAAGAGTATAGGATCACATCCATGGCCAAATCTTGGCCTAACATAAATCTCAATATAGCTAGACCTTCCACCTACCAAATTAACTTGAGAACATGGGGTCCGACTGGACCACCTTCCACTATTTAGCACTTAAATAATTCCTTAGAGCCATCATACCTTTCTTTCCTTATTTTTTTCTTGGTATATATTCTTGTATGTGTTGTCATCTTAACAAATACCATGTTTGCATGTTGCTTCTAAATCTCATGATTCATTGAGCATAACATAAGGTACTTGATGTTCTCGTTGTCGTTGGAATATTTCTTATAAGCTTCCATATCCACTCTAGTTGCACTCGGATCTGGTTCATTTTATAGTGGTGTATCTTAGACATAAAACTTTTTCTCACATGTGAGAACAATTCTCAAAACCCTAGACTAGTTATGGAAGTTTTTTTCCATTAATTTTTTCCTTCTCTAGGACCAATCATAGAGAAAGGTTGTTGTTTTTGGCTGCCATTTGATCTATAAGAAGTATACATATTAGTTACTATTTGATTTTAAAAGATTTTACCAATGTTAATTTGGTATTTAATTAAATATCACTCCCACTATTTTATTTCAAATTAATATCCATCATTATCAATTTAGAAGATGTGCATCGTACAATCTTCCAGTAAGACTAGATCTAGATTTCATCAAATCAAGAGTCAATTTTGGTTAATTGCCCAGAACTTGACTATTTAGATAGGCAAACATGTGGAAATTTCATCTAATACAACTCTTGATAGATGGATACAATACTCTTTTTTTAACCATGTATATGCCTCTAGGTGTTTAATCATATTAATGTCACCTAGTTAAGTTTGACCCAAAGTTCCATCATAATAGAGCATGCACCCTACTTTGGCAGACCCATATGTTTATTCTCAAGCTTTGCATGCCATCACTTTGTTGATCAAGGTTTACACGTGTTTTACACATTGGAAAATATCTTACATTTAATCATTTATTTGAGGGGGTTTATATATATACATATACATACCAAACATCACATACTTATAATATGTATCATATACACATTATATCCTCAATCCACAATCACATTATACAAGCGTAAAACATTGGTTATGGCCATACTAATGTAATATGAAGCCACAAATGATTATTGTCCACCTAAGGTCCTTTGCACCATATGCATCATCAACTTGTGAACATGCATTTGTGTTGCATTGCATCAACGGCTCCATGGACGCTCCTTGGATCTTCATGGTTGCCTCATCACACAAAGCTCTCCAAAGCTATTTCTATTCCTATCTAATATTTACATGATATGTAGAAACCTTGAGTTACAATTGAGGGGAGTAAGAAGGAATATCAAATCATTGCTAAAATTCTGGTCGCTTGATTGAAGATGGTAATTCCCTATCTCATCTCTACAAATCAAGGATCCTTTGTAATAGGAAGAAGTATTAGTGATTGTGCTCTACTGGTCGGGGAATTCCTGCTGGACTACAATGTCATGAGAGGAAGTAGGAAGGCTTAATCAAAATTGGATGTTTCCAAAGCCTATGACAGTGTTAGATGGGAGAAATTGTGGTGGAGTATGGAAAAAATGTGGTTCAGTGAGCAATGGATTTGCTGGATGAAGTAGTGTCGACACTAACAAGCTTTTCTATTCTAGTTATAGGCACTTCTGTAGGTTTGTTTAGAGGAGGTAATGGTTTGCGGAAAGGAGACCCCTATCACCTCTCTTCTTTCTAGTTGTTATGGAGTACTTTACACAAAAGATGTAGCAATCTGAGATAGGAAAGGAGATCAAGCCCTACATAGTCCATAACACAAAGGTGATGACTCATTTGATTTTTGCAAATGATGTGTTAGTCTTTGTTGGAGCTAAGAAACATTCTCTAATAAATCTTTAAAATTTACTAGGGAGGTTTGGAGAGCATATGAGGTTGTGTGTGAATGCAAGTAAAACACATATTTTCCTATCCAAGAATTGCTACCAGATAGAAGACAAACTAGTAGATGCAATGGGCGTGGAGAGGGGGAGCTTCCCAAATAAATACCTTGGTTTCCCTTTAGCTGAAGATAATCTACAGGTCAAGGACTTTGTTGAATGCATATATAGAGTAGAGGAAATGGTTAACATGTGGCTGACACAGAAGACTTCCATGGCGGAACAAGAAACATTGATAAAGGTTGTTGTTGAAGGGCTTCTTATTTTCTGGGTACAATAAGGGGAGATCCGTTATTCAGTCTTAGACAGAATGGAGATGAAGATAGAAAACTTTCTGTGGGAAAGTGGACACCATCCTATGAGATATGCAAGAGTGACACTTCTAAAAGATGAAGGAGGTCTGAATCTAAAAGCACCTAAAGATAGAGAAAAATGGGGGACAATGCAGAGAATAATCATCTATCAAGAAGGAACATCAATCTAGGGGAAATGGATGAGGGAGAGATATCCAAGAGGACTATACTTCAAACCAAAAACAAGAGAAGGATACTCACGCACCACCAACATCATGATAGAAACATGGAAGCAAGTTAGACACTTGTTCGATGTCTAGGATATAGGTAGTTGGAGACTTAAAGATCCAAAGTCATGTCTGTGGGAGATAACACAGTCCAGGGGTACAAGGGACATGCATGGGGAACAGATTTGGACTGGTTTGTACATGCCAAAATGGAGTATGTGTGTATAAAATTCTACATAATGTTCTTACTACACTTGACAGGATAAAGGGATGAAACTACGATGTTATCACTATATGCTTACTATACAAGGACGTTGAAGAATCACATATTCATGTTGTGGGTGAATTCACTTTCACAAGAGAGATTTGAGACACGCTATGCAAGAATTTTAAAGTACAAATTCATCTTGTGGGCGACCCAAGAAGGATGCTGACAAAGAGTGACAACAATAATAAGAAGAAGCTCTTATTTGTTGCTCTATGCTACCATATTTGGGAGGAACGGAATACCAGGAAATACCAAGGTGATGCAGAAAATGCTATGAGTATTGTTGCAAAAATATGTAAATGTGTTAAACATAAGTTGCACATTAGTTAGATGAGTGAGTTATAGACTTGTTTTTGCGTTGTATCGCATTGGGCTTACATGTAACTCTTGACCTCCCATTTTTTAGGAGGAAGTTAGAATATATTTACCTAATTCTAATACATACATACATACATACTTACTTACTTACTTACTAATGTCTCTCTTAATCCCATACATACTTACACAGATACATACATACAACATACACACACCTACATCCTAACGTTTGGCTTTGGCGATTAGCAAGGTGATGCCCGATGACATGGGGGAAATGTTATAGGGATCCACCTCTGATTTCCACACTATCGCAACCCCACTCTCATCGCCCACTGGTTCCACCAAGAACCCTAGACAAGAGCCTCACACGGATGAGAAAGGAAATAGAGGAGAAGAAGTCCAGTTGAGGAAGGAATGGACACAGGTGATTCACGAGAAAAGTAATGTGGGAAAGGAATAGGTCTTCCCGATGCCCAAAATATAGGAAGGAAGAGTCCTCATTGATCTTGATGCTGAAGAATTTGATCAAATGGAAAAACATATGGGAGTATACAATTTTAGTATACATGATGGGGAAATGACCATGTTTCCCCCACTTGCAGGCATGGATTAGAAGATAGCGGCATCCCAAGGGTGAATTTGAACTGATATTCATGGATGGGGGCATCTTATTGGTGAGATTCTCCAATGAAGATGATAAGAAGGTTGTCCTTGAAGCTAGACCTCGCTGATTTGATTGCCAATTGGTGGTGGAAAAACCCTACAAACATGGTGACAAGTTGCGCAAGGATCTGGTAGCCACCTTTCTTACATGGATTGAGATTCCCTCGATCGGCCACACATGGATGAGGAGGGAAGTTGGGATGACTGATATTGGGGTCAGGCATGTGTTACACATTGATGAGAAGTCATTGAACAAGGCCAAATAGGCAGTGCGCGTCCTGGCGAGTGTTGAGGCAGAGAAGTAACTGTCGGACACGGTGTGGCTGGAGGTGAAAGGAAGAGAAGAGATATCGATGAAGATCGTCTACGAGCACCTCCCTCCCAAGTTCCATAGATGTCAAGCCTTCAAACATGGTGATGTTAGCTATGACAGGAAGAAGGAGGAGCAACCCAAGGCACCTATTAGGTGTGGAAGAAGGTAATGGCCAAGAACAAGAAGGGGGCTGATGGATCTGTTTCAAGGTAGGATGCACTGATCAACCTGAGCAAGGACCCTAGTTCATATGCTAACAAGCAGTAGGAGAAAGAAGGTGAGGATCAAGCAAGGCCAGCAAAGAATGATTATCAGGCAAGTAGGAACTCAGAAAAGAAGGATGATCATGAACATGAAGAGGGTGAGTTTACATCATCCTCAAAGAAGAAAAGCACGAGGAAGGTAGGCATTCCCAATTCTAGGGGTGTTGGATCCATACAAGACAACACAAACATATTTGAGGCTTTGAGTGACTCAGATAAGGAGGAAGAACTCCTTGTCAACCGGGAGGAGAAGGAGGATCTGAGGAGGAATAACAAGAAGGATCCCCAGAGGCATACCCGGGCACAAAACAAAACATGTTAATATGTCCATATTGCTATGGAATATTAAAGGGGGTGTGATAGATACAAGAAGAAGAAGATATGAGACTGGATAGATTCTAGTGGGACCTCAGTGGTGGCACTGGTTGAATCTAAGATAAGGATGTAGAATAAACAAAGAATTAGAAACATGTTTCCATAAGGATGGGAACATGTGTCTGGTCTGAAGCATTAGAGTTAGTAAGGGTGTTGGCGTGGAAACCTAATGCATGGTCGGTAACTATGAAGATGATGGTATACTAGCATACTATAGCGGAATATAGGAACATAACATGTCTATTTATGTGCTTGACTGTAGTATATGCTCATAATGATGTGAAAAGGAGACAGAAGCTCTAGCGGGATTTGGTTGTACTTTCCAGACAGATGACAATTCCCTAGATGGTTATTGGAGACTTCAACAATATCAAATTACAAGGGGAAAAGAGAGGAGGGAGGCTAGTGTTGAATACAATGATTGATACTTTAAATAGGGCTACTGATAAGGCTGAGTTGACTGAGCTTCCTATGATGAGGTGGCCCGAGCTTCAGCCAGACTCCACCTCATCCATATTCTCGAATATCCATCCGTATAGATATCTTCGTCTCGTGATTTTGTGGTCAGCCATAACATCCTTGACTGAGTTTCATGCGACGTTGCAACCTCCCAACCTCATGACCTTCTCACTCTGGAGGTGAGGGTTTTAGGGCTTCCTCACCTAGCCTGCCAAACGCCTATTTAACCCCTCCACAAGCTCCGGCGTTCCCCCTTTACTCATTATCCTGCATCAATTACCAACACAACCACCCTGAGCACCGCAACCATTTTCACCTCCTATCTGTCACTGCACCACCTTAGCAGAACTTCCACAGACCTCTCCTCATCAATTACACTTTTCCATCAAGTCCACCCCAACCCAGTGGTGCTTTTCGGTCAACCCCCGACATCTCAAACACCATGCACACCTAAAGCCTCTAGCACGTCGATGACCTTCACCACCCCTGCGAAGGAAGGGGACTCCAGGGGGAGACTGAGGGTGGGACCTTGATGCCTGGACGTGGTGAGGTCCATCAAAGTCAACCATGCTAATATCATCATGATCTCCTTGCTCCATGAGACAGGCCCTCACCAGAGCTTGATTCAACTGCTCGGGCTAGCAGCGAGAAAGAAGAAGCAGAGCAAGAGATGAGAGACCGAGTTGGACCAATAGACATTCACCACATCAGCTAGAGGATTCATGGGCCAGCACTCTAACTCAGTGATCTGCGGACTATCTTGCAAATCCTTGGATCAATGAGAGCCTTCGATCCATTCGGATCCGGCCGTTGATCAAGGTACTTTTCTTTTCCTTATTTACCTTAATCAATAGAAAAATGATTATCTTAAGAAAATCATAGAAAATGCTAGGAATGTCATATTATAGTGAACATATATACCATTTTCATCAGAAAAATGTGAACTATCTAAAAAATATATAATCAGGACCTAGATCCGATCCCTTTTTAGAAAATATGGCCTACAGGCCCTAATGCCCTTTTAATATATATATTTTGTGTAATAATAGTCATCCTTGATTTAGATCTGCCTTGTGGACATCCTAAACCCTAATTGGGGTCATGATCATTATGTTACTCGAAATCCAAATCAAAGAGGGATATTTGATTCAATAGCTGTGAAAAACCCTAATTTCTAGTTTCCCCTCTTCATGTGTATAGTTATTACAACATTATGTCAAAACCCTGACTATTAAATGACACTAAATGACTTTGAACGACCTTGATCCTTAGAATCCAACTTTGACCTCTCAAACTATATGTATCTTAAAGAGATATCCCTAATGATCTAACCCATAATGGAAACCCTAATTATGAAAACTTCTTCTTTGGATAGAATAGGTATCCTCAACTAAATGAGACTTTAATATGAGGATTGGATCTTGTGACTTCAAAAATTAGATAATAGTCGTAGATAATCCCTGATCTAAACATGAGAATATGAAATAATAATATCTAAAGAACCAACCTTAGTCAGGGGTCATATGGACCAATAGTAACAAGTATACCCTTGATTTTCTTTCAGGGTGATCTACTCTCTCTCTTGCTCGAGACTTGTGGAAATTCAAATCTGAGATCAAAGGTACGTGGATATAATCATATGACTAGTTTTATTGGATGTTAATTATAAGTATATGCTTATATGTATTTGAATACATTATTGGATGTATATCTATGTGTATTGCCTTTTCTGCTTGAACATTAAAGAACATTAAAGGAATGAAAAATGAAACATAGTTATTGATGGTGTTCATTCATCTCCCTATTAGAGAGGGAAAGCATTAATGTTGACTAGAACCTCCCTATAGTACATGGTATACAGGGAGATCCCTAGAGTACATGGTACACGGGGAAGGGCCCACTAATATATGTGATTATGTGCTAAGTCCACCATAGCAATGCATATTCATTTGAAATGTGATTAATAACTTTAGATTACCCGATCTTCTACCATTAAATAATGTTTCTTTCACTCTCTTATTTTTCAAAAAAAATCAGTATGCCACCATAGTATAGCTTTTAATTCCTCGTACCAACTTTTGTTGATGTTTTTGTTTCTCGTATTTTGTAGGTACAAGGAACATATGATGTACTTCAAAGTACCAGAACCAAATAAATAATGCATACGGAGGATAGATAGGTAGATAGTTTTTATTCTTCTAGATGTTGTAATAGGATGTTCTAAATCCTATAATAATAATAGTTTCCTTCCTTATAGAACTATTCATTCTTCCTTCTCATAGATTAAGTATGTGATGACTTCATTTATTCTCAATGAATGAAATGTTTGTGTGGCTATCTATTGATGATGTGAACATTGATCTTGGTGTTTATCTAATTTTAGTTGACTATCTTAATTTCTTGTATTTTCCCTTCTAACCTCTATATATATAAGTGTACGCATATATGTGGATGTCACTAAGGAAAGTATATAGAAATTGGGGTCATCACAGTTGGTATCAGAGCCAAGGTTCACACATCATAGTCACATAACCTTCATTCACCCTATTATGAGTATAGGGTAGTCCTTGAGTTAGGGATGTGAATGGTTGAGGTGACTAGGATAGCATCTTCCATGGGTCTGGCTAAAGTCTCTGAGCCACTTTGCTTGGCAATCACGAGGTGACCTATATGGCAGTGTAAGTCTACCTGGCTGATATCCTAAATGTCCCCTACTTTTTTGGCATACCTTAATTAGGATCATTCTCATCTATAGACATTCCCTCTCATCTTTTCTATAGGAAAAAAATTTCCCTCTTATCTCCATTTTTAATAGTTCCCCCTTACCTTTATGATATAAGGTTAGTAAAGAGTCTCTCTATTTATAAAGTCTTAAGGACTGACTGATAAGGATTTTAGGGTATCCTCCACAAATCATAACATTAAGAACATTAATAATTAATAAAGGAGAATAATGAAATACTATGTGATAAAAAAATAATGAAAATAATTGTTGAGTGATTAATCTAATATGTAAACCTAATTTCAGGAGGCCTCCTAAGTCTCGCAACTCAAAGGCCTCTGAGGAATTTTCCTCTAAGAAGAGGAAAGAGCCTGAAACCTCTGAAGTACCTGATACCGATATCACGACCAAGGAAAGGTGGGAGGAACATAAGAAAATCCTTCTAGACTTTATGGAAACCCTTGCCACAAAAGGAACCCCTGAACCTAGCTCCTCTAGGAAAAAGGAGGTGACGGTGATAGATTTCATCAAACTCAACCCTAATACCTTCTGGGGGGAAGATTAGCCTGAGGTCATGGATAAGGTTGAGGCTTGGATCCTCTCCATGGAGAATTGCTTTCGTACCCTAGAAGTACCCACTAAGAAGAAGGTCAAGTTCGCCACCCATCTGCTTAAGGGAGGGGCAAAAATATGGTGGGAGAAATATGGAGGGAATACGGGAGAAGAAATAGATAATATGGGGTGGGAAGCCTTCAAATACCTCTTCACTGATCATTTTATGTCCATAGCTGAGAGGAAGAGGAAGGAGAAGATGTACATGGATCTTAAGCAGGGCAGCCTTTCAGTTGTGGACTACACCCAGAAGTTTAGACTTCTAGAATGTTATGCACCTATCCGAACTGAAGATTGCCTCATAGAGCACTATGCTGACTGCCTTTCTGCCCACCTGAAAACCTTAGTCATATCCTTCCATACCAGAAGCATAGATGAAGCCCTAGACATGGCCTTCAAGTAGGAGAGAGAGCAGGGCATGTAGAAACCTTCCAGCATGGGGTACTTAGGGTTAACCACTACTGAGGAGGATACGTCTAGGAAGTTCAATCTTGGCCATAACAATAAGGGATCAGGGAAACAGGAGGTTCAAGAAAGGGAGGATAGAAAAGCCACCAGAACCAGCCGAGGATGAATCATCCCAAGTGCAAGACTTGTGGGCATTTTCATGGTGGGGTATGCCGCCATACCAAGACGGTCTTCTATAACTGCAAGAAGGAGGGCCATTTCTTCACCAAGTGCCCCACTCCCTTCGTCTTTGGAAATCTTGCAACAGGTGCTCCACAGCCTCAGGGACACTGCAATGGCAGGGTATTTTCAGTGAATGCATAAGAGGCCAAGGACAATCCCAACCAGCTTTGTGAAGGTAACCTAAATTCTTTTCATAATTTAATATATTGTTCAAGCCTACAAATTATTCATAACTCAATTATAATGTGTAGGCATTGTATTATTAAATGGCCATCCTATTAAGGCTTTATTGGACTCTGGATCTACAAATATGTTTATTACTCAAACTCTGTCATCTATATTACATTTTCACATAATGGACTTGGGATATATTATGGATGTGTCTACTCCTAGTAGAAAAATACTCACAACCCTACAGAAAACTGATGTCGTCTCTCTTAAATTCGAAAATCATGATATGCCCTTTGAATTCATTTTCTTAACTATGGAATACTTTGATATTATACTTGGCATGGACTGGCTATACACATACCATGCTCACATCAATTGTAGAAACAAGATGGTAGTCCTCTCTCAACCTCATTCTTGTCCTGTGAAAATCCCTAGGGGAAGCAGATTCTATAATAATATTATAATCTCCTCTCCTAAAGATAAAAAAAAACTCATTTCTCAAGGATGTAAAGTCTTCCTCACATTAGTCTCAGAGACCAGTCCTAGTAGCGGGGATGTAGAAAGTCTAGAGGTGGTACGTGACTTCCCTGACGTATTTCCAGAGGAGCTTCCTGGGCTGCCTCCAAATAGATACATTGAGTTCTCCATAGATCTTCTTCCTGGAACCAATCCGATTTCTAGGGCACCGTATAGGATGCCTCCTGTTGAGCTTATGGAGTTGAAGAAATATTTGCAAGAACATCTCAACAAAGGTTTCATTCATCCTAGTGTTTCCCCCTGGGGTGCTCCTATTCTTTTTGTCAAAAAGAAAAATGGCTCTATGTGTATGTGTATTGACTACTGCATGTTGAACCAAGCTACTATTAAAAATAAGTATCATCTCCCTTGTATTGATGACCTATTTGATCAACTTTGTACTACTAAAGTTTTCTCAAAGATTGATCTTTGTTCTGGCTACCATCAACTTAAAATCAAGGACTCTGATATTTCTAAAACTGCTTTTTGAACTCGTTATGGGAATTACAAATTTCTAGTGATGCCATTCGGGTTGACCAACACACCAGGCATATTTATGAACCTAATGAACAAAGTTTTCCAACCTTTCCTTGATGCATTTGTGGTCGTCTTCATTGATGATATCTTGATCTATTCTGATTCTATGAAAAAACATCGGGAACACTTATGAGCAGTTCTTGACATTCTTCGAACCCAGAAATTTTATGGCAAGCTTTCAAAATGTGAATTCTGGATTGATAAAGTCATGTTTCTTGGACATGTCATTTCTGGAGGTAACATATCTGTTGATCCCGCCAAATTCTCTACTGTACTTGATTGGCAACCTCCTCGCAATCCTTTTGAAATCCATAGTTTCTTGGGTCTAGCTGGATATTATCGTCGCTTTATTCTGAATTTCTCCAAAGTGGCACTTCCTCTGACTAAGCTTACTTGGAAGGATGAGCACTTCATCTGGTCAGCTGCATGTGAGTCCAATTTTGAGCAGTTAAAGCAAAAGTTGACGTCGGCTCCTATTCTTGTTCTACCCTCTGGTAACAAAGGGTTTGTGATATTCATTGATGCTTCAAGAAATGGGTTAGGATGTGCCCTGCAGCAGAATGGAAAGGTAGTGGCCTTTGCATCTAGACAGCTAAAACCCAATGAACTTAATTATCCCACCCATGATTTGGAATTAGCTGCATTCATTCATGCTCTTAAAATCTGGAGGCACTACTTGTACGTGGCAACGTTCGACATCTTCACTGACCACAAAAGCCTGAAGTACATCCTAACTCAAAAGGACTTGAATCTGCGTCAACACTGATGGATTGAATACCTAAAGGACTATGATTTCACTATTTCCCATCATCCGGGTAAGGAAAAATGTAGTCGTTGATGCCCTTAGTAGGAAAAGGGCAGTGTGTGCATCTCTATCTGTTCCTGAATGGAAGAATATGGAGGATCTAGTGGGTTGGAAGCTACAGTTTATGTCTGATCGTGTGCATGTTAATAACGTCTCCATCACGTCCAACTTTCATTTTGAACTTCTTGAGGCATAGAAGGCCATTACTGATCTTGCAAAGCTCTCCTCTCTCTTGTCGAAGCCTCAAACACATTTGTCTGTGGGTCTTGATGGTGGTCTTCGATACAAGAACTGTATGTGGGTTCTTGAGAAGTCAGCGGTAAAGACAATGATTCTCAGTGAGGCACATGAGTCAAAGTACACAGTTCATCCCAGTACGACAAAGATGTACAAAGACCTACAATGCCAGTTCTGGTAGAGGGGCATGAAGCATGCTATTGCCAACTTCGTATCCAGGTGTCTGACATGCCAAAGAATCAAGGTTGAGCATCAGAGACCAGGCAGTCTACTACAACCCCTTGAGATTATGGAATGGAAATGGGAACACATCACCATGGACTTCATGGTGGGATTACCTAGGACCAGGAAGGGATACGACGTTGCATGGGTCATAGTGGATCGTCTCACCAAGTCAGCTCATTTTCTCCCTGTAAAGGCTACTACAAAAGTTTCTGAGTTGGCCAACCTCTACATACGGGAGATAATACGTCTGCATGGAGTTCCAGCGTCTATTATCTCGGACAGGGACCCGAAGTTCACCTCAAATATGTGGAAGTAGGTTCAAGAGGAATTGGGCACCAAACTAAACTTCAGTATAGCCTACCATCCGCAGACAGACGGGCAGTCAGAACGCACAGTATAAATTCTTGAGAACCTTCTGTGAGCTTGTGTACTTGATTGGGAAGGCTCATGGGACCATTACCTATCTTTAGCTGAGTTCGCATATAATAATAGCTATCAGGTGAGTATTGGGATGCCTCCCTATGAAACTTTATATGGGCATCACCGCAGGTCTGCACTACACTGGGATGACGTTGGAGAGCATACTTTGAAAAAATCTGAGGAGATGCATCTATATACCGACAAGGTTGCACTGATCAGGCAGAGAATGAAGCAAGAACAGGATAGGCAGAAATCTTATGCAGATGCTCACAGGCAGGAACGTCAGTTCAAGGAAGGTGATCACACCTTTCTAAAGATCCAACCTATCTGAGCTTTGGCAAAGAACAAAGGAAAGCTTAGTCCTCATTATGTTGGACCATTTGAGGTTCTAGAAAGGGTTGGTGAATGTGCCTATCAACTTGCTTTGCCACCTCAGTATAGTGTCATGCATAATGTTGTTTCATGTATCTAATCTGAAACCTTGTGTTAAAGACTAGGGATGGCAAAAAGTGACCACCCATGTCCATAACATTATACCCAAGCCGCTCCGTTAAAATTTTATAGCAACGGACTTCCGCACCATTTAAATGGGTGTCCTAGATGGGAAAGAATGGGTTCCCATGGTCATTCATATGTCATCCATCCCGTTCCAATCCATGCAATCGTTTATATTATTACAGTACAAAAAATTGCACTCAAGCCCCTATATTTTATACATTAACTCGGAAATAATTAATTTGGTCTGTGAATCATAGAACAGACCCTGTATTTAGCATATTAATCTCAAAGAACATCCGTTTGGCCTAAAAAAATCAAACTTGCACAATTGATCGCACATTTAACGCAAAAATTATAGCACATACCCTCTACTTACCATATTAGCCTAAAAAAAGATTGATTTTGCACAGAAAATTATTCATGCCAAGCCATAAGATGCTTCTAGTCAAATGAATTTGAGCATTGCAAACATTGATTTTGCACAATTTAACTATTCAGATTTTGTTGCATAATTCCATACAACTCAAACATTTCTCCATGTTCAAAAAACTCAAACTAAATGATGTTCAACTTCAAAAAAGTACACTACTGGTGACAATAAACTGGTAACTCAAACTCCATTGATCCACATTCAGACAACTCAAATTACAAACATTGATCCACGTTCAGACAGTTCAAAGTAACTTGAGTTCAACCTCCATTTCATATTCACACAGACAGCCACTCCTCCTTGTATATTCCACCTAAAACAGATCAATAAGATGAAAACAACAAGTCAAAAAGACAATAAAATATAGCCTTCAAAATATACACTTAAGAAAACAACACTTGAAGGTCATATTAAACAAAGTCATTTCCAACTTTCCTAGATTAGAGTATGGAATTCATGCGAACATCGAGTGCATTTCTAAAACATGACACATGTATAAAAGCATAACAAAAGAATGAATCAGTTTACCTTGAACAACAAAGTCATCTTCCCAACATGCTTGTAGCATATTATATATATATATATATATATATATATATATATATATATATATATATATATATATATATATATATATATATATATGGGCCAAGGTGGATGAGGTAAAGGTGGGCTTGTTAGCTTGGGAGAAGGTGTGACTATAAGGATTATGTAGAATCTTAGAATCTGCTGGAATGCTATGATGCTACAAATACCTAAGGCGTTTGATCATGAAATCATTGTGAGAGATAGACAAAAACCAAAGGCAACACCTCAGGGAGATAATGAGGTATGAAGCCACAGAAAGAAAAAAATAAAGAGAGAGCAGGTGAGATGATGTAGGCGGCCGGCAAACCCTCTGACGGTGACTTTGTCATTCCAAGATAAAATGCCAGGGTAGCCAGAAGGGGGGTAAGGAATCGTTTACCTTTTTTTGCATCCTACAGAGCTCACACGGAGATCTCGAGGCACATTTTTTGTCCTTCACCTCAGATGGGGTAACAGCAGCAGTAGGCTCACTCAATCACTCAGAAGCACTGGAACAGCCGGTGAGGATACGATTTATCTCTTCTGCCGGTGATCAGGGTGATAATATGATCTCTGCTGGTGCAATCGGGCTGGAAACGTGATATCTGCTGACGACGATCGAATTGGAAACACGATCTCTTGCGTCTGATGCTTGCTATCTATGGATGATGAAGATCCAGCTGGAAGCACGGTGCAGCAGTGACGGCTCGAGTAGGGTTTCTCATGGTGTCGTGTGTCGTAGACTCACAGCGTGAGGATTGGGAATTTGGGATTTCGGTATGTGACTCGTGGTGCGAAATAGTCACTCGAATACATTGTGGATATATTAATCACCAGAACCAAAAATCCATCTCGATGATGGATACACGTATTTAGTGGGCTGGACTGGGGTGGGTTGGACTGGGTGATGGTATATGGTATTTATTTGCCATCCCTATTAAAGACCCCAGTCACATTCTGAATCATGAGCCTCTGTAGTTGAAGGATGATCTCTCATATGTTGAGTCCCCAGTCAGAATTCTCAACTTTAAGTCAAAGGAGCTTCGCAATAATCAATGTATAGAGATGGTGAAAGTTCTCTGAAGCCACCATGATGAGACTGATGCCACCAGGGAGCTAAAGACTGAGGTCGAGAAGAAATATCCACATCTTTTTTAGAATGCTTGAATTTTGGGGACAAAATTCTTAAAAGGAGGGGAGAATGTGATAGAGTGAGTTTTTCTATATATTTTCTCTCTCCTACAATTTTGATTATTCCAATTATGCCCTCGACCATCCCTCACACTAAATTGACTAAATGACCCACCATTTTCACATTATACAAAACTCTAAGTGTCACACAAAGGTGAACTATAAGTATAAACATACTAGTAAATAACCATGTTTAACTTTTGAATTTGAACTCCAGTTTTATACCATCACCATTTGATAATGTCATGTAGCCCTCCCAAAAATTTTGATTCATTTGGAGTAACCAATTGGGAAATATGGGCAATTACATTTAGGTATATATTCCATTCATTTTGGACCTTATGACCTAAGTTTTGTATTAATTGATCAAGCAAATGATGTCACACATTTAGCTTCCCATCGGGCCTTATATGGGTCGTTGGATGAAGTGAGTTGCGGATCAAGGCAGATCCGATGACTCTGACTTTGTCCCCTACCTCCTACAAAGGACGGGGAGATAGGAGGCATCCTGAGCTTCAGCCAGACTCCACCTCACCCATATTCTTGAATATCCATCTGTATAGATATCTTCGTCTCACGATTTCGTGGTCAGCCATACCATCCTTGACCGAGTTTCATGCGACGTTGCAACCTCCCAACCTCCTGACCTTCTCACTCTGGCGGTGGGGGTTTTAGGGCTTCCTCGCCTAGCCTGTCAAACGCCTATTTAACCCCTCCACAAGCTCCGCCATTCCCCCTTTACTCATTTTCCTACATCAATTGACAGTACAACCACCCTGAGCACCGCCACCATTTCCACCTCCTCTATGTCACTACACCACCTCGGTGACACCTCTACAGACCTCTCCTCATCAATTACTCTTTTCCATCAAGTCCACCCCAACCCAAGGGTGCTTCGCGGTCAACCCCCGACATCTCAAACACCCTAGACACCTAAAGCCTCCAGCACGCCGATGACCTTCACCACCCCCGCGATGGAAGGGGACTCCAGGGGGAGACTGAGGGTGGGACCTTAACGCCTGGACACGGCGAGGTCCATCGAAGTCGACCGCACCAATACTTCACCGCGATCTCCTTTCTCCACGAGACAGGCCCTCGCTAGAGCTTGATTCAGCTGCTCGGGCTAGCAGAGAGAAAGAAGAAGCAGAGCAAGAGATGAGAGACCGAGTTGGACCAATAGACATTTACCACATCAGCTAGAGGAGTCGTGGGCCAGCACTCCAACTCATCGATCCGTGGACTATCTTGCAAATCCTTGGATCAATGAGCGTCGTCGATCCAGTCGGATCCGGCCATTGATCCAGGTACTTTTCTTTTCCTTATTTACCTTAATCAATAGAAAATTGAGTATCTTAAGAAAATCATAGAAAATGCTAGGAATGTCAGATTATAGTCAACCTATATACCATTTTCATTAGAAAAATACGAAATATCTAAATAAAATATAGTCAGGACCTAGATCTAATCCCTTTTCAGAAAATATGGCCTATAAACCCTAATGCCCTTTTAATATATATATTTTGTGTAATACTAGTCATCCTTGATTTAGATTGCCTTGTGGACATCCTAAACCCTAATTGGGGTCCTGATCATCATGTTACTCAAAACCCTAATCAAAGAGGGATATTTGATTCAATACTTGTGAAAAACCCTAATTTCTAGTTTCCCCTCTTCATGTGTATACTTATTACAACATTATGTCAAAACCCTAACTATTAAATGACACTAAATGACTTTGAACGACCCTGATCCTTAGAATACAACTCTAACCTCTCGAACTATATGTATCCTAAAGAGATATCTGTAATGATCTAACCCATAATGGAAAGCCTAATTATGAAAACTTCTTCTTTGGATCGAATAGGTATCCTCAACTAAATAATACTTTAATATGAGGATCGGATCTTGTGACTCCAAAAATTAGATAATAGTCATGGATAATCCTTGATCTAAACATGAGAATATGAAATAATCATATCTAAAGAACCAACCTTAGTCAGGGGTCTTATGGAACTATAGTAACAAGTATACCCTTGATTTTCTTTCAGGGTGATCTACTCTCTCTCTCTCTCTCTCTTGCTCTAGACTTGTAGAAATTCAAATCTGAGATCAAAGGTACGTGGATATAAGTATATGACTAGTTTTGTTGGATGTTAATTATAAGTATATGCTTGCATGTATTTGAATACATTGCTAGATGTATATCGATGTGTATTACTTTTTCCGCTTGAACATCAAAGAACATTAAAGGAATGAAAAATGAAATTTAGTTACTGATGGTGCTCATTAATCTCCCTATTAGAGAGGGAAATCATTAATGTTGACTAGCACCGCCCTAGAGTACATGGTATACAGGGAGATCCCTAGAGTACATGGTACACGAGGAAGGGCCCACTAATATATGTGATTATGTGCTAAGTCCACCATAGTAATGCATATTCATTTGAAATGTGATTAATAACTTTAGATTACCTGATCTTCCTCCATTAAAAATTGTTTCTTTCTCTCTCTTATTTTTCAAATATTTTCAATATGCCGCATAGTATAGCTTTTAATTCCCCATACCAACTTTTGTTGATGTTTTTGTTTCTCGTATTTTCTAGGTACAAGGAACATATGATGTACTTCAAAGTACCAGAAGGAAATAAATAATGGATATGGAGGATAGATAGCTAGATAGTATTTATTCTTCTAGATGTTGTAATAGGATGTTCTAAATCCTATGTAATAATAATAATTTCCTTCCTTATAGAACTATTCATTCTTCCTTCTCAAAGATTAAGTATGTGATGACTTGATTTATTATCAATGAATGAAATGTTTGTGTGGTTGTCTATTGATGATGTGAACAATGATTTTGGCATTTCTCTGATTTTAGTTGACTATCTTAATTTCTTGTATTTTCCCTTCTGACATTTATAAATATGAGTGCACACATATATGTGGATGTCACTAAGGAAAGTATATAGAAATTGGGGTCATCACAGAAACCCAATGTTTACTTTTTCAAAAACGTTAGTGAATACCAAAATTATGATAAAGAAGTGGGCCAAAGAAGAAGTAAATTTCCCAAATCTGATTTCAGAAGCAAAGCATGAATGCAGAGAGGTGAGAAGGTTGCTCCTTTTGGACCCACTCAATAAGGGTCTGATTAGGAGATATGAAGAGCTATAGAAGATGCTTGATGATCTCAAGAAAGCAGAGGAAAAATTCTACTAGAAAAGAAGTAGGGAGAAGTGAATGGAGGATGGTGATAGGAACACAAAGCTATACCACCTAGAAATAAAAACGAGAGAAGCAAGTAACATAATATCAAAACGTATATATGTAGAAGGAAAGGTGGTCAATAAATAGGAGGATCTGGAAGACAAAGCCATTCATTTTTACATCACACTTTACAAAAAAAATTTTGAAGTGGCAGTGGAGGAAGAGGAGATGGAATGAAATACCATGATCACAAATACACATAATAATATTCTTATAAGGAAGGGAAATGAACAGGAGATCAAGGAATCTCTCTGGAATATTAGCTGTAACAAGTCACCAGGATTACATGGGTTCAATGCTTTCTTCTATAGAAAAGCATGGAATATGATCAAGGAAAACTTAGTTAAGATAGGTTAACCATGCTTTCCTAGTTCCTATGCCGAAAAAGAAGGTGACTACATCCCTAGCCAATTTTAGATCCATAGCTTGTTGCTTTGTCCAGTATAAAATCATAGCAAAAATTTTGGCATCAAGATTGAAGTTAGTCCTTCCATTTTTTTTATTTTTTAGATCCAAGGAGCTCTCATTGTAGAGAGGAGCATCAGTGACTGTGTACTACTGGCTGGTGAGTTCTTGCATGATTATGATGTTATGAGGGGAAGTAAGAAAGCTTGCCTAGAAATAGATGTATCCAAGGCATATGACGGTGTTAGATAGAATAAACTTTGATGGATTATGCAGCAAATGGGGTTCTCTAAATAGTGGATCAACTGGAGGAAATAGTGTGTAGGAACTATGAGATTATCTATTTTGGTGAATAGTAACAGTAGGTATGTATATGGGGAGCAATGGACTGTGGCAAGGGGATCTTGTATCTCCACTACTCTTCACAATTCTCATGGAATATTTCACTCAGAAGATGAAACAGGCTGAAGAAGAGAAGATCATCAAGGCATACACAATGCATGGAATGAAGGTAATGAGTCACTTAACATTTTTTTATGATGTCCTGGTCTTTACAGAATCCAAACTCAGAATGATGGAGGATTTGAATACCCTACTTAGGAGCTTCAGAGAACAAACTTGGTTGTGCATAAATGCTAATAAGACCAATATTTTTTCTATAAAAATTGCTATCAGAATGAGGAAAGACTGTAGAAGGCCATGGGTGTGGAGATTGGTAAGCTTCCCACCAAATATTTGGGGTTCCCATTTGCTGGAGGAAGCTTATAGATGAAAGATTTTGCTGAATGAATTGATAAATTTGATGAGATGATCAACAGATGCCATCACAAAGGATGTCTGTGGCGGGAAGAGTTACACTCACTAAGGCTACAATTGAAGGACTTCTAATTTTTGGGAAAACAAGGTGACATACTGGGGGCAGTGCTTGACAGAATGGAAATGAAGATTAAAAACTTCGTATGGGCAAGTGATTACCACCCATTAAGATATGCAAGGTTGACTCTACCCAAAAAAGAAGGAGGCTGAATTTAAAAACTCCCAGGGACATAGCTGGAGGGGGACTTTGAGGAGAATAATTGTCTACCAAGATAGGAGCTCAGTATGGAGAAAGTGGATGAGAGAAAGATATCCACCTGGGCTGGATTTTTAGCCAAAGATGAGGGAAGGATACTCACACACCATCAACATCATGAAGGATCTGTGATAGCAAGTGAAGCATTTATTTGAACCCCATACTACTGGTGATTGGAGGAGAATAAATTCGAGGATGGATTTGTGGAAGGTGACAAGAACAAGAGATAGAAAAGACCCAGTGATAGAAAATATATGGCTTGGTAAACATGTGCCAAAATGGATTATGTATCTTTAAAAATTTATAAGGTATGTTGGACACTCTTGATAAGATACACAAGTGGAATGAAGATCTCCCCAACATTTTATTTTGTGTAATGAGGAGGAGGAGTCTCATAAACACTGACACGAATTTACCGTGCGTAGAAACGCAAGTGTACGCATCAATGTAATATAGGCCTTTGTGAGGCCCGAGTCGAACTCAGGGATACGTGAAATTGTCGGAGACTCCTACTAACTACTCGCGATCAAATAGAGCGATTTAATAGTTGAGAGTTGTTGTTAAAATTGAAAGAAAATAAAAATAAAATAAAATAAAGCAATCGATTAAATGTTTGGTTTAATCAATTCAAAATGAGATCTTTAGGATTGCGGTTTCACCGCGGGTTTTCATTATATTAAATTCTATGCACTCACTCAAATTTATCTCTCTATCCGGGTAGTGGCCTGAAATCAGAATTGCCCACTGTCGTGGTACAATTCACTACCTATGTCTAGGTCGGTTCCACCGTCGTAGTAACCTATACCCTAAACTAGGTGCATTAAAAACGATATCTCGGTGTCCACCATTAACCTTACACCACCTTGTTCAAGGGATTTGTCAATTAATGTAAATTTCGTCTCTTTTCAACCATTAATTCTTCTTTCAAAGTAATTAAGGGCATTAGATTATTATTATGGTGATCAAGCATAACAATATAATTGAGAAAATGAAATTATAGTACGGATTTAAGAGATAAAATATGAATTTCATATGAATTCCCGGGCTACTCCCGGTCCTAAAGACAAAGGGGATTAGCCCCGCATGTTCATCTCAGAGCAAAACGTGGAGTAGAAAAAGGGAAATATGGAGAAAAACGTGATTGAGTAGTGAAACCCCTGAACGGAGAAGATCCAAGCAATCCTTGGCGTAGAAAACGCGTTCTCCCGCCTTTCGATGGTGGAAATCGTCTTCTTCGGCGTCCGGATTGGCTGGGGCGTGCTTCTGGGCTCCGTTCTTCTCTCCACACCTTCTCGGGATGTGTGTCGTGACTAATGATGTGATCCTCCCCTTTGGCCGTCATCATTAGGTATATTTCCCAAGTTAGGTCGCCAATTAATCACAGCCATCGGATTAAGATCAATCTGAAGAAAACTCATATCTGACGGTGTCGATACCATTGACGTGGGTTGATGGTATCGACCTAGCGTGATATCGGCAGTTCTTCTTTTCTTTTGACTTTGTGCCTGATGTCATCTCGATACCATTGACGCGGGTCAATGGTATCGACATTCATAGGCGACGGTTTTGTCCTTTTACCGTCACTGTAGCTCCACTAGTCGATAGTATCGACATATGTGTCAATAGTATCGACTCACTTCTCGCCAGCAACCTGATGGTCTCTCGATACCATCGACATCCCTGTCGATAGTATCGACTTTCTTCTGGTCCTTGCGGCTGGCAACCTGTGGTCTGGTCGATGGTATCGACCACTGTCGATGGTATCGATAGTAGCAGATACTTGTTTTTCCTGAAATTAACACATGAAACCACATAAATCTACACATAACATATTCTCTTGATAAATAATACTCAAAATGCTGAAATAAGGGAAATTTGACATAGAGAAGTAGCATAGACCAAAGTAGATGAATTATGCAACATTAACCATGAAAATTACTAATAAATGCATAAAACACATATCAAACAAGTCTATAAATGCGACTCAAAATCATCGCATCAAACACCTTTTTGGCTGATGCAAGTTCATAAAAGAAATCTGGACTAAGATATGCAAAGAATTCTAAATGCAAATCTCTTTGGAGGAGGATACAAAGAAGATGATTACCTACTATGGTAAAGAGTACAAGAAGAGACTTTTGTTTGTTGCACTTTGCTTTCATATATGGAGTGAAAGGAATGATTAATGACATGGACGTACAACCAAAAGTATAAGTAGTATTGCTACAAAAATATGTAAATGTATAGAACGCAAACGAAACATTAGATAGATGTGTAAGTTGTTATGTTTTTGTGATGTAGCGTGGGGCTATATGTAAGTCTTTGACATCTTATATTTTTAGGATGGAGTCAAAATATATTTACTTAATTCTAATGCATACATACATACAAATACACACACACACAGACACACACACACACACACACACACACACACACACACACATATATATATATATATATATATATATATATATATATATATATATATATATATATATATATATATATATATATATATCACTCTACCTCAAGAAAGGATTCAATGAAGGAGTCACCATTTATCACATGGCATGATGGACATTGTTCTTTTGTCAGTGCAATCAGATTGGATCTGAAGCAGAATAGATGTTCTAATGGAATCGCTTGAATACTTCTCTCAGCCCTGATAGTAGATTCAATTTCCATCAGGGACTCCAAGCATGGAAGTTGAGAGACTCCCTAATCAACTAAAGGAAAAGCCTTGCATATAGTATAGCACACACACACACACAGGTATATATATATATATATGTGTGTGTGTGTGTGTGTGTGTGTGTTGTGTGTGTGTGTGTGTGTGTGTGTGTGTGTGTGGATGTTCATTCAATACCCGTGCGGGTAGCCTAGATTTTTGCTACCCGTCAGTTGTGAATGTAATTATATGGCAAAAAAAGTAACTGGAAGGACCAAAAAGTAACTATGTTTATAAAAAAGTAACTATATGAATAAAAGTAAAATTGTGAAGAATACACAGGAAATATATATGTAATTGTATTTTGAAATCTACTGTTGCAAATGGAACTATTTATGCATGAAAAGTAACAGTTTGCAAGGTAAAGTAACCCTCCACATGTTGAAAGTAAGAAATTTGAAAAAAAAAGTAACAAAAATAGGGGGAGGGTAGCTACCTGCATGGGTATTAAAGATGAGCCATATATATATATATATATATATATATATATATATATATATATATATATATATATATATATATATATATATATATGGGTATTAAAGATGAGCCATATATATATATATATATATGGGCCCATCTTTATTTCCCACGCGGGTAGCTACCCGCCAACCCTTCCGACCACTTTTTTTTTTAAAAAAAAATTCGTTATTGTAGAGGACTATTTTGTCTAGCTCTCCAAAAAATTTGAGCCAAAAATAATATCATTTGCCCCTCCAAAATAAAAAAAACCCGTCCTTATATATATCTGCTGTATATTTTGTACAAAGTTACTTTTTTGGCCAGCAGAGTTACTTTTTTGACACCATAGTTACTTTTTTTTACAGCAGAGTTACTTTCTTAGCTAGGAGAGTTACCTTTTTTGGCTGCAGGGTAGCAAAAATCCATGCTACCCGCGCGGGCAATGAATAAACACCCTATATATATATATATATATATATATATATATATATAAGGTATATCTTCGCTACCCATGCAGGTAACTAAGATTCACTACCCGTGCATCAATTTTGTAATAGGAAGGCATGCATTTGTAATGAGACGGTCCAAATTGTAATAGACATACTGATTTTGTAAATACAGCGTGATGTTTGTATTCTCCGTCTGGAAATAGTAAAATATATATTTATGACTGTAACAATGTTGGAATGAAAAACGAGTCTTTGTATTACAAAATGAGCTTGTCTATTACAATTTGGATTGTCTCATTACAAATGAATGCCTTCCTATTACAAAACTGATGCACGGGTAGTGAATCTTAGTTACCCACACGGGTAGAGAAGATATAACCATATATATATATATATATATATATATATATATATATATATATATATATATATATATATATATATATATATATATATATATATATATATATATATATATATATCACTCTACCTCAACATGTCCATTGTTCTTTTATCAGTGCAATCAGATTGGATCTAAGGCAGAATGGATGCTCTGATGGAACCGCCCAAATACTACTCTCAGTCCTGATAGTAGAGTCAATTTCCATCAGGGACTCCAAGCATGGAAGTTGAGAGACTCCCTAATTAGCTAAAGGAAAAGCCTTGCATATGGTATAGTGTGCACACACACACACACACACACACACACACACACACACATATATATATATATATATATATATATATATATATAATATCACTTATTTTTTCATACGGGACAATCCTCAGGAAACATTGCAACTTATGTTGACTTAACATGATTTGAATATTTATATTTTATCATTCACATCACATGTAATAAAACAAGTGACATAAAATCAAACCCCTTCATATCGATTGTAAACCTTGACATACCATAGATTTATGTTGATCTGATACCACTATAGAGATTCATGGAGGCAACAAACAGAGTGGAAGCAACACAAATTTAAATGATGTTCACATTTACACGAGCATATCTCGTCAATAATAGTACTTTAGAAGGAAGATTGTGAGATATACATCGCTAGGAAGTAGATCTGATGGCGTTGCTCATGAAGAATATAAGAAGAAAAAATGTTGATGATGTTCTTCAAATGCAATCAGTAAAGTCTTTGCATCTCTATATTGTTTATGTCGATGAGAGGAACTCAATATCATACTCTAGATAGGAAGGAGCAACTTTTATATTGGCAACATACTAGTATTTCTTAAATTCTCCTTCTCTCTCCATTCCTTGGGTAATGACGGCTAGTCCAAAGGTGTATCCAAATCTGTGGCCATCATGCCCCTATTATAGGAAAGGAAGGGAAGCATGGTTTCCTAATAAACCCTGGGAATGAAAAGACAACTACCAATTTTTAGGAGTCTGCTTGTAGACAGCCAGTTGAACAACTGGAGGGGTCGGGTTGCTTTTCAATGTCACATCCAAGACTTCCGACCAAGCGACTGGATCGGGTTATAACATACTAGATCTAAATCAACTATTTCACCAATCCACTCCAGTCGACGACTGGGCCAGCCATTTAACCTATGGCTTGGTCTAGTCTAGTTAGGTGACTGGGTTAGCTAGTCAACTGATGGGGTGGATCTCGACCTGGTCAATAAATTGGACCTTCCAGTTGATCGATTGATCTATCCAATTAAGTGACTGAACTTTCTAGTATTCCGTCTGGGCTTCTAGTCAATCCATTATTGATTCAATTGATTTCCTAAACCTTTTAGTTACCAATTAAGCATATGCCAATTATCATACTCATCGTCCCTATGCATCCTATGTGTGTGACCCTATATGCTCCAAATTATGTTGGTAGTGATATCTATAAGTATATTATGATCTTAGACAATGATCAATATCTATCAAGACTTTGTTTCTATCCAAGTAATTGAAGAAATTGGAGAACAACTTCAACATAGTACCATGAAAAATGTTATTGTGATCATATAGCCCCTTTATCTCCAATATCCAGATTGTATCCGAGGCATGGAAACATCATTCTCTTAAAATTCAATCTTTGTTTCTTGATATAGAGTCTATGATTTGAGATATGTATGAGATCAATATCATATATTATCTCACATGATCATGGCCATGCATTTCATAGTCTCACTCATCAAGTGGTTGAGACACCAATCCAAATGGAGGGACAATTTTCGTGTACATCACCCACAATTATCCACATGTGTCACGCTCCTTCATGCATTCACCACTTGGCTCATAGGGTATAACTCAGTTGGTAGAGCTTCGATCTTGCAATTGGGTTGTTATGATTACATTTTGGATGTCTATTTGTCCAGGTTGTAGTGATAATATCTTGTACTCGAAGTGGCTCACTTTTTAGAAGTAATGGTGAAGAGGACAAAAACATTCCACAGAAAGACTCAATCGAGTACAAGATGGGATGTGAAGAACATAGAGGACATAGAATGGGTAATTGGTTGTATCTAGTATGAATTGTACATGGATGATAGTTAGAGTTGGATACTCTCCTAGGGTTCCTTCATCTGGGATCCCTGGGGAAGAGGGTCAAATTGGCCCTGGCAGATAGCTTGATGTGCTATCTCCTCTCAACCTTTTGAGCTAAACTGGTATGGGTTCTCAATCAAAAAATTTATAGAATTTAACTTATAATTGATATAACATAAATTCTAAATTCACAATTCAATTGTGATTATGATTACTCATTTGATATATCGGTATGCATACATACATATTCTATTATGTTTATGTGGTGATACCTTCCTTTCTGCAATTTTATTTCTATAGAAATATTCATGTTACCAACAAAATCCAACTAACCCCATTTGTTAGATCAACTCCCATTGAGTCTCTGAACATGTCATTTTTTAATTATTTTGAGATTGTTTTTCTATATAAATAGAGATAGAAAATCCTTTCATAATTTCCTTTTCAAAATGAAATATAGAATTCTATAAATATAGAATTTTGTTAGTAAATATAAAACAAACCCGTGTTTTTTGTAAAGAATGATTTTGCTTAGAATGACCAATTTATAATTCTAGATTTGTTTGAATTTTAAAGTTTTCACTTAGTAGCTTTCCACACCAAGGCTCAATGTGATCAAGTCCATATCATCTACCAATTTCGACATATCACCCCTTATTTGAGACAGAGATTTCATTCTATTTGTGATCCCACCAACATGTCCTTTATATATTTTTTTAAATTCCTAAAATCTTTGAATTATTTAATTAATCAAATATATTTATTTATATGGTATATAAATATATAGTATATATAATAATGGTCCATCTCAACCCTTGTGTTTTGAGGAAATAACCTTTTTCTCCACCATGGAGGCCATCTTATCTTATTCTTATGGCCTTCACCTCCTCCCTTCCTCCCCCTCAACCCGCTTTCTATAGGGTCTAAATCAATAAATTATTTCATTTTTGCCTATGTCCAAGTGCGAGCCCTTCTTTTCTGTCAGCTTTTCTCTGCTTGGTCCTTCATCAATTTTATTTGCTATTGTTATGATTTTCACCCCTTCCTTATCAAGGGCTCCATACATCTTCATTTTTTAGTGGTGGGGTTTTCCCTCCTTTGAAAAAGGCTGCCATTTTCTAATGCACCCAAGCAATGCATGTATGACAATCCTTATTCAAGGACACATTGAGTAGTAATAAAATATATCAAACAATATGTGATCAATGTAGTGACTTTAGGTCTATGAACCTCCATCACCACTATCATATAGGGATATGTTTCTGAAAACTGTACATGCCTTCCATGTATCATACTCAAGTTGAATCTGTCCAATACACACTACAAAAAAAACATGATTTGACAACAATTATTCTAATTACATATATGATATATATAGTTAAAAGCTCTTACAACTACAACATATAGACATGTAAATAAAATAAATGTAGCTAATATAATTGGTTGAAAATAACTACACTCACTCTCTCTATATATTAAACATAGTAATATAAATGTATCTATTTACACATTAATTATTAATTAAGTCCCTTGAAATAATACACAATGCCAAGTACTTTCACCCTGTCTTTTTCAAATGAAATTTTCATTTCAATCTTGCACGTCTTGTTTCGTCTCACACCTCCTATTCCAGCCTCCAATTGTTCCCTCTTGTTTGATCTTCTCCCTCTATATGTCCTCCAATTGCACCCTCTCCCTTGAGATTTTCCCTCTGTGTACTACCCTAGTCAGTCTCCCAACTGCATCGTGCATCCAATAGTCGAGCAGTTCTTCAAACTCTGGGATAATCTGCCAGGCCCACATCAGGGGTTTCTCCACCCAACAATTTAGCCTAGCAGCCTATTGAGGGCTCACATGCAATCCTTGTAGATGTAGGGGTTCTTGGTGAGGTTTCTTTTTAGTGTTGCCTTTCAGAAGCGTGAGGGCACAACAAGGGCTCTTCGTTCCAGCCGACTTTGTCCGATAGCTTCCTGAGATCTTGCTTGGAACTCTTCTTATCTATTACTCATCCAAACAGCCTGGTGTTCTATTAATTACAAGGCCTATTTTGTCCATTATCTTGTAGCCAACTATTATTCTCCTTGTGCAATGTACTTTCTCACTATCATCCTCTCGACCAGGTGTATATTTTATTTCTCGTACATTTACTTTTAAATGCACTGAACCTTTTACCTTTTCCACCTTCCTCTTCACATTTATCAAAGATAGAATAATGAGAAAAAAGGTCCTTGACACCAACTGTTGATCACTCAAGACTTGGAAGTAATGTGGGAGATCATGTATAACCACCTCAAACCTAAGCCACAACCCCTCCATGTAGAAGTTGTTCATTAATAAGAAATGGATCCCCCACAAATTTAGGGAAAGCATCGAATGGCTTTGCTATTGGAATCTCCCAAACCATCATTATTTCTATTGCGTGCAATCTCTTTCTAGCCATACAAATGGGAAATCATATCACATGGATATTCATTTTATTTTTTGTACATACCAAAGAGACTTTCTATTACAGTTTGAACTAGCATTTTTACATTCCCTAACTTCTTCTAAGAATGTTTTAGATACATATTTATCCCGATCCCAACATTGACTACACAACTTAAGCTGGCTTGCAACATACAGTAAAGTCTCTTAATTTCTAGCACATAATGTTGTCTTCTCAATAGAGAAGGCAAATTGAACCAATTTTGCATGGAAGACATCTAAGGAAAATCATCTAATTCTTTTATGTGCAGAATAGATCCTAGACAAGGTGCAAAATCTTGGATATTTGGAGTACGAACAACAATAGGATTAGCTCATCCAACAAGCATATGTTGGCTAATGTTATTGTAACGACTGCCACTAAACTGACAACCAAATCATTACTAATTATGCGGAATAATCATAAGAAGCGGATTAGCAAAATCACTAAAAATTTAAAACCATTTAGCAAAGAGATCCATTTCCTGGAAAACTCTTAATGAAAGAACCAAATCTTTATATACATACACTGTACCATCTCATCTCGAGGATAACATATAACAGTTGCTTTGTCAAAACATATATTGAAGCAACATAAAACCTCAAGGCATACAAGCCAAAATCTCATACTATTCATAAAACCATCACGTACTAAATCTGAGGACCTGAGAGTACAGAGATGACACATAGGACTTCTATCTACAAGACATGACAGACAGTACACTCAACCTGAGCTATTACTGTTGTCCCTATTGTTGTTGTCCTTCCTCTATAGAACAGTCTCTACCTCCTCGTGCACGTCCATCTAAAACTTGTGGATCCCACGGGGTGAGACAATTGTCCCAGCGAGAGATATAACTCTCCCCCCAACAATGTTATTATCATAGGTAAATAGAATTAAATTGAGCAGAGGTTCTTTTATATTTCTAGACAAGGTTAATCACTATGGATAAGCAGATTAGAACATTCTCATCTCTTAAATCATTGTAATTGTCTATGATAGAGCAGTAAATCATCAATTCACTTTATAAGGAATATGAAGAACATGTGTATCATTTACCCATCATATTATGCCAACATCTCAAGCTTATCCTGTGATAATAGTATCATGTTATGATATCCACGAATCATTCTCATTTCTAACTATTGGCCTCAGCCAATTTGCTAATCAGATATTGGATTATAACGATCTTGTAAGAGTTTAGCCAGGTATTGGACTCTGCCAATCCTGATAGAGTTCAGCCAGGTAATGGATTATACCAATCCTGAGATCACAGCCAGGTATTGGACTCTGCCAATCCTGATAGAGTTCAGCCAGGTATTGGATTGTACCAATCCTGAGATCATAGAGTTCATCCAGGTATTGGATTGTACTAATCCTGAGATCACAACCAGGTATTAGATTGTACCAATCCTGAGATCATAGAGTTCAACCAGGTATTGGATTGTAACAATCCTAAGATCATAGAGTTCATCTAGGTATTGGATTGTACCAATCTTGAGATCATAGAGGTCATCCAGGTATTGGATTGTACCAATCTTGAGATCATAGAGTTCATCCAGGTATCAGATTGTACCAATCCTGAGATCATAGCCAAGTATTGGACTATGCCAATCCTGATAGAGTTCAGCCAGGTATTGGATTACCCCAATCCTGAGATCACAGCTAGGTATTGGATTACACCAATTATGATATCACAACCATATTTCTAAGAATACCATAGTATTTGGGATACCTTTATGTTTCCCTTTCACATTCATTATGGGATATCAATCCCTTAAATTCATCATTGAATACCACATCACTTTTACTAGGCATTATACCTCCGTCGAACCATCAGATACATTCACATCCTTTATGTGATACAAGTATTCCTCATGTCTCATTTTAACATATTCAAAGCATTGTAGACCTTATTTGGCTATGACCATAATGTATGTATAACCAAGATTTCATTATTATCTTTGTAACCATTTATTATTATTATTATGTTACGGGGTTCATGTTTACCTGGTTTATTTTAAACATTACCATCTCTTACATCAATCTCTAGATCAACATCTTGTCACCTCTCACTAGGCAACAACTAATCACATGGCTTACAAGGCCATTAAACATCTTGTCACCTCTCACTAGGCAACAACTAATAGGGTTAGGGTTTACCTTTATAGACGAATAGGGTTTCAAATTCATATTATCAATCCAAATCCTAATTCATTGCTCCACACATCTAGGAGCATACATTGATATCATAAGTATTCAATCATACTTATTTATTCTCATCATTTATGCAAGAAAATTCTTTTTAAAAGTAAATCATTTAACTAAGGCAAGATTGATGATAAATAATAGCATAATTGAGTTCAAGTTATATAACGCGCCTCAAGAGCAACTTCAAAGATCCAAGCTCCAAAGATTCACGTTACCAAGGTTGTTAGTGATCTTATCAAAGGTCTAAGATTTGAGTTCCTCAGCCCTATGCACGATACCTCACCACTTGTGGCCGATATCCCTCACTTATGGCTAATATCCCTCACTTGGCCGATATCGCTTTGTAATGGGTGATATCAATTTGCTATGGGTGATACCAACGCTCTATGCACGATACTCCTTCACCCTTGAATGATATAAAGACTATATGCACGATATGTAAGAGCAAGGGGGTGATAGATTTCGAAAAATTCCACTTATGGGTGAAAGGAAGGGTATATATTCTTGAGGTTCATGAAAAAATGTGTATATGAGGTGTCATCTTTTTAAGCTACCCGGTGCCACATATCCATGCATGGTTGACACATGTCATTTCATGCACTCATATTTATCTTGATATGAAAAGCACTTGAGGATAATCTAAATATGATATTTCGGCCATTAGTTATCTTGTTTGATAAGATGTCTTATCTTTATCTTCATAAATTATGCATACCGATACAACTTTTGCAAGGAGCACCTAACTCATCATGGATTACCTCCTTGAGGTGATTAGCTCATCATGGACAAGGTGAAGAGTTCAAAAACTGATATGGGATTCCCTCTATGGATCCTTGGCCGATAGGCACTCTCATATGGACTCTACAACCCGATACAAGCTCAAATTAGGGTTTCACATACAACACTTTCTTGGTCTTTTCATCACCAAGAGTATCATACTCAAATATGATTCAAACATGGTGCCTCATTATTTATATCTCCTCTAAATGATACTAGGAGGGAGTCAGGACACTCTAGAGGTGGTAATTTGCATATCAACCCTACATTTTGGGTAAATTACAACTTGTACCGAAATTGGTACACAAGGCACTAGCATTATTCAAACAAGTTCAAACTTGGATTTTAGGCTTTCCACAAGACACCACCTTGCATCATTATATATATTATGATTCTAAAACTCATGAGTTATGTTTAACATATGACATATTGCAATATGACCCCTCATCTTGGGTAATTTGCATTTTGGTCCAAAACATGAGAACAATGCTCAAACATTATTCAAACAGGACCAAATTTGAAACATAAGTTTGTTACTTGATAACAAAACACTTTAGAGGATTATATTAAAGTTATAAGCAACTTATTTAGCCAAAACTAATAGGGTTAACTCATAACCCAGGTCAGGATCATTACAAGTTATAAACCCCTAACAAGGATTTCATCCCCGAAATCCCAGATGAAGGAAGACAATTATCATTCATGCATCATATCATCAAATCTCCACATAACATCTTGATGTCATGGAGATGCCATAGAACTTAGACCAGCACAAAGTTCTTTCATACAGGGTTATCATAGAATCTGTCATACTCAGTTGTCCTTCCCAAACTAGAGTTACATTCTGTCATTCTTTTGAGACTACAAGTCTTATCATACTTCTGTTATACAAGTCTAATCTGTTGGTTCAGCACTAACTTTCTTATGACTTGTATCAACTCTCTTGTTAGCTGCTTATTTTCTTATCATAAGAAGAAGCTACTTGTCAAAGAAGAACTTATCTTAGAGGTATCTCTAGATGTTATGTATAAGTTGCATGAACAGATCTAGATAGGGATATTCTAAGGAATTATTTTTAGCTTGATAAGATTTTCCCACAATGATTTTACAATTGTTCCTTCAATTAATACATCCTTATCGATGTCATGTTTATGCAGAGCATAAACCCCTAACATATGATGTCCATATTATCGTATGTAACCAAACCAATCTCAAAGTTGGCCTTTCTAGTTAACCAAGCATTAATCATCTTATTAGGAGTCATGTCCTCACCATATCATGCCTTTAAAACTTATTGGATACTAGAATTCCTTACCTTGGTTTTAGTTACATGTGTTAAAAACATATTACATCTTATCATTTCCATCCTCTGTTGTTATTACCAAAACCAAGCATATAATAGGACCTTTCATTCATCTAGGGACATTACTTAACACACATACTTTGTCTTAGAACTAAAATCCAAGACTAGCTGATACTTTTCAAAGTTTCCATCTAAGAGATTACTTCTAATCCATGCACATCAAGTGTCATAAGACTTACTTGATTGTCATGTCCCTGAAGGGAAATAACACAAGGAAACACAATCCTTCTTATCACCCCATCATTATTCAGGGTTATTTATTAAAGAAAAGAGATTATCACCTTCTTTGAGTATTGCATGAACTTTCAATTGTTCATGTGTCATTCAATCTTATTTCCTCTTAGGTTCCTTACCATTAGCATAGGAATTATAAAGATGATTACATGTCATCATCCTTTAGCATTATCATCATTATGATTACTAGATCTGGGTATTCGAACCCTTAGTTCACCATTGAACATTATCACCTCTCATCAGGTGACTGTTACCTCAAGGTCCTCAGACCAAGGTATTCATTATGCTAAACATTTCCTTTTGTTTATAAGTTGATCTATGATTAACTCAGATTCCTTCATATATCAATTAGAGTGTGGTAGAAATATCTGTGCCACATCTCCTACTTCCTTATGCTCTTTAGAATGTCTCAAAATGACTACTTGATCAGAGTAATCAGAAAGATAGCAATCTAACAGTTCCATACTTACCTTGCCTTCAATAGATGAATACCTGGCCAGGGTATTCAAGAACTGAAATTAGGTAGTATGCATTTGTTTTATATTATGTTTCATCTCTTTAAGTTTTACTACTTAGTATCTCAAATTTTCTCTAGGTGTTTCTTTTAGATCTCTTCCTTTCATCATGAAGAGATAAATTTCAAAACATATAAGAGAATATTAGACTGAATATAGGTTCTCATCCTTCTTATCTCTACCTCATGTCCTCATAGGACTAATTAAAGGAAGATCAACAACAACTACCATCTTATGATTATCAGATAAAATCAAGAGAAGACATATCAGAATGAAAAAGCTCTATCTGACTGTCACCCCTCACGGTCATCTAGCACTTCAGGTTGACTCAAACATAGAGTTAAGTTTTTTCATGTTGTTGCTTTTATCTTTTTACACTATTAGGTTGTAACTTTCATAAGCCCTGTCGAGTCTACCTCAGTTGTTGGGTCATTGGTGCGTCCCCGCTAGTGGTACTTTTACACCCCATGAGGTCAGAGCACACGGGATATGGGATCTTATGCTTTTGAAATTTGTAATACCTACACTAACTACCTACGTCTACTAAGACACTACGCCCACAAGCGCACGGGGTCGTGTCGTAGTATAGGTGAGGCGGCAAGTACAGGGTCGATCCACAGAGATAGAGGGGGCACTAGAGTTAGACGGTGTGAGCTATGTTCCTTTTGCGGAGCTTAGGGTTTTAGGGTTTTAAAAGGTTTGGTTGTTTGATTATGCTAATGAGCAAGTAAGAAATGCAAGATGGAAACTAAGTTATGGAAGAGAAAGCAAATTAGTAAACTACGTTAACAAACTAACTAATCAAGAGCAAGAAGAAATACACTACTCTAGCAAGGCAAGAAGCAATTAAGAACTAAACTAACCACTAGCAAGAGCAAGAGCCTAAGTTAACACTAAAGAGCAAAACTAAGCAATTAACTAGATAAGCGAAAGCGACTAAACTAGACTAGCATGAACAAGCAAACTAAGCAAGATGGGTTTTAAGCAGTTGATTAGGGTAGGTGGGCCATTTGGGGGATGTAACTTTGACATTAGTTGGGGGAGATCATTAAACATGCAAGGTTCTCATTTCATATCTAGATTACCAAACCAAACAACAAGGACAATGCCATTAGAATATACCCTATACTACTAGTAGAAGACTAGGGTTAGGTGTAATTCTAATGGGATTAACCAAATCTAGGTTTCTAGGGTAAGTGATAGTGATCAATTGAGGGTTGAGGGTAGAGATGGGAGTAGATATGAGGGTATTTGACCCCATGCCACTAGCCACTCTAGCCTTTAGAAGGCCCTAGGCAATTGCATCACTCTCACTTACACTAGCTACTTAAATCTCACACTCACTTGTAGAAGGAGGGATGTGTATGTAGGAACAAAGGGGGCTAGCTAGGGATCCACTAATTGGACCTAGGAGCCATTCCTAAGATTGCCACATACACCCCAATTCCTCCTAGAAACTAAGTATCATCAAAAACCTCAAAGCAAGCAATTCATACAAGAAGCACAAACCACATGCAATAAGATAGGAAAAGAGATAGAAGCAAGAAGTAATCATCATAGATATGAATTAAGTTCATTACAAGAAATTATCCCCCAACATGGTATCAAAGTTACATTTAAATCCCAAATAGCCCACCACAAGGGGCTTAGCTAGACATGATCAAGAAAACAAGAAAAGAAAGGGGTAGAAGAAGTAGGGACTCCATGAAGCTTGATGTAGAAGCCTCCTTCTTCACCTCCAAGCTTGCTGTAGACGTCCTCCCTCCTCCAAGGGTGCAGGGGTGCATGAAATGGTAGGGGTTTATGGATGAAAACCTAGGGAACTAGGTTTCCATGGTGGAATGAGGGTGGAAATGGTGGATGATGAGCCAAAATGCAAAGGGTTTGTACTCAAAGATCAAGGAAGGAGAATGGAGCTTGGAGTAGCTGTACGGGCATCTAACCTAGTGTTGTGGCCACCACCTATGTATATATAGGTGGTGGGGAGGCACTAGGGTAAGTGGGGGATATTTTAGGAAAAGTAGGGAAAAGTAGGGTAGGGTCGGTGGATCACCACGGCCGTGGTGTAGTGCCACAACTGTGGTGAGGGTAGTAAGGAACGGTCGTGAGGTGGTAGAACGGTCGTGGTATGGAGGGAGTGGTGAAAAAGTGAAGTATGGTGGTGGCCACGGCCATGGCGGGATGCCACAGTCGTGGTAGGTGAGAGGCACCACGACCGTATTGGGTAACACAGCTGTTTTGAAGGAGGGAGATGTGGTCGTGGCGCAGTAGCACGGGCATTTTAGTCTTCATCGGCCACGGTCGTGGTAGTGGGCCATGGTCATGGCGATCAGGGGGTGACAACCTGTAACTCTGGCCAAATAGATGCAATAATTCCCACGACCGTGGCAGGGTGCCACGGCCGTTTTCTCTTCTACTGACCACGACCGTGTTGATGGCCACGGCCGTGGTGTCTTCAATGGCCATGGTCGTGGCAGGTGGCCACGGCCGTGGGATTCTGTGGGATTTCCCTGTTAAACTTGGCACTTCATTGCTAATAAACGCACGACCGTGGCGTTGTGGCCACGGCCGTGGTGTGGCTTGCATCACTTTATTACACTTCAATCTTCGTCATTCTCATATGTCTTTGCTTGGGGACGATTCTTGACCATTAGAGGTAGGTTGAGGGAGACTTTGGGGCCTTCTTTGGGTTCCTCCATGAATGGGGGAACCCTAGAACTCCTTCTTTCTCTCTCTTCCATCTAAGCATGGTTCAAGTACCTGAAAAACAATGCAAAGAACATCCATAAGCATATTTGCAATGATAACCATATTAGGGAAAAAGACTTGTAATCTAACATGTTTAGATGCAACTTAAGTACAAAATGGCACAGGATGGAGCCCTAAAATAGGGCTACATCACCACCCCAAACTTAAAACATACTTGTCCTCAAGTATGCTCTAACTCAATCTCTCTACAAATTTTCCACAAACAAGAAATGACAAATGCAATGTAATAGATGATTATTGCTGAATGGTATCAAAGATGATTGAGTTCATGCATTTCACCTCTCTCCTCTCCTACTTTCACAATCCAATCATGAAAAGAGCACAAAGCACATGAACTTCAAATATAGCACATAGAATATACAAGTTATCCATATCTCTTTCATTAAGTTCTGGGTAAACTGTTTCATGATAGCGTTAATCAAGAATGACTAGGAGTGTTGTTTCACATTCATGCATTCAATCTTATATTTCAAATCATACCAAATGACCCATATGGCTGTGAAAAAGGGCAAAGTGAGCTAAGTTTGATGTTTCCTAGCTCAATGGGCATGAAAGTGGAAGAAAGGGTTGCGGTAAGATTTTTGGAGTGTTTTTACACACTCATCTTTTCTTTATTTGAATGCTCTTAAACATGAGCATCCTTTTATTTTGTTTTTGCCTTTCTTTTTCTTTTCTTTTCTTTCTTTCCCTTGGTGTAGATAGGGCAAATGGTGGATAGAGTGAAGTGGGGAGATAAAGATATGGCCACCCCAAACTTTTGGAGGTGGCCAAGGCTGATTATGTGCACTAGGGCATCTTTTTATGAGGTGGAGGGGTATGAAGATGGTGGAAGAAGAATCGGGTCAAAGAGGGGTCATTGGTATGATTTTCGACATAAGACATCCTGCATGAGAATTAATCCAACACTTCATCCAAGATATCACACCACATGAATGAACAAAATGAAATTGATATATCAAACAAGTAATTCCACAAACACTAAGCGTTCAAAGCTTGCTCAATTTCATAATTCAACCAATTTAATCACAATCATAAGAGAGGTGATGCACATGTAAAAAGTCAAACATTGATACCACTTAGCAACAAACAATGGTGATTCACTTGCATTAGTCAAAGGTCGTCATTTTTTACTCAAAATAGTAGAGATTGGGTCAAAACATACTTTTTAGACAAGAAATCTCAAATTTGGGAAAAATTGGCCAAAATGGTGCCAATTTGAACTAAATCACATCTAATCTTACTTTAGGGGAATTTAAAGCATAAAGCATAAAAATGCAAGAAGTCAACTACATGCCATGCAAAGATGCAATGAACAAAGAGTAACAATCAAACCGAACTATATGGCAAGGTGAAACAAAATGACAAAATGAGAGACAGAGTGGTGCATACTGCCCTACCCACCCCAAACTTTAGAATCATGCTATCCTCAGCATGAAACTATGGCTTAGGAGAGATAGGGGAAGTGTCATGGCTGCGGTGGCTGGTCTGGCATCTGCGGAGGATCTGGAGGAGGAGCTAAGGATGGAGCTGATCCTGATGGGGGATGCTGGTAATAGTGCCCCCAGTAGTCGTCCTGGGGTGGAGGGTAAGTCTGTGGATACCCAGCTAAACCACCCCAAAAATCCGCACTCCATTCGGGGTTTCTTGCTTCCTGGGCGTGGTGATATTGATACAAGTGGTTGATCTGATAGTGCATCTACTGCTGATCATACCACATGTGTTGTTGGGCAAGCTGCATGTCACCTTGGGTCTTCTGAATATTCTCAAGGTGTCCTGGATGGTTGTCATGCCATAGGCGTTCCCTGAGGGTGGCTGCAGCTGGGATGTCCCCTCATCCCTCCTTGTTCTTTGGGGCTGCCTTTGTTCTGCATCTTCTTGCTCTTGCCCTTGCACATTAGATTCAGCAATGTCTTCATGTACGGTAGTGGCTCCCCTTGTATATGTCTCTCTTGGGTGTTCTTGCTGCCATGTCAAAAGTTTTTCTTTCAATCTAAAAAGAACTCCCATAACCCAGAAAGATCATACCCTAATGCTAGTGCAATTGAAGTCACAAACCCCCCCATAATAAAGGGTTTTGAGCTCTTGTAGGGTATGGACTTCATATGATCAATCAATAGAACACCAAGGTCTAGGTACTTCTTGAGGTGCATCATTATCAAGACAAACATATCTTTTTGTGAAATGGAGCCTTGATTATCATACCTCCCCACAATTGTGTTTGCCAAGACCTTCTTCACATAGTGTATCATTAGGTTGCTTATGGTGGCTGTTTTTTATCTTCCTACACCTTACACGCCACTGCCTGTGATTGACTTCCAGAAATAGGCATAATCCAGATCTTCCACCCTCTCTAACAAGCTGTCATCCATTTTCACGGCTTCTTCAGGACTTGTAGCGAATATCCCATTCAGCTCAGTGGATGTGAGGGTGTGCACATTGCCCATTATGGCAAACTTGATTGTGTCACAACCTCTCACTTTCGTCCTTTCTAGAGTGGCAAAGAATTCTCGGGTCAAGGCGGCGTAGGCTGGTTGGGGTGTGAAAAGAATATCCCACAACCCTATTATCTTTAAGTTTTCTTCCACTGCCTCCTTAATCCCTAGATCATCAATCACTTTCTGAGACCCATACTTGGTGGCGACGACTCTCCTTGTCATGCACTCGGGGTAGATAAGATCAGCCTTCTTTTTCCTGTGTCCTCTACCATAGGACACTCCTATCGGTGCTTTGCCTAAGGATTTTTCTCTATCCGCCTCCAGCTGTGCCAGAACATCATCTCCTTCATGCTCAAGCTCTACCTCATCCTCCTCACTATCTTCTTCTTCCTCCATCATGTAGGACTACAACCCCGAGCTGGTGTCAAGATTGTATTAGTGGGCCGACTGCTCCTCTTCTTGCTGCAGTTGCCGCGAGGGTCGCGGCTACACACCACGCATCGCCGTCACCTGAGACGTCGAGTGGCGGGCTGGTGTAGGCTTTAGTGGGAGCCTAGATGAGGACGGTGCCGCTTTAGATCTCTGGCTTCTTTTTGTGGCCGCCGACTCGATCTCATCAATAAGGTGGTCCAAATCGACCCCCATTGATTCCTCATCTTCATCATCTTCACCCTTGTAGGTGGCGTCGGTGATGTGGTGGCTATCGGATGAGCGGGAGTGTGATCCGCTCATCGATTGCGAACGGCAGAGGGAATGGAGGGCAGAGGTGGTAGGTGAAGGTGTGTGGGATGGCACGGATACATCGGAGGAGGCATTTTTGGAATGTCTTCTCCCTCCAGTGATGATGTTGGTTCCCTTGGTTATGGCCTTTCTAATCTTTTTCATGGTGGAGGTGAGGTGATTTTCGGATTTTTATGTGGAGAGTGGTATGGATGTGCTTTTGTGGGTGGAATGGAAAGATAGTGATGTATGGATGGTGGAAATGTGATTGGTTATTTATTTGGGTGAAAATGAAGGGTTTATGTGGAGGTTTTGTGGAGGGGGCTGCTGGGCGGATTGGAGATAGATGAGGAGATGGAGATGCGATTGGGAGAGAATATGTGGTGGAAATGGTAGAGGGATGGCTGGGAATCGATTTGGGATTGATTGGAGGCCGAAGGGAGGTGTTTTTGGTGGTTGGAGGTGGAGTTTGGAGGACCACGGGGTCGTCTTCCGCCACCATGGTCGAGGTCTGAAGCTTGAAGGCGAGCAAATGAAGAGGGGGGTCAGGTTTGGGTGTTTAAAAGATATATTTTTTTGGTTGAACCAGGCTCGGCCACGGTCCTGGCGGGTGGCCACGGTCGTGGCCAGGGTTAGGTAGCACGGTCGTGGCAGGTGCCACGGTCGTGTTGTCGATGGAGAACTCCTCAAGTTGACATCGCCACGGTCGTGGCAGGGTACCACGGTCATGGTCACTTCTCTTCAACACGGTCGTGGCTTCTGCCCACAGTCATGGCGATTCTTGCAAACAACATGTAACTTCAGCCAATTAGATGCATTAATTCCCACAATCATGGTAGGTCACCACGATCGTGGCCCGCTTTCTTCAACACGGCCGTGGTGAGGACCATGGTCGTGGGTAATCTCCTTCAACACGGTCGTGGTGTTGTACCACGGTCATGGCGATTCTTGCAAACAACCTGTTACTTCGGCCAATTAGATGCAATAATTCCCACGGTCGTGGCCATGTGCCACGGTCGTGTTTGGCCACATGAGACATGGTCGTGGTTGAGCTCCACGGCTGTGGTGTTGTTGTTCTTTCAGCTTTCAAACATCAAAACTTGAACTTTCGATTTCATTTGTTCTTTTGACACAAAACTTCTTGAATGACCTTGACTTAACTTCTAAAACCTCTCTCGCTACTGTCTAACACCTGCACATCATCAAAACTCAAAAGAAAACTATAAAGCACAAGTGAGTGTGTGTGTTTTTGTGTAAAATAAAGAAAAAGTATCAAAAGGAGGGTTCGAGAATCTCAAACCACGTGGGTTGCCTCCCACTAGCGCTAAATTTAACGCCTTCAGCCAGGCTTATTGATTGTAGATCTATGTCACTTCTTTGGAACCTTCAATAGATCCTTGTAGTAGATTCCTTTCTCATCCTCATCCAGACACTCTTCTTCATCGGATTCTTCCTCTACAAGCATAAAAATATCAAAATCTTGATTGGCCTTATCTGGGCTGACTTCAACAATGGATTTCAACCTTTGCCCATTTACGGCAAATTCCATTGCACCTTCTTTCTCACAAATGACCACATTCCCCTATGGGTATACTTTCTTGACAAGATAGGGTCCTTCCCATCTAGACCGGAGTTTTCTGGGAAAGAACTTCATTCTCAAGTTGTATAGCCATACCCATTTTCCGGGCTCAAAGTCCTTCTTCCTAATCATCTTGTCATGGAGGAACTTTGTTCACTCCTTGTAACTCTTTGACAACTCATATGCCTCGTGGCACATTTCCTCTAGCTCATTGAGTTGGAATTTCCTTTTCATTTTTGCATTTTCACCATCAAAGTTCATATTCTTCAAGGCCCACAACGTCTTATGTTACATCTCTACCGGTAGGTGGCAGCTTTTCCCGTAGACTAACTTGAATGGTGTGGTGCCAATTGGGGCTTTGAACGTCGTCCGATATGCCCATAAAGCCTCATTTAGACAGAGAGACCAATCCTTGCGGTTCGGTCTTACTGTTTTCTCTAAAATGAGCTTTATTTCCCGATTGGCCAACTCAACCTGGCCATTTGTTTGAGGATGATACGGAGTGGCTACTCTATGGTTCACTCCATGTTTCTTGAGCAATCCCTCAAAGGTATGGTGGATGAAGTGACTTCCCCCGTCACTTATCATGGCTCTTGGAAGTCTGAAACAACTGAAGATGTTTTATTTCACAAAATTGCAAACCACCTTGTGGTCATTCGTCCGAGTCAGAATAGCTTCTATCCATTTAGACACATAGTCAACGACAAATAAGATGTAGATATACCCAAATGAAGGAGGGAAAGGACCCATGAAATCAATTCCCCATACATCAAATACCTCCACCACAAGAATGGGTGATAGAGGCATCGTGTCTCTTTTGGAGATATTTCCCACCTTTTGGCATTTCAAGCAGCTCTTGCAGAATCTGTATGAATCCTTGAACAATGAGGGCCAGTAAAAACCACATTGTAGTACCTTGGCAGCTATGCGCTTTCCTCCAAAGTGTCCTCCACATATCCCAGAATGGCACATGGAGAGGATGTCTTGTTGTTCCACTTCTGGTACGCATCTTCTTACAAGCCGATCGGGGTAATACTTGAAAAGGTGAGGGTCATCCCATGCATAATTCTTCGCCATGGCAAATAGTCTTTTGCTCTCCTCCCTTGTCCACGTGCTAGGTATCCTCCCACTAGCCAAGAAATTGTCTATGTGTTGGTACCATGGCCCTTGAGAAGATGAGAGGAGGAAGAGTTGTTCATGCGGCATGGTTTCTTTGATTAACCTTGTCTTGTCAAAAGGGTGATCAATCTGGGAGAGATGATCGGCTGTGCCATTTTCTACTCCCTTCTTGTCCACTATCTCTATATCAAACTCTTGCAGCAACAGAATCCATCTTATCAACCTCGGCTTTGAATCCTTCTTCGACATGAGATACTTTAACGCAGCATGATCTATGTAAATCACAACTCTATTTTGCAGAAGATAGGAGCGGAATTTCTCTAGAGAAAAGATGACGGCGAGTAACTCTTTCTCGGTAGTAGTGTAATTTCTTTACGCTTCATCAAGATTCTTGCTCGCATAGTAGATGGCATGAGGAATTTGGCCAATCCTTTGGCCCAGCACAGCCCCCACTGCCATATCAGATGCATCAGTCATGATCTCAAATGGCAAAGAGAAGTTGGGGGGCTGCATGATCGGAGCAGAAATTAGCTTCTCCTTCAAGTGATTAAAGGCTTCAATGCATTTGTCATCAAAGTGAAACTCGACATCTTTTTCAAGCAGGTGGCACAACGGTCTTGAAATTTTGCTGAAGTCTTTAATAAAACAGCGGTAGAAACCAGCATGTCCCAAGAAACATCGAACATGTCTTACGGTGGAAGGAATGGAGAGGGTAGACATGAGGCCCACTTTGGCCTTGTCAACTTCAATCCCATCTTTAGAGACTCGATGGCCTAGAACGATGCCTTCGGGCACCATGAAGTGGCTTTTCTCCCAAGATAGAACTAGTCGAACTTTCACGCATCTCTCGAGGATGGCAACCAAGTGTAACAAGCATTCATCAAAAGTCATTCTGAAAACTGAGAAATCATCCATGAATACTTCCAAGGACGAATCAAGCATATCTGCAAAGATTGATGTAACACACCTATGAAATGTGGACGGGGCATTACACAACCCGAATGGCATTCTCCGATAAGCAAATGTACCACTCGGGCAGGTGAATGTTGTCTTCTCTTGATCGGCGGGGTGTACGGCGATCTGAAAGTATCCAGAATACCCATCAAGGAAACAATAGAAACTCTGCCCAGCCAGTCTCTCTAGAATTTGATCAAGGAATGGGAGGGGATAGTCGTCTTTCTTCATATTCTCGTTGAGTTTTCGATAGTCCACACACATCATCCACTTAAATTTTTCTCTCACTGGCATTAGTTCCCCATCAACATTTTCAGCAACTGTGATTCCACCCTTCTTGGGTACGACTTGGATGGGGCTCACCCAAGTGTTGTCAGAAATAGGGTAGATAATTCCGGCATCAAGCAATTTGACTACCTCTTGAGTCACCACTTCTTTCAATTTCAGATTTAGTCGCCTTTGCATTTGGCAGGTTGGCATCGCGTCTTCTTCAAGATAGATTCGGTGCACACAGATGGAGGGATCAATACCCCTCAAATTGGCAATGGTCCATCCGATAGCTGGGATGTTCTTCTTCAGAACCTTCATCAAATCCTCCTCTTGTTTGAGTGAAAGTATGGATGAAATGATCACTGGGAGGGTGTCATTCGCCCCTAGAAATGCATATTTCAAACCTTCGAGAAGAGATTTCAACTCAAGTGTAGGGGGTTCTTCAAGAAAGTTCTTCAATGGCTCAGAGATGGAAGGGAGGTCTTCACTTGCAGCCACCAAGGCTAGCTCACACTCTTCATCATCTTCCTCATCATCCTCAAGAAACTCAACTATCAGATCTAATCCTCTACCTTGAGTGGCAGTTTGAATCCAAGAAGGTAGCCATTCTTCCACGATCTCATCTAGACACTCAACTAGATAGCAGTCTTCTTCTGTTGCATCTATCACTTCGGCCTTGGCTGAAGATTTAAAAATGTTCAACCGGATCTTCATGTGCATGAATGTCATATACATTGTACCAGTCCTCACGTGAATGACCGCATCAACTGTGTCCAGGAAGGGTCTCCCCAAGATGATAGGAACCCTCCTCGTGTCTTTCTCCATATCCAAGATGATAACATCAGCAGGAAAGAAAGTAGATGTCTCATCATATAGTCTCGCGAGCACATCATCAACACGCCCTCTAGGCGTCTTTACCAACCTGTCAGCTAACTACAAAGTGCAATGGGTCAGACCCAACTGTCCCATCTGTAATTCAGCAAAAACGTCATATGGCATGAGGTCGAGCCCAAGTCTAGGAGAGCTTGGTCTATGCGGTGCGCCCCAATGTAGCATGATATGATAGGAGCATCGGGATCCTTCCTCTTTCTTGGAATGGTGTGCTGCGGAATCGAGCTCACTTGCTCGGTAAGCTTTACCTTCTTCGGGGTTCTCCCCGTAGTTCTTATTTTGAAAGTACAAAGATCCTTCAAGAACTTAGCATATGAGGGTATTTGCTTGACTGCATCAAGCAATGGGATGTTGATTTTTACTTGCTTGAAGGTTTCAAGAATGTCCTCAGTATTCTTTTTCCTTCTTTTCTCGGCAGAAGGCTCCTTAAGAGCCTCGGGGAAAGGGGGGATTTGGGACCCTAAATGGTCCATATCAGCAGTATCATCGACTGGTATCACAGGAATAACGGTATCATCATTCAGTATCTCGGTATCCACTATTGGAATCATGGTATCAATGCTGCCTCTTATCACAGTATCATCAATTTGCATCTCAGCATCAACCTGCTCAGCCTCAGTATCATCTTTGCCAACAACTGTACCATAGGGGTTCTCCAAAGTCCTGCCACTCCTCAATGTAGTCACTGCCTTCACATGCTCATGGGTGGTAGGAGATGGAGCTTGTGGAGGTGGTTGTGGTTGTTGGGGTGGTGGAGGCCTTTGGTGAGGGGGTTGGGATTTTGAAGAATGAATTGGGGTTGCGGTTGTTGTTGTGGTGGGGGTGGTATTGCGGAGGTGGTTGTTGGTAGGTGTGAGGTGGAGGTGGAGCATATTGATAGTTGAGTGGCGCTTGAGGAGGTGGAGGAGCATAGGGGTTTGGTGGGGCTTGGTAAGATGGTGGAACATAAGCACTCGAAGTGTTCCCTAGAAAAGCCCCATCATTCTTCGGATTTGGCATTGGTTGAGATGGAAGTCTACCTTCTTCCCTTCTAGCCAAAGAGAGAGAAATATGATCCAACCTTTGCTCAAGACGGTTAATAGACTGCCCATGTGCATTGACATCTTTTTTTACTTCATCCAGGCTTCTTAGCCTTCCTAGCACTTCCTCCTCAAACTTGGAGCTGTAGCGTGGCTTTTGTTGCCCATGTCCTTGCCCATCCTCGTTCTGTTGTTTCCAGGAGAAGTTCGGGTGGTTCCTCCACTCGAGAGTGTAGGAGTTGGACATTGGGCCCTGGTTGTTGCGGCCACCAAAGGAATGTAGAGCATTGACTTCCTCGTCTACAGTATCAACCGCCATGGTGGGTTGGCTAGAAGATCCACCCACTTGATTTTTCATCATCCACATCATATCAGCCATCATCTTCATCATATCGGGGTCGTTGGTATTGCGACTCAGAGCTGTGGAAGAAGGTGGAGGAGCGTAGCTTCGGTCACAATGCCCCCCTTTTGTGGAAGAAGGGTGGCGGGAATTTTCTACGAGGTGTTCAAACAACGGCCATGATTCCTAGGGCGGCTTTGCCATGAAAGTGCCCCCGCAGGAAGAGTCTACGTTGTTTTGGCTTTGCTCTTCAAGCCCGGTGTAGAAGGCCTGAATGAGCTGCCACAGAGGGACCTCATGATGGGGGCAATCACGAAGTAGCTTTTGGAACCTCTCCCACGCCTCGTGGAAGGGCTCGTTCTCTTTCTGGGAAAACGACGTGATGCACCTTCTCATATAAGATAACTTGGCGATGGGGAAGAAATTCTTGAGAAACTCATTCTTCACCTCATTCCACATGACCAACGCTGGCTTCGTCACATACCACTCCTTGGCTTTCTACTTGAGGGAGAAAGGAAAGAGTGTCCTCCTGATTGAGTCGTTGGTGGCGGCTAGAGTGCGGAAGGTAGAGCATGTTTCAAGGAACACCTCTATGTGGTGGTAAGGATTCTCATTCTCCATATCGAAGTATGTAGGGAGAAGTCCCAGGAGTGCCGGCGGGATGGAGAACTGTTGACCTGGCATTTGGTCAATCAGAGTGGCGATGGGGGAGTTGTAGTTCCCCGGCGTGAAGTACTCGTGAAGCGGGCGATGTGGCGGTGGAGGTGGATGAGCATCTGCATCTCGGTTGTTCTCGACCATCTCGGCCTCTCGGTGTAGGTTGCGGCGAGCTTGATGCCTCCTTCTACCAATCTTGGGGTCGTATACCACAAAGTCGGTGCAAGTAGAGTGTGTGCTATGCATGCACAATTGTCACCTGCACAAAACACAAACAAACAACAAAAACTAAGTTAGCAAACCAAGATGCAAGAGTAACACAAAGAATAAATAATAGAAATGGTGAGGGCAAAAGGAAGGGCTAAGCTACACTATCTAACTAGACCGAGCGCCTCTATCCCCGGCAACGGCACTAGAAAGCTTGGTGTGTCCCTGCTAGTGGTGATTTTACACCCCATGAGGTCGGAGCGCACGGGATATGGGATCTTATGCTTTTGAAATTTGTAAGACCTACACTAACTACCTACGTCTACTAAGACACTACGCCCGCAAGCGCACGGGGTCATGTCGTAGTATAGGTGAGGCGGCAAGTACAGGGTCGATCCACGGAGATAGAGGGGGTACTAGAATTAGACGATGCGAGCTACGTTCCTTTTGCGTAGCTTAGGGTTTTAGGGTTTTAAAAGGTTTGGTTGTTTGATTACGCTAATGAGCAAGTAAGAAATGCAAGATGGAAACTAAGTTATGGAAGAGCAAGAAAATTAGTAAACTAAGTTAACAAACTAACTAAGCAAGAGCAAGAAGAGCTACACTACTCTAGCAAGGCAAGAAGAAATTAAGAACTAAACTAACCACTAGCAAGAGCAATAGCCTAAGTTAACACTAAAGAGCAAAACTAAGCAATTAACTAGATTAAGCGAAAGTGACTAAACTAGACTAGCATGAACAAGCAAACTAAGCAAGATGGGTTTTAAGCAGTTGATTAGGGTAGGTGGGCCATTTGGGGGATGTAACTTTGACATTAGTTGGGGGATATCATTAAACATGCAAGGTTCTCATTTCATATCTAGATTACCAAACCAAACAACAAGGACAATGCCATTAGAATATACCCTATACTACTAGTAGAAGACTAGGGTTAGGTGTAATTCTAACGGGATTAACCAAATCTAGGTTTCTAGGGTAAGTGATAATGAGCAATTGAGGGTTGAGGGTAGAGATGGGAGTAGAGATGAAGGTATTTGACCTCATGCCACTAGCCACTCTAGCCTTTAGAAGGCCCTAGGCAATTGCATCACTCTCACTTACACTAGCTACTTAAATCTCACACTCACTTGTAGAAGGAGGAATTTGTATGTAGGAACAAAGGGGCTAGCTAGGGATCCACTAATTGGACCTAGGAGTCATTCCTAAGATTGCCACATACACCCCAATTCCTCCTAGAAACTAAGTGTCATCAAAAACCTCAAAGAAAGCAATTCATACAAGAAGCACAAACCACTTGCAATAAGATAGGAAAAGAGATAGAAGTAAGAAGTAATCATCATAGATATGAATTAAGTTCATTACAAGAAATTATCCCCCAACATGGTATCAAAGTTACATTTAAATCCCAAACAGCCCACCACAAGGGGCTTAGCTAGACATGATCAAGAAAACAAGAAAAGAAAGGGGTAGAAGAAGTAGGGACTCCATGAAGCTTGATGTAGAAGCCTCCTTCTTCACCTCCAAGCTTGTTGTAGACATCCTCCCTCCTCCAAGGGTGCAGGGGTGTATGAAATGGTAGGGGATTATGGATGAAAACCTAGGGAACTAGGTTTCCATGGTGGAATGAGGGTGGAAATGGTGGATGATGAGCCAAAATGCAAAGGGTTTGCACTCAAATCTCAAGGAAGGAGAATGGAGCTTGGAGGAGCTGTAGGGGCGTCTAACCTAGTGATGTGGCCGCCACCTATGTATATATAGGTGGTGGGGAGGCACTAGGGTAAGTGGGGGGTAGTTTAGGAAAAGTAGTGAAAAGTAGGGTAGGGTCGGTGGATCACCACGGCTGTGGTGTAGTGCCACGACCGTGGTGAGGGTAGTAGGGAACGATCGTGGGGTGATAGAATGGTCGTGGTATGGAGGGAGTGGTGAAAAAGCGAATTATGGTGGTGGCCACGGCCGTGGCGGGATGCCACGGTCGTGGTAGGTGAGAAGCACCACGGCCGTGTTGGGTAACACGGCCGTTTTGAAGGAGGGAGAGGTGGTCGTGGTGTAGCAGCACGGGCGTTTTAGTCTTCATCGGCCACGGTCGTGGAGATCTGGGGGTGACAACCTATAACTCTGGACAAATAGATGCAATAATTCCCACGACCGTGGCAGGGTGCCACGGCCATTTTCTCTTCTACTAACCACGACTGTGCTGATGGCCACAGCCGTGGTGTCTTCAATGGCCACGGTCGTGGCAGGTGGCCACGGTCGTGGGATTCTGTGGGATTTCCATGTTGAACTTGGCACTTCATTGCTAATAAACGCACGAGTGTGGCGTTGTGGCCACGGCCGTGGCGAGGCTTGCATCACTTTATTACACTTCAATCTTCGTCATTCTCAGATGTCTTTGCTTGGGGACGATTCTTGACTATTGGAGGTAGGTTGAGGGAGACTTTGGGGCCTTCTTTGGGTCCCTCCATGAGTGGGGGAACCCTAGAACTCCTTCTTTCTCTCTCTTCCATCTAAGCATGGTTCAAGTACCTGAAAAATGGTGCAAAGAACATCCATAAGCATATTTGCAATGATAACCATATTAGGGAAAAAGACTTGTAATCTAACATGTTTAGATGCAACTTAAGTACAAAATGGCACAGGATGGAGCCCTAAAATAGGGCTACATCAGTCATTTCCTCCCTTCTTTTTGAACAAAATGGTTCAGTATGCTCAACATGTCCATATCTATGACATGTCTTATCCTCGTACCCTAGTCTTATAGGTCTTATTACTGATGCAGAAGCTAAGTCAAGAGTTCTTACATGTGGAAAGTTAGGACTTTTGCCTTTACTTAGTGACTACATCCCTGGTGCAGTAGGCATTTATTTCACTGGCGGTACCAAAAAATGTTGGCTTTTTAGAACAACTAGGCAAATGTCTCTAAAATTATAGAGACCTTTCCTATATTCTCAGCTTATATCCCCTCCTTGGGCATTGCCATCACAAAGTACGATCTGTATATACTTATGGAAGAGTCTATTTTCTTGCCATATGTTAATCCTTCCCACATTTTCCACTGTTCCAACATGACTATGTCATTCACGAACCCTTTCAGAACCCAAAGTTTCTGCATTGAGGGATGGTAACCTAGGTTGTATTGCTAGTATCCAATCCACTATATTCATCATTGTTATCCCAACTTGCCCAACAAGAGTATAAAAAGCAGGATTCACTATCCTGGTTGGGTCAAGATGGGAATTCTCAGGCACTCATTCTTCTCTTTCCTGATCCCTTGCACCTTCTCCTGGTGCAACAACATTGCTCTTAGAAACGTGTTCCTCATGTTCTCCAGTCATTTTTAAACTTCACCCTTTCTTCTGCATAAGTAGAAGTCATTATAGGATATACTGAAGGATACTAGAACAGACTCAACACCTTAGTCCTATGTCTCTGTAGACTCAACGAACCTTAAGCTCTGATACCAAACTTGTAATGACTGCCACCAAACTGACAGCCAAATTGTTACTAATTATACGGAATAATCATAAGCAGCGGATTAGCAAAATCACAAAAAAATTAAAACCATTTTGCAAAGAGATCCATTTCTTGGAAAACTCTTAATGAAAGAACCAAATCTTTATATACATTCAGGTTCACATTGTACATATATTGTACCATCTCATCTCGAGGATAACATATAATAGTTGCTTTGTTAAAACATATATTGAAGCAACATAAAACCTCGAGGCATACAAGCCAAAATCTCAGATTGTTCATAAAACCATCACGTACTAAATCTAAGGATCTAAGAGTACAAAGATGACACATAGGACTTCTATCTACAAGACACGATAGACAGTACACTCAACTTGAGTTGTTACTGATGTCCCTGCTATTGTTTTCCTTCCTCTATAGAACAATCTCTACCTCCTCGTATACGCCCACCTAAAAATTGTGGATCCCACGGGATGAGATAATTGTCTCAACGAGAGATATAACTCTCCGCCAAAAATGTTATTATAATAGGTAAATAGAATTAAACTGAGCAGACGTTCTTTTATATTTCTAAACAAGGTTAATCACTATGGATAAGCAGATTAGAACATTCTCATCTCTTAAATCATTATAACTGTCTATGATAGAGTAGTAAATCATCTATTTACTTTATAAGTAATATGAAGAACATGTGTATCATTTACCCATCATATTATGCCAACATCTCAAGCTTATCATGTGATAATAATATCATGTTATGATATACATGAATCATTCTCATTTCTAACTGTTGGCCTCAACCAATTTACTAATTAGATATTGGATTATAATGTTCTTGTAAGAGTTCAGCCAGGTATTGGACACTTCCAATCCTGATAGAGTTCAGCCAGGTATTGGATTATACCAATCCTGAGATCACAGCCAGGTATTGGACTCTGCCAATCCTGATAGAGTTTAGCTAGGTATTGGATTATACCAATCCTAAGATCACAGCCAGGTATTGGACTCTGCCAATCCTGATACAGTTCATCCAGGTATTACATTATACCAATCCTGAGATCATAGAGTTTAGCCAGGTATTGGATTGTACCAATATTGAAATCACAGCCAGGTATTAGATTGTACCAATCCTGATATCATAGAGGTCATCCAAGTATTGGATTGTACCAATCTTGAGATCATAGAGTTCAACCAGGTATTGGATTGTACCAATCTTGAGATAATAGAGTTCAACCAAGTATTGGATTGTACCAATCCTGAGATCATAGAGTTCAGTTAGGTATTGGATTGTACCAATCCTAAGATCACAGCCAGGTATTGGACTCTGCCAATCCTGATAGAGTTTAGCCAGGTATTGTATTACCCCAATCCTGAGATCACATCCAGGTATTGGATTACACCAATCCTGATATCACAACCATATTGCTAAGAATCCCATAGTAGTTGGGATACCTTTATGTTTCCCTTTCACATTCATTATGGGATATCAATCCCTTAAATTCATCATTGAATACCACATCATTTTTACTAGGCATCATACCTCAATCGAACCATTAGATACATTCACATCCTTTATGTGATACAAGTATTCCTCATGTCTCATTTTAACATATGAAAAGCACTATAGCCTTTATTTGTCTATGACCATAATGTATGTATGACCAAGATTTCATTATTGGCTGTATATGTTGGTATGTATGCCCTGAGAGCCAATCATGGGATGATTGATGGGATACATTAAGATTGATTTGATAAACATCAAAGGCAAGCTTCCAATTCTTTCTGGTTCAGTCATATGAGATAGTGATAGAACATATTGAATGTCTAGAGAATGACAGTACTCAATGACGTATGCTTTCAGGTCGAGGACATGAACGATGAGATCATACGGATGCTAAGAGTTTGTACATTCTTGTTATGTCCCTAGTCGGATGTCATTGTGGAAGGTAGATAGACAGCAATGACACACAAGGCTAGATTGTGGTGTTGGTTGATGACAGAATCTCATTAGTAATGATATAGAGATATCAAACCAAACACATAGGTACTTGTTAGAGAATAAGTGTACTGGACAGACCCACCGTGAGTTTGACACATGGAACCATGACATGGTAGTCACAGTCAGTACTCATAGTGATGGTGGTGAATGTGATTCTTTGACCTAAAATCACTACACTCAACACATGTCGTTGGGTACACTTTGACATCATCAAATGCAGTCCTGAAACATGGGTTGTTATAAAGGTGATGATTGGGTGGCTTTGATACATGGGGCTTTTGAGGGGTGAGTGATAGATATGGGATTTGTCCCTCCTGAGGGAGTTTGATATCCAAGGCCACTTGATGAGTAGGATTGAAATAGGCGTGCGCATGCATGTGTGAATTAGTATGTGATATTGATGTCATACATATCTCTTCCAATCTACTCTGAGATCAAGAAAGTGAATGAACGTTGACAGGATGACTGTTCCATGCCTCGAGTTCATTCGGGATATCAGTGACAAAGGAATTATACATTCACTGTAACACCATTCACGGATTGTAGGATTGAAAGTTGTTCTCCAACTTTCTACTTTCACTTGGGTAGCACTGATGTGTGACTAGGCATCGCTCTTTGCTTGTGAAGTCATAAGTGTTATGGACTTTCACTGCCAATGTGAAATGGACCTGCAAGGCCACACACATAGGATTTAACTTGGAAGAGGAGTTTTATCCACAAACAAGGTTTAGATTGATTACTAAAGGAGTTTAGTAGTTCAATTAAACACTCAATCAATTGATAGCTCAATGTCATAATGTTCAAGGTGTTGGACACATTGATTGGAGTATCAGATTGATTGAAATTGCAATTGAGAGATTCTACACAATCTGCACTCCCAACCGATCGGCTCATGTGATGAACCGGTCGGCTGAGCTTGGTGAACCGGTCGGCTCAAGTGTTGAGTCGATCGCCTCATGGTCAGGGTGAAACGATTGCTTCAAGTGTTGAAATGATTGATTCAACTGGTGCAACTGAGCAAGTTGGGAAAGCAGGATTGGTGAGAATTTTCCTTTCGTTTCACTTGCCCAATTTGATTGGGAAATAGGATTGGTATTCGATACCAATTAGAAACAAAATAAGGAAAGTCAATCGGGAACTAATCAGGACCACGAACCGACCGGTTCAGAAGTGAATCAACTGGCTCATGGATCCCAACCGATCGGTTGAGGTGTCAACCGACCGGTTCAGGTCCCCAACCGACCGTTTCAGTTGTGAAACGATCGGTTTAGGTTGCGAGTTGGTTGTTTTGTGGAAAATCTTGAACCCTTCTACTCCTGCTTTTAGTCTCGCATTTCCCGGGATGGAGAACCCTGTCCCATGACCCTCCTATATATAGGGGTATTAGGGGCTTCTCAAAGTACAACCCAGTGCAACCAGTTGCTCTGTGAAGTTGTCATTCTCTCTGGTTTTGGTAACCGAGAGAGAGCCCGAGCAAATGCTACCCGATAAGGGAGGCACAGCAAGGGAAGACAACTGCAGAAAGTGACTGGTGGCAGGAGAGTGTGTTGGCGACTAGTACGCTAATAGGAGGGTGTGACTCCTTCCAATTCCTTGTAGTACAAGGAGATTGGAGTTCCAGGTGGTCCGTGTGGACTACTTCAGAGGCGGGAGGTTTCTGCCACTCGGAGAACAACTGTCAATCCCGACAGTCCTGGTAAGACCAGCAGTCGTCAGTCCCGGTGCGACCAGGAGCTGCACAGACACCGTCCAAGACCGGAGGTGAAGACCGCACAAGGCGTGAGGTATTGTCGCCGAGCAAGCCTCGGGACAAGGTGTGATTCCACAAACCATCCCTATCCTATTGTATAGACGTTGACGCGTTTCCTTGTTCTTGGTTTGGGGAGGAGAAATTTTTTTGTTTCCGTTGCCTTCTCTGCCTCCCCTAAAACCCAACATTGGTATCAAAGCCACGTCAACTGCTCTATACTTTAGGGATTATCGATATGATCGATTTTGGTTTGTCGCCTTTATTTATTGCATATGATGTGAATAAAATTGGCTTTATGCATGTCCAATCCTAAATCCACAAATCCCAATTTACATATATGATATGTATTATGAAATCACTTGATACGCGTCTCCCTTAAATGAGTTTTGTGGTGGATGTATAGCATGGTTATGGCCAATAAACCCTATCTGTGTATGGTTGTATGTGGTTGCTTGCATCTCGGTCTGCACACTGATCTTCCTTCTCCTATTCCTGATGTAACTCGAAATAATTCGAGATTTCTTTCCTACCTTTGCTCCCCTCGAATGTAACTAGAGGTTTCTCTTTTTACAATGTAAAATAGGATAGAATTTTATTTCCTGTTATGTCGAAGAGCGGAGGACATCCTGACGACAGCTGAAACGATCGGTTCAAGGCGTGAACCGATCGGTTGACGTTCCAGATGATCGGTTCAAGGAGTGAGCCGATCGGTTGATGACCAGTTCAAGGAGCGAGACGAGCGGGTGGCGTCCATGAAGAGATGCACGATGACCAGACGAATTGATCGGTTGGAGGAGCCAACCAATCAGCTGGTGGAACCCAGCCGACCAGTCTGATGGCGAGCCGATCATTCATGTGATGAGTTGATCAAACCCAGAAAGGCAAAGCACAAAGTTCATCTTGTACAGGTTGCATGTGATGTAGACCTAGATGACCGTGATTCCTCTTGGCTCGAGGAATCACATTAGGATGGCCATAATCATCGCTTTTATTGTTTCACATGTTTTCTGTGGGATATAGCATGTATATGATATGTACTATATATTATGGTGATTGGATATGTGTATGTATATAAAAATCAAATCCCTCATTGAATATTAAGTTTTAGATGCCTTCCAAATGCGACACACGTGAAAAGTTTGATCGACCAAGTGTGGGCACGCCCACGCGTGGTGCACCGTCTATCTCGTGGAAGCGTGAAGGATGGATATGTGGGTCTGCCTAAGCAGGGTGCATATTCATCGTGTTTGCTTTGGGTCGGACTTAACAAGGTGACCTAGATAGGATGTAGCACCTTGAGGCATGGATATGATCATGGCAAGGAGTTGCATATGATATCTTATCAAGAGTTTCATATGATGCAATTGGCAAGAGTTGCCTACCTGAGAGATCTAAGTTGTGGGTGACAGCCCAAGCTGGTCCATGACTTAGAGGATTTCAGGATCTTGCCCACTAGAAGGTTGTACGCTGCAATATTCTGAATTGATGGTGAGGGCTATCAATTTGAATTAAAATAGTGGGAGTGATAATTAATTAAAGGTCTAATTTTATCGTCAACTTTTCAAATCAATCAAACAAGTCAAAAAGAGTTTTGGAATAAAATTTGCATATATTTCCTTTTATTAAAATAAATGGTTAATCAACAAATCGCTTTATTTGCGATCGGTCTTTGAGACCAACAAATTAAATGGGAATAATTCCACGACTGGTTAGGATGATGAGAAGTGTTCTCAAAGAGCAAAAGCTCCAAGTCCTAGTTATACCAAGACCAGATGAACTCGATCCCACCATATCAATGGATGAAAGTATGCTTATGGAAGCATACCAAGGAAGACATTGATGAGGGGTGCTTGATGTTGTGTTCTTTGAACTATGAGTTGCAGAGACAACATGAGACATATGATGTCTCCAAGACACTGTCCTAGTATGTCATGACAGAAGGAGATCTAGTAAGGTATTCACACACTCAATGTGATTGGGTATGTGGAAAGACCTGACTAAGAAGGATTCCCTCTGAACCAAGAGTTGGCTATTGGTATGATACTGCAAATGTTGCGAGAATCATACAATTCATGATAAGCTACAACATGAACAACTTTGACAAGCGTTGATAGAGTTGTTGGACATGTTGAGGATAGTAGAGGCAAAGATGAAGAAAGACAAACCATAATATTTGATGTGATCAAAGAAAAGGTAATTCTTAAGGGCAAGGACAAGGGCAAAGCAAAGAAGTGTTCTGATGCTAGCCAGCAATCCAAGCCGTCTTCAGCCTCAAGGCACATGGGGAAAGGGTGTATGAGGGAATTGCCCTCTATATCTGGAAGAACAAAAGAAGATGAAAGGAGGGGATGGAGATCTCCACCTAAGGTATCATGAAATGAACCGCTTCTTTATCTGAGGTATATGATACCAAGATATGGATCTATCATATATGATATGCAAGATCCGCAAAGAAGTGATGGCCTTTGTGAAAGGACCAAGAAAGAAGTACCCATCATTGGAGCAAGTGTTGCTGCCATAGATAGGAGTATCTTTCAGTTTATTTCAGTCTAAAGGGCACGGAATAGAGTTGAGAACTGTTATTTCATATATTGCCAACAGATAGAAACACTTTATTTTTGCATATTGTATGACAATGATGGCAACTAATAAAGTTGATGTTTCAATCTTAAAGATATGATCTTTGTGGCAATGCCTTGTTTATCTTGTGATACATGGTATGCATAAGATAAAATAATACCTAAGAGTTATAGATAACTCAAACAATCAAATTAGCATCAATCATGAGAAATTCATTTCTAGTTTCCATGTGATGGATAAATCTAGACTCTTTTGGTTAGAGAACCAGTAAGAGACATGAATATGTTGGACATGATTAATCAATCTTCACTAATGGTAGTGGGAGAATGGTTATCATATTAGGTATAATACATTTGATGTATTTACATACCTATTGGAACAAATGCTAATACTTCAAATGGTGTTTAGAGAAATACCAATATGAATATCTTGAAGTGTTCAAGATTATCATAGATGAAGTACAAATTTGGTAAAGTGTTAATTCTTGATGAGATCAATGAATGAAATACTTGAACCAAATGTTTGAGATCCTTATGAGTGATTATGATAGTGTATCATAGTGAACTCATGATTAAGGCATGGTGATGTCTAAATCAAGAAGGAATCATACTCTAAGGAGTTAGAGAATGATTATAAAATAATTGAATTCTTCTTAAATAAAAGAATACCCCACACAAATAAAGGACATTAAGAATCACAAAGGTTGTGAGTTCTTATATCCTTAACAGATACATCTCGATCATCTATATGATGAGTTGTTCATGAGATGAGTCAACTATCTAGATGAATATGAGGAACCGAATTTTGAGTTATGGTAGATGACCATTACATCCTAAATGACTTCTATGTAAACCATAAGGTATGAACTTGATGGTAGCACTCATTGGGATGAAATCCATAAGTGTGAATAAGTCTTAAGTGTTAAGACACATGGATAACATTTTGAGAAGGATGATGCTTTTTGCAACTTAATGACTAAGACATTTGGCATATGGATACTAAAACCGCATTCCTATGAGGAATAAAACAAGGATGTGTACGTGACACAACCTATAAGGTTTATGAATCCACTAATGCAAATGAAGTCTATAAGTTACAATGGACTAATCAATGTGATTGATTGAATACAAGCAACTCAGAATTGGATCTTTACTTTGATGATATAGTCAAAGAGTTTGACTGATATGTCAAAGATAAAGAAGGGATCTGTGATTTAGTGGGAGCGTGTTCACATTCCACATGTTGATGTGAAATGGAAATGTTCTAGAATGAAAATCCAAAAGTGGAAATTATCTTTAAGGAAGATAGAGATGTTTCCTATGTGATAGGAATAGAGATCTATAGAGATAGTTCTCGAAATCTTCTTGACATGAAAAGAGAAAGCATACATTGGCAATCTGTAATGAAGGGTTCAGTATGCACAGATTCAGTGGGAGAAAACCTGTCCATGTTACATGGAGTTAGTATCCCAAGGCCAAGTGTCCAATTCTTATGAAGAATGGGAACACTAAGAATAGATGTGGATCTATCATGTATGTAATCATCCCATTATCTTGAATGGCAAGAATAAAATGCATTCATCATCTTGTATGTAGGACATGACAATATGATGTGCTCATCCTGATAACTCGTATGTGAGACATGACGAGTGGATGTCTGTCTACTTCCAGTAAGGGTTACTGGAATACCATGAGAACTTGATAAGTACTTGTGAAGTACTAGTTCTATGGAGATAAGGAAGAGTTCAATGTAAAGAGTTACATTGATGTGAACTTCTGAAAGGACCGAAAATTAATCACAAATTATATATATATATATGATATATAAAAGTGAAAGTTTGTTGATAATTGGAAGTGTTCCAATAAAACCATTTAAAAGGAAATGCCGAGTATCCGTGTGTTAGAGAACAACAGTAGATACTATATGGATCTAGAAGTTCATGAGATGAACTTATAGATATTCCTCTCATTGATGAAAAGTATGGAATCCTTGATCATGCAATGTGGCTAAAGGTTAGCAAAGGAATACTAGATCGCATATTACGGCAACTCCATCCCATACGTGTGACATACAGTGAAGAGATGAGAGACATGCATTTAAAACTGACTTTGGCAAGGTGTTGTCATAACTCACTATGTTCGCACTAGAGCACAGTAACATGTGGGACATGTTTGAAGATCACTATGAATATGATTCAAGGGTGATTGGCTCACATTGCAAGTGGGAGTCTGTTGGTATGTATGCCCTGAGAGCCAATCATGGGATGATTGATGGGATACATTAAGATTGATTTGATAAACATCAAAGGCAAGCTTCCAATTCTTTCTGGTTCAGTCATATGAGATAGTGATAGAACAGATTGAATGTCTAGAGAATGACAGTACTTAATGACGTATGCTTTCAGGTTGAGGACCTGAACGATGAGATCATACGGATGCTAAGAGTTTGTACATTGTTGTTATGTCCCTAGTCGGATGTCATTGTGGAAGGTAGATAGACAGAAATGACACACAAGGCTAGATTGTGGTGTTGGTTGATGACAGAATCTCATTAGTCATGATATAGAGATATCAAACCAAACACATAGGTACTTGTTAGAGAACAAGTGTACCGGACAGACCCACCGTGAGTTTGACACATGGAACCATGACATGGTAGTCACAGTCAGTACTCACAGTGATGGTGGTGAATGTGATTCTTTGATCTGAAATCACTACACTCAACACATGTCGTTGGGTACACTTTGACATCATCAAACGCAGTCCTGAAACATGGGTTGTTATAAAGGTGATGATTGGGTGGCTTTGACACATGGGGCTTTTGAGGGGTGAGTGATAGATATGGGATTTGTCCCTCCTGAGGGAGTTTGATATCCAAGGCCACTTGATGAATAGGATTGAAATAGGCGTGCGCACGCATGTGTGAATTAGTATGTGATATTGATGTCATACATATCTCTTCCAATCTACTCTGAGATCAAGAAAGTGAATGAACGTTGACAGGATGACTTTTCCATGCCTCGAGTTCATTCGGGATATCAGTGACAAAGGAATTATACATTCGCTGTAACACCATTCACGGATTGTAGGATTGAAAATTGTTCTCCAACTTTCTACTTTCACTTGGGTAGCACTGATGTGTGACTAGGCACTGCTCTTTGCTTGTGAAGTCATAAGTGTTATGGACTTTCACTGCCAATGTGAAATGGACCTGCAGGGTCACACACATAGGATTTAACCTGGAAGAGGAGTTTTGTCCACAAATAAGGTTTAGATTGATTACTAAAGGAATTTAGTAGTTCAATTAAACACTCAATCAATTGATAGCTCAATGTCATAATGTTCAAGGTGTTGGACACATTGATTGGAGTATCGGATTGATTGAAATTGCAATTGACTGATTCTGCACAATCTGCACCCCCAACCGCTCGGTTCATGTGATGAACCGATCGGCTGAGCTTGGTGAACCGGTCGGCTCAAGTGTTGATTCGATCGGCTCATGGTCAGGGTGAAACGATTGCTTCAAGTATTTAAATGATCGATTCAACTGGTGCAACCGAGCAAGTTGGGAAAGTAGGATTGGTGAGAATTTTCCTTTCGTTTCACTTGCCCAATTTGATTGGGAAATAGGATTGGTATTTGATACCAATTAGAAACAAAAGAAGGAAAGTCAATCGGGAACTGATCAGGACCACGAACCGACCGGTTCAGAAGTGAACCGACCGGCTCATGGATCCCAACCGATCGGTTGAGGTGTCAACCGACCGGTTCAGGTCCCCAACTGACCGTTTCAGTTGTGAAACGATCGGTTCAGGTTGTGAGTTGGTTGTTTTGTGGAAAATCTCGAACCCTTCTACTCCTGCATTTAGTCCCGCATTGCCCGGGATGGAGAACCCTATCCCATGACCCTCCCATATATATAGGGGTATTGGGGGCTTCTCAAAGTACAACCCATTGCAACCAGTTGCTCTGTGAAGTTGTCGTTCTCTCTATTTTTGGTAACCGAGAGAGAGCCCGAGCAAGTGCTACCCGATAAGGGAGGCACAACAAGGGAAGACAACTGCAGAAAGTGACTGGTGGCAGGAGAGTGTGTTGGTGACTAGTACGCTAACAGGAGGGTGCGACTCCTTCCAATTCCTTATGGGACAAGGAGATTGGAGTTCCAGGTGGTCTATGTGGACTACTTCAGAGGCGGGAGGTTTCTTCCACTCAGAGAACAACTGTCAATCCCGACAGTCCCAGTAAGACCAGGAGTCGTCAGTCCCGGTGTGACCAGGAGCTGCACAGACACCGTCCAAGACCGGAGGTGAAGACCACGCAAGGCGTGAGGTATTGTCACCGAGCAAGCATCGGGACAAGGTATGATTTCACAAACCATCCCTATCCTATTGTATAGACGTTGACGCGTTTCCTTGTTCTGGGTTTGGGGAGGAGAATTTTTTTTATTTCCGCTGCCTTCTCTGCCTCCCCTAAAACCCAACAGTATAACCATTTATTATTATTATTATGTTACGGGGTTCCTATTTACCTAGTTTATTTTAAACATTACCATCTCTTACATCAATCTCTAGATAAACATCTTCTCACCTCTCACTAGGAAACAACTAATCACATGGCTCACAAGGCCATTAAACATCTTGTCAACTCTCACTAGGCAACAACTAATAGGGTTAGGATTTACCTTTATAGCAGAATAGGGTTTCAAATTCATTTTATCAATCCAAACCCTAATTCATTGCTCCACGCATCTAGGAGCATACATTGATATCATACGTATTCAATCATACTTATTTATTCTCATCATTTATGCAAGAAATTCTATTTGAAAGTAAATCATTTAACTAAGGCAAGATTGATGATAAATAATAACATAATTGAGTTCAAGTTATATAACCCGCCTCAAGAGCAACTTCAAAGCTCCAAGCTCGAAAGATTCATGTTCCCAAGTTTGATAGTGAGCTTCTTAAAGTTCCAAGACTTGAGCTTCTCATCCCTATGCACGATACCTCACCACTTGTGGTCGATATCCCTCACTTATGGCCAATATCCTTCACTTGGTCGATATCACTTTGCAATGGGTGATATCACTTTGATATGGGTGATACCAAGGATCTATGCATGATAATCCTTCACCCTTGCAAGATATCAAGACTCTATGCACGATATCTTAGAGCAATGGGTGATATATTTTGAAAAGTTTTACTTATGGGTGAAAGGAAGGGTATATATTCTTCAGGTTCATGAAAAAGTGTGTGTATATGAGGTGTCATCTTTTTAAGCTACTAGGTGACATGTGTCCATGCATGGTTGACACGTGTCCTTGCATGCACTCATGTTTATATTGACATGCAAAGAACTTTGAGGATAATCTAGAGATGATATTTCGTCCATTAGTTATCTTGTTTGATAAGATATTTTATCTTTATCTTCATAAATTATGCAAACTGATACAACTTTTGCAAGGAGCACATAACTCGTCATAGATCACCTCCTTGAGGTGCTTAGCTCGTCATGGATAAGTCCAAGAGTTCAAAAACTGATATGGGACCCCTCTATGGCTCCTTGGCTGATAGGCACTCCCGTATGGACTCTACAACCCGATACAAGCTCAAATTAGGGTTTCACATACAACACTTTCTTGGTCTTTTCATCACCAAGAGTATCATACTCAAATATGATTCAAACATGGTGCCACATTATTTCTCTATCCTAAAAATGATACTAGGAGGGAGTACAGACACTCTATAGTTGGTAATTTTCATATCAACCCTACATTTTGGGTAAATTACAACTTGTACCAAAATTGGTACACAAGGCACTAACATTATTCAAACAAGTTCAAACTTGGATTTTAGGCTTTCCACAAGCCACCACCTTGCATCATTCTCTCTCTTATGATTATAAAACTCATGACGTATGTTTAACATGTGACATATTGCAATATAACCCCTCATCTTGGGTAATTTGCATTTTAGTCCAAAACATGAGAACATTGCTCAAACATTATTCAAACAAGACCAAATTTGAAACATAGGTTTGTTACCTGATAACAACACACTTTAGAGGATTATATTAAAGTTATAAGAAACTTATTTAGCCAAAACAAATAGGGTTAACTCATAACTCATGTTAGGGTCATTACAGTTATACCATATTCAAATAGGTCGTGATGGTGTTCAAGAAACCATCTTTGCAAATTGACCACTGTCCGATGCCACTGGACCAATCAACCAAACCACAACATTGTGGGTATGGGAAATTCTTATAAAAGTTAGTATGAGATATTTAAACAAAAAAATGAGATATTTAAACAAAAAATAGAGTTTTCATCCTCTGAAATCCTACTATAACTAATTAGGGAAAGATATCTAATATGTCTGAACTTCATCATTAAAACAATACTCTTTCTATAACCATTATATAGCATACAAATTCATGATTCAGCTATACAGGTATTCCTAGATATTATTCAGGTTCCTTTCCACTCCGTATGTGCCTGCACTATGCAGACTAAGATCATTATAGCTTTACATAGTGTATATATGTTCATTTCTTCAAGATTCTAGCATGCAATGAATCATACACTAATCTCCCACAATGGAATGATTTTTCTCAATCCAAGCATGTATGAATCAACCATAATATTCATGTTGGATGAAAATTGGTAATCCTTATGGGTTCTGTATGGATATTCAATTCTTTGACCTACTGCCAATGTTTTCTTTTTTACAATCAACAGACAATAAATAGCCACTGTGTTCTTTAAGAGAATTTGAAATCGAGTTGGAGTGACTGGAAGTAAGAAATATATGGAGATAGAGTATATATATTATTTCCAATTGCTTTTATGTTTTTTTTGATCCAAAGTCAGGGTGATTGCTTGGAGAATCTAATATACTACGTTTCTACTACAATAGGCAAAGATATGGTTGAATATAGGTCATAATCTATGTCAACTTTGTTAATAGGCAGGACTGGGACAACAAGATGTAATGCAATAGTGAGGGGCCACAATTTTGAAAGAGGGGGTCCTAGGTGAGAGCTCTACAAAGGGGTGGGGTTTGCATATACTATGATGGAAGGAACTCATCTTGTGTTGAATTTAAAATTAGCAACTTTATGTTCCACTCCTTTTAGTTCAATAACCTGGCAAGTCCCAATGTATTGTGTGATTTGTAGTGGAATCCAACAAGTCATATATATTTGTAAAAGAGTTCTTGGGGGTTCTAGGCAATGGTAATTTATTGGGGCTATTGGACACAAATTGCAAAATCAAACATCATCATTCAACTTATGTGTTTATAGGGAGCTCCATAAACTTGTAAGATAATTATTAAATGAATTTTATATGTATATGATTGCATCTCTACTGTGATTACATTTGCACCATGTTTCATCCTTGACAATATATATTAGGCATGGTTTCACATGTTTATGATATTCAAGTGGACATTACCTATGAAGGCGTTTAGAAACTTCTGAAGGAAAAATTGGTATTATTTATTCATGTTTGTTCTATACCTTGAATTTGGACACTAAATAATATATTAGTGGGTGTGCATTCTAGTTTAACTCTTTAACACTTCTTTATCCTAGATCATTCCTTGCAGGTGTTTGATGTCAAACTATGGGAAATTATCCAGTAGCAACATACTACATTTGCTTTAGTCATGTCGTTATCAAGATAAGGTTTATGCATATTTCCACATACCGGTTGTCATATCTGAATCCTAGAGCACTTTCTCATATTGTATACATCTTGTAAATCATTGATATAATTTGTGAGTACAACTCATCGTCTTTTCAAGATTTGGCCATAAGAAGGGATTTGTTATTCAAATAATTTCCTTTCCATTAATGCAATTGCATGGATATTTAAATTTATCTACAATTTTGTGCCTTTTTATCATTGTGATTTCTTCCAGAAGGAGGTTGCGTCATTCTTTTGATGATGATTCTCCTCTCTTGAAACAAGGACATGTGATTATTTGTTCTCCACCAGCAATGTAATTACCAATCATACAACTTGTACCATTCTCTTTGCTACAAAACTCACTGTTTCTAGCTCTACTGTTCCAATGATGCCACATGTTTCCTATTCATATGTATATCACACATTACCTCTAAAATGGCCCCTACTACAATTAGTAGAACTTTCCTATCATATATACTCCTTCTATAGTTGTATGCACGCTACTTCATGGAGTTCCCTTTGGAAACTAGTCTCTCCCCTACTTCCTTCATACCCTTATGCTCCATAAACCCCCTTCTCTATAATAGAAAATGGATGTGAGCAACCTATGATTGAGTAATACTATTCTTCTCAATGTCATTTGGGCATACTCATCCTATGATGGTACCAATCATGCATGGGAAGATAAAACACGGTTCCAATGGAAAATATGTAGGATCCATTTCCACAAAATGTGTTAAACATCTACTTTAATTAAATAAGATATATGATACTGAAACTTCAATTTCTTTATGGAAATAAGGCAACAAATAATGGATCCAAAATTCCACTCGATAACCAAGCTTGTATGCTAACTCCACCATCACCTAAAATTGATTGCCATAAGCAACAAGAGGTTTACTGGATCAAGATGAAACTACATAATACATAGCAAGTAAAATAGGGAGGTGATCCTGTCAACGTTTGAATGATTGTGATGAGTGCAAGTGTTTTACGTGATTACTTTGATACCTTAGGCTTAGTGATCATGCACACACAATTTTATAAACAAAATCTTTACCAAATCATTAATTTGTTGGACCACTCATTGAAGATATGTATAGTCCAGTCTCAAGATTTAGTTCATCCAAACTTCCATTGTAATCAATTTAAGTTCCACAAATCTCTATATTGTCTTAATATGAGAAAGGAAAAGGAAAGGAAAGGAGATTTAGGCTGGAGAGTGATGGGACTTGGATGGGGTTAACTAAAATTTGTAAGTTGTACCAAGTGCATTTGATTATGGTCGTTGCTACAACTATAATTTCTAGATTCAATTTTTAAATGTCAAAGTATCTAATACAAAAAGTAACTTAAAATAGTTTTTAATTGGTATACTTAGACCACGGCAATGGTAGAAAATAAATATGAGTAATTGAATTGCATGCATTAGGTGTTCAACTACAAATATGTTTCTTAATTGGGGGTACATGGTTGGTTGATTGGACTACAAATATTAACTATAGGGATATGTTTTTCTGGGCTATGTGGGCAAGTACATGAGAGGAGTGGGAGTACGGATTAGCAAACAAAAAGTGAGTTGGTATTGAAGTAAGTAAGTAGATAATGTTTTAGTCAGGTCCTAAAAATTGGATATTTTCTTGCTTATACCTCAAGAAATGAAAGAACTTTGACTTCCTATTCTTGACTCCCCTGCACCAACTACCCAATATCTCAAGATTCCACCACAAGAAATAACTACACAAATGAGGGATTCCACCATACACTATGATATGTATGCATGTATGTATTTATGTGTTAAGACCTTTAGCATTATCAGGTACTTGTTGCTCCTCAAGAAAAATCCTTGTTATATATTTTTCTCTATACTACATTTTCTTGGTTGGTGCCTTCCATTTACTTGGAGATTATGTCTTGTTATCTGTGACAAACTCATATATGAAGATATATCACAAGAGAAAATACATTTGGAAAGTCATCACTAAGAGTGATAAAGGATTCATTTTATGAATATATTTGGTTGTAGAGAGATGAGGAAATTTTCTTGGTTGACTTTTGCATTTGGTGGCCCAGATGGTCAAATGTTGCATAAGAGGGATTATGGTACATTCCCTACTTACATCAACTACTGAATATCTACATCATCAAGATCTATTTGGTACATTAAAATTATACTCTTATCTTGTTTATTCTATCATCAAATTTGGATGTAGGTAGACATTGTAGGTGTGGCCAATCCAATAGTTTTGAGAAAGGATGAAGTGTACTTATATATTAAGCAGGCATACTAGTCTAGAAGTTGCATGGTTATAAAAAAAATCTATAATACGAGTCCATCAAAATTTTAAACTAAGTATGGGAAATCGATTGTATTCTATAGTTAAAAGGAAAATACAAATATGCTTTAAAATTATATTGTACAGGTCTACAGTTTGAACTTGTAGTTGTTTTTTTATAATTTTTTTCTAATATATCCTTGACTATCTTCCTAAACAACTACAATTGTATATAGTTGGTTTATATCATACTTGGAGGACTTCATTCTATAATGGCCATCGGATTTTCCACCTCCCTTCCTACTTACTTCCAACACTCCTAGACACCTACTATGTGCCTCCTTGGGGTTCTCCTCTATCCTACTTGCTTTCTCTCCATCCTACTCTACTTCTCTTCTTCATACCTCTCCTATCCATTGTTGGGTTTTGTGGGACTAAACAAAAAGCGGAAACAAAATTTTATCTAACCACAAACCCATAACCAGTAGATTGCATCAACAACTATGCAATAGGAATGATGTTTTAGTGAGATATACCTGGTCTCGAGGCTTTCTCAGTGACAATACCTCGCAGCTAGTGCGGTCTTGAACCACCTAATCTTCGACTACGTCTATGCAACTCCTGGTCTTGATCCAGACTGTGGTTGACAGTCGTCCTCCTGAGCAGCATAAATCTCCCACCTCTATAGATAGTCCACATGGACCACCAAGAACTCTAGTCATCTTAAAGGATAGACTAGAAGGATTCGTCCCCTTCTGTCAGCGTACTAGTCACCAACACACTCTCCCACCACCAGTCACTTTTCTGCAATTGTCTTTCCCTCATTGTTCCTCCCTGGATGGGTAGAACTTACTTGGGCTCTCTCGGTTACCACAACCAGAGAGGACAACAACTTTATAGAGTAACTGATGTTTTGAGTTGTGTGTTCTGAGAAGCCCCCTATACCCCTCTATTTATAGTAGAGGGCAAGGTTAGGGTTCCCAGTCTGTGCGGGAGTAGAAGGGTCCAGATTTTCAATGAACTGGTTGCATTGCGGCAGGAGAACCGATCATTTCATAACTAAACCGGTAGTTTGGGTAGGTGAACCGATCAGTTCATAACTGAACCGACCATTTGGGTAGGTGAGCCGATCGGTTCACCTAGTGAACTGGTCATTTCACTTCCCAGACTTGCACATAATTGACTTTCCTTATTCATTTCTAATTAATGCAAAGATTAATTCTTGTCCCAATCGAATTGAACAAGTGAAATGAGGATCTTTTCTCACGAATCGAGAAACCCAACACATCCTTGTTTGGTCCAAGTGAACTGATCATCTCACTGACCATGAGCCGATCGGTTCACCCAGTGAACTGGTCGATTGGTGGTCCTGGTTGTGCAAAACTCAGTCAATGCAGTTCTCAATCAATCTGACACTCTAATTAGTTGGTTCAACACTTGAACTTGATGATTCTGAGTCAAGTCTATTGATTTAATGTTTAATTGAGTACCTAAACACTTTAGTAATCAATCTAAACATCATTCATGGATAAAATCCCCTTCCAGGTTAATCCTATGTGTTTGACCCTATAGGTTCCATTTCATATTGGTAGTGAATGTCCATAACTAACTTATGACATCACAAGCAAAGAGTGGTTCCCAGTCACACATCAGTGCTACCCAAGTGAAGAGGAAAGTTGGAGAACAACTCTTAACCTACAATCTGTTATTGGTGTTACAATGAATGTATAATTCCTTTGTCACTGATATCCAAATTGAACTCAAGGCATGGACTTGTCATCCTCTACAAATGTTCAATCCATGTTTCTTGACTCATAGTATACTATCTGAGATATATGTAAGCTCGATATCATATATTGACTTACATGTGCATGGTCATGCATTTCTTAGTCTCACTCCTCAAGTGGTCAGGATATCACACTCCCTTAGGAGGGACAAATTCCATATCTATCACTCACACTCAAGTCCCCATGTGTCAAAGTCACCCAATCATCACCGTTATAACAACCCATGTTTTAGGACTGTGTTTGATGATGTCAAAGTGTACCCAACCACATGTGATGAGTGTAGTGATTTCAGGTCTAAGAACCACAATCACCACCAATACTATAAGAGATTATCCTGACTAACCATGTGTGGTTTCCATGCATAACTCTTACGGTGGGTCTGTACGATACACTATTCTCTAACATGTATTTGTGTGCTTGGTTTGATATCATATATCATGATTGATGAGATTCTGTCATCAAGAATGTATACTATTAACATCCATATTGTAATGACCACATTTGTGCTTAATTTGTAAACTAGGGTTTACCTGAATGATTACATGCTTGATTAGATTGAACATCGTTTAGACTTGATTAATGATAGTAGATCAATTGTGATGTTTCAAACCTAAGAAGAAACTCTAACTATGATTTTAGTTTTAAGAATTAGGGTTTGGGAAATGTAAACCCTAATCGGTAAAAATTAGGGTTTTGATAGTACATGAATATGGAATTTGATCAGGATATAAGTTTGGTAAATGATTTTTCATATTTTCTACAAGTTTTTTATTTAATTGAATTTTTTATATGATATGGATAACTCAATCATGCATATTGGAGAAAATTTTCAGAATATTTGAGTGTTCTTTGAATGTTGTTCTTGGTCGAACTATACTTTGATCAAAATGCTGACAGAGTGATTTTTAGTTATTTATTGGTAACTCCAAATGATAAAAAACACGTAAATTTTTCATAATTTTTGGATGTGTTTAGACCTTAGTAGTAGACGAATTACAGTAATATTTTTATGACCGAATTTTCAGCTGAAATAAGAAAAAGTATAGTGAGGGGTCAATGTGCAATTGACCCAAGCAGCTCAATTGCTATATATGGTCAACCTAACACACAAGGAGCTATCATAATTCACGATTCAATCTAGAGAAATGAAATCCTAGAGAGAGAGGGAGAGTTAGGGTTTGAAAGGAGAAAGTGATGGAGATATTGACCTAGGGTTTTGCGGTCTGAGGAATGATGAAATCATGTAAGTTTAGCTTCTTTGCATAGCCTTTCATGGTGAATCTTCTCTCACATATCAAGCTTCCGTCCCTCCTCTGATTTGACCTAAAATGGTGTCAAAACTTTCCCTTTTCTCACTTTTTCTTCATAATCCCTCATTTCTAGGGTTTCTGAGTTGAAAGGAAGAATAATTGGGTGAATTGCTAGGGATTTGATATGAGATCGAGATTTTCAGGGATGAGCTGCGTTTTTAAGGTGTTTTCACACCTTAGGCTGAGTGGGAACTTCCTTTAAATAGTATGTTGCATGAAAATTGGTTAAATCATTCATAATCTTTAATTGCTTAGTATGCGACTACAAACCCAGAATTGTCTGTTTGATCTAAGTTGATGCAAAATGATATGAAATGGATTCTTCCTATGTTTGTTTGAATTTCATATAATAAATTCATATTAGAAATGTATACAATACATCCTAATGAGAATTCCCTAAGTATTCACAAAGGTTATAAGAGTAAACTAAAATATAGGAAATTTATCTGTGACTAAAATTGTCGTATAATTAAATAGAGAAATTTGTTTATCTGGATCCCCTTGGTTATGAATGATTGTTTATCTGAATGTGTAGTACATATATGTCAGATACTATTTTGGATTTCATGTGATGTGAATAGTGTTTGCTTGATATCTTTGTAAAGAGGGTGAATCCCTATATGAGTGGAAAGTTGGAAATTTGTGAATAAATATGGTGAAATCCATTTGAAGTGTTTTTCTTGGCATCATAGACTCTATTTATGCAATGTTATTCTTGATTCATAATATCTCAATGAATGGCATAGAAAACCGTAATTTAGCTCAATTTGAGGATTTCATACATATGTTGATTGTATATGACTTATTTAAAGCAATATGTATTTAGTGGATGTTTATGACATATTAAATCCTTATGAGATCCATGTGATAAGTGAATGAGGTAAATGAAACCCTAAGGATAGGGTGTTCAATGAATTAAGCATTTTGATTACCATGTTCTCAGTATGAGACACACAACCCAGGATTTGGGTCGATGTGCACATTTTCCAAGAAAGTGCAAATAATTTATGGGTTCAAATGACGATTACTCATATGCCAAGTAATTAGATCTTATCAGTATATTAAGATGTTTAATTGCAAGATTATAGTGTAAAAGTGCCAAATGGACATGCATTATGTTTATTTAAGTATTTCAGTCTGCATGCATGTATAGTATGTTGATTTCTCTGTATATTACAATGTTTGAATATACTTTTCTACCAAGTTAAGGATGATATACATGTTATGTTATAAACTTCAAATAAATAGGCACGGTACCATAGAGATACCAGAGTCAAGTATAAGTAAGGAAAAAGATACAATATAGTAAGATATTTCCAAGAAAAATAAAATAATAGACATAGGTGCCCTAAACACCATAGATTCCCTACAGATGTCTGCATTGTAGGGAGGAAATGATCCACCCTGGCAGCGAACAGTATATGGGGATCGGATCGCACCCACAGAGCGTGCGGGGAGACGAAGCCCTTGAGGAAGTCTCCTAAGAGAAGATAGGTTACCCAACATGAACCAGAGATCCCGGTGGTAACCCAGAGGCACCCACAGAGCGTACCAAGATGAGGCCCACAAAGCGTCTCAGACCCTCCGCCTGTGTACTTAGCCTAGAAGGAGAGGTCCAGTTAAAGGCTAGCTATTTAGCCACCTTAGTCAGACGTGACAGTTCGAGTCAAGCAGACCCAGATTCAGTTCTAGGCTTAGCTTTCCAGGTTTTAAGTTAAGTCTTGTACGGTGAGATCGTAGTTTTCTATGAGTCTTCATATGTAGAGTACATTGCATATGATCAGGGAATAAGCTAAAATATGTTCATATAGGTTTAAAGAGTTTCTTCTAAGTAAGAAAGGCTAAGAAAGATTTGAGTACAGTTTCCCAGCAATTATTCTTTGTATGTTTCTGAATTATTAGTTCTCGTTGAAATTAATCAAGCATGCTCATAAATTGATTTACTCTTTTTGATATCTAGAGTATCCTGCCATATTTATGATTGTCAATGAGCAATCTCTTTAAAGCTTACTGCTGTTATAATTGATTTCAGTTGCTCAAAAGTATATCTATAATTATATCAGTGCTTTAGACTATTTCTTTGAAGTACTCATTCACTGAGCGAGTAGGCTCACCCCTCTACTCAAAATTTTTAGGGAAACCACGTGGACTTGAAGATATCATTGCATCAGAGTAGATCTACCACAAGAGTTAAGCCTGAGTATAGTTAAGTTCAGTCGGTCCCTGACACTCTAGGTCCTAGTATAGATGTGAGAGTGTTGTAAGTAATGTTTTGTATCTTTGTTTCCTTAATAAGAGAGAATGTATCTGATTATCTTGTCATATGTACCTGAGAATGAATGTATGGATGTGTATCATTTATGTTGAGATCATATTAAAGAAATCAATGTTTATATTCCCTTATAAAGTTAGTTTATGTGGTTCAATGTGAGAAAACAAAGAGTTTGAAAAAGAAGAAAAAGTTAAGGGTCATATGTTAAATCCTCAATTTATGCCCTAATATCATGATTAATGGTAATTGTGAGATCGTGGTGTAACAACTTGGTATCGGAGCTTAGGCTGAGTCATCAGGGACCATTAGATTAGAAAGTTAGGGTTATAAGTATGGTAGATAGTAGGTGATGTGTATATAGCTCTGGGAGGTCTGAGTATTTAGATACCCTGGCCCGGTATCTGAATACTTAGATTGACCAGTATCAAGCTACTCTGTCTATTCTTCTCTGGATGCCCTGGCCAGGTGTGTAGAGGAAGGATGGAATAGAGAGGAACCCTAGAAATTTTAGGGTTAGGAGACTGAAAAGTAATGAAGGAGTAAGAGATTAAACATAGAATGTGATACAAATCTTGCTTTATATTGCTTCTTTGATTGTAGATAAATAGAAATGATCTTATATGTATGAATTCATAATATCAATTTGTAGAATAAATATGGTTCTTTTATATTGTTATGTATCATGAAGTGATTCAGTTATTATTTATATTCTTTGTATCATGTAGACCAAAAGTTATGTTTAAATGAGTTTGCCCTAAGTGGTTATTCTTTCCAAATGTTTGAGATTAATAGGAGTTGGTTAATCTTGAGTAGCTCTTGGCTTTAAGACTGCAAGTTCGGCCTGGTCCGGATGGCAGGATGCGTTATTGGGATCTAATGACTCCTATTAACAATATGATAAGAGTAGACTCTGGATATATTAGACCCACATCATAGTGAGAATGTACATACACTAAGATGTTGGAACGTATGGGAAATATTAGAATAGCTAAGAATTAGTTGGAACTGATATCTGAGATCCAACTTTGGGGCCTCATATGAGAAATCATTAATTGGGAATAAAGGAACATGACATAAGGTTCAGATTAAGTTTAATGATTAGTATTATATGAACTCTAAATATGAAATATGGAGAAGATATGAGAAAAGTATGTAAGGTTCAAGATAGTAAGAATCAATCATGAGGAATGGATTATATAATCGGGTACAATGTTTTTCTATACTCCAAAGCAAAGGGAAAATAGAAGAACAGAGCTAAGTATACAATAAGTACATAGAAGTGAAGAGTCTTCAGAAGAGTTAAAGTGAAGAGAACTAGATGAGCATGTAAATCATAAAACTAGGATAAGAAACTTAGTTGAAACAAAGAGAAATGTTGGAAATAATGAGCTTGATTAGGGAATGAGCATTATGATATAATTGAGAGCATGGAATGTATACCTTTATTAATAAGTTTAATACATTCATCCTTACTGCCTTTGGATTCTAAGTCTTTATATAACAACAAACTAGTTTCTAAAATAAGAACAAAAGTGTAGCTAAATAAATGAATAAGTCATACAAAGCTAGACTATATTCAGGAAGGAAAAACTTGATTGAAAGAGAAACTATGTTTCACCCATGAATGAGTCTTTTGATTTAAAATGAAGGATATGTAATGTATTAAACATGAGGTGAAACTAGTAGAGAGATTATTGATTTAGAATTTCAACTTCACATTAGTAGAAGGATAAAAAGAAATATATACAACATGGTATACATGATCATACACATAAAAGAAGCAACATGATCATAAGAGAAAACTAGAAGTTATGACATGTGGAATAGTAGTATATGGTAAGGGGATTATGGAAAGTAAGGAAGGGTTTGAAACATAATGGAGTAATATAGATTATAAAAGAAAGAGGTTGTGAGATTCAAGAAAGTGCTAATTAGTCAAGTATCCTTGTTGATAATTTATTAAACCTACATATGAGAAATGTATTAATGAATGTTTGAAGACAAGAATTCTAAGTCTTAAAATCATCTTCTCTTTCATATCTTCCTTAATGAGAGCAATGTGGGAATGAAGTGATAAGAAAATGAATCATATATGATGCATAACCACCGTGGTAGAGACATCTAGTGAATTTAATAATGACACACAATATGATGATGAAACCCTAGTAGGGTAATTGAGAATGTAATCTATCTGAATGGCCAAGTAAGAGAAAGGAAATTCAATTGTTAAGATAAGGAAGACTTTAGTAAAACTTGTGAGATCCAAAGTTTGACTTTAAAATTAAGGGAGCAAAGTCACACCACAATAACGTCATGCTACTGAAAAGGACCAAACCCTAGAATGTTTAGAGTTGTAGTATTTCAAGGGATGTCACTAGTGATTTGACCTTGAATACTAGCATCTCTATAAAACAAGATCATGAGATTTGCACTATGAGAAGTAAACTAGCATTGATAGTAATCCAGGGTTTAAAGGTAGCTAATCTGAAAGGTAGATAAACAATATGGAAATGATTTGGAGCAAAGAGTAAGATATAAATTTGAAATGTAACAAGTGTGTTTTGAACAAAAGGAGAAATACAATATGAGTGAAGTGTGGTATGAGATAAATTCTTACAGTGATAGCAAGAATGATGAATAATCTATTTGTACCTTGTATGTTTCAATTTTAGGAATGTTTAATCTACATGATTAAAATGAGAAGGATAAGTAGCAAAAAGTAAGTAGTAGTGAATGAGGAGAGAGATAAGAGAAAACAATGGCTTTTAGTAATATGTGAATTTGTTTTTAGAAGTATAATTTGTTGAAGGTATATTAAGGGATGTAAATTGGTTCTATGTATGATTTCAGTGTACATGTGCAAGCAATATGTTAATTTCAGGTGTCTGATAGTTGTAGTCATTCATACCAGTAATCCATCTTAGTATTGTACAATTGTGGTATGGTTATATGGGTCAAATGATGATAAAACAAATGGAGGGTTACCCTGAATAAGGTAGTCTTACCTATTCACTCATATGAATAGAAGGGATGATAACCATATTGTATTGATATGTAACCTTAATGAGGTATAGCTTGTTATACCTAGCTTTAATATAACTAAGTGATGGTAATTGGGTATGAATAGTCCTTGAATGACTAATACAATCATGGAATACTTTGTTACTGTTGTTGAAACCCTAGTATGCTATAACTCGATGGTTACACCTTGAATTATGTGTGGGTTCATACTTGAGAACAGTATGAGATGTGATGGTGATGCTTCACCTTATGCACCCATGATGTAATGGGGATGCCGTGAGTAGTATTGTACAATTGTTGTTGAATATAGTCTTTTAACTCAAGGTTGTTTTTCTATTTGAGTAGCACTATAGTAAAAATTCAAAACAACATGGTGAACTCTCTGTTGTGACTTAGAGGTAATACATAACAATAGTACATATTGAGTTGTATGAATTGAGATAGTTGGATCAGATTATAAATGTTGAGGTAACACCTCAAGAGTATAAAAATATTGAAATGGTTGTTTCTCTCTCTATCCTATGATTGATTGTGGCATAGAGAATTTGTTTGTTATCATTGAGAACTATTTCAAACATGTTGTGATTAGAAAAGAAATGATGGACTTAATGTTGAAAACTGCATTCAAGTATGAAATATAAGAATATAATGACATGTAAGAGATTAGAAGCTTAAAATAAACCTTGAAAGTACTTTGCTTGCATATTTATTTTTTGGGGGCGAAACCTTTTTAAGGGGGTGAGAATTGTAATGACCACATTTGTGCTTAATTGGTAAACTAGGGTTTACCTGAATGATTACATGCTTGATTAGATTGAACATCGTTTAGACTTGATTAATGATAGTAGATCAATTTTGATGTTTTAAACCTAAGAATAAACTCTAACTATGATTTTAGTTTGAAGAATTAGGGTTTGAGAAATGTAAACCCTAATTGGTAAAAATTAGGGTTTTGATAGTACATGAATACGGAATTTGATCAGGATAGAAGTGTGGTAAATGATTTTTCATATTTTATACAAATTTTTATTTAATTGAATTTTGTATATGATATGGATAACTTAATCATGCATATTGGAGAAAATTTTCAGAATATTTGAGTGTTCTTTGAATGTGGTTCTCGATCAAACTATACTTCGACCAAAATGTTGACAGAGTGCTTTTCAGTAGTCTAGTGTTTTATTTTTATTTATTTATTGGTAATTCAAAATGATATGAAATTTTAACTAAAAATCTGAAACTCAATAATAAACAACATGTAAAATTTTCATATTTTTTGGATTCATTTAGACCTTATAAGTAGACGAATTACAGTAATATTTTTATGACAAAAAATTCAGCTGAAATAAGCAAAAGTATAATGAGGGGTCAATGTACAATTGACCCAAGCAGATCAATTGCTCTATATGGTTAACCTAACACACAAGGATATCTCATAATTCATGATTCAATCCAGAGAAATGAAATCCTAGAGAGAGAGGGAGAATTAGGGTTTGAGAGGAGAAAGTGATGGAGATGCAAACCTAGGGTTTTGTGGTTTGTGTAATGATGAAATCATGTAAGTTTAGCTTCTTTGCATAGCCTTTCATGGTGAATCTTCTCTCACATGTCAAGATTCCATCCCTCCTCTGATTTGATTCAAAATGGTGCCAAAACTTTCCCTTTTCTCACTTTTTCTTCATAATCCCTCATTTCTAGGGTTTCTGAGTTGAAAGGAAGAAGAATCGGGTGAATTGCTAGGGATTTGATATGAGATCGAGATTTTCAGGGATGAGCTGCGTTTTTAAGGTGTTTTCACACCTTAGTGTGAGTGGGAACTTCCTTTAAATAGTATATTGCACGAAAATTGGTTAAATCATCCATGATCTTTAATTGCTTAGTATGCGACTACAAACCCCGAATTGTCTGTTTGATCTAAGTTGTTGCAAAATGATATGAAATGGATTCTTCCTCTGTTGTTTGAATTTCATATGATAAATTCATATTAGAAATGTATACAATACATCATAATGAGAATTCCCTAAGTATTCACAAAGGTTATAAGAGTAAACTAAAATATAGGGAATTTGTCTGTGACTAAAATTGTTGTATAATTAAATAGAGAAATTTGTTTATATGGATCCCTTTGGTTATGAATGATTGTTTATCTGAATGCGTAGTACATATATGTCAAATACTATTTTGGATTTCATATGATGTGAATAGTGTTTGCTTGATATCTTTGTAAAGAGGGCGAAGCCCTATATGAGTGGAAAGTTGGAAATTTGTGAATAAATATGGTGAAATCCATTTGAAGTATTTTTCTTGGCATCATAGATTCTATTTATGCAATGTTATTCTTGATTCATAATATCTCAATGAATGGCATGGAGAACCCTCAATTATCTCAATTCGAGGATTTCATACATATGTTGATTGTATATAACTTGTTTAAAGCAATATGTATTTAGTGGATGTTTATGACATATTAAATCCTTATGAGAGCCATGTGATAAGTGAATGAGGTAAATGAAACCCTAAGGATAGGTTGTTCAATGAATTAAGCATTTTGATTACCATGTTCTCACTATGAGATGCACAACCCGGGATTTGGGTTGATGTGTACATTTCCCAAGAAAGTGCAAATAATTTATGGGTGAAAATGATGATTACTTGTATGCTAAGTAATTAGCTCTTATCAGTATATTAAGATGTTTAATTGCAAGATTCTAGTGTATAAGTGCTAAATGGACATGCATTATGTTTATTTAAGTATTTCAATCTGCCTGCATGTATGGTATGTTGATTTCTTAGTATATTACAGTGTTTGAATATACTTCTCTACCAAGTTAAGGATGATATTCATGTTGTGTTATAAACTTCAAATAAATAGACACGGTACCATAGAGATACTAGTGTCAAGTATAAGTAAGGGAAAATATACAATATAGTAAGAGCTTTCCAAGAAAAATAAAATAATAGACATAGGTGTCCTGAACACCATAGATTCCCTACATATGTTTGCACTATAGGGAGGAAATGATCCACCCTGGCAACGACTAGTATACAGGGATCAAATTACACCCACAGAGCGTGCGGGGAGACGAAGCCCTTGAGGAAGTCTCCTAAGAGAAGATAGGTTACCCAACATGAACTGGAGATCCCGGTGGTAACCCAGAGGTACCCACAGAGCATACCAAGATGAGGCCCACATAGCGTCTCAGACCCTCCACCTATATACTCAGACTAGAAGGAGAGGTCTAGTTAAAGGCCAGCTATTTAGCCGCCTTAGTCAGATGTGACAGTTCGAGTCAAGCAGACCCGGATTCAGTTCTAGGCTTAGCTTCCTGGGTTTTAAGCTAAGTCTTATACGGTGAGATCATAGTTCGCTACGAGTCTTCATATGTAGAGTAAACTGTATATGATCAGGGCATAAGCTAAAATATGTTCATATAGGTTTAAAGAGTTTCTTACAAGTAAGAAAGTCTAACAAAGATTCAAGTACAGTTTCCCAGCAATTATTCTTTGTATGTTTATGAATTATTAGTTCTCGTTGAAATTAATCAAGCATGCTCATATATTGATTTACTCTTGTTGATATCTAGAGTATCCTGCCATATTTCCGATTGTCAATGATCAATCTCTTTAAAGCTTACTGTTGTTATAATTGATATCAGTTGCTTAAAAGTATATCTGTAATTATATCAGTGCTTTAGACTACTTCTTTGAACCACTCATTCACTAAGCGAGTAGGCTCACCCCTCTACTCACAATTTTTAGGGAAACCACGTGGACTTGAAGATATCATTGCATTAGAGTAGATCTGCCACAAGAGTTAAGTATGAGTATAGTTAAGTTTAGTTGATCCCTGTCACTCTAGGTCCTAGTATAGATGTGAGAGTGTTGTAAGTAATGATTTGTATCTTTGTTTCCTTAATAAGAGAGAATGTATCTGATTATCATGTCATATGTACCTGAGAATGAATGTATGGATGTGTATCGTTTATGTTGAGATCATATTAAAGAAATCAATGTTTAGATTCCCTTATAAAGTTAGTTTATGTGGTTCAATGCGAGAAAACAAAGAGTTTGAAAAAGAAGAAAAAGTTAAGGGTGATATTTGTATTATTTTAAATCCTCAATTTATGCCCTAATCTCATGATTAATGGTAATTGTGAGATCGGGGTGTAACATGTATGATCTCATTGTTCAGGTCCTTAACTTGAAGACATACATCATTGAGTAATACAATTCTTTAGACATCTAACATGTTATATCATTATCTCAAAACAGATTAAACATATAGATGAAAATTGCCTTTATTATTATCAAATCAAGTATCACATGCCTCATTGCAATCATCATATGATTGGCTCTATGGGCATACTATACCAACAGTCTCCCACTTGCACTTGGAGCCAATCACCCACGAATCATATTCCAAGTGATCTTAACATGTCCATCATGTTTGTGCAGCACAAGTGCTTTTATAGCGGGTAAGCAACATTTGCTTTAAGTCGGTATATTGCATGTTTCACATCCCCTTGTTGTACGATAGCTCATATGAGATTGAAGTGCCATAGTATGCTATCTGAAATTCCTTTGCCTAACCAGTAGCTCCATTATTGTCACAATATTACTATTGAGTCACCAATGGTCGAAACCTCCCATAAGTTCATCCATATGAACTTCTAGATCCATACAGTATCCTTTACAATGTTCATAACACTAAGGTACTCGGATTCTTATTGTAGAATTCATCAATTGTCTTATGTTTGGAACATTTCCAACTAACAATTCTTATTCCAAGGTCAAAGACAATTTTTTCATTTTGAAAGCTTGCATCGGTGTAACTCTTTACACCCAACTCTTCCTTATTACCATAACTAAAGAACTAATTCTTTTAGTACTTCACAAGTACATAAAGATATCCTTCATGGTATTCTAGTAACTCTTACTGGAGTTTGACAGATATCCATTTTTCATGTCCAATACATATGAAATAATTGGATTTCATGTCTTCTTGTCCTATTCAATACGTACAAGATGATGAGTTCGTATATTCTTGTCATGTTCAATACATACAAGATAATTAGTTCATATTTTCTTGTCTTGTCCAATACATACAAGGTAATGAGATGAGTTCATATGTGATAGATCCAATTGTGAATGCATATGGAATCTATCCATGTGTTCCTTATTCTTCATAAGAATTGGGACACTTGCCTCTTGAGAGACTAACTCCATGGACATGTTTTCTCTCATCATGTTGAACCCTTTCAGCATCTTACCAATGTATGTTCTCTTTCTTAGGTCAAGAAGCCCTCTTGATCTATCTCTATAGATCTTGATTCCCATCACATACGATGCTTCTTTAAAACTTTAGAATGCACTTTGTTTCCAGGTTTTAATATTTTCAATATAAGGTTGTTATTCCCCATCAATATGTGGAATATACAAATGCTCCCACTAAATTCTTGTAATCACACATTACTTCTTTATTTTGACTATCTTGTCAAATAGAAGATCCTAGTTTTGAGGTGCCCGCTTCAATCCAAAGATTGATCTATGTAGCTTCATGGACTTTATTTCCATTAAGCTACAATAGCAAGCATTATCCTGATGGATTTATCCTTGGTAAATGCTGAAAAGATTTCATCATGTTCAACACCTTGAACTTGTTAGAAACTCTTTGCAACCAAATTACCCTGCATGTCAGTCTTCTTCTAGAAGACCCAAAAGTACCCTATGGGTTTTACCCCTTCAAGTGGATCAACTAAGGTCATACTTTGTTGATATACATGGAGTCCATCTTGGAATTCATGGCTTCAAGCCATATCTTAGTTTCTGGCTCTCATTAGCTTCTAGGTAGACTGTTGACTCATCATATGATCAACTCACCACCTTCTTGTCCATAAGATATCATATAGCATTCAAGCTCTAGGCATGTTCTACCAGAACCATGAGTTATGTGTGTTACTTAAGGAACTTTGAGATTCCACGACATTTTGTGATTCTCTTTATTCCCATTGTACCTTTTTAAGTTCAATGTTTTTCTTGTTTGTCTCGAACATTTTGAGTTCTACTTTTCTCTCCCACTGATTCCTTTAGAACGAGGTTCTCCTCTAGAAATGCAGCCATCCAAAACACCTTTGTTGTTGGATTTGGATACCAAAGTAGTATTCAACAAAATAACATTTATGTGATTTGTGGACAAAACCTTTAAGAAACATTCTTCAAAGCATGCTTTCAATCCTAATCTTTATAAAGACATATGGGGACACTTCCCATTCCATATCTCATATGGTTTCTTTTTAACTAATTAGATGATACATTGTTTTAGTGTTAAGCATGTGACAAAAGGAAATTTGAAGTTTAGCTAGTATTCATGCTCTGATTTATTAAGGTGTGATTCCTTCTTTCTGATACACTTCTCATGATACACTGTCATTATGTTGTAGGTGGAGTCCATCATGATCTTCCAGAAGGTTCTCAAAATCTTAGTTCAAAGTATTTCCATATTGATCATATCGAAATTTAATACTTATACCAAGTTTGTTATGTACTTCATTTATGATCTCCTTGAACACTTCAATAGATTCATGCTTGTATTTATAAAATACAAATTACCATATCTGCTAAGGTCATTAGTAAATATATTGAAGTACTATTGATTACCTTTAGCATTTATTCTAAAATGTCTATATACATTAATATGTATAATCCTTATTAGAATAATCATTCTCCCACTACATCTAGTGAAGTACCTTTGTCATATTACACAATGAATGAGATTAGCATGTCTCTATTGGTTCAATAACTAGAATGAGTCTAGATAACCATCATATGGATTTCTAGAAATGCAATTCTCATTTATGCACTAAAGATGACTATGCTATAGGCATTCAAGTTTGAGTTATCATGTCATTCATTACATGTGCCACACACATTTGTCTCTTTAACTATCAAGTATATTTGATGAGACATAGGCATTGCCATCAAAGATCATCTCTTTGAAATGAAATGCCAGTTCATTACACTCTTGTTCATACAAGATGGATGACAATTTCATTGATGGCAGATGTATAATATCAATTCACTAATTATATTATATGATCATGAATGTCATATTATAACTGTAATGATAGCAACTCTTGCTCTGCACAATTTCTAGCTTACTTCTTCTTAGGTCCTAAAGTAGATATCTCTATCTCTCTTTCACCTTCCTGAGATCCTCTATAAAGAGGTTATTTCCCTTTACATCTTATTCCTCTCCATATCTTGAGTGATGAAGACTTGGACCTAAGCTTGGCTTCATAGAACTTCTTGACCTTGCTTTAGTTTATGGACTTCACTCTGCAGATCATTATCATAGGTTTTGTCCTTTCTTCATTTATGCTTTGGCATCAGCATGCCAAGCACTTCAGATAATGGTTAGGCCAAGTTTCTCAACATTTAATAAATTGGCTATATGGTTCACACAATGATTTGTAGAATCATATGTTTGGTCAACTCTTAACCTATAAGAAATCATAGTTATCTATATGCACAATTATATTGAGCATATCTGATTATAGTTGATCTTCATCTGTCTGATTATACTCAAACATCACTTTGAAGACATTATACCTTTCATGCTTTACATGATTCTTAAGATGTATAACCATCTCAAGAATGTCCATGCTTCAAGCTATTTATGCAACTCATAGTTCATATATCTCAGCATAAGGTTCTTGATGTCTTAGGCATCATTGGCATTCTTCAAGTAAGTATCCAATTTTAGCCTTAGGCGCATTTGGAGTGGTTCTACCGTCTTTGCTCTTTCAAGGACTTTAGAGTTTACACTCACTATTGAGAACACTTTTCAAAGGTCCCACACCAGATTTAAAGTTTATCCCATTTATGAACTAATCCCAATGATAATGTATTTGTGTTTGTTATTTGGATTCTACAAAAGAATTTTGCAACATTTCAAAACCTTTTGATTTGTTTGATTTGATAAAGTTGACGATATTAATTAGGTCTTTAATTAATTATTTCTCCCACTATTTTGATCAAATTGATAGCCCTCGCCATCAATTAAGAAGATTGCACAACCTTCTAGTGAGACAAGATCCAAAATAATTGAGTTATTACTCGGCCAACACCAACGTCCATAATCAATTATTAAGGTAGGTAACATTTACCAATTACATCTTATACAATTCTTGGATAGATGATATGCACAACTCTTTGTCATAGTCATCTGCATGCCTCTAGGTGCTTGATCTGATCAAGGTCACCTAGTTAAGTCTAACCCAAATGCCAACACAATGAATATGCACCCTGCTAGGGCAGACACACATATTCACCATCACACTTCCACGAGATAGCTGGTGCACCATGCTAGGGCGTGCCCACACTTAGTCGATCAAGTTTTTCATGTGTGTTGCTTTTAGAAGGCATCTTAATTTTAATATTTATATTGAGGGTTTGGTATTTATATACATATATATATCTAATCACCACATATATAGTATGTATCATATACATGATATATCCCACAAGAAAACATGTGAAGTGATAAAGCGATGATTATGGCCATCCTAATTGTAATTCCTTAAGCCATAAGGAATCACAGTCATCTAGGTCTACATCACATCCAACAACCTATTGTTGATGAAGATCTGTGCTTGAGCCGTTCTGGGTTGATCATCTCACCCTATGATTGATCGGCTCGCCTCCTGGCTGGTCGGTTGGTTGTCACCAACTAATCATCTGACACCTCCAAATGGCCGGTTCATCGGGTCGTTGTACTCCTCATTAGGCCACCAACTTCTTGTCTCACACCACCAGCCAGTCGTCTCGGTCCTCCAATCTCTCATCTGGGCACCCATTGTTCTTTGACATAACATGAAATAAAACTATCCTACTTTTACATATTTCTTTAGGAAACCCCGAGTTACATTCGGGGGGAGGAAAGGTAGAAGTGAAGGCTCGAGTTATCTCGAGTTATGTCTGGAATAGAATAAAGGACTAGGTACGCATACCGAGATGCAAACAAACACAACCAACCAAGCACACACATATGTGTTTATAGGCCATAACACGCTACACATCCACCATTAAAATCGTTTTAGGGCAACACATATTGATTGCATATATAAACCATATCATATCTGTATATAGGGATTTGTGGTGTTCAATTGGATATGCACACTAGCCAGTTAAAGTATTCACATCACATGCAATAAATAAATTGTGAAAACCCAAAAATTGATCATATCGATTAACCCTAAAACATATTATGTTGACGTGGCTCTAATACCACTGTTGGGTTTTGTGGGACAGAACATGCAACGGAAACAAAATTTTATCTAACCACAAACCCATAACCAGTAGATCGCATCAACAACAATGCAAGATGAAAGATGGTTTAGTGAGATATTCCTGGTCATGAGTCTTACTCAATGACAATACCTCACAGCTAGTGCAGTTTTCAACCACCTAGTCTTTGACGATGTCTGTGCAGCTCCTGGTCTTGACCCAGACTGTGGTTGACAGTCGTCCTCCTGAGCTGTAGAAATATCCCACCTCTATAGATAGTCCACACGGACCACCGGAAACTCTTGTCGTCCTGAAGGACAGACTAGAAGGAGTCATCCCCTTCTGTCGGTGTACTAGTCACCAACACACTTTCCCACCATCAGTTGCTATTCTGCAGTTGTCTTTCCCTTGCTATTCCTCCCTAGATGGGTAGAACTTGCTTGAGCTCTCTCGGTTACCACAACTAGAGAGGACAATAACTTTATAGAGTAATTGATGTTCTGATTTGTGTGTTATAAGAAGCCCCATGTACCCTTCTATTTATAGTAGAGGGAAGGGTTAGGGTTCCAAGTCTGTGTGGGAGTAGAAGGGTCTGGATTTTCCACAAACCGATTACACTACAGCAGGTGAACCAATCGTTTCATAACTGAAACGATTGTTTGGGCAGGTGAACCGATCGATTCATAACTCAACCGGCCATTTGGGTAGGTGATCAGATCAGTTCACCCAGTGAAACGGTTGTTTCACTTCCCAGATTTCCCACATTCGACTTTCCTTATTCATTTCTAATTAATGCAAAGATTAATTCTTGTCCCCATCAAATTGAACAAGTAAAACGAGGATCTTTTCTCATGAACCAGGAAACCCAACACATGCTCATTTGGTCCAAGTGAACTAATCAATTCACCAGTGTGAATCGATCGTCTCGCTGACCATGAGCCGATTGGTTCACCCAGTGAACCAGTCAGTTGGCGGTCCAGGTTGTGCAGAACTCAGTCAATGCAGTTCTCAATCAATCTGACACTCTAATCAGTTGGTTCAACACTTGAACTTGATCATTCTGAGTCAAGTTTATTGATTTAATGTTTAAATAAGTACCTAAACACTTTAGTAATGAATCTAAACATCATTCATGGATAAACTCCTCTTCCATGTTAATCCTATATGTGTGACCCTATAGGTTCTATTTCACATTAGTAGTGAATGTCCATAACTAACTTATGACATCACAAGCAAAGAGTGGTGCCTAGTCACACATCAGTGCTACCCAAGTGAAGAGGAAAGTTGGAGAACAACTTTCAACCTACAATCTGTAATTGTGTTACAATGAATGTATAGTTCCTTTGTCATTGATATCCGGATTGAACTTGAGGCATGGACTTGTCATCCTCTACAAACATTCAATCCATGTTTCTTGACTCAGAGTAGACTGTCTGCGATATATGTAAGCTCAATATCATATATTGACTTACATGTGCATGGCCATGCATTTCTTAGTCTCACTCCTCAAGTGGCCAAGATATCACACTCCCTTAGTAGGGACAAATTCCATATCTATCACTCACATTCAAGTCCCCATGTGTATAAGTTATCCAATCATCACTGTTATAACAACCCATGTTTCAGGACTGCATTTGATGATGTCAAAGTGTACCCAACCACATGTGATGAGTGCAGTGATTTCAGGTCTAAGAACCACAATCACCATCAATACTATAAGAGATGATCCTGACTAACCATGTGTGGTTCCCATACATCACTCTTACGGTGGGTCTGTCTGATACAATGTTCTCTTACATGTATCTATGTGCTTGGTTTGATATCATATATCATGACGGATGAGATTATGTCATCAACCAACTCACACTCTAGTCTTTTGTATTATTGATGTCTATGGTTATTTCCACAATAACAACCGACTAGGGGCATAACAAGAATGTATACTCTTAACATTCTTATGATGTCATTGTTCAAGTCCTTAACCTGAAGACATACGTCATTGAGTAATATGATTCTTTAGACATCTAACATGTTATATCATTATCTCAAAACAGATTAAACATATAGATGGAAATTGCCTTTATTATTATCAAATCAAGTATCACATGCCTCATTGCAATCATCATATGATTGGCTCTCTGGGCATACTATACCAACATCCACTACGTCCTCTTCCATCCTTTTCCTACCCATTACTGTTGTAAGAACCTATAATAGAGATAGGAGGGGCATTAATACAGGAGTGTAGAACAATGCAATGTGCTTGAAGTTTCTGAAACCATATATGATTGCATTTCAAAAAGCAACTGACATGTGAAAACTGTGTGTTAAACGCAATATACGTATCAAAGTAATATATGTCTCAGGGAAACGTGAATTTTAGAAAACTACTACTAATTGGTTGCGATCAACTAAAATGATGGAAAAGTGGATTGGTTTTGAAAAACAAAATAAACTAAAGAGAAAATAAAAGAGTGATGAATAAATGTTGGTTTCATCAAATGAGAATGGGGATCCTTAGGATTACAGTTTTACCACAAGGTCTCGCTGCATACAGATTCACATAATTAGCATAAATTGTCCCTTATCCCCGATAGAGGCATGTAGTCATAATTGCTCGCTTCTACGATGCAATCCACTACCTAGTTCTAGGTCAGTTCCATGCTAGTAGTAACTTATACCCTAGATCTAAGTGCATTAATTAATCCTATGGGTATCCACCATTAACCGTACATTACCTCGTCTAAGGAATTTATAGGTTAACGTGTTAATCGTGCCTTTTAAACCACTAATCCTCCGTCAAGAGCAATTAAAGGTATTAGAAATTAACTATGGTGATCAAGCATAGCAATTATGATTGAGTGCACGATAACATATCCAGGAAAAATGAGAAGAATTATACTAATCCATGCAAAAATGTCATACAATGATTCCTCGGGCTACTCCCGGGTCCTAAGGATCAAAGGGGATTAGCCCCACATGTTCATCTTAACAGAATATATGGAGAAAGAAGAAGAAAACATAGGAAACATATAGAAATATCATGTAACCCCTGGAACGGTAAGAGTCGGATGATCCTCGGTGCGAGCCGCCCGTTTTGCAGCCTTTCGGGGGTAGAATCGTCCGTCTCCAACTCTCAAATTCTCCGGAATGTTGCTTTCAGCTCCATTCTTTTGCTCTCCTCTCTTTCAGGACTCGTGCGGCTTGATCACCCCTTGGGCTGGCCGTCCTCCCCTTAGGTCATAGGACCACTTTACGGCACTGAAAAAGCTCCATTGTCGGATTAGAACGATCCGATTTAGTGCAGAATTTGGCAGATCCCGACGTTGTCGATACTATCAACACCCAGGTCAATAGTATTGACCATGATGTTGATATTTCCTTCCAATTTCGAGTTTTGGGGTTGATTCCTGATGAAATCTTGATACTATCGACACCGGGGTCAATAGTATCAACTATGTACAGTGCAAAAGTACCTGAAAAGTACCGAAACATGTGTATAAGTCTGGGGAATATATAAAATAAAATAAATAAGATAAAATAAGTATAATTTGATGCAAATATATTTTAAAGGCCAACTATAGTGAGTTATGCATATATAATCAAGAAAATGACAAATACATGCATAAAACAGATATAAAACAAGCCTGTAAAAGTGGCTCAAAACCCATGCATCAAACTCCCCTAAACTTAAACCTTGCTCGTCCTCGAGCAACAAAACCTTGGATCTGATTGAGATAAGTCAGCAAAAAGACATAAATACATAAAATGCATCTGAATCATCCCCACTTTCTTTCCACAAACCGACCCTCACTGACCACTAAACACTAATTGCCATCCAAGCGACCAAGACCTATGTAAAAGATGTATGTCCCCCAATCAATGAAACATTATCAATTAAAGTAGTTAATATGATAAACTCATTCGGTCCATACTTGATGCATCATGTGATCTCCTATCTACATTGCTCCTTCCATCTAGCTACCATCTATGTGGAAGTTGTTCTTCTAATAAAACAATGAATGAGGAGACAATCATATATGTGGCCTACCAATAGGAGCAATGAGTGGACATGATAGGTGGATGTGGAAGAATAATGAGCACAAAGAATCATTCATGCAATGAAAATATTATGAACCTATAATGATACAAGATATGAGATGATCATAATGCCTACTAATTGAAGTAGAATGATGCATGCACTATCATTTCATCTCAGAGTAAGATGAAACATTTACAAAAACTACATCATGTACTAATTCTTCTTTATGATAAAGGTAAGATCATGCCCTTTCTCCAATACTTTCTTCTAAAAAAAATTAATCAATCTTTTTTTTCTTTCAAGCCCCCTTTCAAAATGAAGTTAGCACATGATGATAACTATATGCTTTATGTAATGCTAATGCAACTAAGTAAACAATAATGTTATGCAACTAAAAGACATGCACCTAAATTAATGTTGTGCATGTATATTTTCTATATTTTTTTATTTTTCACTAATGCAAGCAAAAATAAAAAAATTGTGCAAATCCTACCATGCAATGTAACAAAATTATGCAAATCCTACCATGTAATGTAAGATCAATCAAAAGAATGAACAATTCAATGACTCAATCTTCTTATGGTGATGGAGTGATGAATGTGTGTGGTGGATGAGATCACACAGCTAAAAGATAAGACCTTCTGAAAATATCATATGTACCTCTCTAAAGACCTATGTACAGGGTAACTGAAGGATTTCTCTCTTAAACTTTAGTCTAAGGTCACATTAGTATTTGGTCAGTTCATGCTCAACAACCTTGTCAACCACTTTTCCTTAGACAATAAAGATGGTCATTCATGTCCCCAAGTCCTGAAGCTGACTCACCCGAGCACTTCCTCAGTTATGCAACTCAATTACTCACAAGAATAAGCTAAAAAAGTCTTTAATATTCTCATTTTTTCATGTGCACACAATCCAAGAGTAATATTCCCAATTGAAACCATGCATTTATTGCTCCACAGATTACACTAGATATATGTGGATACTACAAAAGCAGTAAACCTAGAAATAAAAACAACTAATATTTCAAAACTAAAAACAACATAAGTAAGTAAATAAAAACTAAGATAGATGGTTGTTCCAACACCCCCCCAAACTTGAATATGACTATGGCCTCATAGACAACATTCCCACTTAAGAGGTGGAATAGTGGTACCATTCGCTTTGAAGTGTGGTGAAGATGGATGGTTGGATGCTCAAGTGGACCAAGTGATGCTTGCTATCTCCCTCTTTTTGGTGGCCCACTTTTGTGTCTTGGTGGTTCTAAGACGTGACTCGCTTCATCCTTCTTTGCTCTACAAAAATGGTGTGAAAAAATCTCATTTCGACACCTTTTACAGCTTGTTCTATGTAGTTGTCCTGTAAGTGTTGATACTATCGACACCCAGGTCGATGGTATTGACTCTTACTCAGTAATTTTGGTGTACCGACGCATCTACAAGCCTGGGAAATCAAAAGTGTCAATACTATCGACAAGGGTGTCGATAGTATCGACGGTTACTGAAAAAAAAACGCATCTGATTTCTCCAGAGAACTCGATACTATCAACACTAGGGTCGATAGTATCAACTCTGGCTCAGTGTTTACTGATCCAATCTTGATACTATCGACAGGGGTGTTGATAGTATTGACCGTAAAAGTTCTGCACACTTCAAAACATGAGTCAGGGTACCATTTTTACAAAAATTATCAAAACCTAAGTACATAAACATAAAAGAGCATAACCAAACATAAAATAAACCTAAAGTTGGGTTGCCTCCCAACAAGCACCCTTGTTTAATGTCCTAGGCTTGACATAAGGATACCTTTAAATTGGGTGGTCAAGGGCTGTCTCTAATGATTCATTTGGCAATTTGAATTCAACTCTATCATCACCAATCTCAAGTGTCAAGTAACCTCGCCCAATGGCAGTGATTACATCAGTCGTAGATTGCAACGACCTTCCCAATAGCATCTCACATCCTTCCATCTCATGCATGTCCATGACCACAAAGTCAACATGGAAGATGAATTTGTCGACTTTGACTAGCACGTCCTCGCATATACCTTGTGGCTTCACAATGGATCCATCCTCCAACTCAATTGTCATGGAAGTTTGTGTTGGCTTCTTTAATCCCAACTTTTGAAAAGTGGCAAGTGGCATAAGATTAATGCCTGCTCCCGAGTCACATTGTGCTTGTGGAAAATGTTGGCCACCTATGGAACATGGGATGTAGAAACATCCTGGATCTTTTCTCTTCTTTGGCAGCCTTCCTTGGATTATAGAACTCACTGTTTCATCAACACACACAACATCTGTATCTCTGATCTGTTGTTTCTTGTTGATGATGTCTTTCATGAATCTTCTATATGAAGGAATTTGCTCTATAGCCTCCACCAATGGAATGTTAATGTGGAGCTTCCGGAAGATCTCAAGAAATTTCTTGAAGTGACTTTGATCTTTTCTCGGCTTCAGACTATCCGGGAATGGCACGCTTGGCTCCTTTATGCGCTTGTGCGGTGGAATATATGAAACTTTAGGGGTCTCCTCCCCTAATCTTGCTTCAACGCCACTTTCTAAGATAGGATTTGGCATATCATCCATGGATGGCATGACTTGTGGCTGCTTCTCCTTATTAATAGTGGCTGCTCCACTACGAAGTAAAGCTTTCACATGCTCTTCTGGTATAGGAGTCTCTTCAGAAATCTGAGATGTAGGCACGGTAGTGGTGGAATCTTGGAGTGATTTGACTGGCATCCTACATCCTCCTGGAAATCCATACAAACTGTGAGGGTATGGAACTTTGCATTTATCCTCCAAGTCTATATGCATAATACTCCACTCATGTATCTCCTCAATAGGAAGCTCTGGCCCCTTTTTGACTGATATATATTTAACCTGCTGATGTGGTTGAGCGGGCTCTGCATTCCCAACTAGTTTTTGTTGAATGATTTTCTTCATGGCAAACACCTTAGTTGCAATTTAGGTTATGGACGTCTCTAGCATCCTCAGTTGTGCACCATGGCTCTGTATCTGCTGCCCAAACTGGTTCATGTACTCACTATATGACTGTACTGTCTTGCCAAATGAGCCCATCAATTCTTGGTTTTGCTTCACCACCTGGCTAAGCAATTCATTGTTCTTTTCCTCTAGGCTAGGCTGTGGCTTTTGAGAATTTTGTTCCTTCCTCCAATCATAATTGTTATTTCTATATCCCTATTGATGCATATACTTTGCATGTTCTTCCTCATCAGACCCGTTACAAGGAAGAAGGCACACACGGACAATTGAAGAAGAATGCGATACTCTTATGACAACAACACTAGGGGTCAAGAATTGCAAACAAGCAATTCTTTTGTAAATTGGATTGTCTAGGTAGCTGAATATAAAAAGGGTTAAGCCCTTTTCTTGACGTGTTTATGGAAGTATCTTGATTAACAAGGACATACCTCTTTCTTAGACTAAAATCCAATAAATGAGCTCAGTTGCTTGACACTTTGTGCTCTGCATCGGGCTGAAGAATTCTTCATATTTTTGCACCCTCACAATCATCATCACAAGTACAATAATACCTCTGATAAGAAACAATATCCTCATAAATGTTAGCTCTCCTGTGTATAAAGAGCAACATAACACATATCACATATCAATGACATATAAAGTCATTTTAATTGCATACTTCTTCAAAGTTTAGTATTCTACATGGGATTTATATTTTGTATTTTGAGTGCATACAAAGATAATGTATTGTTGTTTGTACTAGGAGAATAATAAAAGTGTAAACTTAGTTGTCAATAAGTTGATTCAGCTTACAAAGCAATTAGAAATTATGGTTATTTTTTATCTTCATTTCTTTCCTGAACGAGTAACTTACAAAAACTAGTATATCTATTGAAGCAGATTCCACAATAGGTGCCTACTACTTGCAAGTATTTCTGATGGGGAACTTGTTCCTAAAAATGGGAAAACCTCATTAACAAAATGAAATATTCAACTTTGCATTGTACCATACCATCTTCAAGGCATGGATTTTATTTACTGAGTCAACCATAATAATTCCAGGTGACCAAGCAAATTTATAAAACTTATAAAGAAAGTCTTTATCTTTATTCATACCACCATACTTATGAGTATAACTTCTAGTTTGTCCAAACTTATCATTGCTCCAATTCTTGGCATCACAACTAGTTTTATAGTGGGACTAGTGAATGCCAAGAAAATAGTAAGTTCAAAGCTAATAGAACTATGAAGGAGTACGCCGACCTTTGGGATTTTTTGCATGCAATTAAGGAGAACTACAATTACAAGTGTAGTAAGTGTCAATTTTTGCTACACATGAACTACATATAAAATTATAACAAATATCATTCCCCCCTACATATCATAATTACAAATACAATTGTAGTATTATATTTAAATACAATTGCAACTACATTTATATATGTAAGGACAATTTTTACCTACAATTAGGGTTACATATGCATTTGTAGCTAGACGAATATCTAACTACAATTTTGAAAAATGCAGCAAAAATAATTAACTACAGGGGTATTATCTTCACATTCTAAATGTAAGGATCAATGTAGCTAAAGCTTTTAGCTACAAAATTTGGGATTTTTGCTATAATCTTTTTTGTAGTTAAAGACCATTTTTCTTGTAGTGACACCTATTCATAACAAGTACCTAAGTACCTATGTGTTTGACGTGATATCCAATATCATGACTAATGAGACATAGTTATCGGTTAATACACATACTAGTCTTAATGTACTAATATCCTAATTTCCACAATAATATTTGATTAGCGATCTATACAAGAATGTATACAAAGTTTGCACGCAATCATCATATGACTAGCTCTAAGGGCATAATACCAACAATGGTTCCATTACAAGGAAGTCCACAAACAAACTATATACTATATGTCTAACTTTGAGGTTAAGTTGTGTTCTTTAGATGAAACATGTACGAAAGCACAATGGATAAAGTGACACATGCCTAGTTTATCCACGATAAAAAATTACTTGCTACAATCTCAGTTTAGTGTGGACGCATAACAATAATTGCAGATTATTTTACCAAAAACTAGTACCTAGATATGCACAAGCAAAAGTCTTACAAACATCCACCCAACCCTTTAAGACACAACAAAAACCATCACGACATCCACCACCAAAACAATCACAACAACATCAAGCATAATGGCTACATGAGAGGAGCTCATACACCATCTCCACCTCAACCTCCTCACAAAAAGCATTTGATCCATTGTTACAACTGTGGGAAGCCCCATTCTAGCATGTTTCACTTATCGACAATTTTTTTTGCTACAATTATTATAAGCTTGTCCATTAGAATGTGAAATGCCTTGAATCATGGAAACATCCTCAACTATCCCACCTTAAAGTCAAGTTGCTACCAACCAACATCACCAATGACCTAGACTGATTGGTAAAATTGTGGAGGTGAAAGAGTGTATACCATCAATGTAAAGAGGCATAATGCAATGACAATGTGATTGGAGAAATAATTGGCATTTGAGGCATCCTATGAAGGCTCTTTCTGGATCAAAATCTACATACTCGAGTAATATCGATAATCGTAATACTAGAAGTAGGACACATACAATATATCATGGACAACCCCTAGTGGCCGAGTGAAAACCACCTACCGAGAGGGCATCCAATCATCATATATATTTTTTTAAGAAACCATTTCTTGCTAGGTATGACATACCTTAATTTCATCCTTGGGATAGACTGGTTATGAGAACATGAGGCGTTCCTAGAATGTGAGAGGAAGAAAGTAGGCACTAATTTCCCACCCTGTACATAGACCACATTATAGTTACCGACCGAATGGAAGTGTGATAGGGTTCTGAAATCTTCCATGACAAAGGCCTATAATATCATCGATTCTAGATAATGGGCATTCTATGCTACTGTCGTAGCTATGCCTAAAAACTCATACGTGGTGAGTTCATGTATAAGATTGCCTACCTCAAGAGATAAAAATGGTCCAAGAATATTGGTAGAATGCATTCTTGAAGAAGGCAAGGGAGTCAAGCGATCATGATCACTCATGGAAAATCGTATCTAAGCTAACTAAGATACCAATACCATGATATCTCCTACACGCCAACCACTATGGTACTGACACTTTCTTTTAGTAGAAATCAGCACAATTGCCATTTAAATAGACAAGCACGAACAAGGGCCCGTGTGGTATGCAAGCATGAGAAAGACAGTGGGAGGTGAGAGGGACTAGAGAGTTGATGATATGCCATCCTCCTATCCTTGACCTAGCATTTAATCGTCTAATGACACCTATGATAAGCCCCAATCAAGAACCTCCTGGTCTATACCCATTTCCCCTCTAGAAAACCCACCCAACTAGACGTCTTAAAACCAAGTTCTTGTTGCATGGATGTGTACAAGAGACATGTGGGTGGTGGGCAAGTGACAATGGCACCTCCCCTCTTTTTCTTCTTCTTCTCTCATATGTTCCCCTCTACTTTTTCAGAGGGCACACTCACCCACCTCACCCAAATCATATCCAAGAAAAGATATCGTCCTCGCGACCGGACGAGCCCTGCTGTTATACTACACCTCCGTCGTCAGCTCTCCGTCTAAGCTGCTTGGACGCATGTTAGCTAAGCGGCCGTTTCGTTTGTTGGTTGGCGTCTATTGAATCACATGAACCAGAGAGATGGACACAGACACAAGGGTATCTTTTCCACTGATAGGACGATCGACAAGGTACGTGGTGATGTGTATTTGAGCATGACGGGTGAGGAGGGAACCGGAATGAACCCACACGTACTTGAGAAAGAAGGAAAAAGAAAGCACAGGAAGGACAGGAAGAGGAGGAGGAGTAGCAATAGCAGGGGAATTGAATCCGCGAACACGAAGCAGTGGGTAAAGAAAAGGTAGGCACCAGAAGCGGCTGTTGGAGAACAGTAGGGGGTCGTAGTTCGGGGCCTGTATGTAAAGGCCACCATTACGGCAAAGCAGTAGTGGTGGTGATATAAGAAGAAGTTATGAGGGTGGGACTGGGATCGGCCTTCTGTGCATTGAATTGGTCACACCAACTTACACGGAAGCAGAGAACAGCCGGAATAAATTTGGGATGGAATTGCATAGGGCAGTGGAGTGAGTGAGCGAGTGGTATAAAGAATTCCCGAGTTTGGCGGGAGTAATAATGTCAGCAAGGATAGGAGTAGTAATATACTACCACTGTTAATATATATAATAAATCAGTATTAATGATGGGTTCAGAAGGGGGAGGGGAGGGGGTTCTTCTATGTCAACTTGATGACTACTGTAGAGCCTCTAACTCTTCCTCTTCTGCCTTCTCCCCTCTCCTATGATCACTGATGCTGTTGCAGTATTAATACTAACTTAACACTATCCCAGCAGAGTACATAGTGCTCGATCAATCACTGTCCAAGACTACCTACCGCTCACAAATGCAGCAGTTTTTGAGGGGTGAACACTGAGTAGATTACCGCCTTTGCGTTGCTTCTGAAAGCAGCTGTTCGGCACACGTCTTATTTATTGTGCGGTTTCAGTGATCCGTGACGTTACTGACTGTTCAAATCTGTGTGTTAGATCCTCATTGTTAACCTTCACAATTTGATGTTGTTCGGTTTGGTATACTTGTCAAGAAAGATATACCATTTTCGCCAAAAACTACTGATATTCAGATATCTTGAACTCTTATTTTATTTAAAGTATAACTAATAGTAGTAGTAATAATAATAATTGTCGTCACTATTTTTTAAAAATAGACATAAAAAGATTAACTGCCTCAATGTGGCAAGACCGTAAAGCATCGACACGGAATCAACCACGAACTGAAACGTACAAGCTGGACGGCGGCAGAGGAATAGGAGGAAGCCGAGGCTGAGGCTGAGGAGATTCGCCAGGTCTACGTCTGACCAAACAGTAGGATCGGAGGAGGAGCTTATTAAGTAAGCCAACACATATTATAAAAACCAGGAAACACAGAAGAGACAGGCTGGGGGGTGGTTAGCACACATGATCAGGAGGAGGAGCCAAGAGGCAATAAAATCCCAATATTAAGGGTGGGGGTCCCAGTCTCACTCCTCCGGGCTCGTCGTCCACCTCCCTACAGGAAAAAGCAAGCAGCTTGTTTGCTTTTTTATTTATAATTTTTACTTCTACTTTCATTCTTTTGCTTTCCTTTTTCCTTTTGTTCCAACTCGCGCCGCGCTTTCGCGTCTCTCTCTCTCTATGTCTAACTCCACCTCTCTCGCTCTCTCTCTCTCTCTCTCTGTCTCTGAGATTGGCGACTTTGAATTCTCGCTTAACATATACCGGAAATTCAAGCCCGAAGTGGGCTTCTTCTTCATCATCCCCTACTACACCCGAAGGAATCCCTCTGCTTTACTGTCTGTCCTTGGTGACGAACCGGCTCGGCTCCCTCAGCCTGCTTTGCGTTTTCCTTCCGTTTCTTCGGAAAAGCTTGCTCCTCCTTTTTCCTCTTCTCTTCCCCAACCCCCAACCGTCGGGTTGTGTATGACTTGAAATTAAAAGTTCATCTCTTTATTATCCCAACTTGATTTCCTGAAGATTTTAGCTTCTGGGTAGGTGCCATCATCTCCGGTGTCTTCTTCTTCATCTTCATTCCCGTTTTCAATTTCGGCGTAAAGTCGGGATCTTTCCTTACCTGTTCTGTGCTGTATTTTTTTTCTCTCTTTTCTAATTTCAGTCTCCCTGCAGGTTCATCAAGGTTTCACCCAATCCATCTGGCCGTGTCCCCTTCGTCCTCGCGCACTGCTTGATCCTCAAATCCAGCTGTGTCGGTTCCAAAGGTCTATCTTTGGAGAGAGAGAGAGAGAGAGCGAGCGAACTGAAAAAACTTGGTTCAGGTACCTCGGAGTCTCGGAGGGACGCTTCGGGATATATAAAAAAGGAGGACAAAAAAAAGTTAATCTGCCTGGTGCTGGGCTCTCTGGATTCTGGTTTCCATGGGAGCCTGCCATGGAAAGCAAATCCGGAGCCCTTCACACAAAGGCCTCGCTCCCGAAATCCCAGACGACGCTGCTGCTCCCTACTCGGCGGAGGATGCAGGTCTCCCCGCAGTTCTACCTCCACAAGATGGAGGACTCGGAGCTCATAATTCAGCAACACCGAGGCGGTCTAAGTTCTACTCCCTCTTCAGCCCCAGCCCTCTTCCCGGGTTCCTCAAGAGCTCGCCGGCAAATCCCAGCGCCAAATCTACTCCCATGAGGATGTTCAAGAAACCTTTCCCACCTCCTTCCCCTGCAAAGCACATCAAGGCGCTGCTTGCACGCAGGCACGGGACCGTCAAGCCCAACGAGGCGTCGATACCCGAGGGAAGTGAGGCGGAATTGGGATTGGATAAGAGCTTTGGTTACTCCAAGAATTTCTACACAAGGTATGAGATCGGAGAGGAGGTTGGGCGTGGACATTTCGGGTACACCTGCAGTGCCAAAGGGAAGAAGGGAGATTTGAAGGGGCAGGATTTAGCTGTCAAAGTTATTCCAAAGGCCAAGGTTTGACTTCTCCCTTTTTTTTTTCGTTTTTCTCTTCACTCGCTTGAATCACTCTTGATCCTTTGCTGGAAAAATTAGTGTGGTGGTGTCAAAACAATCACAATTCAACACTCTTTAGTGGTATACAGTCGTTGATCTGCTCTATTTTACAACATACTCTCAACATAGTTTGAATAAACTATTGCTCGTGATTGGTTTGAAGACCTTGGTTTCTTAATTCCCCTCATTAATATGATACTCCAATCACGACTAGTTTGTGTCTCAGTTTGCCCAAAGACTGGATCCTTACAAGTGCATCTTTTGTTCCATGTCCTCAGATTATGTAAAAACCATTATATGGTCTCATTTTAGTGCTACTATTTTGATCTCAGATGACAACTGCAATTGCTATTGAAGATGTGAGGCGAGAAGTGAGAATATTGAGTAGCCTCACAGGACACAGCAACTTGGTTCAGTTCCATGAGGCATGCGAAGACGAGGATAATGTCTACATAGTAATGGAGTAAGTTGGACTTCCTTGTTTATATCTAAAGACACACTCTCCTCTCATCTTTTATGATATTAAAATGCTTGATTGTGTTGCCTGAATGCATCATTACCCCCATCTGCTTCCTCATTGTTGTAGCCATTTATGTTTCTTGAACAATTTTTTGGATAGCAAACCTGCTCAAAGATAGCCTCTGCATCTTTTTGTTGATGAATATATATAACTCTATCAAAACATTTGAAAACTAGATTTGGATCCATCATATAGAATACCCTTCAATTAACCTCCAGCTTAGGAATTATTGTTCGTGAAGTTGTTTCGCGGCCATCAATAAAGAGAACATTTGGTTGCCAATCTAGTATACTTCAATCCATCCTACTAAGTAGGAATTTTGACACAGCTCTAATTTTGTATGCTTACATCTATGATCTACTTTCTTATGTCCTTTGCGAACTCATCACCTTCATATTCCATCCTTTGCGAACTCATCACCTTCTTAAACATAAATACTTGCACCAATCATACTCTATTGATAACTTCATGCCTAGTCTCGTAGAAATTTGCTATCTGACTTCAGACAGGTTCTGTTGTATAGAAATATTCTTTAATGCCTGAATGATCTCTATGCTCACCTTGGATGACGCTGCATGTCATGGATACTAGATCAGTTTAGTGGTTTATTTAATCATTTTATTGTTTTTCAGATTGTGCAAAGGAGGGGAGCTATTAGATAGAATACTCTCAAGGTACTTGGAATTACACTTCTGTCTTTCTCTTTATGGTTCTCCCGATGAGCTAATTGTTTCCTGGATTTGTGATATGAGATTGAATACTGCTGTTTGCCTATAACAGGGGAGGGAAATACTCCGAGGAAGACGCTAAGGATGTAATCATACAGATTCTGTCTGTGGTTTCATTCTGTCATCTACAAGGCGTTGTGCACCGTGATTTAAAGCCAGAGGTAATCAATTTCTGTAATTAGATTTTCAAAGAATAGAGAAAAAAGAATTCAAGTACCTCTATCTATTGATTTGTTCATGTATAACGATTTACCTCCCAATGAGAAAACATACTGAATTTTCTTCATGATGTCATTTCTTATGTGACACATTATTTACTTCTATGATCTTTGAATCTGATTTTGAAATGATTTCCATTTTTTTGCAGAATTTTTTGTTTGCTTCAAAAGAGGAAACCTCTACACTTAAGGTCATAGACTTTGGCTTGTCAGATTTTGTCAAACCAGGTTAGTTTAGAATTGATGCTCAATAGCTGTCGTCTTTTCTACATCTGTATATACCTATTTCCTCATTATCTGACACCTTTTTGTAATATGCATAGATGAAAAGTTGAACGACATTGTGGGGAGTGCATACTATGTTGCTCCTGAGGTCCTTCACAGGTCCTATGCTACTGAGGCTGATATGTGGAGTATTGGTGTTATTGCATACATTCTTCTCTCTGGAAGCCGTCCCTTTTGGGCTCGTACAGAGTCGGGCATTTTTCGGGCCGTCTTAAAAGCAGATCCCAGCTTTCAAGAAGAACCTTGGCCTTCTTTGTCTTTAGAGGCAAAAGATTTTGTTAAACGATTGCTGACAAAGGATTATCGTAAAAGATTGACAGCTGCACAAGCACTATGTGAGTCTCCTGTAAAATTTGGTTGATACTGGTATTTTCTGTCAAATTTGGTTGATAGTAGTATTTTTTTTTATCAATTTGGGCTCTTTTCCAACTTACTTTTCTAATGTATAGGTCATCCTTGGATTCGTGATTATCAAGAGGTTAAGATTCCATTGGATATGATAATATATAAACTTGTGAGAATATATATTCGCTCCTCAGCGTTACGGAAGGCAGCATTAAAAGTAATGCTTTAAGTCCTCATCTCTTCTGAAAAATCTGCTTTTTGGGTTTTGATGCATATTGCAATATTTTGTTTACTTTTAAATGACCTTGCATATGTTCTATTACTGATCAATTATGATCTATATATCCATTATAGGGTTCAGAACTATATTTCCTGGATGTGGCTAGAACTAAGTATATGATGAAAGAGTTGTTGGGGCTCGAGTATGATATGGAATCTGTTTTTCAATTGTTTAGAGATACTTTTAGTATTAAAAGATGCATGTATAAATTTTCTCTAAAGCTACATATAGAGATTGGAGTGATATACAATTACAAATTGAGAAGGGGCTTATAATGATTGATGAAAAGAGGGCTATAGAGAACAACACATGCATCATGATGTATTAAAATAATTGTGGCAACATTCATTGACAGTATTGAAGGTTAGTGACGAACTACAAATGTTGAGAGAGTGTCTTATACTATCTAGAAAAGCTTCCTTGATAAACCGAACGTCTATACCGAACCTCGGCATTGTCGGGATGCATTTTGGGCACCTACAAATGCATGTACAGTCATACATAAGACCATATATGGTCTGCCTGGATTGTATTCGTATATGCAATCTAGCTGGACCATATGCGGTCCAACATTGGACCATAAATGTTGCTGAAATAAAAATATAGTTTGTATTACGGATACAATCCAGACGAACCGTAAACGTGGCCGCAAAACAACCATATAACTTTGGAACTTTTGATACGGGTCCTATTCTTATAAATAGACTCCCCCAACTCATCCCAAGCATGAAGAGCAATAAAGAGACATCATTTTTGAAAACCTAAATCCACCAACGAACCTAGGGCTTTCCTTTAGGGTTTCATGCCTCTAAGAGCTCTTCTCCAAGCAATTGTCTTTGTTCTTGATCTTCGTCGTACATGTTTGGTTTGGATTGCTCGAGCTTACGCTTCTACATCTCTGCAACAAACTCGTTGGGCCTTATTGCTTAGGTCTCCCATCACCACCACATCCCAACAATAATGATGAGTGGTTATTCGGCTATAGAAACATGTAGTAGTAGAAAAATTCGAAGAAGGCTGCCTAGGCAGTGGAAACATCGGATTTGCCAAATGAGTTTCATACATTTTGGCTATAAGATAACTGTGCTAGGAAGCACGAACATGGCACTTGACACGGAAATTATGTAAATAAATAAATATATTTGTGGAACGTATTATGACATATAACATGCTATATGTATATCCATAGAGGCAATCATCATGAAATCCAAGAAGCAGTCATCATATAACATCATATCCATAAGTCACAATATGGATTAATCACAATATATATTAAGATTTTTGGTTATAAAATTGTTGCTGTTAAAGTATATGAAATTGTAAAACTTAAGAGCAGTAGAATTTTGGGCAGTAGTTTTTTGATTGTTGGTGGAAATAATGGTGAACAAGATTTATTATCAAGATAAAGGAGTAGGGGGTGAGGAAATATGTTGTTGCCGGTGGTGGAGGTAAAAAATAAAGGTGCCTTGGAGGTTAAGAGGGAAGATAAGGAGAGGAATACATTGGAGAGCTACTTAAGATGGAGGGGCAAGAGAAGAGGAGGGTAGATGGTGATGGAGAGAAGCAAGAAAGAGAGTAGGTGTAGGGAGGACAATACACTGCTACTTTTGCCTGAAGGAGGAGCAAGAAGAAAAGTAGGGGGAGGAGTGGCAAGAGAAGGTAAAGGGAGAAGTGGAGGACCCACATGAAATAAGAGGAGGGGGTGGGGAACAGTGTTGTGGATGCTACCACATTCAAACTGGAAAGAGAGGAAGAGCAGGAATGAGGAGGAAAAAGAGGGGAAGAAGGCAAAGTAGATGAGGGGGAAACAGACATATAGGAGTAGAATAAAGAGCAGATGAAGAAACATTTTTGCAGTTATTGTAGCTTTAGAGTGGGAAAAAGAAGAGGGGGACAAGAAGCAGGAAGAGGAGGACGAAGAGGGGGGATGCAGAGGAGGAAGAATACATGGAACTGGAAGAGAAGAAGGTGAATTCAACTGTTTTCCTCCTCATCGTTGATGTTGCAAATTCTGAATGCTGCAACAGTTGGTGGATATGATACCGCTCATGATGATTACTACAGTTGCTAAAGAAAGACGTCGACTTGGATGTAGTAGCTGAAGCTTAACCACCTGATTTAGTAGGGCAAGGAGTAGTAGAGGACATGAGCTGGGGATTTGGTAAAGGTTTGGGTTCTTTTCATATGCTTAGACTTAAGTTGGTTGGGATGGCGTGTCTTAGATGTGTCCATGGAGTGTCTAAGCCGTGTCTTAGATGTTGTGTCCATGGAGTGTCTAAACCACGTCTGGCGTTGCAATAAAAAAAATTCAAAGTGGACATGCCGGACTTGTGTCAGCCACATGTCTAGGCGTGTCCAAGGTCTGTCCATGTTGGACATGGACATGGCAGCCTCTGGGAAGTGTTTGTGCTTCCTAGTAACTGTGCAATAATCTGAACAGTTTGCAAGTTTGTAAATTATGCCGAACTGTGATTATAATTGACAAGGACCTCATTATAAGATATGAATTACTACTTGGTAGTGAATAGAGTCATGAGTCATCCAATCCTTTCCACTTCAGCAATCTGCATTTGTAGCGCACACAGCTGAATGGCTCACAATTGGTCACTTCCTCTTCTGGGGCCCATCTTATACTATTGCAGGGAATTCATAGACATCTTGTAAATGAAAGAACAGAATGACCATTTTGTGGCATTCAATTCGAGCTACTTGTTGCTAAGTATGATCGTGAAGCACATACACAAATTTCTCAAATCAACTACCATACTTCTGCTTTAGAAATAAAGCTTTGAATGAAATTTTGCTGCACCCCGTTCCCAATAAACAGTTTTGGCTCATTCTATGATGTCATGTATCCATCCTCCATTTCCTCATCCTCAATCTACTTCGTTGATCGTCCAATTGCATTGTCTCCTTTCTTATCATTTACCATATTTGTCATCCTGATTGCTGTCCTTCCATACTGCATCTTCTCCTCTATCTTCCAAATAGTGCATCACAATTTTGTTCTTTTGTAGTGTGTAAATTTCTTTTTAGTGTGTATCAGTAAGAACTATGCCTACTCTTACTCTCTTTTTGTTGCGATATGCGTGAAAGAAGGGGAGAGGCAATCAGGTAAATAATTAGAGAGGTGACGATAGACTGTTATATTCACAATGTGTTTGGTTAGCAAGGAGAGGGGAAGGGAAAGGGAAGGCATAAAAAGAAATAATGATATAAAAGATATCATCGTCTCCTCTCTCCATCTCTATTTGTTCGTAAGGGAAGCAGGGAGAAACGTACACAGATCAATCTCCTCCTATCCCCATCATTTTTTGAATCCATACATGTAGTCCCCCCACCCTCTCTTCTTTCCCCTCCCCTTCCCTCCCATGTGTCCCCTTCCCTCCCATGTGTACGAAAGATAACATCCATTGTTTGTTTACACAGACCCTCTACCAAGATCAAGTTTGTGATCTGAATCTACTTTTGCAACGTCTAAACAGCTCTGAAGCCAGGCCGTTTATGTGAAAGTTTATTTTTTCTTTTCTAATTGATCATACTGGTTAACATTTGATCATTACCAAACAGTTTCTTGACCTTTGACCTCTTAATTTAGGTCCCTTGTGGTATGATATGGTTGTTTGTAGCATGCGTCCTTAGTTAAAGGATTAATTAAATCATAAAGCTGAATGGCACTCTGTTGGTAACAATCTTCGCCTGTGTGTGTCTGTGTGTGTGTGTGTGTGTGTGAGAGAGAGAGAGAGAGAGAGAGAGAGAGCATGGTTTGCCTGCTCATCTATACAATTGTTCATCTATACAATTCACACTTTTCATCTATAGCCGACCAAACAAATTGTAGAGAGAGAGAGAGAGAGCATGGTTTGCCTGCTCATCTATACAATTGTTCATCTATACAATTCACACTTTTCATCTATAGCCGACCAAACAAATTGTAGGGATGATAAGTAAGAACATCTATGCATGGTAAGAATATCAATGCATGGGTAGCTGCACTGGTGAACTTTTTAATCTAGAGCATGGTTTGCCTGTTCATCTATACAATTCACACTTTTCATCTATAGCTGACCAAACAAATTGTAGGGGTGATAACTAAGAACATCTATGCATGGTAAGAATATCAATGCATAGGTAGCTGCACTGGTGAACTTCTTAATCTATACTTGGAGCACAAAATACATGCAAATGAGACAATTCTCTAATGTCTGAAAACTGTGTTGTACATCTGCTTCTTTCTGAATGAAAACAACTTTTTTTTTAGTTCATTATAGAAACAGTAGTTTCCAGTATGCACACCTGCTTTCTATGTAAATTTGATTTAGAATGCAACCTGTCACTACTACATCTATTAATGGCCTCTAGCAGTATTCAAATTCTATGCATTGTTTGTGCTAACATTCCGGTTTGTGTGTCCCAGGCCCTTGCAAAGACGCTGACGGTGTCCCAACTTACATATCTGCGTGAGCAATTTGAATTGTTAGGTCCAAACAAAAATGGCTATATTTCCTTGCAGAACTTCAAGACAGTAAGTTAGGATTTTGAGTCATTTGCTCTTACCGCATCCCCCTTTTTTCTTATGCTCAACATTCTGGATACTAAGCAAACACTGGGATTACAGGCCTTAGTTAAACATTCAACTGTTGCAATGAAGGATTCTAAAGTTGTTGAGTTTGTAAACTCGGTAAGACAACAATCCATAAACGATCTCTAGACCACAAATTGCATTCACCAAATTTCAAGGTTATATCCATCGGCGTTTTACATATACAGGTTAGCTGCCTCCAATATGGCAAGCTGGATTTCGAGGAGTTTGCAGCTGCGGCTATAAGTGTGTATCAGATGGAAGGATTGGACTCCTGGGATGAACACGCTCATCATGCATATGAAATATTCGATAGAGATGGAAATCGGGTTATTGTAATTGAAGAACTTGCCTCGGTAAGATTCAATCACATTAGCCAACAAATTGTTTTATCTTTAATCTTTGATGCTTTATTTATGCAATAGACCCTCCAGATGTTTTGTTAGATCTTTTAAAAAGTTTAGTAGCGCCCAGAATATTTTTATGGATATTGCACTAATTCTGATCCCTCCATATTGCTGCAGGAACTTGGTCTCGGTCCAACAATCCCGGTTCATGTTGTCCTGAAGGACTGGATTAGACATTCAGATGGGAAGCTCAGTTTCTTGGGTTTTGTTAAAGTTCTACACGGGACTTCTTCACGGGCTATGCCAAAAGCATAAGACAGGGGTGTACAAGTTTTTTTTTTAATTATATTTGCCTTAAAAAATGGATTGAACATCGGTTGTCGAGTCAATGAAGGAGCACAGCATGCCAGAAAAAGTGTTAGCAACTTATACACCCTTCCCTTGGCGCCTGTTCAAATTGTGAGACAATATACCCTATCAACAACAGCCTCTGCATTTCACGTGTCCAACTCTGTACAGATAACAAATTAGGATCAGAAGAAAGTCGTTTCCTAAGAGCTTTTAGATGGTTTTATTCACCATGTACAACACCTATACTCTAATAATATGTTACTCGTTATCCACGACGCCCCCACAGTTCTGTGACCTGCTCTAGTGATTTTTTTGTACTGTGTTCTCTGAGCTAATTTTTGATGTAATTTGCCCTGTAAGTTATCCTGTGAAGCCTTGGAACTTTCATCTGTACCATTTGCGATTGTTTTCTGGTTTGGGAATAATATAGTGGAGCTTGAAAAACATGCATTTGCATAGGATGGAGGATTCCTGCTCCTATTTCATTGTCTTTAGTAAAAACTGCAGTTGAAGATAAGCAACAGTTTACTGCAACGCTCTCTAAAAAAACCCCCAAATTTCCTTCTCTCATATTTGCTCAACTCCACGGCCTCCGGCTTCTGCCCACGGCTTTAGGAAGACAGAGAGATACTATCCAGTATACGAGGGGTCAGGCCACCGTCCCACTCCGTAGGCTACCTTTGTGCTGCTGAGGTAGCTAACTTGACTTCTGGACGAAGCCTATGGGTAACGGTCAAATTTTGGTGTCACTCTTTTTTAATAAACTGTTAACGTATGCTTTATATATGGTCATGTATATAGATGTGTACTGACGTTGCGGTAAAAGTTGAATGTATGATGTTTATGTTTATATCCGGTGTTGCAATGTGGTGCATTTTTTGAACTATGGAATATTATCATTTACATGTCAACGATATAGTATTGGCTGCAAGTTTAACTCCTGATGTGCACCTTTCATTTTATTGAAACACATATACAAGGATAATATGACACATACTAATACATATTATGAAGAATTGTAAACTAAAAGTATTTACATTAGCGTACATTGAAATGTAACTGTTGATCGACTGTTGTTGGATCATTAATTGGACTTATATGGACAATTATGGGTCTTTTTGGGTCTAGAGTCTATGTTATGAATACTTTTCCATTGATTTATTGGTCCTTGACACAATTGTGTTGCTTGTGAGTCTGTTAGGACCTTATCTATGTGTGGCAACTCAATTTTTTGAGATGGGGGTTCAACACAACTTGATCGCTTGAATGTTGGTCATATAATTTGAGTTGAGTGTTCAAATTGACTCAAATACCAAGAATTCTTATTTGTGTTTGTGACATTCTCATCATTTGGCATTATGAATATTATAATTTCATCTATAAAATGGATAATGTGTTTGTAATCAAAGTTTTTTTTATGTGATAAGGTAATGTCTTATTAGTGGCTAATGAGTATCCTGATATGAGGCACAATATGATCTATTGTATCGATTTCTCTAGGAAATGGGGCACCTCTTTAGGCGCATGATCAAAAATCACCAATTTACATCGTGAAAAGATTTCTCAAAATCAACTTTTAGTGTAATCATAGGTATACTTTTTGAGTGGCATGTGTGCAGAATCTCATTTTCCATAATGCACACATCTTGGGTCTTGCATCCTTCAATGAAGGTAGTTGGTTAAACATCAATTATTTGCTTCAGATGTTGTTTCATCCTTATGCTAAAAACTTTGGTTATAATTTTATACAAGTTAATAATTAAACTTATCGGTCTAAGTTGTTCTATCTAGGTGGGTTTATCTATTTTCTTTATCATAGTAGTGTACACATTATTAATATTCTTGATTTTTCTTATTGCATTGTCAAAGAGATCCTAGAAAAAATATAAAAAGCTTTAGAAACATCCAAATTGTGCCTATAAAAGGCATACTAAACCCATTAGGTTTGGAGAGGTCTATCTAATCTAAGACTAAAAGCCTTTTTTAAAGAAAAAATGGTGTAAGCAACTTGTTGTTGTGTGTGACCTTTTCAGTGTACAACTTGTCCTAATCTATGATAATGTCTGTAGAGAATGTATGATTGTGGTTGAAAAGTTTTTTAATACATAGTGATATTTTAAACACTATCTATTGTAATATTGCAAACCCTCTATCATAATCAAGAAAGTAAATATGATATTTCTTTTGTGCCCAATACAAACTTTGTGAATGAACATAGTGTTGTTATCTCATTTTCACTATTTTTGTTTAGATCTTTGTTTCCATATGTTATCTTGATCCTAAAGCAATTGTTTTATTTGATTATTGGTGTGGTATATAATAATATCATAACAAACTATTTGCATTTTATTACCGATCAGTTGTTCTTGTAACTCAGAGTCTTTTCTTTGACACCATCGAATTGCACTCTCCAACTTCTAAGTTTAATTTTTTTTGCAATTATTTGAAAGAATCTTTTATACCAATCTTATTTGTATATGTTCTCCAACTAGCTGTGACTAGAATTTAGTAGCTTTTGTCATTATCCTAGTATTGCTTGATTGTGAATCTACATAGTCCTCAAGGTATATATCTAATATTTAACATCACTTGCATGTGGTCTTAGATGATTCAAGCTCCAACCATACAAGAGCGCATCAGATCTTGGTCCTTCAAGATAAATATATATAAGAATCTATGAAGAATACCCCAAGATTTACTTCTAGTCCAAGTATATCTCAAGTTGGTAATGTTAACATTGGTCAGTCCTATGCTGTTAATGAAATTATTTAACCTTTTCATATGATTTCGGTGTTGTGGGTTAGTTTCCTCACACCTCTCATGATTATATCTATTATGGTTAATACATCATACTATTAACTGTGATATACTTTTAAGATTATTGATTAGGATACATAATTAAGAAAAGATGGTATTTTTGTTTGCTAGTTCCTGATCAACTTGAATTGTGTGTCTAAAAAGAGGCAGTTCAGAAGGACCAAACTTTAAATTCATAACCCAATAACTTCAAGAACACCCCAACTCAATTATGGAGTCGAAGTAGATATACGGGGTTGAAGACAAGGATGAGTGGATGTTTTGACATCTAAAATTATGTCCTTGGTTAGTTAAGCAAAGTCAAAATGATATTTACAAAGTAAATTGACTATAGCAAAGTTGAACAAAGCAAAACAATAAAATAAAGAAAACATATTTTGTAAATCCTACAAATCAGGTGGAGTTTCTGGCTATGTAACCACAAATCAGATAGTTTATGCACCTTGTTCTTGGACGTATACAACCCTCGAATACCCTGGTAAGCAACTAACATCCAAACATGATGTGAATCGTGGTAGCTGCTCATGTGGGGGTCATCTCACTCTCTCGCAAAATACGACTAAAATCCCATCAAATGATCCAATACCTCTCTCGAGGATAACAGACCAGCACCCCTGAATATTCCAGATACCCTCTCAGGTCTAGAATATTCAAAGACGTCAGAAACAATAGAGAATATGCACAGAACACAAGGAGTGAGTCCGGTCAAATTCAGTAGAATGCGGTCAATTCAGTTGAACACGGTCGAATCCAGTTGAATATGGTCAAATTTAGAGCTTGGAGTCAGATCTCTTTAACTATGTGTTCTATACAGATCCTCCCTTAGATGTTCTCCTCTTGGATTTCGATCCAAACTACCCCCTCTACCCATTTCTACATCAAATCTCTTGATCTTGGTAAAAATAGAGGTTCAAGCGAGAAAGAGATCAACCAAACCAACAATCATAACCATAAAGAGAAGATAGAACATAAAACATGCTAGATCTGGAAGAAAACTACTTTCTTAAGGTAAAAGTACATAAATATGCCCAAAACAGACTACATAGCTAAGAAGGAGCTCAACTAGCCATGGACAAGCATAGTTGGCTCCGAACAAAGATGGAAATACATTGTTTATACAAAAATAAATGAGAATAATGATGAATGAGGAATAAGAAGAGATTTAACCTATGAAAGAGAGGTTTCTCTTGCTCTTTAGCCTTAAAATGGGCTAGATCACATCCTTGGGGTCGTCACCTTCATCTTCTGGACTTCTTGGACTCCTTTCTCATTGATTCCGCCCCAAAAACAACTTGAATGGGTGAGTAGAGATGGTACATGGCATGGAAATGGATGGAAGGTGGCTGATGGAGGTGTAAGATGATAGAAAATAAAGGTAGATGAGTGAAAACCAATGGAGTGGGTGTAGGGATGAGAACCTTGGCCCTCTCGGGCCTTAGAGATCTAAGATGGAGCTTTGGGAATCAAGAACTTGGAAACACAAAGTGTGGAAACTGAAAATCCAAAACCTCTATCCTAGTGGCCAAGGGGGTATTTATAGTGGAATGCAGAAAGTCTTTTGAGCAAGAGTCAAATTCGGCTCGAATCGGGGGAAAGTGAGTCAAATTCAAGATTACAATAGGAGTTAGGTGCCCATTGATTTTGAATCCATCAGAACCATCCTTTGGGAGACTCCAACAGAGGTATCCGTAGGAAGGAACCATCGAAAAGGGCCCTCGAGAGGTGACATTGAGTTTGGTCTTTGGAACCGGCCTTTAGTTGATGGACCATCAGAAGGTTGTCTTCAAAATAGGCCTTTGGTTGGTGTTATTGGAAGGTAGAGAATTGGAAGATGAACCTTCAGTAGGCGGACCTCCAGTTGTCATCCGAGGAAAAATATCAGAGGTGGTTGGAAATGAATTTGACTCGAATTTGGGGAATTTGACCCAAATTTATTTCTTTCATAGGAAGTTGTAGAAGCGATCTTGTAGATTGTTTGCTGGCCTTTGGTTGTGATCTTCGAAATAGTCTATCAGAAGACGATTCATCAGAATTGGTAATCAGAAGGCACCATAAAAAGAGGGACTTTTGGGGCCATCCTTCAGTTGGTGCAAGTAGAAGACACCATCACAAGATGGTCCTTCAACTATCTTCCAAAGAAAAAGAGTCGATGGAGCACCAATGTATATTACTGCAAAAAGGGGATAAATTCAACTCTAAGTTGGGGAAATTTTAGTCCATTTTGTCGGGCTTAATCGGGAGGATCGATGCTTTCTTATGTTTGGTGCCTACTGATCTCAAAATTAGCTAGTTGAGAAACTATATCTTCAAAAAGAAATAAACTTGTAACGCCCAAGCCCACCACACAAGGCTCTAGCAGAGTTTTAGGAATGACGGTTGGGACAGAAAACCACAGTATAACTGGGCGCTTTATCCTCACTCACCCACAAGCTGAGATCAACTTCTCGATTGGTCACCCATCCTATTACTACTCTATGCTAAGCAAGCTAACCAAAAAGTTCTTTAGTGATGTCCTCCCTAAAGAGAAGTTTCTTAGTACAATCATTCCTTTAAAGATCATTTTATTTTAGGCCTCAAACCTTGGGACGTTACAATCTCCCTTTCACTTAGACTCTAGATGTCATCCTCAAGGATCAACTATATGGCCTCATAATATTTCCCCATTTCAGTGTAGACCCAGAATGGCCCATGTACACCTAACTCTCGGTCATGGAATACTAGTGCAAGGGTGGATACATCACCATGGACAACCTTTTCCAACACGCCTAAACCGCATGACTCAAGACTGGTGTGCCACATGCCCATGTACTCTCCACCTATTGGAGGGGTTGTGGATATGATACCATTTGTAAGGCCTGGGCCCACTGTCCAACGATCTAGTAGAGTTTTAGGAAAGATGACTGGCCCAACAAACCAACACTACCCTTGACTGTGTGCTTTGTCCTCACTCATGTACAAGTTGAGATCAACTTCCTGACTGGTCACCCATCCTTGTACTACTCTGGGTTGAGCGTGCTTAACTACATAATTCTTTAGTGATGGGCTCCCTAAAAAGGAGGTGCACCCTGGTGATATGGGTCGTCCAATCATTCCTTTGAAGATCATTTTATCTGAGGCCTCAAATCCTGGGACGTTACAGATGCTTTCTTATGTTTGGTGCATGCAAGTCCTAAAATTGGCTAGTTGAGAAAATGCATCTTAAAAAAGAGATAGATTACAAAAGCCTAAGTATCTGGAGTTATTTTGGACATATCAGGGCTAATATAGATAGAAAACTATAGTTAAATACTTAATATAAATACCTAAATTTGGGTGTTATCAGTTCCCTTTATATCCCAATTAACAACAACATTTTATTATCACATATATATTGAATTTAATGGTGATTGAGTATTCTCCTATTCTGTGGTTATTATGTCATAGATGTCAATGATTTCATCCCACTAGAATACCATCATTAAATTCAATATATGTATTTTGAATCCAAAAGTTAATCATTTCCCTTATTATTCAAAGATGTTGTTAAGTGAGATTCAATTTTGTTTCTTGAATAGTTGTCAATTGATTTTGGTTATCTCCAATGTAGTGTCTAATTGATAGTTTCCTTTTTTCTGAGACCATTACAAATGTGTACTATGTTATAAGTTAGTTATGAGATAATAGTCATATATATATGGTGTGATTTATTCAGCATATTCATAAACAAACCAATGAAAGACGGTCATTAGAAATCATTTGTAGTCTTCTGTTAAGCCACCTCATGCCGACTTATGTAAAAGATATAAAAATATTAGCATTCAAATCATCCAAAGAAGAGATAACTATCTCATAATTGAAATTCATTGAAGACTTATTAATAATTCCTATATGACACATTTTCTGAGGGTCAAGATCTAACATCTCCTTAAAGTAATTTTCATCAATTTGTTCTAGAAGGTTACCCATTTTGTCGTCCATGAGTTTGCTAATCATCAACTCATCTTATTAATTGTCATTATCATGTTGGCTATTATCTATGTCGTTGTAGCTTTTACATGAGATGGTCTTAGCATATATGGAATTGTTGATCACTGAAGATATTTTTCTTGATAGCCATCTCCAATTTTTTTATTCAAAAGACTATCCTTATCCATGCCCTTCTTGTGGTTAGTATTGTTATTGAGCATTCCTATAATATGGAATCTATACTTAAGATCTTTCTAAGAAGCTTTGTGCTCTACTCTCCTTCTGGACCCATACATTCCTATGTTATATCTGTCCACCTTTATGTGATTAGGGTACATGGTTATTTATGAGCTAGTATTTTGGGCCTTGGACTTGTTTACTATTTTTTCCTTTAGGGCAACCCAAATGGAAGGGTGGTCAATGACACAATTGAATGGGATTTGTGGTTCATCATGTTCTTCCACTGTAACGTGTATTGTGTAAATATGTGGGCCCACTCCTAGCTTGAATTTGTTGGGAACAATTACATCATTGTGTGACTATGATTTGACAATAAGATTTGGTATAGTAGATGGTTTCCATGAATCAAGATGGATATAGTGGAGTTTGGCGCCAAGAGCGGTAGTGATAAGCTTGAATATTCCAACATCCTAAAGTGTGTAGGGAGTCTTTTTATGGCCATCTAGACTATCCCCCAAATTCACTAACTATCATCACAATAGTTTTAGTTCACCATTTTGATATATACCCAAGGAGAAAACCTGCTTCACTAGGTACAACAATGGTTAGTCCCACCAAATGTTCCAAAAAATTATGTTTTTAGAAAGTGTAAGAAAGTTGAAGTTGGTATTAGATTTTTTCTTGGTGAACACCACATGTGGTATTAAATGCCCTAGGATCTTTGTGACTCAAGGGATTTTATGGACACATTGTTAGGACATTTATTTAAGGTAATGATTGAAATTCATCTCAATAGTACATTGGTAAAGTGCATGAAAGAAACAAGTATAACAATGGCAATGTCTTCTAGAATTCTTTGATGAAGGGTATTTTTTGAGAAAGCCATGGATTCTATATATGTTGGGGGATAGCGACGATAGGGAAGACATTAGAAACACTTTTTTTGTCCCTATTCCTTTACAAGCAGATCGTTTCAACAATGACGTATCTAGGAAAGAAGGTAGCAAGAGATACATATGGTCCTGGAGTAAGTCCAGTAATAATTCTAGCATGGTGATATGCACTCTTTGCAAGACACACACAAACAATTGGCGACAGCCTCCTGGTGCATCACCATAGGTGGCGGTCGTTGTTGTCCTCCTAGAGGGTGGAAACAACCTCAATGCCCTTCGTAGTCCACACAGACCACCAGGAACTACATGTCACTCTTCCTAAAGCCAACGGGAAGCAGTTGTCCCTTCGAATGTTAACTTGATAGAGTTGACTTTCTCTCATTTGTTGTCTCTCCCTTGCTATCTCTCCCTTTTATAGGTAAGACTTACTTGGGCTCTCACGTTACCACAACTGTAAGAGGACAACAATTGTTAGAGCTTATTGTTATATCTATTGAAAGACTTGACTAGCCCCCTATATATATAGGATGGCCAGGACAGGGTTTCTAGATCATCTGGGAGTCTAAGAGATAAAATTTCATGAATTTTGTGGAAGACACAAACCATGAATAGTGAACCGGTCAGTTCACATGTGAAACAGTCGGTTAAACATTTGAACCGGTCGGTTCACTATGTTTCCTATTGGCATACATATTGGATTTTAGAACGATGATTAATGCACAACATAACATCAACATCAATCCTTGAACCAATCTCATTGATCATTAAAACCTGTGATTCACAAGTTGAAATAGTCATTTCATACCTTGAATCGGTCAGTTCACGAATTAAACTGATCAATTCATGTCCCAGTTCAGGCAATATTTAGACAATATAGTTTAAATTGGCTTGACAATTGAATCAATCAATTCAACGCTTGAACCAGTTGGTTCACAATCCAATCAGTAAATTTTCACCCATTGTTGTTTAAATTGAATACCTAAACACTTTAATAATCAAGTTAAACATCATTCATGAATAAACTCCTATTCCAGGTGCATCCTATGTGTGTGACCCTATAGGTCAATAGTTAATTTATGACATCACAAGAAATCAGTGGTATCTAGCAACATACATTGCTAACCAAGTAATTCAAATGTTGGAGAACAAGTTCAACCTACAATCTGTGATCAATGTTACAATGATCATATAATTTCTTTGTCTTTGATATTTGGATTGAACTCAAAGCATGCGATTGTAATCCTCTCAACATTCAATCCATGTTCCTTGAACTAGAGAAAACTGTCTGAGATGCATGTGATCTCACAAATCATGTATTAATTCACATGAGTATGACCATACATTTCTTAGTCTCATTTATCAAGTGCCCATGATATCAATCTTCTATAGGAAGGAAAAATCCCATCTACATCACTCACACTCAATACCCATGTGTCACAATGTACCCAAGTATCATCTCTATGGCAATATTCCTTATTCAAGGTCATGTTGGATGATGCCAAAATATATCGAATGACATGTGATGAGTGTAGTGACTTTAGGTCTAAGAACCACAATGTAATATCCTCAATTTTTAGAAATTGAATTTATTAAATATAAGACATGAATCAATAAATGTTTTCCCCAATGGTATTATTAGTGGAATAGTAATGGTAATAACCTTAGTAGAATGGGATATTGCGACACAAGTTAAATAAATGAAAGGAAGTTGTACATGAATTAATGATAATACATTTTTGAAATATTGCCTAATCGAAATATTAAATGATATATAAGTTGCTAAAAGAAAATAAGAGTATTGGTTTTTGGATAATCGAAAGGATAATTATCTGGCCTTTGTGGGCAACATAATGTTTGAGACAACAATTAGTATTGTTTGGGTTTAATCTTAAATTTACTTGAAAATAGTAATGGTAAGAAGAATATTCTAGAATTGGGAGAAAAAATAATATTTTAAGAAAATATTAAAAGAGCAAGTTTTCCCAATGAATTCTATAATATTAGAGCTACATTGATTTGATTTAAGGAACAAAATAATGAGAAACAATTAAAGAAAGTAAGTTATCCGATATGTGCCATAAAATGATATTCCATCCTTTATGGATTTTCTTTTAAAGTTGTGGATATAATATCTTTCCTTAACACCCATGCTCACTCAAAAAGAAAAGTCATAGACACGAGGAAAAGGAAAAGGAATTAGTAAGAGGAATGCATTTATTTCCCCATTGGTGTTGATTTTTTTGAATAAAAGGAATATCTTGTGATACATATGGAAAAGGGTTAATGGTGTGCTTCAGGAATACTATAAAGGGTCATGTATGACTTTTGGTATGTGAATCAAATAATATGGTTATTTTTGAGCTAGAAAGTGTTTTTATAAAAGGGAGAAAAATAAGGAGTTGTTAGTCATGCCTCGTGGGCATCATGGTATGATTCTCTCTCTCTCTCTCCCATAGAATTCAACAAGTTAGTTTGATAATAGAATAAGAAAAGAAAAGAGAGTCTACAAGTCTTAATTGAAATCATTTCTAAAGAGGAAGGTACCAAGGGATGATTTCGAGAGGATTAGTATATATATGTGTGGACTTTTGTCCTCCTCGTAGGATCTCTTCCCCTCCTCCATCGTTTTCCTTCTTCTTAATCCTAAAGTTTCACCTAAGACATGTATAGGGCCTACAAGGATTCTCTCATCTGTCCAGGACATGACTCTAGTCCTTGATGCTCTGGTGAATGACAGAACTGTCAGGCTAAAGCCTGATCCCCAACCCGACAAGTGCCCTAATGATCTATGCATAGGATCCCCGAGAGATTCACGATGAACTCAACCTTGGGTCTGAGAGTGATCACCATCGATGGGCGGTGCCACTGGGAGTTGAAGGGGAGTAGGAGCTTGCAGCCTCCACATCTGGGTAGTTGTAGCAGTGGACTCTTGCTCGCAGGACCAAGGAGGCTGGTTGCTCGCGGCGTTAGAAGAGGAGTCGGAGGGGGCGCCAACCTGCTACACTAGGATGGGGGTGCCTAACATATAGGGTTGTGGTGAGGATGAAGCATCAAGGATGACATCCTCAACCGAGTCTGGCGCCAGGAGATCGCCACAGTGCCAAAGATGGCAGTGCGTCTATGTGCATGAAGACAGCAAGCAGGCTACGTTCTACGGACTGACCGACCTAAATTGCACATCCAAAAGGGAGTGGATCTAGAGTAGTCAAACTCTTAAGATAATAACCCGACACTAAGCCCCCCACAACTATTATACGGGGTATGATGTAGTAATTTGGGTCAAACCACATGGACAAGGTTAGCAAGTGTTAAGAACGCAGGGTCTCACACTCACACTCTAGATAATAGATGGTTTAAAAAGGTGTTCCCAAAGGAATGATTGTTCTCAAAACAAAAGAAAAGAAATAAACCAAAAATAAGAAGAACAAAGCGTAACAAAATTAGATGGGAACAACAATAGGGAAGGGAAATTTGGATTGTGTTTCACCTACTAAGACTTCTCACCAACATGCAAACATCATCTCTCCCTCTCATATACTCATATCAAGATTACAAGCAATCATAAAGGTGCCCATTCCTCTCTCCCTCGAGATGAGGATAGATCTAAGCCCAAGGACAACCTCTCTCTCAAGATGACTATCCAAAAACTACAAGGGAGAACATATGACCATAAGCTTTAGCATTCCAACATTTTCATGCATTCATACTACTCCATAACATAAGATATTAGTGGTACTACTCTTTTCAAGGTACCAACGATCAGACATCACAAGATGGTAGCTAAGCATACAAGTTAAGCATTAAAACCTGTGCATGGAGATAATCTTCATGAGAGTATATATATTAAAAAAGGAGAGACAATATACATGTTGGGAGAGTCTTAGTGGCTACTCCCAACCCAAGTTAAGTGTTTAGCCACACATATTTACGTGCAACATAACAACATTACAAAATGATAGATACATCAAGTTCCATGAAGAGACGAGGGAAGTACAACGAGATAGAGGTGATAGATCTAGATAGAGAGATAAGAATGTGATACAACATAATACTTCTTCAGATCCAAATCCAGGAGGTCGATGGCGTGGGCATTCTCCTTATCTCAAAGAATATGGAGCCTTCAATCTTCTCTCTCCTCAACTTCTTCCTTTGGAGATCCAAGATTGATTGGATGGATGGGAATGAGTCTGGAGAATGGCAGCACTTCATGGTCCTTTTTAGATCTCCTGATTTGACAAGACGTGAAGGTGGCCTATTTATAGGCGTGGTCCACTAACTTAACTCCTCAACTACGGTCGAGGTTTGGTCTTAGTCGAAGCCTGATCTCGGTCGAGGCTTCATTGTCATCTTCTCCTAGGTTGAGGTTGGTTAAGTCTCCTTCTCAGTCGCAGTCTGGGTGCTACACCCCTTTGGTCAGACCACAGTCTAAAGCTCGACCGTGACTTCACTCCGCAGACATGTGGACCGCGGGTGTGAGGGGCCATGGGTGTAGGGTATTGAGATGATCTTGGAGATCTCGAGCACACATGGGTGATCCTTGATGGTTGAATGGGCCGCGGTCGAGGTGTCGAACATGACCTTGGCTCGATGTGACCCTACAACTAAGGAAAAAGTGTGCAAGTGAGATACTTGGCATAAAATGCTAAAATAAGTGGAGGAAATCTATAAAAAGTATGCTAGGGGAGGTATAAAATATATGCGAGAAGTATATAAAATGAGGTGTTATCAACTCCCCAAACTTAGAATCAAGCATGTCCTTAGGCTAAGTGTAGGCTCAAAAACATAGAGAGAAAGAGCAAACTTGTGTAACAAAATCTTTGCAAAACTTAACACTACCAAATTATTTCATTCTTGCATCAAGACTATTGTGGTATGTTTGCTCAACCCTAAAATCTCATTCATCCCCCTTTACAACTAGAGTTGCACATCTTTGACTTCTCTCCATTGCTTTTGGTAGAAAATGTCTCTCCTTCTCAATGTATCACCCCTTCCTGCATTAGGTCACCACCCGTACCAATACAACATCTCCCTGAGGGGTAGCTTTCACACTCTTTCTTTATTTTTTGTTGGCCCTATGCTAATGTGTTCAGGTAAGCTTTAGGCTTTTAAGTGTTTTCTTCCTCTCTTGAACTTTCTAACCCACAACTATCGTAGGGACAGTGTTGCCCTTCGGGCTTTTGATGTAAAGTCAGGTGGTTGTGTGAGTTTCATTCAGGATTGGAAGTGGGTAAGTTTGGCTTCGAGCTTCCATTTACGGGCATGACATATCTGCATTCATGAGTGCAACAATACATTGGCTGTATGGAAACTTTTGACATATTTAGGGCACAACTCTCATTGTAATTTTTTCTCTTTTTGGATTTTTATATCTCCTCTCTAGCTTGGGTTAGTGGGATTTATGCAGTCTTCTGGGCGGCCAATCCTCTTTTAGTCCCAAAGCGGGGATAGATAGACTCAAAAGAGGTAGATGTTTCCTTCTCAATGGAGATGAGGATTTTTGGGTTGGAGCCATCAGGTTAGGGTGGTTGGTCAGGATTATGGCTTAGTGAAGTTCTCTAGTTTTCAGGGGTTTCATAAGCTTAAGGTTGTTACACACACAATGTCTTATTGCAAGAATGAGATAAAGATGTATATCTATGCTTCTCGTTTTACTTTTATATGCATTAGTTTCTTGTATTTTTCTCTCTATGAGACGATAGCACTACAACCATTAGCAAGAAAATAGACAAATTTCTAAGGTAACTACACAAAACTGTGGCTTATTGCCAGACTACTTTTAGCAAAAAGAAAGAGCAGTTTGGTTAGAGCTAAATTATGTACAAGTAAAATTTGAATGGTAAAATGGTGGCAAAATTGTACCTATTTAGCTTGTTTATGACTCCTCCCCCAAATTTATCCTTCACCTCGGCCCAGGGTGTCAGAATTTGAGTGAGACATATAAACAAACTTTCTTCATTCTAATTTTTCAGTTTTGGAGGCCCACTTGGACCCTAGGAGCATGCTTGCATACACTCCTCACAGTGGATGGTACCATTCTTATTGCATCCCCTCCACCTTTGTATCCAGATTAGCTAGGGCCATCATCCAGGCTAAACAAAAGAAGCCGCAGTCATTTGTCAAAGGAACCTCCTGAGGGCTCGTGTGGAATAACTGTGTCTTCTTAAAGTCTTTTCCCACTATGTGCTTGTACCCTTTACTGTGGCTTTTCAACATCTCAACAATCGCTTCAGCGCATGTGGCAGGCTTTTCTTCAGTTGGTGTCTTTGCAGTAGTCATGTTTGTCTTTTTGTTTAGTGTAAAGGTTGCATCTGAGCTATTGTATAACACTGTAGTCCTTTTGATAACATTGACTACCAGCAAAGTCTAATGATTGTCATGAAGAATAGGAAAAAAATGTAGTCTGGGAGGGACGTCGCTAAGCGTTGTTGCATGCATTCTTTTTCACCTGATCTCTTATCCTTCAAAATGTCATCTACCAGTAGGAAGTATGCCATATATGTGTTTGGCATGTTGTCACCTAACAGAGCTTGGTAGGATAACATCGTGTTGACTGATAGGTACCCTCCTATTTTCAGCGTATCGCGAAGGTCGTCCTTCAGCTCACAGATTCTGTCCCTTTCAAATATAGTCTCTGCCAGCATATCATCTTCTTTCAAGGACTTCATTATCATGTTTAGGGATTCTGAAGATAGGTCGACACAACTCCATTTGTCAAATTCCTTGAAAGTAGGTACTATCTCTCCAGCCGGTCCATCTGGTTTCTCTTCAGGAAGATCATCTTCTTCTACTTTGTCTTCCTCTGGCTGCCTTGCTATAGGCTGTTCCTATTTATCTTTTACCACTAGAGGCTGTTCAAGTTATGTTTCTAGCATGCTTTCTATAGCTACCCCAGTGTTAGTATTCCAACCTTATTTCCATATCACTACTCTGGCTGGCTCTGTTGGGTCAATCCTCAGGGTCTTGATTTGTTCCCTCCAAGTTACCTTTTCAGGTAGAGGGATCTCTTGATGAAGTCTCCACAATATTGCATTTGAAGGCATCACCGAGTCACTGAAGAAACGACCGTCGTAGATAACCTCCATCGCGTATATACCATGCAACCCATGTAGATCTTCCATGCATAAGACTTCCAGCAGGATGCCCTTATTGATGGCTTCCATCATTCATAATATGATGAAGGCACAATCCCCTATTCTAGCCTCTTCTTATAGGACCTTCTTGCAGTTTGAGAATAGTTTCCATATTCCCTTAAATTTGTCATCTGCTGATTGTATCACTCTCTGCAGATGCAGCGACACTTTCAGTATGTCTTTGGCTTCCTTGTTTTTATATATTAGGGCAATACTGTCCAGATCAGCTGTGTAGTAGTTGAACACTGTCGTCTTTTGCTTGTATAAATCGACAACGATTAGTGCCTAGTGCTTCACATACCTTATGGGCAGGACCACAAACTTCGTTTCTTTCCTGCTCACTACCTATTTTAGCTCAGTCACATCAACAACTTTGTAGTCTTCATTGTATAAGAGTCCTTCTAGATGTGTGGTGCCATTAAATACTGTTTGCACCTTGTCTGGATGTAAGAACTCTTTGAAGAGGGTAGCACACAATACTTTGAACACCTTCTTGTGTATACGTGCCCTTTTCATGAAGATTCCTCTAAAGTGTTCCCTGGTGAGATGTTTGCCCTTGTTGTGGTATATAATTTCAGTTCTGGGTAGACTGTCGTCCAAAATATCTGCCAAGATATGGACATTCCTGCATGTTATCCTTGATAGTGCAGTCATGTCCATATCTGCTAGTTTGCAATGCAGAGGAGGAGCCACACCTAACTCTTCTTCCTTGGCTGGTGTGCCCCGCTTCCTGGCTGGATCATTTGTTAAGAAAATCGGTGAGCCTGCCTTCCTTGTCGTTTGAATTGCCGTCCTGTCCTACCTTTAGGGGTGCTTCCCTAGTTGGATGCATATTTTCTGTATTTATTGACATCTGGGTGGTCACCTTATCTGCAACGTCTGTGGAAACCTCCATAGATGTATTGTCTTTGACATTGCTTTCCTCGGACGGTTGTCCTAGTTCGAAAACGTTCAATGCTGCTAAATTTGCTTCGATCTTTCCATCGTAAAGATAGTCATTTTGTTCGTTATGGACTGGGGATTGTAGGAAGCCACTGTACATGTTCATCCCAAATGTCAGGTCATCTAACAACTTATTTATATCTCTGATTTCTCTTTATGTGAGATCTTCTATCCTTATGTTTTCTGCTCTGGCGACAATAGCCTGTGTGGGTTCTTCTGATGCACCCTTTCCTATAGTCAGGAGGATTTGGTCTTCTTCTAGTTCCCCCTTCCCCTTATCTGGTTTTGTTTGATCCTCTTCAGGATTGCTATTCAAATCGAGCCCCCTTGACAACATAGTAGTTTTCTTCGTTTCGTTGTCTCTAGGAGTGTCCGACTGCGGTGGTTTCCTTTGCTTGAGGTTCAAATATCGAGGTAGTTTTTACATTGGTGCCTTCTTCTTTTAGTGCTATATTTGCACCTGTCCCCCATGTTGTCGTTGTCATTATCATCATGGTTTGGAGGGCTCGATGAAGCTTGTGATGTTGAGGGGCCTGCCACACGCTTGCTCTTCTTCCTCTGCCGCTGGCTGTCGATCTCTTTGCGTTCGACTTCCAGTTGCTTACAATCTTCATCTAGGCGTTGGCGCTCCCTTTAGAGGTCGTTTATTTCTGCCTCATAGCCACTTGTTAAGTGGTCTTTGTCGGCCCATAGGGCGTCCCTCTCTCTCCTGAGGGCTGCCATTTCCTCTGTGAGGGTCTTCAATGCTCCCATCATCGTGTTTTGGGTGTTTAGCGCCCCTTGCATGAACTGGGGTAGCATTTTAGTCCTCTCTTCAGTGATTGCATCTGCGTGGTTAGCGTACACAGGGTAGAGGTTATGTTTGTATTTAATTTAGATGCTTGTGCTTGTGTTTCCACAATACATCAAACTTGTTGTTGGCTAAATGGACATCTATAAATCCCTTTGTTTTGATTATGACAAACATTTCATTCTTATTAATCTAACGAGCTACTTGAGTGTGCAGGATTAAGATGGATGGCAAAGCAACTAGGGAAAATCCACAAGCTAAAATGTTTATATTTTCATGCAATGTAATCATTGTTGTAAAAACTTGTACAAATATATAATGTACAAGTACTTAGAATTGCATGTAAATCAAGCGTTAGATTTTCCCTAGCCAAACACCATAGTTAGACATGTCACCCCATTTAAATAAGATCATTTATGCACACTCACACATATAATTAGTGCCTAAAATTGAAATCTTGAAACAGGATCATTCTCGGTCGACAAACTCCTCGACCGAGACACTCTCGGTCGACAATCTTCTCGACCGAGAAAGATCCAAAGTAGCCGTTAGACACAACAGACAAGTTAGTTGGCAGTTGAAGAAAGACGTTGCAAATCACTTGTTCCAGAGAGCCTGTCGGTCGACAAAAGTTCGACCGAGTAGGTGTCTCGGTCGACCATTTGTCGACCGAGATGGTCTCTGACAGCAACTGCAGAATAAATTAATTAGTCGTTGTTAAAGCAACAACTTTGTACCTAACGGCTAGTTAAGCACTTAGAAACCCCTAGAAGTTGTCTAGAATGTCCTTAAGCATACTTAGGACATTCCTATAAATAGGACAAGCCATAGGACACTAGAATTCACTTGTTACACTTGAGAATACACTTGAGCATACTTGAGCAATCTATTGCAAGCAATTTGAGCACTGTGATCATTAGTCTACATTCTCCTTAGCTCAATCTCGTGTCCTATAGGCTAGATTCTCCTATCCACAGCAATCACAAGTTCACACACTTGGCTAGGAGATCTATATGCTTGATCTAGGCATATCAAGCCTTGGGATTAAAGGATAAGTTGTAATTTCCTTTTTCTTTCTTGTTCCTTTTTATCTTTTGTACTCTCCTTGCTACTCCTAGGGTTGGAGGCTGCGGATTGGAGAGGGTTGACTTCTCAGGTGGAGAAGGGGACTTCAAGCTACTTCAAGAAGGCTATCGCAAGGGAAGCTACTTCAGAAGGCTGGTGCAACGGGAGTTGGTGCATCTACTTCAAGGGAAGGCTGCTTCAAGGTTGGCGATTACTTCTAAGTGAAGGCTGCTTGAAGGGTTTGGGAAAAGAGATTGTATTTTATGTAAATTCCTTGCGAGGTAATAAAATAAATTTCTTTTCAAATCCCGGTTGGGTAAGCAACCGGGTAGTGGATTGACGGCTATAGTATTTGCTATAGTTGGAACCACTCTAAACCCTTGTCTCCTTGTCCAATATTTTCATTGTGGTTGTTTGAGTTCAATAATTGTTAAATTATCTATAAAACTCTATTCACCCCCCCTCTAGTAGTTTTCAATTGGTATCAGAGCAGGCTTCAAGGAACCCTAACCAGGTCTTGAAGAATGGAGGGAAATGGTGAAAAGCGCTTGGACAAAACCACTACATGCTGCAATTGGTGTTTAGGAACAAGCCACAAAACAAACGGATGCCCATGGGGATCAAAGGAAGAAGATAAGCACAAAGAATGCCTTATTGCTACAACTAGTGAAGAAGAAGAAGAAGAGGTAAGTCTTTTTGATTTATCGAAAGAAGAACTAGTTGCTATTATTAAAGAAACACATAATAAATATGTTGAGTGCAAAAAGAAATTAAAGAAATCAAATAAGGAAAATGATGATCTAAATGTTAAACTTCTTGCTCTTGCATCTGAAAATGAGGATCTCAAAGAGGGAAATAAATTTTCTGATCTTAAGTTAAAATCTATGGAAGCCGATTGCAAGCTCCTTTCTGTTGAAAATTCAAACTTACAGACTCAAGTAAACGATCTTCAAAAACAACCATTATTGTGCACTCATATAGATTATGACACTATTGTTAAAGAAAGAAATTTATTGTCATCCAATCTAGACCAAGCAAAAATAGACATTAAGAAAAGAATGGATGAGATTGCCAAGCTACAACAACAAATTCGTAGTTTGAATAACCATGGCATTCTTGATCAAATTCTAGATAATCCCTATCAACAAATTGGGAGAAGGGGACTAGGTTACAAGCCTAAAGGAAAATCTCATCAACAACCTAGTCAGAGAAAGTCACAAACCCAATCTATATATGTACCTAAAAGGACATCCTCACCCAATGACAACATAGGACACAACCATAGAAAAAGATATGAAGTTGACTCAATATGTTGTCATTACTGTTTGCGCCTTGGTCACTATTCATTTTCATGTCCTTACAAGAGAAGAGATGTCGAATTAGTTTGGGTTCCTAAACCTCCAAACTAAACAAATAAGATTAAGTTGAGATATGACCAAAAGACATTAGTTGCATAATTCTATGTCTATCTCAACTTAACATAATGAGATTACAAATAAATGTAAGCATCTAAATAGTTAACCCACATAATAACTTCAAAACAAATAAACAGTTTCAGGAATCTTGTCGGTCGAGCAACTGTCGACCGAGGCCTCATCGGTCGAAAAATTGTCAACCGAGCATATCACTGTTTTCAGTTTACTATGAAAATTGCTGCATTTATTTTTCTAGTAAAATTGCTATCTTTTTATGATTGATGACTGGATATACTTTTGGAAATCATCTTTACAAAATTAATAATAGTTTATTCTCTGGAAGATTTAAGCTTACACTGAAATTATGCTTAGGCAAGCAAAATGAGTTATTGGTAGTATTATGCTTCAATTTGATATTTATTGCAGATATTATACTCATACACTAAATTTGAAAAATTTGCAAAATTTGCCTCTTGGTCACAATCAAATTTGACCAAGGGGCGCTATGGTCGTAGTCAAATTCGACCTAAAATAAGTTTGACATAATAACTATTTTGGATATCCTTTTATGGTTAAAAGAAATTAATTTATGATCACAACTTGTCCCAATACTGTCAATAATAAACACATCTATATATGTAGGCTCTACAAAAATAGTCTTAAAAATCAGCCTCAAAATCGTACTCAGTAAGTCTCTCGGTCGACGAACACTTCGACCGAAAACCTCTCGGTCAGTCCCTCTCTCTCGACCGACAGAATCTATACAGATTTAGTATCAGACACACACATTCGATCGACAAATGTTCGACTGAGACAATGTCGGTCGACAATTGTTCGACCGAGAAATAGCCGTTGGATACGACCGTTGTAAACCGACCGTTATGACCGTTTATGACCGTTATTTGACCGTTGGGGAGCCGAGTGGCGCGTCTGCAACATGACCATTGCGGACGCTCGGTCGACGAATCGTCGACCGACCTGGTCGCTGGAATGTTATAAAAGGGGCAAAAACGGGACACTTACTCACACTTGCATACTCTTGCTTCCATTGTCCCTCTCTAGTGCATTTTTGTGCAACTCTCCAGCATCCTCATTCTCAAACCTTCCTTGCTTCTTCTCCACACTCAAGTAACACAAATGGCCTCATCATCAGCTGCCCGTGGGAAGAAGAAGGCCGCCGACAGGAAAGGACGGGAAGCTCGGGAAGCCACTCCGCCACTGACGATCATCAACGACATAGCCTTCGTCGATGGAGATGCTGGTGATCGATATCTACGGCTTTCCTCCAAAGCCCCTCTTCCACGACGACCAGTCGAAGTCATGGACTTCATCAACATAGTCGATCTGGAGGATCTCTTTGAAGTGCAAAAATTGAAGGACTTCATCAATCCCTCTTTCCCTTTCTATTCCACTAAGGTAGTCAACGAATTTTATGCCAATCTCATATCCCATACTGAAAATGAAACCACATTCTTCTACACCATGGTCAATGGGCATAGCCTTAAATTTACCGAAGGGGATATTCTTGACATGCTAGAAATTGACATAGATGAATACCAAGATTCCCTTGATCTTGCCACCGGAAATCCACTAAATCAACTTTCCCAAGATGATCATACCATTAGCCTTAGTGACATAAAAAGAGCTATTTTTCAATCCAACACTACTTGTCATGAAGATAGAGGAACCTACTATGCTATAAATCTCAAATTACTCAACATTTTCTTAAAACAAACATTGAGGATATGGGATATACATGGGAGCGTAGACCTCAAAAGATAAGTAAGAATACCGTAGAGAAAATGGGAATAGATTTTGGTCACAAAAGGGCTAGAGTAGAAGGAGAAACGTCTCATCAGGACATACCACCACCTCCCCCTACTACCCTACCACAGGACCCCATTCAAAATACTCTTACTTATATTGCTGGCTCCCAATATCACCTTAGTAGACAATTAGACTACAATCATCATGCCATGACATATTTAAACCAAAGAATGCAAACCCTTTCCCCAAACCAAACTGATGAATATCCATATTCTTTAAATCCAGGCATGCTCAATCCATACAATCCTTCATACAACTACTATCAAACTCCACCTCCACCATCCATGGATCTAACGCATACTCAATTTTCATCTATGCAATTGCAAGATATTGTTGCTCATTTCCGATTTGACCGAGTTCCTACATTCTTGGAAGCATATGCTTTAACCAAGATGAGAGCTCTAGATTGGCAAACCTTGGTCCAATACTATGGAGCTGAGCCATTTATTGGGAAAGATCCTGACGTTGATGTAATTCTTAAATCTTTTCAGTGAGTGTTGGAGTAATATTAGTTGTAATGACTTGCTTTGAATGATTGTTATGAATCACTTCTGTATGATGTGTCTATCTTTCCATATTTCTTAATGAAATTGGTTATCCTTTTGACTTGGATGGATATCTTTTTGCATATGAGACATCTTGTAAATAAATGGATTATAAAGATTATTATTGTAAAGCATACAAATTAAGGGGAGTAACAAATAAAAAACTTGCGGTTAGAATTAACAACAATCGTTGACACAGAAACAGTCTCGGTCGAGACCTGTTCGACCGAGAACACTGTCGGTCGAGAAATCGTCGACCGAGCAGGTCTCTGTTGTCAAGTCTGAAATAATTCTGCTGCAAATGATTGCTCATCAAATAATTTTAAACCAAGGATGCATGTTGAACATCATTTGTGAAACAGAGCATTTTTTATGCATATGGACACTCTTCAAACATATTGCAAAGCATTTAAGTCTTTATTTGGGATATCTAAGGGGGAGATCATAAAAACAACTTTGACCATTTGATTAAAGAAGCTTACAAAAACATTGTAACCACCATGTGTAGCTGGAAATTTTCATTGATTATAAAGAAATTTATAAATTTATTGAAAATGGTATCTTGTACTTGAAGGAACTCTCTACCCAAAACAGGGCCTAACATCCCTTGCATTTGGATGGAGACATTTTATGTAGTCTAAGATTAAACGATTCTCTTTTTATTTAGGGCTTAACATCCATTGATAGATGAGAAATCAATAAACATTCATCATAAGCTTAAAGGAATCTCATATCATTTCAAGGCTTAACATCCTTTGCAAATGATTGAGAAACAAATTGTGGCTAAATTAGAAAAATATGATATTAAATCCATGTTCCTAATAGGATATCTAATTAAGGGGGAGTTTTTATTCTTAACGGTTATCTTTTTGAAATGACAAAGGGGGAGAGATAAATATAAAATTAACATTTAGTCAAACTCAATTAATGAGTTTCATAAATAAACTCTTGGCTTTACATTGAAAGTTGCTATATTCCCAAATGATCTGGATTTCATAATTCATGGGGAATAATAAGCACACTTTTTATACACAAGAGAAAAAGCTACAAAAGGTAATCTAAAGGTATGAAACTCATATATTTTATATTTCCTTTATCTATATTTTGGAAATGTTTGTCATCTTCAAAAAGGGGGAGATTGTTGGCTAAATGGACATCTATAAATCCCTTTGTTTTGATTATGACAAACATTTCATTCTTATTAATCTAACGAGCTACTTGAGTGTGCACGATTAAGATGGATGGCAAAGCAACTAGGGAAAATCCACAAGCTAAAATGTTTATATTTTCATGCAATGTAATCATTGTTGTAAAAACTTGTACAAATATATAATGTACAAGTACTTAGAATTGCATGTAAATCAAGCGTTAGATTTTCCCTAGCCAAACACCATAGTTAGACATGTCACCCCATTTAAATAAGATCATTTATGCACACTCACACATATAATTAGTGACTAAAATTGAAATCTTGAAACAGGATCATTCTCGGTCGACAAACTCCTCGACCGAGACACTCTCGGTCGACAATCTTCTCGACCGAGAAAGATCCAAAGTAGCCGTTAGACACAACAGACAAGTTAGTTGGCAGTTGAAGAAAGACGTTGCAAATCACTTGTTCCAGAGAGCCTGTCGGTCGACAAAAGTTCGACCGAGTAGGTGTCTCGGTCGACCATTTGTCGACCGAGATGGTCTCTGACAGCAACTGCAGAATAAATTAATTAGCCATTGTTAAAGCAACAACTTTGTACCTAACGGCTAGTTAAGCACTTAGAAACCCCTAGAAGTTGTCTAGAACGTCCTTAAGCATACTTAGGACATTCCTATAAATAGGACAAGCCATAGGACACTAGAATTCACTTGTTACACTTGAGAATACACTTGAGCATACTTGAGCAATCTATTGCAAGCAATTTGAGCACTGTGATCATTAGTCTACATTCTCCTTAGCTCAATCTCGTGTCCTATAGGCTAGATTCTCCTATCCACAGCAATCACAAGTTCACACACTTGGCTAGGAGATCTATATGCTTGATCTAGGCATATCAAGCCTTGGGCTTAAAGGATAAGTTGTAATTTCCTTTTTCTTTCTTGTTCCTTTTTATCTTTTGTACTCTCCTTGCTACTCCTAGGGTTGGAGGCTGCGGATTGGAGAGGGTTGACTTCTCAGGTGGAGAAGGGGACTTCAAGCTACTTCAAGAAGGCTATCGCAAGGGAAGCTACTTCAGAAGGCTGGTGCAACGGGAGTTGGTGCATCTACTTCAAGGGAAGGCTGCTTCAAGGTTGGCGATTACTTCTAAGTGAAGGCTGCTTGAAGGGTTTGGGAAAAGAGATTGTATTTTATGTAAATTCCTTGCGAGGTAATAAAATAAATTTCTTTTCAAATCCCGGTTGGGTAAGCAACCGGGTAGTGGATTGACGGCTATAGTATTTGCTATAGTTGGAACCACTCTAAACCCTGTGTCTCCTTGTCCAATATTTTCATTGTGGTTGTTTGAGTTCAATAATTGTTAAATTATCTATAAAACTCTATTCACCCCCCCTCTAGTAGTTTTCACTTGTTACCCAGTATATTTCTAAATGTTAGAGGGCATGGCAGCTGTGACTCCACGTTTTTCGTGGATACTCTCGATTCCTTCAGTTGGGGAGTTGGCAAAGCCAGGCTAGGCACTCTATCCTCTGACTGTCCTGGAATTTGAAGCATCACTTCTGGGATTACCGATTTGGGTACAACTTTGGAGTCTTTGTGTTGCTGGTATGGTTGTTGTTCGCCCACCATCTATTGTTTTGCTGTTGCTGCTTCGAGGTGTGGACTTTTCCTCATCGTGTCATCCAGGTTCACATGGATGTCTTGATCTGGTATTTCTTCATGAGGTTGGCATCCCTCCCTCACTATTGTTTCTGTAGGTATGGGAGGTGAGGTTGCCTTTTGATTTGTGGGCTCGTCTAACACTTCTTTCTTCTTCTTCCTTACTTCCAACTTTTTCTTTTCCTTTGGCTTCTTCCTCATGACTATATCTGTAGATTTGGATTTATCACCCTCTTCATCAGCTGTTGATGACTTCTCCAGAAAGTAGTGCAGATGGCCCCTAAGTACATCTTGTCGATGTCATCTTGGGTGGGCCGCAACTTGTGGGCGTCATAATACACCATTTCTGGGAGGGGAAAGAGTTTCTTGGAGCAGCTTTGTTTATAGTAGAGTTTATCTCCCTTCCGTGCCAAGATTCTCATGTTGATGAGGGACTTGATGTCGATCTTTGATTGCCCCTTTGCTACTTTGTACTTCATCAACACGTCTGCACTCATGAAGTGGTGGGCTATTCGTGATCTGGCCTCCCATGCAAAAATCCTTGGTCTATATGGATTCTCCTCCCACGGGTGCTGATAGCCTTTCAATTAGTATTTTTCCAATGTTTATTGGATTCTTGTTCAGCATAGACCATATCATGAAGAGGTCTCCCTTGATTACTCCTCCTATCTTCGATCTTATATATATCGTATTAGCAATTATCTTCTGCATCACCCTGACGAAGCATGAGGTGATCAGGGTAGCCTTGGAGTTCTTGGAGTTATGTTCGTCTTCTCTTGTCAGTTCTTTCCACATTTTGTGGCTTCTGTATCCGATAGTTTCTTTTTCTCCAAGTGTGGCGAAGCAAGCCTGTGCTTCTACTGTTGTCTGTGTGAAGATGGTGTTGAGCATAGCCTCTGTAATTGTGTGAGACTTTCCTCCTAGTCTCACCTCTAGTTTGAAGTCTCTGCCCCCCATTTTTCACTCCTCTTCCTTTACAGGGACTTTCTCCAAAGAGGATATAAATTCTGCTATTAGTTGCTTCACATATGGGGTTTCTGAGGTGCATAGGGTGTGTAGGTTTGCAACCTCTAGGAATTTGATAACTCTATCGTAGACTCCCATCTGCTTGAAGTCATCGATGTCAAGATACCTCGTAGACCTAAACACTTTGACTTGTAGAATCCAATTGTAATGCGACTGGTGCACAACGTCCCTTGGCATAAATGCTGGCCCATTCTGATTTAGCATTGATCCCTAGGTCTCTTCTTCCTTTATAAGGACCATTTCTTTCTCCTTCCCTTTTGTTTCCTTTGCAACAGTTATCTTCATCTTTTTGTGGTGCTTAACCTCCATGGGATGAGCTTTTCTTTTCCCCAAGCTCTTTAGTTCAACCTATGCAGGATGGTACTCCAAAGTCTCTGTCCGAGACGTACCCTGCGATGCCTTTGACTCTTCTGGCGTTTGATGACCCAGAATGCACTGATACTTCTCCATCATCAACTATAGCTTTAATCTTCTTGCTGGTGGCAGGCTTGTATCACTTTTTAATGTTGCTGCTATCTTGTCCACGATTTGTTCTATTTCTTTCAATGATGTTACCCTTTTGAGCAATGATTCGCCAGTTGAGCCCAACATTTTGTAAATTTTCAAATTAGTTGTATCATCAACATGGGGATATTAATTTTTAACTCACCTTCATTAATTATTTTATTCGATTATCACATATATGTATAATTATGTTATATTTTCAATTTTTTCTCATGACACCACGATCGGGGTCTTTAGATAAAAGGTTGACCTCGACCGCGGCCCAAGCCGCAACCAAGGTATCACTTGGTCAAAGAGTCTATCATACCGTGACTAAGGTGTATTGATCAAACCATAAAACTAAATTAGAAGGATCGTGGTCTAGAAACAAATAAGAAAGACTGTTACTGCGGTCAAAAGATCCTTATCCTTGTTATGATCGCGACCCGCGGTCGATAGAAGTAAACAAGGGTGACCGCGACCGTGGTCAAAAGAACATCATCAAGGTCTCGACTGCGACCCACGATCAATGTGCAATTGGCATTTCGTTCGATAAGCACTATGACCCGCGGTCATTAAACGATACTACGATCACTATGACAACAGAACTAGAGGTCCTACTCCATTGAAGATGGTGATAGAACTAGAGGTCTAAACCTCGTTTGATAAGTCGTGTGTCCAAAACGGGTCTTAAACCCTAGCTTAGGTTAGGCGGTGATGATGTAGAAACTGGCAGGGCCACATGGGTTGCCGTGGCGGTTCTTGAATCAACAAGGTTGCTAAATACTCGAGAGAAATGGTGAGGAACATAACTATCAGTGATGGAGAATCAAGAGAAAGCAAAAATGAATACCTCGGCGGTGGAGAAATGACAAAAAAGGGTTGAGGAAAGGCTTTAGTGGTGACGATAATGAGCTCCTTCATCGATGTACGACATGATCATGCTTGGTTGTCATATCTATTGTCAACATCATCAGAGAGAGTCATGTAATTCATTTGTTGGTTCAAGCAATCTGAGATTAGGTCAAAACGAATGACATTCCAAAGGTTTTAATATATATATGATGGGTACCGCAACCTGAGGTGTAAGGAACACCTCGATCGCGGTCGTTCTCCTCTTTGTTATGGACCGTGACTGTGACCTTTCAAGATCTTGAGAGCAAGTGCCACAAGTCGCAGTGTTCATCCTAGTGGGCAAGATTAGCACCGCGACCGCGGTCCTGAGCATGACCATGGCCCTTCAAGCCAAAACACTTTGAAATAAAAAACAAGCTTGTTCCTCCAAACAAACCATCTTTGGACAAAAGACAGAGAATAATTATACTCCTTTTAGAAGAAAAAAGGGAAAACTAAAATATATGGAAAACTAGAGGTACTTAGCTCATAACACTAGAGTATGAAATAAAGGAAAACTTGAAACATGAAAAATAGCAAAGCTTGGGTTGCCTCCCAAGAAGTGCTTGTTTAAAGTCTTTAGCTCAACTTTCTCTTTCATCCTATCTTCATTCTCCCTCCACATATGCAGTTGTTGCCTCATTCATTCCTTTTGTTGCTGAGTTGGCCTCCCCCAAACTGAGTTCTGACCTCCTCACAAATGCTTCGTCTTCATAGTACCTTTTTACTCTGTGTCCATTTACCTTAAAAGTTCCTATATTCTCTCCTGATATCTCCATCATCCCTGATGGGTATATCTTTACCACAGAAAATGGCCCTGACCATCTCATTCTAAGCTTTCCAGGGAATAACCTGATACTTGAATTAAACAAAAGGACTTTGTCCCCTTTGTGAACATCTTTGTTCTTCAAATATGCATCATGCCAGGCTTTGGTTATTTGTTTATAAATCCTTGCATTTTCATAGGTGTGGAGTCTTAATTCTTTGAGTTCTTAGAGCTGAAGGAACCTTTTCTGTCCAACCTTATCAATGTCCATATTCAGAAATTTTATGGCCCATAGAGCTTTGTGCTCTAGTTCGAGTGGTAGATGAAAAGATTTACCATAAATCAACCTGTAGGGTGTCATCCCTATATGTGTTTTGTAAGCAGTTCGGTATGCCCAAAGTGCATCATCTAGCTTCATTGCATAATCTTTCCTTGTGTGGCTCACAGTCTTTTCTAAGATTTGCTTGATCTGTCTATTTGATACTTCCATTTGCCCCAATGTCTGGGGGTGGTAAGGAGTCACAACCTTGTGCTTCACCCCGTACTTTCTTAACAAAGCTTCAAATTGTTTTTCACCAAAATGTGATCCACTGTCACTTATGACTGTTCGTGGTACTCTGAAGCGTGGAAATATAATTTTTTCAAAAATCTTTATCACAGCCTTAGAATTACAAGTTTGAGTAGCGACTGCTTCAACCCACTTGGAAATGTAATCAACAACAACGAGGATGCATTGATTCCCTTTTGATTGCAGAAAAGGTCCCATGTAGTCAATTTCCCAAACATCAAAAATTTCTACTTCTACCCAATCTGCCATGGGCATCTTGTTCCTCCTGCTTATATTTCATGTTATCTGACACTCTTTGCATAATTTGACAAAAGAAGCCGCATCCTTGAAGAGCGTGGGGCAATAAAATCTAGACTTTAGGACCTTCGATGTTGTCCTATCCCCATCATGGTTCCTACCATAAGGTGAAGAATGGCACTCTTTTAGGATCAGTGGTACCTCCTCTTCTGGTATGCACCGACGATATAAATTGTCAGAGCATATTTGAAAATGCAATGGGTCATCCCAATAGTAATTCTTCAAGTCAAAAAATAGCTTATTCTTCTGATTGTACATGATCTCCGATGGCAGCTGCCCACAAGCAAGATAGTTATAGATATATGCAAACCAAGGTAGTCTTTACTCATCAGACCGAGCCATTAGTAGGGCTTCATCAGCATAATTGTTGTTCACTAGTAACTGAATCTCTTCGTCAAAGACTATTCTAGACAAGTGGTCTACGACTATTCTAGACAAGTGGTCTACAACCACATTCTCCTTCCCTTTCTTGTTGATGATTTCATGATCAAACTCTTGCAACAACGACGCCCATCTTAAAAGTCATGGTTTCATATCATTTTTCTACATCAGATACTTAATTGCCCCATGGTCTGTATATACTTTCACCTTTGATCCTATTACATATGATCTGAATTTATCAAAGGCAAATACAATGGCCACCATTTCTTTTTCTGTAGTTGTGTAGTTTATTTACACCTCATCAAGCGTCCGACTCGTATAACAAATTACATGATGTTTCTTATCCTTTTTTTGTCCTAAGACAACACCTATTGCATAGTCACTGGCATCATACATGATTTCAAAGGGCAATTCCCAGTCTGGTGCCTGAAGAATTAGTGTCGTTGTTAGCGCTCTTTTCAATGTATTGAAGGCATCTAGACTTCTGTTGGTGAATTCAAACTTGGCATCTTTGAGCAGAAGATTAGACAAAGGTTTTGAAATTTTTAAGAAATCCTTTATAAACCTCATGTAGTAACCTGCATGTCCTAGAAAACTTCTCACTCATGTTACAGACTTTGGAGGTGGAAGCTTTGAGATAACTTCAATCTTACTCAAGTCCACTTCAATTCCCTTCTTCGAATCTTGTGACCTAGGACTATGTCGTCTTGTACCATGAAATGGCACTTCTCCCAATTCAGAACGAGATGGTTTTCCTCACATCTTTGTAGCACTAGACATAAGTTTTTTTAGGCATGCATCAAAGTCTATCCCATAGACTGACAAGTCATCCATAAAGACTTCCATGATATCTTCTAGAAAATTTGAGAGCATCGAGATCATACAACGTTGGAACATTGTAGGTGCATTGTACAATCCAAACGACATTCTTCTGAATGCATATGTGCCATAGACACACGTGAATGTTGTTTTCTCTTGATCATTTGGGTGAATGGGCACTTGATAGAATCTTGAATATCCATCTAGAAAACAAAAATAGTTGTGATGGGCCAACCTTTCTAGAACTTGGTCGATAAATGTTAAGGGGAAATGATCCTTTTTGGTGGCTGTATTTAGCTTGCGGTAATCGATGCACATGCGCCAACCTATCACTGTCCTCATGGCAACTTCATCTCCATATTCCCCTCGTATGACCGTCATTCCACCCTTCTTGGGTGCAACATAGATAGGACTAACCCAATTGTTGTTGCTTATTGGATAGATGATTCTAGCATCTCGTAGCTATATAACTTTTCTTCACAATCTCTTTCAACATTTGATTTAGCTTCCTTTGTGGTTGAGCCAGTGGCTTGGTTGTCTCTTCAAGGCAAATTCTATGCATGCATAAAGCTGGGTTAAGACCTATGATATCCTCCATAAAATACACTATAGATTTTCTATGCAGCCTCAACTCGTCTAGCAATTTTTCAATTTGGTCATTTGATAAGTTGGCATTGACAATTATTGGATTCCATTCTTCTTCATCTAAGAATTCATATTTCAACCTTTCTGGAAGAGGCTTTAACTCTAGTTTGGGATTTGGTGATTCCTTTTCCTCGGCTGTCTGCTCCAACGAAGCATACTTCAATGTTTGAATCTCTTCATTATCACTAAATTCTTCTTCTGGTTGGTCCAAGTATCTAAGATTTCCACAACTTCTTGACTTTCCATGGAAGGACCCTGTCTGTTTAGGGCTCTCATTAGTGGATCTAAGATTGCTTTATCTTCTTGTACTTCTTCACAATACTAATTATAGCTGTCCATGGAGTAGGCCGACTCAAATAGAGATGGTCCCCTCATGGAATCTTGTACTCTAAAATCCAAGTGATCGTTCCCTACTCGTAGTGTGATAATTCCTTCAACAACATCTATCAACGCTCTCCCCGTCATAAGGAAAGGCCTTCCGAATATCATAGGGCATTTGGAGTCTTCGACCGTGTCTATTACCACTATATCACACGATATGAAAAATCATCCAACTCTTATCGAAACTTCTTCAACTATCCCCATTGGCCTCGTGAAGGTATGTTTGGCTAACTTGATTCTCATCCCTGTCTTTACCATGTCTGTTAGCCCAAGCCTTTGGGCTAGAGTAAGGGGCATTAGACTTATGCTTGCCCCAAGTCAGCTAATCCTTTTCTCTCCATGTTATCTCCAACACAGAAAGGTATGCTGAATGCTCCAGGATCTTTCTTTTTGTTAGGCAACTCTTCTTGAACAAAAGAAATGGACATCTTTTCTAACTAGACAGTTTCAATGTGGTCACCTCTTCTTCTTTTCATAATTAGATCTTTGAAGAACTTCACATAGGTTGGTATTTCTTCTATTGCATCAAGAAAGGGCACATCCAGGTGAAGCTTCTTTATAGCTTCCATTAACTTTTCATATCTCTTCTTCAAGTGTGCTTTTATTAACTTATTGGGGAAAGGAATTCTTGGGGTGTATGGATTTTTCTTTGAATGAACATCTCCCAGTGGGTATGAATCCTTTTCCTATCCTTCCTTCTTATTTTTGAGTCATCCTACTTCTTTGCCATGGTCAACTTGTTCTTTCCTGCTTGATTCTTTTGTTGCCTTTTCATTCTCAGGCTGCTGATTAACACGACTTCTCTGTTCTTCAACATTGTTGGTTTTAGCATTCTCCATCGTTTTCCCAGATCGGACAATAGCCATTTTGGCACTCTCAGTATTCGACGAGATCTTTCCTAAAGGATTTTTCATTAGCTCGGCCAGCTGTGCATGCTGCTGATCAATCTGTGTTTGATGAGTTTGCATATCCACCATTTGAGTTTGTATGTTAGTTAGAACTCTCGAATTTGTGAGGGAACTTTGAGACAGTTGATTGTTCACCGATGCTTTCCTCTTTGCGAAGTCAAAAAGTTGAGCAATCATGTCAGCTTGGTTATTGTCTTTTGCTTGGCTCGGCCCTGGGCCCTACCCTTGTCCTTGCCTACTCACATTTTTGTTTTGGCTGTGATAGTTGTTTTTGTTCTGCTGGTAGCTGGTAGTCTTGGTGTATTGTGTTGGCACCCCTTTCTTCTCAAATCCTGGGGGGAGGTTTGGATGAACTACCCAGCTGATGTGTGTTCTCTGTAGCTTCTTTGTTGCTGTAACTAAACCCAAGGTGGTCTTGTCACTTGAAGTTAACATAGGAGATGGTCTGCGTCTCTTCTTCACTTTCACTTTCGTCACTTTCCTTGGGCCAGTTATAGATACAGTTATCGATCCCATGCCCTCCTTCTCCATAGGTAACACACTTCATGACTTTCTCAATATGCGTTTTGCCCTTTGCTCCAACATCTTTCAGTTGTTTGACATCAGTGGCTATTTTTCGAATCTGTGCTGTTATGATCTCTAAGGCCTTGGCTTCAATAGACGGTCCTTCAGACCCTACTTTCTTCATTGACCCCCTATCATTCATATCATAGTCTATGCCTACTTGTAGTGAAACCATGTTGTCTATTATCTTCATGGTTCTGCTCAATTTCTTTATAAGGATGTCACTTCCAGCAGCTACGTTCAATGGAGTCCTCTTAGTAGGATTCATCCCATTATAGAAGGTGGTCACGAGGAACCCCTTATGGTAATTATGGTGCTGACAATCCCTTGGTATTCTTGGAAATGTTCCCATGCTTCGTGCAAGTTCTCTCCCGGCTTTTGTGTAAAGAAAGTGATCTTCTGCATGTCGCAGATACTCCTCTTAGTAGGGTAAAACTTGGTAGCGAAGGCATCTTCCAGGGGTCTCCACCCATCTATGAACTGGTGGGGAAGGTTGAGATACTAGAGCCTTATCTTTAAGAGAGAATTTGAAGCCTTTACAATATATCACTTCTTGAGGGACTCCTCTCATCTTGATGGTATCATAGATATTTTAAAAGCATCGAGGTGATGGTATGTGTTTTCACTCCTCGAATTCCTGTAGAAATGTTTATTCTGGATCATTGATATGACAGCTAGTTTCAACTCAAAGTTTGCTGTGTTGAAGTGTGGGATGACGATTGGACATCTAGATTCATTGGCCCTAGTTGCTACCAGTTCTCTAACAGTATTTCCCTCTTCATCATCCTCACTGTCTCTATCCTGACCATCGTGTTCATGTTCATTGTCACGATGGTTGCGGTGGTGCCTTCTTCGACATCAGTTGCATCGTTCTTTGTCACATTGATCTTCTGCGCGACGATCTTCATCCCAACATTCTTCTTCCCGACATTCTTTTTCATGTAGACGACCATCTGAGTAACGACCATCTCTGTCTTCGTCCAACCTTGGCGGTGGTGGGGGGTAATGTTCAATCCTCGTATTCCGCTCGTCCCCAGTGAGAGTACCATCCATGCGAGGCGGCATGGTGACTCAAGGTTAAGGAGCAAAGTCGAACAAGTCTGCTTCCTTTCGGGTTCTTGAATAGACCACATAGTCGAGTTAGTAAACTGGACATGTTAAAACAAACTATTCTACGCAAATGTAGGGTAGCAGATTAAAGGTTGCTATGCGGTCAAACTTATTATTAAGTTTGAGGCACTGAAGTATAATGAGTGGACGTGAATTCTTAAGAGTGCCATTTTTCCTTGTCTCTGAAAACAATGCCAAAAGTTGGCCATCCTAAATTGCGCGTCCAAAAGGGAACAGATCTAGAGTAGTCAGACTCTTAAGATAATAACCCGACACTTAAGCGCCCACAACTATTATACGGGGTCTGATGTAGTAATCGGGGTCGAACCACACAAACAAGGTTAGCAAGTGTTAAGCACGCATGGTCTCACACTCATATACTCTAGATAATAGATGGTTTTAAAAGGTGTTCCCAAAGGAACAATGGTTCTCAAAACAAAAGAAAAGAAATAAACCAAAAATAAGAAGAACAAAGTGTAACAAAATAAGATGGGAACAAAGATAGGGAAGGGAAACTTGGATTGGGTTTCACCTACAAATACTTCTCACCACTATGCAAACATCATCTCTCCCTCTCATATACTCCTATTAAGATTACAAGCCATCATAAAGGTGCCCATTCCTCTCTCTCTCGAGATGAGGATAGATCTAAGCCCAAGGACAGACTCTCTCTCGAGACGACTATTCAAAAACTACAAGGGAGAACATATGACCATAAGCTTTAGTATTCCAACATTTTCATGCATTCATACTACTCCATAACACAAGATATTAGTGGTACTTCTCTTTTGAGGTACCAACGATCAAACATCACAAGATGGTAGATAAGCATACAAGTGAAGCATTAAAACTGGTGCATAGAGATAATCTTCATGAGAGTATATATATATTAAAAAAGGAGAGAAATATACATGTTGGGAGAGCTTAGTGGCTACTCCCAACCCAAGTTAAGTTGTTAGCGACACATATTTATGGGCAGCATAACGACGTTACAAAATGATAGATACATCAAGTTCCATGAAGAGATGAGGGAAGTACAATGATATGGAAGTGATAGATCTAGATAGAGAGAGAAGAACATGATCCATATCTAGGAGGTTGATGGTGTGGGCGTTCTCCTTCTCTCAAAGAAGATGGAGCCTTCAGTCTTATCTCTCCTCAGCTTTTGCCTTTGGAGATCCAAAACTGATTGAATGGATGTGAATGAGTCTGGAGAATAGAAGCAATTCGTGGTCCCTTTTAGATTTCCTGATTTGATAAGATGTGAAGGTGGCCTATTTATAGGCTTGCTCCACCGAATTAACTCATCGACTACGGTTAAGGTTTGGTCTTGGTCAAAGCCTGATCTCGGTCGAGGCTTCATTGCCATCTTCTCCTCAGTCGAGGTTGATTAAGTCTCCTTCTCAGTCGTGGTGCTGCACCCCTTCGGTCAGACCGTGGTCTAAAGCTCAGTCATGGCTTCACTTCTTCGACATGTAGACTGCAGGAGTGAGGGGCATGAGACACCGCAGGTGTGAGGGCCATGAGTGCGAGGTGTTGAGGTGATCTTGGAGACCTCAATCGCGTTGGGGTGGTCCCTGATGGTTGAATGGGCTGTGGTTGAGGTGTCGACCGCGACCGTGGCTTGATGTGACCCTACAATGAAGGAAAAAGTGTGTAAGTGAGATACTTGGCATAAAGTGATAAAATAAGTGGAGGAAATCTATAAAATGTTTGCTAGGGGAGGTATAAAATATATGTGAGAAGTATATAAAATGAGGTGTTATCACGGACGCGTGGAGATGGGAGCGAGCTGTGGAGTGCATAAGGACATGGAGGAGAGACGTTAGGAGGTTCACCCTCCATCACTAGCAGCGGTGGCTGCACGACATTCTCCATCCCAGTGGCATCCTTTCTACTTCCTACGAAGCATGCATGGGGGGGGATGACCAGGGAACGTCTGACGACGGAGGTTTGTCTCTCAGCTTTGACAACAACGTGACCTGCACCCGATCGCGAGAGGAAGATGATGATCTCCAACGATCAGTGTTGTAGTGAGCAGGCACAATCGAGAAAAATGGGTAAGGGGTGGTTAGAGTTGTGATGGGAAGGATCGGGCGAAAGCGCACTTGCTTTCCCTACAGAGTGGCATCGTTGGCAGTCTGGGGGTGGTTCCGGTGGGCTCAAATACTTTATGCCCTTCACATGTATGCCCAATAAATCCAAACCTTCTGCTCTTCAATGGCCCCACAATCCAACAGATGACATCTCCCAGTCACACAAATGGGTACAGAGGATTTGGACCTAGTGTCGGCACTGGCACCTACGATCCGTGCAGAAGGCATGAGGCCAACGAAGGAGAAATCGATCCACTGCACTTAATGACCTCCATTTCAACACTAATAAACTAGATAATGGCTGGTCCAGAGGTAAAGAACCGTGCCCCAACACTAATAAACTGGATAATGGCCGGTCCAGGGTGCTGGGCTCATAACAACACATACCAATGACATAATGCCATGTGGCATGATGAATAAGGTATAAAGTGCTTTCTCATTTATTTCTTAGAAATTAGAATGTTTATGCAAAAATGGCGAAATTATATATAAAAATGATTGGGAAAATGAGGGCAATACAAAGAAAATATTTTTGAGACTTGATGATGCTTCTTGTTCTAAAAGTAGAGTAATATATGTGTTTAAGTGGAGATTTATGAATGGAAACCCTAGACTGGATAATAAGATGATTGAGTATGCTAAATTTTTTTATTTTGCCATATTTGCTGATATTGTGGAACAAGATGATAACTCAAGATGATCATAATAATGATGAGAAACTAGGATTTCTAGTGTGGATGAACATTAACATGTGTAATTAAGATTTTGAACACCAATAATGTGACTTGTTAGGTTAATGCACATAATCTGAGGTAAGTGTTCATGATACAATAATATAATATATTTGATAGTCATGACAACACCTAATTTAAATTAGGGTCCTTAAATCATTAAAGAGAGAATCATGGGAATTAGGGTTTCTAGGCATATCCCTAATGGTAACTCGATACCACAAAAACCTGAATCCTAGATTAGGGTCAAATAGAATTTTATCTAATTAAAGTGATGGTGACAATTTAGGATTTACATACTTGAATATTTGAATGCTTAATTTTCTTGCATGGACAATATGCATGAAGTATAGTTATATGATAATCTACTTGGCTCACCATTGAGGTACATGGTTACACTTATGATTACATGGATCGACTTCTGACGGTTCCTGAGGCTTCTCAAAGATTAAATGAATGATATCTATTGTATGTTTATTTCATGCAAATTATAAAATCCCTATGAGTATCACATAAAGTAAATATTGATATTCTGAACCCTAGGTTACACTGATCGAAGGGAAACACACATAAGTCCAATTATAGATAGTGGATACACCTAAGATAGTAGACCATATATGGGTTAGAATATGAAAGAAAATACATGTTCTTATGTGCAAAATAATTGGTGGTTGATTATATGTACTTGTGATTATTGGATGAACCCACATACTAGTATAGAAATATGCTGACCGCGTTTTGTTTGATGGTGTTTTAGGTAGTTGATACATAAGATACAAACATGAAGACAAAGATGAAATCCATGGAAGGTATTATAAGCTACGTAGGAGGATTAGATAGTTTAGTTACTTCTTCTCAACAATTATTCATTTTATGAGGAATATCATTGTACAATTTGTAAGCAATATTTGGAATAAATGGAATTATTTTTGTTATTTATTATTTGCTAAGTCTGGATCCTTGGGAATATAGGTAATGGCACTCAACTTGAAGGACTTCCCTTAATTGGGGTATGTTGATAGTGAGGTCATTTCACACAATCACCATTATCACTATGAGAGATGATTCTAACAATAATGCCATGGTCTCCATGTATCACTCTCATGGCGGGTCTACTCGATACACTGTTATCTAACATGTACCTACGTGCTTGATCTGATATCACATATCATGAATGATGAGATTCTGTCATCAACCAACACACACTCTATTATTATGCATTATTGTTGACTATTTTGCTTCCAGAGTAATATCCAACTAGGGACATAACAATAATGCATGTACTCTTATTATACATATGATCTCATTGCTCAAGTCCTCAATCTGAAGACATATGTCATAGAGTAACCACATTCTTTAGACATTTACTATGTTTGTGTCATCATCTCATGATTGCTCTAAATATACTAAATGGAATTACCTTTATCATTATCAAATCAAATGTATGATGCCCCATTACAATCATAATATGATTGTCTATAGGGCATCCATACCAACAATATATTAAAAAAAGGTGAAGTGGGTATTAGGGTTTCAAATTTACCTTGTAATAGAGCTAAAAGGAGAGGTGTAGTAAAAGAGGGACCATAAATATGTCTCTTATTGTGGATTGTATCTTTTGGTTCTCCTATTTGAAGAGTTAGTAGTGTCCAATGTTTTTTTGTGATGAATATATAGTGTCTTTTCTTTGTGTTTGTATTTGAGTACCTTTGCATGGTTTTGTAATGAACATGATGTTTTTGTGACTCATACACTAGCATCCAACTTCCCCTAAATCAAGCCCTATGAATCTTTCCTTTCTTTTCCAATATTATGAAAATAATTTGATATCAAGTGACTACTTTTGAATCTTAATCTATTTACTTTCTATCTTCAAAAGTGTATGATTTGTGCATACTCATGCTTTCTCCATTACGTCAATTATAATACCCTTGTACATTTTTGGTCTTAGCATCTTCTCTTTAGTTATTTTTTTCTTTTTAAAACATCTCTTATGTGAGTCCTTTATTTTGTTCCTTGTATTAGAATGTTGGAGATAAAAATATAGGTCCATAGGATTTGAAGGACCAAAAGGACATACGTACGCAAAGTGCCCTTATCCTCCAAAATGAAGCACATTTTAGGTTCACATATCCATGATGGTTGTGATCCTCTTATCTACACCTTGTGCAAAAGGTATGGAGATTATGCTAGGTTTTTCCTTTGAGAAGTAGACACTTAGTGATTTTGTTGTAGTTTATATATATTAGAGTTGATCAAGCAATATTTATATAAATATATGAAATCTGAATGAGGAGGTAACATTTTTAACTTATCTGAACCTAAACCTTTTGAAATGAATTCTTCCTTGTAGATATTCCTTTGCCTTCATCTTGTTGGTGGTTGTGTTGTTCTACTTATCAAGCTCTATTGTAACATGCGAGTTAGAATCACCTCCTTTTGTACATATTTTATGCTATTGATTGTCATGGATGCATTTGTCAGCTGGATCAAATGTTTATTTAGTTATTCTAATGGCTCATGGCTTGATAAGAACTAAACCACAACCATGTTTATCTTTTATAGAACCAAGAGACCCTATGAATTCCCTTTCTAATTCATGACCTTTATATGTTGTTGCAAAAAGATATAACTTGTGAATGAACTTGCAATGCTTGAAATTACATTAGTGTAGGTTACCAAAACCTAGTGGTGGAATAAATTCAATGCCATTATTAGCAAAATTTTGTGGAGCTAGGTAGCAATGGATGTTGTTGTTGAACATCATCATATAGAGTTTGTTTACTGACTAGGTTGATGAAGAACAAGCATCCATCCATGGTGTTCATTAGGGACTAGCTCATTCCAACCACAAATAAACACTACATGATCATTCCAATGCCATAAAATCATAACCTTCCTATGAACTCTATTGATTTGAGAAATCCACCCATCTAGGGCCAACATTCGGGATAAAATGATGCCAGATCATTAGAAGGAACATATGCCTCCTAATGAACCTACAAATAGTGAACATGGATTTTGAGATTACCATGAAGGAGATTAGTTCTATGTTGTGGAAGAAGCGTCATCTTTTATGACTTGTTGCTACCTTGTGTCCACACCATGTTATTGTATATCCCTTCCTTTTTGGCAAAATTCTCTATCTATATGTTTAAGATAGTTGTTGGGTAAAAATGCTCAATTGTAAAATCTAATTATAGCCAACAATCCTGATATTTTATCTTGATTAAGCATCAATACTGATGATGACATTGGTTTCCCCGAAGTCTCATCATATGAAATGCACAACTCTTCATACAAATTAATAAAACACTATAACCCAAATATTGAAGGAGGCAAAAGGGGACGTGAAGCCACATAATAGAATCAATGTCTAAGGATTATAAAGTAGTAAAACTTCCAATATCAATCCTTGTGGTATCTCTATGAGCTTCCCACTCCCAATATTGTTCCATGTACCACCATACAGACCATCCAAGCAAGAGAGAGATATGTCAAGGTGAGGATCGAGGTGAAAGAAATAGAAATTAGAGAGAAGGCATAGAGAAGGGAGGAGAGGGAAAGTAGCCGATTCAATTTCTATTTTGTCTTGTGACATATTTCATATACATATATACTTTAAAAAAATTCCCTAAAATTTCATAACATTTCAGATGATAACTCTCTTTTTTGGTTATAATTTTATCTTCTAATATAAACTTATTTTTTATGTACCTATTAATGTTGAGGAAGAATGTCAAAATATCACGAAATTTGGGACAATTTTTGCTGACTCTTTATAATATAAATTATCATCACAAAGACACACACACACGCTTGCATCATGCATGTATCTACATGTGCACGCGTACATGTGCACACACAATCTCTCTCTCACACAATGTATGGGATTAATAGAGAAAGACCTCTTCCTCTTCTCCCACAACTTGTAGTGAAGTCTAGATGTCCAGGAAGTATTATATTGTGATATTCTTGTCCATGTCGTTCAAACTTAGGTCCCTTCATTGCTGAATTCCAGAACTCATCAATATATATATATATATATATATATATATATATATATATATATATATATATATATATATATATATATATATATATATATATATGGCTCATCTTTAATACCTGCGCGGGTAGCTACCTGCGCACCCTTCCTGATATTTTTTTAATTTTTTTTTCACAATTGTAGAGGAGCATTTTGTCTAGCTCCCCAAAAAAATTGATCCAAAAATAATATCATTTTTCCCACCAAAATTAAAAAACCCGTCTATATATTTACTGACTGTATATTTTTTGCACAGTTACTTTTTATATCAATATAGTTACTCTTTTGATCAGAAGAGTTACTCTTGTGTACCATATAGTTACTTTTTTTGGATGTGCGAGTAGCCAATGGGTAGCAAAAATCTGGTTACCCATGCAGGTAACGAATGAACAACCATATATATATAATAGAGAGAAAGATATTTCACCCCTATCCCACAACATGTTTGGTGGTTTAAACCTCTATCCCTTTAGGAAGCACATGAATTTACCAAGCATGCATCCCTCATTGGAAGTATGCATATATATATATATGTATGTATTTATATACTCTATTCATTGCTCGCATGAGAAACAATATTTTATTATGAGAGAGATGTAACATGTAGTCTATAATCATTGTAAATATAACAAATTATAAGTACAATAAAAAAATTGTATATACAATATAAAAAGTAATTCTTCTTGAAAAAGTAACTTTAATCATTTTTTAACAGCTAACAGTTATACTGACTATTGAATTTCACTTAATATGTATTAAATTGTAGTCATTCACTTAGAACCATAGTAGATTCACTCAGAACTTAACCCAAGATACATATAACTTAATTATATAAAATTATGCATTTTAAATATTTTCTCTATCTATATAAGACAAACCATTAGAGATTACTGGTGCAATGTTTTCTAGGCTTTTGAGGATTACTAGTGTATTTTTTCTAGTATTGTTTAAAAATTATAAACACATGAAACATATCTCTTGGGGTTTTGGGGTTTGACAGTGTAATTTTTCTTAACATTCTAGGGTCCCCTAGGTTAGGTGTGTATTTTTTCATAATATTTGATGGGTCATGTATAATTCTCTTTCTATTTACTTGAAGAAGATTCAATAGCCTCGGTGCCTCCCTCCACATTATCGACATGCTGGATGTTAGTGCTAGGCTCTGACAGCTAGGACTAGTGCGGAGTGTTGCTTCTAGAGCCAACTTAGGAGCATGGAATTGTTTCTTATGTAGTGAAATTGGAAGTCTATCACTGCTCTTCTGTCTGATGAAACCTTATTGGAGCAGTTTGGTGGAGGTTACTTGACTTGAGAAAATCTTCACCCTTGTTGAAGCTTTGCCTCATGGGTTCGACTCTGCCCTCTTCCTTGTGTATCTGTGTCCTTCATTGTTGATTGACTTATGGTATATGTTCCAAGTCTTTGGCAAGTAGATAAAAGACAAAGAGGGATCATGATGCAATGTGATCAACAATATGAAAAAGCATGGCCCGATCCTATCTCATGGAACCCCCCGAATGGGGTCAAAATCATGTGTTCATGATTGTACAAAGTTTCTAACAAGGTAACCATTATATGTCTTTTTCTTCACTTATTTTTCTTATGTTGAATTTTATTTTCCATCTTGATATTATTTATCTGGGTACTGAATTTATTTTATCCTTCTTGTTATATCCCCACTACCAGTTGAATGTCAACTTGTACACTTCATATATTTTCCCTACCAATTTACTAAGTTGAATTTGAACTCTTGTGAGTAGCATGTGTGAATTGGATACATTTTGGAGAATGCAAGGGATATAGCTGTGGTGAATTTGCATTGAAGGTAAACATAATATGGGGTGATCTATAATGAACTCCTAGTAGATAAAGTGATCGTTTTGCTAAACGTAACTCTACATAGGTGATGAAAAACACCTTCTTCCAGTTACAGTGTTGACAACTTTCTCTTACTTATTGGCACACGAGACATCAACAAATCCACATCTTTGATCAAGTGATAGTCTGGTATTCCTCTTCCTCATCTTCCCCTCTTACGCTCTGATGTCACCCCACCAAACTCTTTCACTTATGGGGAATTTCACTCTTCATTCAACCATCCACACCCATCTTCCTCCTCCCACTCCTCGTCCTCCAAGCTCTATCTTATTTGTTCATAAATCAATGTTTAAGCAAGATTACTTTTAGTCATTGAGTTTCAATGCATCAAATTTCATCACAAAGTAGTGACATATCCATGGAAGCTTCATTAATATATTTATATTACATTATGTGAGGAAATAGACGAAGAGGAGATTGCTTAAGTTTCGATATCCTACTTGAAGAAGGGCATCAAAGATACCGAGCGAGTTTTGCTATAAGAGCAGAGCCAGAGCGCCAACACAACCCACAACGATCTTGAAACTGCTAAATATAATATATGATTTTGAGTAAGTTGCTTACTTCATTTAGTTCTACTTACCCACATTTTTTGAAATGTTGATGGTAATGTATCTACAAATGTGTGACTTGCTATATTGAGGCCTGCCACACTCTATAGATTGTGTCTTTTTTCTAAAACTTTATAAATCGTCTCTTTAACATGTAGAACAATATATATAATACTTAGTTTTCCATGGAATTCCTTCACTTGGAGTTTCAGAACAAATTATAATCTAGAGGTCTTTTATATGTATAAGAGTTAAGCAATTGAAAAAGAAATTTAGTCTTATCTTAGACAGTTTTAGAAGATCTCAATGCCTTGTTTTCATATAAGTATCATCATCGAATTTAGAAATTCAATGTTAAACACAATAAAATCAATAGTTCTTATCAAGGAAATTCGAGTCTATCCTTGGAAAAAACCTTAATTGGAACACAAATCTAATCTAAGAGATGATAATAGATTGCAATAGACAGATTAATTTCCCCTATTCACTCACAAGGTGCTATAAAGTTTCATTTATTCATGTCAAGATATATATATATATATATATATATATATATATATATATATATATATATATATATATATATATATGGGATAAAGAGAGGCATTCTCTCCCCCTCTCTCATGCCCCCGAGGCTTTCTCGACGACGTTACCTCACGACTTGCGTGGTCTTCACCTCCGGTCTTGGACAGTGTCTGTGCATCTCCTGGTCTCACCAGGACTGTCGGGATTGACAGCTGTCCTCTGAGCGGAAGAAGCCTCCCGCCTCTGCATTCATCCACACAGACTTCCTGGAACTCCGATCTCCTTGTCCCACAAGGAATCAGAAGGAGTCACACCCTCCTGTCGGCGTACTAGTCACCGACACACTCTCCTGATAGAGAGAGAGAAGCTTTACTATCTTTCAACTTGGATGAATTAATTGCAAAATGAATGCCTTTGCATTCTAACTGAATGTATAGTAATTTTAGTTTAGGGATTTAACTTAACAGTACAAGTAAGTCAATGCAACTATAAACAAAAAGAGGCACAACTCTCAATTTTACATCTAGACTTAATGTAAAGACCATTCAAGTAGGGCAAAGAATACATGATTCCACAATACACATTCACACTAGAGTCGATACATGCATTAACTTCTATTTAAAATAATTATCTAGCTATATAATATATAGAAATTACAATACATTATTATATATGATGATTTTCTTTGCTTGAAGTTTTCTTATTATTTCCAATCAAATTTTCATAAGCATGTACACTAGATAGGAATATTTCCATACCCATTTTCTACGTAGAGATAGAATGAGGATGCTATAACAGAATCCCATACTTAGTTCAACATGTTTCTTGGTCAACAAATCAATTTTGTACTTAAATGGGTATCTAAAATTTTCCCATAAAAAAGTTGAGAGATGTACCATAGTATTATTTAACTATCATTCCTAATAGTCATATGAAATTGTTTGCTCTTGGCTCTTTCTCTAGGTAAAAACTTTGAATGTTCACACATTAAAATTAAATGGATACTTTGTATACTAGTTAACCTACTTAAAATAAACTCAATACACATATTTTTTTGGGAATGTAAGTACCCTTATCCTTTCTTCCCTCTCAGTCTCTTTTTACACCGATTGAATTGCTCATCTAAAAGAAGGTGTGGGTGAAATTTTAAAGACTCATTTCACAACTATAAAATTTAAGGGGCACAATCTTGACCTTACAACCAAACTTATGTAGAAACCATCCAAGTAGAGCATACAATAAATAATACCATAATAAGCATATTGTGCTACATTTCATACTTGCTTTCACTTCCATTTAAAATATTTTTTTGGCTAAAAACTAATATATAACTTAAAAACAAATAAATACATGATGATTTTTCTCTATTTGAAGTTTTATTTTCATTTCAAATTAGAATTTAAAATCATGTATCATTGGGAATATTTCCATATCAAATTTTCCCAGTAGAGATAGGGATAGAAGCCTATAACAGAATCATATACTTCCTTCAACATGTGGTCCAGAAATATAAGACATTACATATTATATTTTAAATATATTATTACAAAATTCCTAAAAATATGAACTAGCATGATGATTCAACATCAGAAAATCAATTTTCTACTCAAATAAGTATCCAAGATTTCTCTATGGGGAAGCAAAGAAGTATCCCATAAATAATTTGATCTCATTTTCAATAGTTTTATGAAGTTTTTGGTGGTTTTTATAGCAAAAGCTTTGAATGTTTCAAGTATTGCAATTGAGTTAGATGCTTTGAATACTAACGACACTAATCAAAGCAAACCTGACAAACACATTTTTGGTAATGACAATACCATTGCTTCATGGACCATTAAGACTATAGGTGTTAGCATTTATTCCTCACCTAAGATGCAGATGTAAGGTGGATTTTTCAATGCCCCATTTCACTATTGTTCTCCAACATTAAATAGTCATTAAAACTAAAATGACAAATTAATATGAAATGTATACCTCATCCACATTTATCAATATGCTAAACAATTACTATATAGACAAACTAGAACTTTGATCTCCACAAATAATAGCCACACATTGACATAAATAGGCATTCAACATTCCATATTACACATTTCTATAGGTGAGACCTAGGTTCTGGACACAAATATTTGGTATCTATGACAAAAAACATATTTAAGGAAACAAGTATGCTGATTATATAATTGATTTTGATAGACCTAAAAGTACATAACAGTGCCATGTATTGTTCTCTTTCTTTTTCATATGCATCAATTATGATGTGCCTATTCATTAATATATGTTAAGTTGTAGATGTCTTTTAGCCCGCTTATGAGATTCTTCATATGAGTTTTCATCTCTTTTGTGGTTCTTAAAACAAGTGGGGGATACAAACCCTACTAGAATTACATTAATAAAATGAATGAATCATGCATCCAATTATATATTATTTCACCGATGTTTCTAATTATCTTCGACCTATTCCTCTTTGAAAAAAAATGACCTAAAGTTAAGGAGTCATTGGTTCTAGAAAATATTCTGGGCCTACAACAATAGTGTTTGCTAATGTTGTAATTGAAGAAGTTTACACATTCATATCCCATAATTGTTCAAGTATGTTGTTAAGAAATGAAAAGAACCTCTTATGATCAGAAGTTTGAATGTACTTATATTGTAAATATCAATATTATATATCTTTATATCAGTTACGTGTTCAAACATAAGCCTCCTAAATATGTTGTTTGATGTTTGGAGTTCTATATGGCAGTCAACAAAACTATTCATCTTTTATAAATTTTCAACTACAACCAAGAATTATCATTCCCTACTTTAAAATAATTATTTATCCAAAAAGGAACACCCCAAGGAGTCATTAACTTGGTACATTTCCATATCACATACATATTTGAAAATGTTACAATTATTTGTTTAAAGAACAACTTACTTAATAGAATTTCATTTCATTGGTCCAAGTAGAATGGAGGTATCTTTGCTTAATTCATAGTTGAAAATAACATTATGGATCTATCCATTACACTTAAGCCTCACATTTTTATGCCTTGTATGTATATATAAGAATGAATTTCATCCACTGACCCAAAATGTATTCTTAGGCCTACGGGAATTCAGGGATCATAAGCCAAAAATACAAAATGTAATTGTTGAAATTAAAATAAATATGAGACCCCTGACCTTGCTTAAGGAGTTGAACATGCTTAAATATAATAATTGAGTGTTTAAACCTTAATCTAACCTTGTTATATGCTTTGGGATCATGTGACAAGCTTAACTTTCAAATTTGGTCCAATTTGGACACTGTTTGTGCAAATTATACAATTTTATGCACATTTTAAACTTTTATGCAATTGACCCAAATCTGAGATTTTAATTGTAATTTATCACATGCGTTATAATTTTTAGATATTTACTTATCATTCTTGAGATTGTTGGGCCATGGGGTGCCTAGTTGAACCTTGATTTGGAGGTGTTTTCTTTAAGGGTATTTTAGGGTTTACCCCTTTATGGATGAGCTACCTTTAGGAGCTATCAACCAATGGTTTATTTGATTGGCTTGGAAATCCATCAAACGATGCCTAAGTAGGTCTCCATGAATGATGGGGCATCTTCTTGTGTGGTTACTTGTATATGCATAATAGTTTAAAGCCATGGACACATGGAGAGCTACTAAGACCTCAAGCTTTTCTCATTCCTTATCCTTAAGCTTTAAATACTTATCCTTAGGCTCCCAAATGAAAACTTTGGTCCCTTATCTCTCCCCTTCTGTTAGAGTTTTGTCTTTCACCTGCTTGGGGGTGAATAGAGTGCCCAAGGTAGAAGAAGATTGCCAACTTTCTTGTTGGAGCATCTAGGGTTCGAATCTACCCTTATCTAGGGTTTGCAAAGCTTCATTTTGGTAATCTTGACCTAAATTAGTAAGTATATCCTTCTCTCCTTCATTTATTTTGCTATTTCTCTTCCTACTACCTTCTTCTTGGATGGAACCTTCCTATTTCTGGACATGTGTTTAGTTAGTAATTGATCATGTTTAGTGTTTTGAGTAATCTCGTTCAGTGTAATGAGTTCTCACAAGTTGGTATTAGAGATTTAGATTCGTGGAGTCTATAGGGATACTAGGACTTAGGAACTTGGATGATGTCTAAGTTATGAATATGTCATGAAAACATGGTGCATACTACCTGAACTCAATATTTGGATGCCCTGTCCAGGTATTCAATTATTGAAGAAACTATAAGTATGGAACTCTTAGATTGTTATCTTTCTGGTTACTCTAACCAAGTAGTCATTTTGAAACAATCTAAAGAGAAAAGAATAAAAAATAATGGTGCTAATACCATAATATTACCATAAAGAAGATGAGAATTGCATTGTAATCCTTTACAACTTGAATGATTAGTAACTATAAGAGAAAGATACGACACCATGAAACCTAAATCTGAATACAAATCAACAAAAGAGGAGTTATTGAAGCCATAATTTGAGAATATAATGAAGTAAAGGACGGATAAGTCCGTGCTAATGAAGTGATTCAAGGTATGAAATCCACATAAGATGGAGGGAACTTGTGTGATAAGTGTGATATGAGAAGATGAATAAGGATAATGATAGATGAATAAAGTGGAATCTAAGTTTAACTCAGATCAATCTATGTGAGTAAGGAAGTGTTCATATATAGGCTTTCATGGATGGTCCCTCAGATCCTATCTTCTTCAATGTGCCTCTATCATTCCTTTAATAGTCTACTCCTGCTTGAAGCGCAACCATGTTTTCTATAATCTTCATAGTCTTGCTTGGCTTTTTCCCCAAGAAGTCACTGCCTGCGGCAGCATTTAGAGAAGTCCTCTCCGTATGAGTTAGCCCATTATAAAAGGTGGTCACCAAGAATCCCTTACGGTATTTATGATGTGGGAAATCCCTCAAGTATTCTTGGTAACACTCCCATGCCTCGTGCAGGTTTTCTCCTGGCTTTTGTGTAAAAGATGTAATCTTCTTCATGTTACGTATGGTCCTCTCAATAGGATAAAACTTAGTGACAAAGGCATCTTCCAGGGGTCTCCATCCATCTATAGACTGGTGGGGAAGATTTAGATACCAAGAGAGAGCCTTATTCTCCAAGGAGAAGTTGAAACCCTTACAGTAAATCACTTCTTGTGGGACACCCCTCATCTTAATGGTGTCGCAAATGTTCTTGAAAGCATCAAGATGGTGGTATGGATTCTCCCTTGAGTTCACTCAGAATGGTTTGTTCTGGATCATAGATATGACAGCTGGTTTTAGCTCAAAGTTTGTTGCGTTGAAGTTCGGTACAACGATTGGACATCTTGACTCGTTGGCCCTTGTCGCTGCCAACTCATGAAGGGTATTCCCTTCCTCATCGTCCTCTCTATCACTGTCCCTACGGTTGTGATTCCTCTTAGCTTCACAATTATGGTTGTTATTGTTTCTTCTATGCCTACGGTGATGATGACGTTCCTCATAGTGACGATCATCTTCACAATGATCATCATCATGTCACTCTTCGTGTTCTTTCTCTCATTCTTCATATTGATGTCCATCATTGTAACGGACATCTCTATCTTCATCCGTGCCTGGTGGAGGTGGGTGGCGTTCATTTCTCACATTCCGCTCGTCTCCTAAAAGGGTAGCGTCCACACGAGGCTGTATGGTAAAAAGAAGTAAAGTCAAACAAGTTGCTTCTTCCTGGGTTCTTGAATAGATCGTACAACCGAGTTAGCAAACTAGACGTGTCAAAACAAACTATTTTATACAAACTCAGGGCAGCAAGCTTAAAGTAACAGTGTTGTCAAGCTTATTGCTAAGCTTGAGGCACGGGAGTATAGTAAGCAGACTTAGGTTCTTAACAGTGCCATTTTGCCATGTCCCCGGAAACGGCGCCAAAAAGTTGACCGGCCTAAATTGCACATCCAAAAGGAGTGGATTTAGATTAGTCGGACTTTTAAAGAGATAACTCGACTCTTAGGCTCCCCCAATGATAAATGGGGTCCGATGTAGCGATTGGGGTTGAACGCAGGGACAAGGTTGGCAGTGTTAAGCACATGAAATCTAGCACTCATATACTCCAACCGAAGAGGGTATATATAAAAGGCTTTCCCTAAGGAGCGATAGCACACACACTAAAGCAGGTCAAGAAAAACAAGAATAAGAAGAATAAAAGAAAGCAAAAGAAATGAGAAGAAATAGGTATATGGGAGGAAACCCGGGTTGAGATTCACCTACAAAAGCATCTCATCAACATGCAACATAATCTCTCTCTCTTGCATACTCTTACCAAGATTACAAACAACCACCAAAAGCGTCTATTCCACTCTTTCTCAAGATGAGGATAGATCTGAGTCTAAGGGTAGTCTCTCTCTCAAAATGACTACACATAAACTTTGCAACAGAACATATGGTTTTAAAGCCTTAGCATTACAACACTCTCGTGCTTTCATACTACTCCAAGACACATGATAAAAGCGATATTACTCTTTCGAGATATCAACAATCAAACATCACAAGATTAGCTAAGCATACAAGTAAAGAATTAAAATAGGTGCATGGAGATAATCTTGATAAGAATATGTATATTCAACAGAAAGAGACAATATACATGTTCAGAGAGCCTTAGTGGCTACTCCCAACCCGAGTTAAGGTGTTTAGTCGCTCATGCTTGCAGACACCATAATGGCATTATAGAAAGATGGATACATGAAGTCCTATGAAGAGAGGAGGGAAGTACAATGAGATGGAATGATAGATCTAGATAGAAGAGACGTGATACAACATAGTACTTCTTTAGATCTAAATCTAACACGTGAATCACATGGACGGTCTTCTTCTCTCGAAGAAAGTGTCTTCAGTCTTCTCTCTCCTCATCTTCTGCCTTTGGAGATCCAACATCGGTGGATGGGATGGTATGGGATGAATCTGGAATGCAGCAACACTTCGTGGTCCTCGGGATCTGATCTATGATCTGATGATTTGAAAAGATGGGTGGGTGTGCTATTTATAGGCACATTCCACTGACTTAAGCCTAGACTGTGGTTGTGGTCCTAGTTGGGTGAGGGGTGAGGTCGCTGTCGTAGTCTTCTCTTTATTCATATTTCATCGCGGTTGATCTTAGTCGTGGTCTGGTAATGATCGCGATCGAGGTCTGCTTGTGCATTGCTTCTGGACCGTCGAGGTTGAGGTCTTCCCATTCGGTCATGGTTTGTAAGAATTCATCAGCAACCGCAACCTCCAAATTGGTCACAGTCTATGTTGATCGTGGTCTATGCTCACACAGTGGCCCCTGATCTGACTGGGGACCCTGGTTCCAATTGCGACCATTCTCAAAATTGAGGTTGAACAGTGACCGCGGTCTGTAAACTAGCCGCGATCCGTCTTTGATGCCTGATGATCTTGATCACGGTTGAGAATTAAGTGGGTCGCGGTCGTGGTCCTGGTTTGCGGTCGCGGTCCTGGTCCGCGACCTGGGTTGTGAATGTTCCTGAAACCATGTAAGCGAGGCTTTAGTCAAAAAGGTAGAAAAATTATGTGAAAAGCTAACAAAACATATACTAAAAGTGGTGTAAAGTATATACAAAAAGTACTTATAATAGAGTGTTATCAATGACCCAGTGCTTATTTTGTTAGGGAGAGGGAGAGGGGCTGAGGGGAAAAGGAATCATAAGAAATGGTGGCCAGTTGAGGGAGAAAGGGGTCGCAGAGTGAAACGCTTGATGACCGCGAGCGTTTCAGAGGTAGTTGATGGTCACAAGACTATTGGATCTCTTATTTGATTAGAAACTCAAATCGTAGCCATTAGATGACACACATGAGAGGCAAGATTTAATATGTAACATGTGATAGTGTTAAATCATAGACTATATGTTTAATATATCGCATTAGTGACATCGAAATCCAAACCTAAGTTACGCTATATTAAAGATCAACTAATTCATTTGGAGGGTAAAATAAAGTCATAATGACTCCAAATTTGGACCATAGACTAATTCTATAGTCGAGAATATTCCTATACACTTATATTTTGGTTTTGATCTTGTATTGACCCTTAATTCTAATATTGATCATTAATCAATATATTAACACATTTAAAGGGTGAATTAGTATGAAAAGGTATTTCTAATTAAATTTTTGACAAAAATTTGAGATAGACAACATATATTAATTTCAAGAGTCATAACTCACCTCATTATTCCATTTTCATGTTTTATTGTCACATTGGAGGAGAGAGAAAGAAAAGAGGATCATTACTCTCATTAACTAACTTAAAACCACGCTATCTCTTATTCCTTATCTCAAAAGGCCATAGAAAACTCTAAATTAATATAACTATTATCTCACTTTAGTGGTCATTTTACATTTTTTTATTGTAGTTAAAATACTAATTGAGGTATTTGTGCACAAACCCATTTATTGGTCTAAATATGAACCAAATTTATATCAAACCACTAATAGTTCCATAATTAAAACATTGAGACCGAAAAGTATAGAAAAGATAGGAAAATTTAGGAAAATGGCCAAAAAGGATATAAAGGAAAGGAAAAACTTGGAAAGGGGTTTAAATGAAAATATTCCCAAGTTTCAATATGTTATAGTTTTGTATTGTCGAGCTCACTTGTTTTGTCAATTTGTTTTTTATAGGTATTCTCCCCCTTGACTTCCTCTTGATAGTACACATGTCCTTGAGAAACTTGGCACAAGATGGGATTTGTTTGATAGCTTCTAACAAAGCGATATTTAGCTTCACTTGTGGAAACATCTGTAGAATGTCAACATTGTGTTTTTGCCTCCTTTTTATGAGGGAGGCTCATCCAATGCCTCGGGGAATGGTGGGCCACTTGCTTTGGCAGCATGCCCTACTTGTATCATGACATGAGGTGGGAACACTATGAATTGTAGAGCCAGCAAATGGAGTAAAAGGTGGAACACATGATATCATATTCTCAATGTGATGTACCATAGGATCATCTTCAATGATATGAATCACAATATTACTTCTTGGTCTCTTTGGCCTTGTTTCATCAACATACCTGTGGCTCATATGATGGCTTCCCATTTGATACTTGGGCTTCTCAATGACTTTTCCACTCCTTAGAACTGCCATATCACTACCTTTCTCATGGTGATGTGGGGGAGCACATTGTGGATGTGGAGGAGGTGGAGGTGACCCTTGGTATTGGAATTGAGGTGAAGGATAAAATAGAGGGTGGTAAGTGAAGTGGTGTCATGTTTGTGGGGATGGAGGTGGTGGAGGAATATAAGTCTTAGGATTTCCCTAAAATTGATATATGGGTTGCATTTGCATTGGAGGTGGATCATAGAAAACTTATGAGGCACCCATTCATCCATTTTCTTAATTAAAGTTCATTATGGTTTGGGAGGACATCTATACTTCCACAAGAAGAGAAATTATCGAAGAGAGTTGCTCCACTTTTTACTCAAGCCTTTGCACATTCTTTTACACATCACTCAAAGCTTTTCAACCTAGAGAGGACTTCATCCTCAAACCTTGAGCTATACCTTGGACTTTGTTTTTCCAAATAGCTTTGAGAATGAGGTGAGTTTACTTCTTCACCCAAAGACTCAATAGAATTAATCGAGTGACAAGGAACACTCCCCACTTGGTTGTTGATAAAGCACATCATTTCCGCAAGAATCTTCATAAATTGTGTGCTTGAATAACTAAAGTTTACGGTGTCACACAAAAAGGTTAGTCACCATCATTAATCATGATAAAACCTCAGACTCTTGATTTTTTCTCCAAATGCTCAAACAAGGGTCATGTCTCCTTAGGTGGCTTAGCCATAAATGCTCCTCCACAAGAAGAATCCATTGTATCTTGATTTACTTCAGATTCAATGGAGTAAAAGGATTGAATAAGATTCCATAAAATATTTACATGGTGTGGACACTCTCTCAACATCTTCTAGAATCTTTCCCAAGCATCACTGAACCACTCATTATCCACTTGACTGAAACTCACTAAGGCACGCCGCATTTGTGTCAACCTTCCAATGAAGTAGAATTTCTTCAGAAATGCATTCTTAAAATAAGACACATCGGTATGGAGCCAAATAGATTTGGATTCCTTATGAATCATTTAGACAACTTTTTGGTCATGAATGATGATGAGACAACAAGCTATAGTGAGGAAGCTAAGAACTAGATTCTACAAAATGGCTTGAATTCATAAGATTGACTCCGTGTATGCAAATAAAGTATGAAACTTTATGGATGCACATAAAAAAGTAAAACTTGTAGGGTGTGAATGGGTTTTCTAAAATAAGACTGGAAGAAATGGTAATGTACACAACTATAAAGGATGATTGGTTGCAAAAACTTTCAAACAAGTTCAACTTGTTGATTATGAAAAAACCTTTTCATGTATTTTCATGGTTAAATCCATCATGACCATGTTTATGATTGGGGCTTATAATGACTATGATATATGGCAAATGGATGATAAATTTGCATTTCTTGATAGGAATATTCTAGAGGATGCATATGTGACACAACCTAAGGGACTTATCACTCCAAATGAAGCCAATAAAGTATATAATATACAAAGGTCAATCTCTAGATTGAAAAAAGCATCTAGAATATACATATTTCATTTACATGAGATAGTCAAAGATGAACTATTAAATAAAAGATGAGATTTGTGTTTACCAAATGGTAAATGGGAGCATAAATGTATTTACCACAGTGTATGTGGATTACATATAATTACATGAGATATCTATGTCTGAATGTGTTGTATGCTTTAAGTGTGATAAGAAAATACCATTTAGGTCTCATTGAAGGTAATTATATTGATGTAAATAATATATTAAATTACTAGATAAGAACCAAGTACCGATTCTTGATAGATGAAGGTAAGGGATAGTTAGTTGTAAAGGGTTATACTAATCCAAGCATCCAAACTAACAACAAATATTACATATAGAAATCAGGTTTTGTGTTTTTCTAAAATGGTAGAGCTGGAATCTAGAAGAGTTTCAAGAAAGAGACGGTACCTAACAATACAATAAGCACTGGGTACATTGATGCAACCAATATAGCAAAGGAAACAACATAAATCAAGAATTTCATTAGTAAACTTGTGAAGATTCCAACCATTAATGGTGTGGTAAGATTTACTACAACAATGGTGGACCCGTTGCACATTCTAAGTGTTGAATCAAGGTCTAAATTGAAACCCTTTTTCCAATTGACTAAACTCTTGTTTTGATGATGACTAACCATTCTACTTATTTGTGTATAATGCTTCTACTTGAGTGATTTCATATTAGGTATAGAAACACACCAAATTCCCTAACTTGTTCATCCCAACTTGGAGCAAAACAAGTCAAAGTCAATGCAAGTGCACTTTTGTGGAAAAGATCTCAAGTCCATTAGAATCATGTTTTAAATTATCTTGTAATGATTGTATGACTTGTAATTAAGCTTAAAAAAATTAGGATCACTTAAAGTGAATGTTTAAGCACTTTAATGATGGTTTTTATTAAATTCATCACAGAGTGCTTGTTCGGTCAAGTTTATCCTTGATAAACTGGACTGAAACCCTTGACGGATTTTAAGAATTGCAAGGTTCAGCAGAGTTTGTCCCAGAACAAACTCAACCAACACCCTACACATCCAAAACAAATTTAATCCATCGACCGTGTTTCATCCAAGATAAACTCAATGGGTGCTTCAAATTTTCTTTGTCGCATAGTGCAATTGGTCAAGTTACCTTTATTGAAACTCAACCGAATACATTATACAAAACATGCAAAAAAAGTATTTCTAGTCATTGGAGTGTTGCAAACATCAAAAATAGATCTGTTACAACACCTAAAAGACTAGAATTCATCCTTGATTGTTTCTAATGGCTAGTAGGAACCCCCAACTATAAATAAGACCCCTTAGAATTTATCACATCGTTAGCCAAGCACTATGAAGGTCACTATATTATAGTTGAGTGCCTCCTTCCACTGTCAAGCTTAATTACTTGCTACATCCATTAGAGTGAGTATGAGAATTTAAGAGAGATAGTCCTACATGTATATCATGTGAGGCTCTCACTTCATCCACCTCCCAATCTCTCTTTCTACCATGAAGATGAAGGTTATCTCTCTTGGCTAAGAGAGGTGAAGAAGAAGAACAAGGGAAGGAGTCCCTTAGTGAAAGCTTCTCCTTGGTGAAGGTGAAGTCAAAGGTGGAAGATCCAAGAAGAGTGGGTAATTCCTTCAAGGCAGAAGACTTGTTGCAAGAGTGGGTAAGTCCTTGGCGAAGGAAAAAAACTCATTGCAAAAGTGGGTATGTTCTTGGTGAGGTTGAAGACTCTTGGTCTTGGATAGGTAAGTCCTTTCTTAGGTTATTGGCTCCCTTCTCCTTAAAGGGAAGGTTGGGTATCCTTAGCCTAGAAAAGGAAGGCCTTATGTTATAGCTTTTATAATGTAATATAAGGAGTGAAACATATTGTAAAATCTCAGAGGTTGACCTCTCTAGGGAGTGGATTTACATCTCCTAGTTTGAGGTTTGAACCACTATAAATACTTGTGTTATTTGATGCTTGTTCAATCTCTCTCTCCTTTGCTATGTATGTTTTAGTTCCACTCAAAGTTCACACTTTACATATTATCTTAGAAATATCTTGAAGGTCTAATGAATTTTGTTTCAGTATAGTTAACAATATTCACCCCCCTTGTTATAACCTCAAATTTCTGAAAATATAATGTAAAAGGCTTTTCTCTTTTAATGACTAAATGAGATCTTTTTCTTTGAATTGTGATGATTTTTGTATGAGATGGCTTTGATTGATTGGTTGTGGGCCTTGTAGGCCATTAAGCCCAATTGAAAAGAAAAAGGAATTAACAAGGAAAAGAAATTGACTAATAAAAGGGAAATATGAGAAACTGATAATTAAAAGAAGATAATGCTAAACTAATATTCCCCAATATGGGAATTCGTGCCTTTGGGTTTCCTTGAGGTCCAAGGGACCCAAATTAATGAGATAAAGGCAAAAGAAATAAGAATATGAATTAATTGGGAGTATTTAATATGAAAACTTGGGAGAGAAGAAATCCTTTTTCATACATTGATTTTTGCTTCCCAATTTTTATACAAAGATAGAGAATATTAAAAGGAACTTTCCTTTAAAATTTGAGACCAATCAGAGTTATGGATTGAGAGATATTAATTTTGCAAGATATAGTCAATTTGGGAATTTCCCTGAATTAAATAAAAAAGGATTTTGCTTTCCTTAGAACGCGAGCAATCCAGCCCGTTGGATCTTGATCCAACGACGATCGCTCATCGTCTAAGTCCCGCTGGGACTAGGACTCTGTCTTTTACAGGTTGATTTTGCAACCCTTTATTCTCACGATTCATTGATCATGCCAGCTGGATTTTAGTTCCATTGAACTCAGGAGATGGAATCGCGAAGATTCCACCCTGGTTTCTCCGAGTTTCATCGCCAAACAAAGAAACGCCCAACTGGGCAGGTCTATGCCTTGACCCTATAAATAGGGGAGGGCAATGGGGGGGAATCGACATCCCAAAACTCTAGTCCACACCCTGCGGCAGAGTATCAGGAACCTGCTCGTGGTTTCAATTGCGCCAAAGAACCTAATCTCGACCCTCATCGGCATCACAAGCCCTGCCAGAATCCGGCGAGCAGGGATCGACCTTGGCAGGGTTCGAACGGCCAATCAAGGGTACCTTCAGCTTCGAAGAGGGGAGACGAAGCTCCCTGTGCAATTGGATTGCTTGCAGGAGGACTAGGGCTCGAAGTCAACCCTCGAGTTGACTGCTTGGATCCGCTGTTCGCGCGAGGTCGAGGAAGAAGACGGAGTGGTAAATTACCAATCTGCCCTCCATGTCCCTTTAAGCAGGTAAGGACATTCCTGTCCTTTACATCGTTTGGTCGTGTTTTAAAGAGCGCGCGATCATGGCCGCTGGATCCTAAGTGGACCAACGGACCATTGATCGTGCGATCCACATTTTTCCTAATTAGTTAATAATTTGATAAAAACAATTTATCTTAGAAAAATTATATCTGGAGCTAGGAAGCTTGGATGGAAAAATTTAATACATGAAAAATGACCAGAAAAATATGAGGGATTTAATAAAAATATTTTGAGGCCCTGAATCTGACTCGTTTTGTAAAAGTATATTTCTAGAATAAGAAAAAGAGTTAATTTGTGGATAAAAACCCTAATTGTTGATAAAAAGGGTAATTAGTCTTACAATTAAGATAATTCGAAGATGGTTAACTTATTTTCTGTTTTAGATAATTATTAACTTGTTTTGATGATAGAATTATAAGTTTAGGGTTTTGTGACTCCATATGTGGATTAAAGGTTGGAAACCCTAATTTAGAAAAAGAAATGATAAAGTAATTTGAAATTAGGGTATAATGGACTAAGTTTGATCTTAGGAATCTTAATGGATGATTCAACAAGAAAATTAGGGTTTGATGTATAATTTGATAAAAGTAAGGTAAAGGCAATAAAAAGGAATAAAACCCTAATTATGGTCAAAACCCTAAAAAGGGCAAATAACCTAGGAAACCCTTAGAATTATTGAATCATAATGACATGATTAATAATAGAGGAATTAAATGCCTTTTTCAGGAGATTGTGTGTGTGCTTGCTTGATTTCCTGGTTGATTAAGTTAATTCTGCATTCAAGTCTTCATTAACAGGTATGTGGTTAATTATGAATAACCGCTTTAGTTTCCCGAGAGATTCCCGGATGTTTAATCACATTGAATGCAACTAAACTGTTTGGATGTTCATATTGCAATTATAAAGCGACTATGACTATCACCATTTAATATAAATGTGTAAATCCTGCACCTACATGCCACCCTGATGGAAGATGCCATAAAGGTCAGGCCCAGGAGGGTAGACCAATGGGCACCATGAGAGGTGACCCTAAACACCAAGCTCGGGAATGAGAAGGTGATTGATGAGGCAAGACTAAGGAGCACCATGAGAGGTGACTCCCAGGTACCAAGCTCAGGATTGAGAAGGTGGCCTTAAGTCAAATCCAGGGTTAGGGCAAAAGCGGTGGGGATTGTCACATGGAAAATGTAAATTGACTTGTTAATTACCTTGATTGCAATACTTAAATTGTTAGACTTAATTGTGAAATTTTTGGTTGCCCCCACATACCAGCAATTGCTGATCGATGTTTTGTTTGTCGGCGTTTTAGGTAATATCCAGAAAATCACAAACAGTAAAGTGGCACATCGTGAAATTAAGAAATAAAGTGCAAGGAGGATTAGATAGAATATTTCAAGTTGTGGATAGTTAGATTTCCCAGTTTTATAAAGGTAAGTAAAAGTTTTAAATTTTGTACCCAATTCCAGTTTAGTTAGTAGAATTTTATAATTATTGTTGATTATATGCTGAACCTTTGATCCTGTAATTTGATTAACGATTCCGACCTTCGAGTCTCCCTTAATTGGGGGTTACCGGGAGGCGGGGTCGTTACAATTGGTATCATAGCCTAGGTTCTCCATCTAATCATCAATAATTATTAAATTTTACAAATTCCATAGAACCGAGGGAGTTATTAGAGGAGTGTCCAAAGGACAGAGGTGTCTAGAAAAGGATCACTTTCGGGGGCTGGCAAGATTTTCCTCCACACCACTAGTCGGAATACGAGGACTCCCAGATTGTGTGACTGCCTGGCCGATGTCTTAGGATATGACTCAAAATAAGATACCTTTAGGACTCTCTCATCTTACTCATCCCTCCTCAACTCAATTTTCTCTTAAGGATTGTAAGGGTTAGGGTTTTCTCTCTCTTCCTCACCCTCATGTTGTATGGGTTAAGGTTGATAAGGTCTAAGGGATCCTCCACCAAATTAATAAAAGATACGTAAGTAAGATGTCATTTGCACAAGTATAATTAGTTTAAAGGAAAACTAAAAGTCTGTTTGTGTGCAGATGTCTCGTACCAAAGTTGTGGCTATTCCGTTTTCCACCGATGAGGGTGGACCACCCCGTAAGGAGAATAGGTCTTCCGAGAAGAGGAAGAGGAACCACGGTAGAGAGACCTCTAAGAAGAGAAAGAGGCCTGAAGAGACTATACATAAGGGCCCCAACCCTGAACCGATGCTTGGTGCCAACCAAGAATAAGGGGGAGGACCGGAATATGAGGAATACCAGATGCATGAAGAGGAGGCCCACATGGAGGAGGACCAACCTGGTGGTTCAGAACCAACCATGGTGGTTCATACAACGGATGCAGTTTGGATGGAACAAAAAAGGCAATTAACTGAAGCTATCCGTGCCCTGGCCCTTAGAGACATAGCTAGAGCCGAGAATGGTGAGCCACTTCCTGTTCGTCCTCGACTTGGAGCCACCATCCTGGACTTCGTCAAGCTGAACGTCGAGAAATTCTGGGGAGAAGACAAGTCGGAAGTAGTCGACAAGGCTGAAGCTTGGTTGCTTACAGTCGAGAATGGGTTCCATATGCTTGAAGTGCAGCCGAATAAGAAGGCTCTGTTTGCTACTCACCTTTTGGAGGGTGCATCCAAGATATGGTGGGAGAACCATATCACAGGAAGAGACCTAAGTGAAGAACCGATGGCATGGACTGACTTCAAGACCATCTTCACCGCCAGATTCCTCCCCGTCTCAACAAGGAAAGAGAAAGAAAGAGAGTTCATGAGCATGACTCAAGGAAGTTCTTCAGTTGCGGACTTCGGTCGCAGGTTCCGTCTCCTGGAATGCTTCAGACATATGTTGGATGAAGAGAGGAGGGTGGACCACTTCATGGAATGTCTACACCCTGCCATCAAGCCTCATGTGATGGCAAGTAAGCCAAAGACCTTTGCTAAAGCCTACAATACCGCCTTAGACATGGAAAGGACAGTGATGCCTGCACAGAACCGACCCAGAGGGTACTTGGGTTTCACTGAAGGAGCTCTAGGGCCGAGGAATGAACACAGGAAGGGACAAGGATGCAACCACAACAAGAACAAGAATGGGCACAAAGGCAAGCCACGTGGTCATCTCCAGCAGTGTCGCACCTGTGGACGGGCACATCCTGGGAAGTGCCGCTTTGAGAAGAAGGTATGTTTCAGATGTCAACAAGAGGGACACTTCATCGCCAACTGCCCTCAGCCTGACCCAAGGGGACCTTTGGGGTCACAACCTGTAGCAGCACAGCCAGTAGCTGCAGCACCCCCAGTAGGAGCACCAGCCAGAGCACCTCCAGCTGGAGAGAGGAGGCAAGCTAGAGTGTTGGCCATCGACAATGAAGAAGCTCAGGCGAATGCTAATAAGTTGATTGAGGGTAATAACCCATAGAGTTTTTCCTTTTAGTTCAGTAGACCATGTAATAGCTTTCTGATATGGAATAACTTTGTAGGCTTGCTGGAAGTCATGGGACAAAATGTAAAAATACTTTTTGATTCTGGTTCAACTAATACTTTTATTTCGAGAAACCTGGCAACTATGCTTGATTTGGATATCAGGGATTTGGGTTATGTTTTGGACGTCACAACCCCGAGTGGTCGTATTTATACCTCTCTTTTGAAAACCCCTGTCTTGTCAGTAAAGTATATGAACCATGAACTTCCCACTGACTTTATCCTCCTCGATATGAATGATTTGGATGTAATCATCGATATGGATTGGCTTTCCACCTATAGAGCCCAGATTGACTATAGAGAGAAGAAGATCCTCATTAGGAAAAATGGCTATCCACACTTCACCATTCGAGGAAGGAAAGATGCGACGACCAGCCTTTATGTGTCTGCTTTGAAAGCTGAGCGGATGCTAACCAAGGGTTGTCGAGCCTACCTAGCCATAGTTACCGTACCCGAGGTTAAGGGGAAATCCTTAGAGGACATAGAGGTAGTTCAGGAGTACGCCGATGTGTTTCCAGATGATCTACTATAGATTCCCCCTGAGAGGGAGGTAGACTTCTCAATTGAGTTAGCTCCTGGGACTAACCCTATATCTAAGGCACCCTATAGAATGGCCCCTGCAGAGTTGCTTGAGTTGAAACCCAGTTACAAGAGTTGTTGGATAAGGGGTTCATCTGACCCAGTACCTCACCATGGGGAGCACCAGTCCTCTTTGTGAAAAATAAGGATGGGTCACTTCAGATGTGTATTGATTATCAGATGATCAATCAGGCTACCATTAAGAATAAGTATCCTTTACCCAGAATAGATGACCTGTTTGACCAACTCAAATCAGCTCGAGTCTTTTCCAAAATCGATTTGAGATCAGGATACCACCAGGTGAGAGTGAGAAGTGAGGATATACCCAAAACGGCTTTCAGAACCCGCTATGGCCACTATGAGTTTGTGGTCATGCCGTTTGGATTATCCAATGCACCGAGTGTCTTCATGAACCTCATAAACAGTGTGTTCCAACCTTTCCTTGACTCTTTTGTGATAGTGTTCATAGATGACATCTTGGTGTATTCGGATGACCAAACCCAACACCATGACCACCTGGGTAGAGTCCTTGATATCCTGAGAAAACATAAGTTTTTTGAAAAGTTTTCGAAATGTGAGTTTTGGTTGGACCGAGTCATGTTTCTTGGACACATCATCTCAGGAGGAACGATCACCGTAGATCCAGCCAAAGTATCGGCAGTTTGAGACTGGCCGGCACCGAAGAACCCCTCCGAGATTCACAACTTCTTGGGGTTGGCCAAATACTACCGTTGCTTCATCAAGGATTTCTCCAAGACTGCTCTACCGCTGACCATGTTGACCCGGAAGGATGTGAAGTTCGTGTGGTCTGAAGTATGTGAAGCTCGATTCCAAGAATTGAAGGAGAAGCTGACTACCGCTCCTGTGTTGACTCTGCCTTCTGGCAATGAGGGATTCATGATATTCACCGATGCATCCAAGATGGGACTTGGCTGTGTGTTGGAACAAGATCGGCATGTGATTGCATATGCTTCCCGACAGCTCAAGCCAAACGAGGTGAATTACCCGACACATGACCTGGAGTTAGCTGCTATCATTCATGCCTTGAAGATGTGGCGACACTACCTGTACAGTGCTACCTTTGATATCTTCACCAACCACAAAAGCTTGAAGTATCTGTTGACACAGAAAGACCTGAACCTACGACAACGACGGTGGATGGAGTACATGCAGGATTACGACTTCTCCATCGCCTACCATCCTGGTAAGGAGAATGTCGTAGCTGATGCTCTGAGTCGGAAGCAGATTAAGTGTGCAACTATCCTGTCCAGTCAGTGGAAAAGTTTAGAGGAACTTGTGGAATGGACTCCACAACTACTAGAGGACCGAGTTCGGTTGGCTAATATCCAGATACAGTCTGAGTTGCTGAGTGAAATCATAGCAGCACAGTTGACCAGTGAAGAGCTTGATAAGATGAAAGGTTTGATGATGAAGCCACAAACTCGTCTATCCGTGGGAGTAGACGGAGGAATCAGGTTTGAGAATCGCATATGGGTTCCAGTGGAATCATCAATAAAGGGACGTATCTTGCAAGAGGCTCATGGATCCAAATACACGGTACACCCAGGAACTACTAAGATGTACAAGGACCTACAATGGTTTTTCTGGTGGCCATGAATGAAGAAAGACATTGCGTCATGGGTGGCCAGTTGTCTTACGTGCCAGATGGTGAAGGCTGAACATCAGTGACCAGGCGGACTTTTACAGTCAATAGAGATTCCAGAGTGGAAATGGGAGCAGATCACCATGGATTTTGTGGTGGGTTTACCCCGGACCAAGAGAGGTCATGATGCGATATGGGTCGTGGTAGATCGTCTTACCAAATCAGCACACTTCCTTGCCTTGAAGACCACAGCTAAGGTGTCAGACCTAGCTGAGCTGTACATTAGAGAGATAATGCGTTTGCATGGTGTACTAGGATCAATCATTTCCGATAGAGATTCCAAGTTTACTTCCAAGTTGTGGAAGCAAGTTCAAGAGGAACTTGGTACAAGGTTAAAGTTTAGTACCGCATATCACCCCCAAATAGATGGACAGTCAGAAAGGACAATTCATACCTTAGAAGATCTATTGAGAGCTTGTGTGCTCGATTGGGGTGGCTCATGGGAGCAATACTTACCGTTAGCAGAGTTCGCCTACAACAACAGCTACCAAGCCAGTATCGGGATGCCTCCGTATGAATCTTTGTATGTGAGACCGTGTCGGTCACCACTTCACTGGGATGATGTGGGTGAGAGGACCTTGTTGAGGTCAGATGAGCTCTAAGTGTATGCTGATAAAGTGGTTTGATCAAGAAAAGGCTAAAGAGAGCCCAAGATCGAAAGAAGTCGTATGCTGATGCAAAGCAGACTGATGTGCATTTCACTGCGGGAGATCATGTGTTTTTGAAAATCCGACCGCTCCGAGCTATAGCCAAGAATAGAGGAAAGTTGAGTCCCCGATATGTGGGTCTGTTTGAGGTGTTAGAACGGATAGGTGAAGCTGCATACCGTTTGGTGTTACCCCCTCAGTATAGCATGATGCATGATGTGTTTCACGTGTCTAACCTTAAGTGTTATGTGCAAGATCCGAGCCATGTGCTGAGCATTGAACCTATTGAGCTTCAAGGGAAGCTGACCTATCCCGAGTCACCTTTGCGGATTCTAGATACCAAGGTGAAAGAACTCAGATGCAAGAATATAGAGATGGTAAAGGTTCTTTGGAAGCACCATGGAGAGGATGAGGCCACATGGGAGCTAAAGGCAGACATGGAGAAAACATACCCTGAATTGTTTGCTTGATTGTTTGAATTTTGAGGGCAAAATTCTTATAAGGAGGGGAGGATGTTATAACCTCAAATTTCTGAAAATATAATGTAAAAGGCTTTTCTCTTTTAATGACTAAATGAGATCTTTTTCTTTGAATTGTGATGATTTTCATATGAGATGGCTTTGATTGATTGGTTGTGGGCCTTGTAGGCCATTAAGCCCAATTGAAAAGAAAAAGGAATTAACAAGGAAAAGAAATTGACTAATAAAAGGGAAATATGAGAAACTGATAATTAAAAGAAGATAATGCTAAACTAATATTCCCCAATATGGGAATTCGTGCCTTTGGGTTTCCTTGAGGCCCAAGGGACCCAAATTAATGAGATAAAGGCAAAAGAAATAAGAATATGAATTAATTGGGAGTATTTAATATGAAAACTTGGGAGAGAAGAAATCCTTTTTCATACATTGATTTTTGCTTTCCAATTTTCGTACAAAGATAGAGAATATTAAAAGGAACTTTCCTTTAAAATTTGAGACCAATCAGAGTTATGGATTGAGAGATATTAATTTTGCAAGATATAGTCAATTTGGGAATTTCCCTGAATTAAATAAAAAAGGATTTTGCTTTCCTTAGAACGCGAGCAATCCAGCCCGTTGGATCTTGATCCAACGACGATCGCTCATTGTCTAAGTCCCGATGGGACTAGGACTCTGGCTTTTATAGGTTGATTTTGCAACCCTTTATTCTCGCGATTCATTGATCATGCCAGCTGGATTTCGGTTCCATTGAACTGAGGAGATGGAATCGCGAAGATTCCACCCTGGTTTCTCCGAGTTTCATCGCCAAACAAAGAAACGACCAACTGGGCAAGTCTATTCCTCGACCCTATAAATAGGGGAGGGCAATGGGGGGAATCAGCATCCCAAAACACTAGTCCACACCCTGCGGCGGAGTATCAGGAACCTGCTCGTGGTTTCAATTGCGCCAAAGAACCTGATCTCGACCCTCATCGGCATCACAAGCCCTGCCGGAATCCGGCGAGCAGGGATCGACCTTGGCAGGGTTCAGACGGCCAATCAAGGGTACCTTCAGCTTCAGAGAGGGGAGACGAAGCTCCCTGTGCAATTGGATCGCTTGCAAGAGGACTAGGGCTCGAAGTCAACCCTCGAGTTGACTGCTTGGATCCGCTGTTCATGCGATGTCGAGGAAGAAGACGGAGTGGTAAATGACCAATCTGCACTCCGCGTCCCTTTAAGCAGGTAAGGACATTCCTATCATTTACATAGTTTGGCCGCATTTTAAAGAGCACGCGATCATGGCCGCTGGATCCTAAGTGGACCTACGGACCATTGATCGTGCGATCCACGTTTTTCCTAATTAGTTAATAATTTGATAAAAACAATTTATCTTAGAAAAATTATATCTGGAGCTAGGAAGCTCGGATGGAAAAACTTAATACATGAAAAATGACCAGAAAAATATGAGAGATTTAATAAAAATAGTTTGAGACCTTGAATCTGACTCGTTTTGTAAAAGTATATTTCTAGAATAAGAAAAAGAGTTAATTTGTGGATAAAAACCCTAATTGTTGATAAAAAGGGTAATTAGTCTTACAATTAAGATAATTCGAAGATGGTTAACTTATTTTCCGTTTTAGATAATTATTAACGTGTTTTTATGATAGAATTACAAGTTTAGGGTTTTGTGACTCCATATGTGGATTAAAGGTTGGAAACCCTAATTTAGAAAAAGAAATGATAAAGTAATTTGAAATTAGGGTTTAATGGACTAAGTCTGATCTTAGGAATCTTAATGGATGATTCAACAAGAAAATTAGGGTTTGATGTATAATTTGATAAAAGTAAGGTAAAGGCAATAAAAAGGAATAAAACCCTAATTATGGTCAAAACCCTAAAAAGGGCAAATAACCTAGGAAACCCTTAGAATTATTGAATCATAATGACATGATTAATAATAGAGGAATTAAATGCCTTTTTCAGGAGATTGTGTGTGTGCTTGCTTGATTTCCTGGTTGATTAAGTTAATTCTGCATTCAAGTCTTCATTAACAGGTATGTGGTTAATTATGAATAACCGCTTTAGTTTCCCGAGAGATTCCCGGATGTTTAATCACATTGAATGCAACTAAACTGTTTGGATGTTCATATTGCAATTATAAAGTGACTATGACTATCACCATTTAATATAAATGTGTAAATCCTGCACCTACATGCCACCCTGATGGAAGATGCCATAAAGGTCAGGCCCAGAGGGTAGACCAATGGGCACCATGAGAGGTGACCCTAAACACCAAGCTCGGGAATGAGAAGGTGATTAATGAGGCAAGACTAAGGAGCACCATGAGAGGTGACTCCCAGGCACCAAGCTCGGGATTGAGAAGGTGTCCTTAAGTCAAATCCAGGGTTAGGGAAAAAGCAGTGGGGATTGTCACATGGAAAATGTAAATTGACTTGTTAATTACCTTGATTGCAATACTTAAATTGTTAGACTTAATTGTGAAATTTTTGGTTGCCCCCACATACCAGCAATTGCTGATCGATGTTTTGTTTGTCAGCGTTTTAGGTAATATCCAGAAAATCACAAACAGTAAAGTGGCACATCGTGAAATTAAGAAATAAAGTGCAAGGAGGATGAGATAGAATATTTCAAGCTGTGGATAGTTAGATTTCCCAGTTTTATAAAGGTAAGTAAAAGTTTTAATTTTTGTACCCAATTCCAGTTTAGTTAGTAGAATTTTATAATGATTGTTGATTATATGCTGAAACTTTGATCCTGTAATTTGATTAACGATTCCGACCTTCGGGTCTCCCTTAATTGGGGGTTACCGGGAGGCGGGGTCGTTACACCTCTCTAGAGCCCATCCTAGTTCCAACAAGTGGTATCAGAGCGGTCTTCTCCATGCATACTTCTACAAGTAGGATAAGATGGGCAATTGTCAAGGTGGGAGATGATCAATATTCCAATCTTTTATGGGAGTAACTTCCTCTATTGGAAGAGAAGGTTATAATACTACATCTAAGGTTCAAGTCTTGAGATTATGAGAATGGTGGATCTTCTATACAAGCTACTGGAGACAAAGATAGAAGAATGGGATGAGGCTACTTTGAAGAAAGCAACCTTGTATGCAAGAGCCATCTACATTCTCTATGCCTCCATGTCCCCCATTGAGTTCAACTAGATTTCCTCTTGAGATGGTTTATGAGGTAAGGAGAAATCTATGCGTCACTTATTAGGGGAAAAAACAATTGAAGGAAAGCAAAGTCTACATGATCAAAGGCCTCCTTGAAAAACATCAAGATGTGAAAGAAGGAGAGGGTAGCCGAGATGTAATCAAGGCTGAGCACCACTATAAATGGGCTTCCCATTCTAGGTCATCCTATGTCTAGAGGAGAGATCAACACAAAGATCGTTAGGACTCTCCCCGAGAGGTGGCAATCCAAGGTTACTTCCATTGAAGAAAAAAAGTCTCTTGATGATATTCCTATTGAAGAACCCATAGGAAATCTACAAGCCCATGAAGTTAAACTTGACAAGTAAGATGATGAAGAAAGAGAAGATAAGAAAGAGCTTAAGAGAATGAAGAAGGATGAAATTAAGGCCCAAGTTGAAGCTTTTGTTAATCAAGCATCTCCAGCCATTCATGTTGAAGAAGATGCCATGTACTCCAATGGTAGACTCGACAAAGGTAAGTCTTCCCCCTCTATCCAGTGCTTCAATTGTGGAAATAAGGGTCACTTCACAGAAGATTTTCCACATGAAAAAGAGACCCATCATCACCAGAGAAGAGAAGAGAAGTACAAGAAGAAGGAGAAATGGCACAAAATCTCTAGTGACTCCTCCAACTCAAGCTCAAGTGAAGAATCAAGTGGAGGATCTAGCTCCAACTCTAGTGAAGATGGAGAATGTCATTTTGCTCTCATGGCCTCAACAAGTAAAGACTCAAATAAGGTAAGCCTAAAATATTTAGATAAAGAATTTTAATTGCAATTATTCATGCCTCTCGTGCCTGTCTTAAGTATACTAAGCATAAGAATAAAAGGCTTGAAAGAATTGTTGATAATTTACATGTAGAAAAAGATGATCTTGAACATGTTAATATTTGCTTCCTAGATGAAAACAATGCCTATCTTAGTCAAGTAGATTCTCTTAAACTTGAAAATACTAGCTTGATTGATAAGATTAGATTTCTAGAAGCTCAACCTCTTATGTCTTGTTCTAATAAAGTGCATAGAAAAATTGTGAATTCTGTCATGCTTGATATTGATGTTCTTAAAACTGAAAATGAGGAAAAAGACTTTGTTATGCAAGCAATAGAATCTACAAATCGTGTCTATCTTTCTAAATTTGATTTTTTTGTAAAAGAAAATGTTTCCTTACTTGATAAAATTTATGTCCTTGAAACTTGTTCTAGTTCTACTAGTAGAGAGAATAATGTGTTGCTCTTCATGATGATAAAGACTCTTATATGACCAAAACTCTTTGTTTAGAATGGATCTTTTTTATTGTAAGGACCCCGACCCATATTTTGGGATAACCCTCTTTTCTTTGATTATGAAAGGTGCTTAGAACCTTAATCTAGTCTCTCTAGATGTTTTGGTATCATGTGATCAGCTCATGTTTCCAGTTTGGTCCCGTTTGGATGTTGTTTGAGCAATGTTTGCTTGTTTTAGACCAAAGTGCAATTTACCCAAAGAAAAGAATTATGTTGCAATATGTCACATGTAAAGCATGCCTTTATTTCTCTTGCATCATTAGAAAGAGAATGATGCTGTGGGGTGCCTTGTGGAGGACCTATGTTCCAAGTTTGAGCTTGGTTGGATGATGTTTATGCTTTATGTGCTAGTTTTGGTGTAAATTGCAAATTATCCAAAGTGGAGGGTCAATATGCAATTTATCATCTCTAGAGTCACCTCCCTTCTGTTTGGAATCATCTAGAATGTGTATGGTAGTAGGGGCTCCTTGTTTGGTTGATAGATGAGGAGTGACATCTCTATATGGTCTTTATATCATATATGTCTCACATATGCCACCTTGTCCTTTAGTGTATCAGCTATGGTTTGGAGGTGTGTCCCCCAAGAGGGTATATCGACCATGGAAGTTGCCCAACTGAATAGTACACATTCTATAGTGTATCACCAGGCCATACATGAGCAACTATGGTGGCAACAAGTGGTGTTAAGTGCAAGAGCAAGTGGCATCTTGGTTTATGTGGTTATGACACCTCTCCCTTGCTACCTCTCTCTTCCTTGGTGTATATAACCCCTTTCCTCCATGACGAAGTGCTACCTTTCAGCCACCTTCATCCCCCTACCTGTATGGGATGAGAATGGAAGCATAGGAGCTTAAGGAAACTCCCATGGAGCTTGGGAGGACGAGCACCTTGGCCATGGAGACTCCTTGCTCAAGATCCGACCTTGGTGAGTCATGCTTCTTGACTAGTCTTTCCTTGTGTCTTTTTCTTCATCTCCTCCTTTCCCTCTCGGCCATGGATGGTCTCTTGATAAGAGTAGGCATGGTCGTGGTTATCTCCCCTCTTTTCTTCTTCTTGAGCTATACATAACCATAGTATCTTCTTCTTCTTCTTTTGTTCCTTGAGGTGGTGGTGTTGGAGACGAAGGCAAGCTTAGAGCTTCAGATGGATGGTTTCCATGGAGAAGAACGTGTGTTTGCTGCTTGGATCAAGGAGATTCGTGCCTTTCATGGAGTACCTCTTATGGTGGGTTACATAACTCTTAACCATCTCTATTATGCACACTCTTCATATATGCATATATTGGTTCTTATATTTAAATCGATACCTTTCTCCATGATAGATGTATATATGGAACTTGAAATCTTATCTAATGGGAATGCTACATTTTATTACTACCTTTTGCTTGTTTTCCTTGTGCAAGATGGTAATGGGTGGCTAGAGGTTGAAGATGACTGGCCCGATATGGAGCTTTACCTGATACAACTATGCTTTGCCCGATATAGTACCTTGCTTAATAAGTTATGCTTCGGTTATGGTTTGTGGCAATACCCCTTTCTCTCCTTTTGGACTTGAAAGGTGAGCCTATGGCCTAGATGTTTGGGGAGATATGATGTGGTGACCATTATCTCTTTTCTATCCTAGGGTTTGGTTTTAGGGGTTATGGTTGGTGGACACCTAGTTGGCCCCTTTGCCGATCTGTGTTCTGCATGGTGGTTCCTTGAAGTTGTTGCCTGATAACCTCTCCTAGAGTTGAACCTCGGAAGATATGCTAAGTGAATTCTTTTTTGACCTTATGACTGATATGCACATCTACCCAAGATGATGGTGGTTGGCCGACATAAAACCCTAACCTTAGTGTCTTGGACGATATGGAGCTTCAACCCTAGCTTGGGCGATAGGGTTGTCCTGGGTGACATGGATGATCTACCTTGTTGCACGACATGGTCTTGAGGTTGAAGATGACCAACTTGATATGGTCCTTGTGCCCTTGCACGATACACCTTTTTGGTGCCCTGAACGATACCTCCTCATCTAGGGTTTGCCTTGGATGTTATGTTAAGTAAATTTCTATTAATATTATTGCCCGATATGACTCTTTACCATGATAGTGTTGTTGGGATTGAGTCCCAATGATGTTGATCCTTGATGGGATTGAGGGCAGTGGCATTATGTGATGATGGGATTGAGTCCCAGTGATGTTGATCCTTGAGATGGATCTTGATGATTGGCAAGAGGCCAAGTGGTAACATGTAATGTTGGCTTTGAAAAATAAGAGTGACAATGTAACACCTGACAATGAAATCTATGTTGTTTACTTGTGTTTTAGTTTACATGTTACATAACTTGGTTGAATCTTGCAATCCACTTAAAATGTATTAATTAATGACTAGTGGAACCTTTCATGTAGTTTTCCTGGCCATAGATCCATCATCGTCAGTAATTAGGTGATGGTGAAATGGGTTCTCCTACGGGTTAACCTGGAGTGCATATTATTGAATATGCGAGGTTTCTCCTAGCTGAAAATAGGAGGATCAGAGTAAAACTACGATTGTGGACTCAAGATGTGTATAAGAGCTTGGTGATCAGGCCCATGGCTTAGTGTGAAGGAGCATGAATGTGTTCATGGCTTAGGAGCACAGTGAATAGGCTCGTGGCTCATGATGAAAAGGGCAGCCTGTGGGACTGACCCTGTGGTTGAGGCCACTTAAGCAAGAGACTGCGGTCCTGCTTATTGATTATTGTGCACTGACCACGAAGAGGTGAGGTCATGGAGTGTGGCTCTTCCAATGACCTTGTATGGCACCAGATTTGGGTTTCGCAGCCGAAGGTTGGATTTGAGCTGGATGACTCACTTCCTTAGGGCATATTAAATCATAATCCTATCGTATAGAATATATTATTTAAGGAAAAACACAAAACATTGGTTGAGGCCTTGCATGCATAGTTGCACTAGTTATATCTTGCAGGTTATTTGTGATGAGTTCTTATAAAGCTTATCTTGTCAATCATGTTCCATAAAGAATGCCTGTTATATGCCTCCTGGATAGTTCGGTAAGAATGTTAATAAAGCCATCTTTGCTTAGTATGCTGCTCTTATAATATGCTCATATTAGTGATCTGTGATCTAATAAAGTTGGTAGAGGGTTATGTTTCTCGCTGGGACTGTGTGTCTCACCCCACTGGTTAATAACCCTTTTTAGGTGGACGTTCCTGGTGAGATGAAGATCATGTGGCTACAGATGACATGCAGAGGTATCATACCCAGTGGGATAGATAGTGTTTAGCAGTAGAGTCCTATGTGTCGTCCCTGTACGATCATGTCTTCGGGAGAGCTTTTCGATGTTTCTTGTATCATGATCGATGAACGATTTTTGGTATGTATCTTGATGTAAAGCAGCATGACAAACAATTATTTCATGTAAAGAGATGATGGGAAGTTATGTTGTAGCATCCTAAAAAAATGTTATGAAATGAAAAGTGTTGGCTCAGATATTATATGTTTCATCTTGTGGTGCTTGTTGTAAATCAGTTTTAATTTCCTGTGATTTTCGATAATCCGTTGGTTAGCATGTAATCGTATTTTGTTATGGATGGGGTGTTACGGTGTTTGGTATCAGAGCTCTAGGTTCGTTGAGTCTACAGGGACACTAGGACTAGGATTAGGATGGTGTCTAAGGTTGGACCGTGACATAAAATATGGTGCATACTACCTAATCTCAGTACTTGATGCCCTGGCCAGGTATTCAAATATTGAAGACAAAGGTAAGTATGGAGATTTAGATTGTTTCCTCCTTGATTACTCTGATCAAGTAGTCATCCTGGAGCAATCTAAAGAGCATAACAAATCAGGAATATGATGCTAATACCGTCATCTTGTTATAAAGGGAGTTAATAAATGCACCATAACCTCTTAATTCATGGATGCTTGATAATCAAAAGAGGAAGTAATGGTTCTATGAAACCTAAATCTGTATAAGAATATGATGAGATAAGTTCTTGAAACCGTAATCTCAAGAGATATATGTGACAAAAGATAGATTAACCTGTGATAACAAGGTAAGTAAAAGCGTAAAACTCACACAAGATGAAGAAAATACCTGAAAGCAAAGATAGAGTTAGAGGAAAGAGAAGAACAAGTGATAAGTAAACAAGTTGGACCCTGAGATAATCTCAGACCAACCAATGATTGTAAGCCAAAATGTGAAAGTATAAAGTGCAAATTTGGGATAAGAAAGAGAAAACAAGGGAGATGATCCTTTTTCAATAAAGAATATGTGTAGAACAACGATCTTTTTCACAAAGGGAAAACAAAAATCTAATATTATCAGGAAATAATCATGATTATGATGAAACGACAATAGGAGAAGAAGAATAATAACACGTAATGGTCTTGAGTGTAAGGAAACCAAGAAGAAACAAGATGAAACCAGATGGAACAAGGTTTATCGATGCTTAAATGGTTGGAAAACTCATGTAAGGATCAAAGAAAGTGATAATATCCTCCCCTTTGATATGAAACCATAGATGTTGATGGGGTGTTTGGAGGAGTTTGTTCCTTTGTGTTCCTTCCTTCTGAGGAAGTGGCTGTCAAGTGGACCCTGTATCACTTGATGTGTATGCTTTTGGAATGATCTTTGGTTGGATACTTTGAAAAGTATCAGTTGATCTTGGACTTTAGTTTCCAAGATAGAGATATCTGTGATAGATGATGATGGCATGATCCTCTTGACATGTTTTGATCCAATGATGATGGTAGAATATGAAGGTGATACCGGAAGTGATGTGTTTTGACTCAAAAAATGGATACCAAGGTAAGGAAAACTAGTATATGAGAAGCGCCAAGTGTATGGGAAGATGAGAACATGCCTTATGGAAAAAGGTTAAGAATCAAGATGCCTAGATCGTGGAGGTATGATGGCGAACTGTCCTGATAGATCATCCTTGACCGTGAACCGACCATCCTGAAGCTTGTTATGGAGTCTGGATTTATGTGGTGACCCTCGAGACAGCAGTTCAACATCACAGAGGAACACTGATAAGGATAAGCAAGTGAGGACCGGATGGTTTGACCAGGGTGTGCTGGTGGGACGGATGAAGCTAATCCCTTCTGCCTTGTCTTCTTCTTACCTCTTATCTACTTCTGTTGATCCAGTTTAGGATGTACCCTCCCCTGAATGCTCATAGGCATGTTTGGCAGATGCTTCTTTTTGTTAATAAGGAGAGAGATAGCCTATTGTCAAACACTTTCTTGGATGACCTAGTTGTGCAGGATGAAGTATACTCTTCTCCGTATCCTTTCTTTTCCTGAATGTGATAGTCGTGTGAATCCCTTTCCGTGTGACATGTCAAGGATCATTATAACTCTGGGAATGGATATCCTTGGAAAGGTGTGAAGTTGTCTCAGATGGAGAGGTTGGATTTGGTTTGATATGGCTAAGTGCCTTTAGTATGGCTATCATCTGTTAGGGGTTTATGCTCCACATGAACATGACATCGGAAGGTATGCACCCTAGGAAAGGAAGTGATGTAAGGCCATCTTGGGAAAGTTCATCTAGTTGAGCCTGATTCCTTGGAATACTCCTAGCTAAGTTTCGAGTAACAAAAGATCTAGGCGGGATGTGTAGCGGTTAGAGATGGATGAACAAGGTGTGGGAATCCTATCCAGATCAGTTGAGATAGTTCATATCTGTTACCATCTGAGTTGGTGCTCATTGTGCCCTTGGGAACTGATATGAACACATGACAAGCTTGAAACTGAGGTGATATGGTTACCGATAACCAAGATGTTTAACTCCTTTTGTGTTAAGCCTTAAGCAGTGCATAGTGAGGTGCCGTATGAGCCCTGTCATGTGCATACAAGTGTTTTGTAGAGTATGTATCTTGTGATAACCTCTTCTGAGAAAGTTCTCCCTTGAGTTAGAGACATCCTTTGTGAAAGGAGAAGGAACAATTGGAACATATATGGCAGAAGGATGGTGACTACAAGTTATGCGAAGCTTAAGTATTGAGCCAGTGAGATCAGAGTAGCGTAGCGGAAACACAACAAGGAATGTGATATATCAATAGAAGGAACTGATACCCGAGTAATATGAGTTGTATGTGATGTTCCAATGTCTAAGAGTGTTACCAGACAAAGGATGATGAGATAGAGGGTTGAGTCTGTGACCAGTATAAGGAAACACTAAGTTAGCTCTGGGAGAAGAGCAAGTATGTCGGTCATAGATCTGTGACACTTAGGAGCTTTGTAGAATTGCATGATGAGATGCACAAGTAACACCCATCTTCTTTCTGCTCAGGATTTTGGGGACAAAATCCTTGTTAAGGGTTTATGACTTGTAAGGACCCTGATCCATGTTTTGGGCTAACCCTCTTTGATTTTCTTATGAAAGGTGCTTAGAACCTTAATCTAATCTCTCTATATGTTTTGGTATCATGTGATAAGCTCATGTTTCCAGTTTGGTCCCGTTTGGATGTTGTTTGAGCAATGTTTGCTTGTTTTGGACCAAAGTGCAATTTACCCAAAGAAAAGGATTATATTGCAATATGTCACATGTAAAGCATGCCTTTAGTTCTCTTGCATCATTATAAAGAGAATGATGCTGTGGGGAACCTTGTGGAGGACCTATGTTCCAAGTTTGAGCTTGGTTGGATGATGTTTATGCTTTATGTGCTAGTTTTGGTGTAAATTGCAAATTATCCAAAGTGGAGGGTCAATATGCAATTTATCAGCTTTAGAGTCACCTCCCTTCTATTTAGAATCATCTAGAACGTGGATGGAAGTAGGGGTTCCTTGTTTGGTTGATAGATGAGGAGTGACATCTCTATATGGTCTTTATATCATATATGTGTCACATATGCCACCTTGTCCTTTAGTGTATCAGCTAGGGCTTGGAGGTGTGTCGCCCAAGAGGGTGTATCGGCCATAGAAGTTGCCCATCTACATGATACACATTATAGAGTGTATCACTAGGCCATGCATGAGAAACTAGGTTGGCAACAAGTGGCGTTAAGTGCAAGAGCAAGTTGCATCTTGGTTTATGTGGTTATGACACCTCTCCCTTGCTACCTCTCTCTTCCTTGGTGTATATAACCCCTTTCCTCCTTGACCAAGTGCTCCCTTTCGGCCACCTTCCCCCCCTACCTGTATGGGATGAGCATGGAAGCATTGGAGCTTAAGGAAACTCCCATGGAGCTTGGGAGGATGAGCACCTTGGCCATGGAGACTCCTTGCTCAAGATCTGACCTTGGTGAGTCATGCTTCTTGACTAGTCTTTCCTTGTGCCTTCTTCTTCATCTCCTCCTTTCCCTCTCGGACATGGATGGGCTCTTGAGGAGAGTATGCATGTCCATGGTTATCTCCCATCTTTTCTTCTTCTTGATCTATACATAACCATAGTATCTTCTTCTTCTTCTTTTGTTCCTTGAGGTGGTGGTGTTGGAGCTGAAGGCAAGCTTAGAGCTTTGGATGGATGGTTTCCATGGAGAGGAACGTGTGTTTGCTGCTTGGATCAAGGAGATTCCTGACTTTCATGGAGTACCTCTTAAGGTGGGTTACATATCTCTTAACCATCTCTATTATGCACACTCTCCATATATGCATATATTTGTTCTTGTACTTAAATCGATACCTTTCTCCATGATAGATGTATATATGGAACTTGAAATCTTATCTAATGGGAATGCTACGTTTTATTACTTCCTTTAGCTTGTTTTCCTTGTGCAATATGGTAATGGGTGGCTAGAGGTTGAAGATGACTATCCTGATATGGGGCTTTACCCGATACAACTATGCTTTGCCCGATATAGTACCTTGCTTAATAAGTTATGCTTCAGTTATGGTTTGTGACAATACCCCTTTCTCTCCTTTGGACTTGAAAGGTGAGCCTATGGCCTAGATGTTTGGGGTGATATCATGTGGTGACTGATATCTTTTTTCTACCCTAGGGTTAGGTTTTGGTGTTATGGTTGGTGGACACCTAGTTCGCCCCTAGGACGATTTGTGTTATGCATGGTGGTTCCTTGAAGTTGTTGCCCGATAACCTCTCCTAGAGTTGAACCTTATAAGATATTCTAAGTTAACTCTGTGTTGACCTTATGACTTATATGCACATCTACCCAAGATGATGGTGGTTGGCCGACATAAAACCCTAACCTTAGTGTCTTGGAAGATATGGGGCTTCTACCCTAGCTTGGGCGATATGGTTGTCCTGGGTGACATGGATGATCTACCCTTGTTGCACGACATGGTCTTGAGGTTGAAGATGACCAACTTGATATGGTCCTTGTGCCCTTGCATGATACACATTTTTGGTGCCCTGAACGATACCTCCTCATCTAGGGTTTGCCTTGGATGTTATGTTAAGTAATTTATGTTAATCTTATTGCCCGATATGACTCTTTACCATGGTAGTGTTGTTGGGCGATATGGATAGGTCTTGAGCCTAGAAAGGTGAAACCCTAGGTGGGTGATACCATGGATGCTTCCCCGACCAATATGAGTGTGGTAGAGGGACTTTTGTGTCAGGCATGAGGTTTGTGCTTGCACGACACTCCCTAAGTGGGTTGCCCGACATGGTGCCATAGTGGTCACCCTGTCCATGGACGCCATGGAGTCTTGAATGATATGATGTCTTGGATGACATAGTTCCTTGAACGACATGGTGGCTTGGACGATATGATGAAGAGGGTGGCTGATAGAAACCCTAAACCTAATTGAACGATTAGGGTTCTTGGCCGATAGAGTAGTTATGATGCCTTTGCCCGGTACATGCTCGGTTACCCGACACATAGGGAGGTATAGGTCGTTATATCTCTGAGCTTGGGTGATATGGTGTCTAGGACGACACATGTTGAAAGCTTTGATGGTATGAATATGCAACCTAGGGTTTGAAGGCTATTGGCTTAGAAAGTATGCATCATATCAATGATCATGGATGAGGTAAAAAGGGAGTTGACCATGCTGGGGTTGACCTAGAGGATACCTTAGTCACTATAAGGTTATGTGGTTCTGGGCCGACATGGTTGCAAGCTTGCCAACCCGATATGAAGTGAAACATGAGTTGCCCGACAACCTAGAAGATGGTCCTCTGACCATGATGGGCTGAGGTGTGTCTAAACGATATGACCTTGGTAGCTTCTTTACACAACATGCTTTACCCCATACCAGGAATAGGTGGAGCTTACGAATCTTATCCGATATGAATCTTGTCTGATATCACCTTGGGTTGTGATGTTTCAGCTTTGTAGCTGATAATGACTTTTAGTGAGGGATTGTTTGGTCGCTATCTGCTTTTGGTGAGGGTATGTGACACCTTTAGTGAGGGTTGTGCCTAACCCGATAACCCTATGCATGTTTCTTGAGCTTACACCTTTGATCATGATGAGCTATGACAAGATAGGTTGTGAACCATTTTATAGTGGTTACCTATGGTTAATGATAGATGGACCTCTGATAAAGTTGGATGGTGGATCATGGTGTATGATCCTTAAAGATAATCCTTAGGGATGATGTGCTTAATAACTTGAGATGCAGGGTATGGTGGGATACCCCTAACGTGATAGCAGTAGTGTGTATCGATTAATACAATAGTTATGACATTTAGCTGCATATGTTCATAATGATGGAAGGATATTCCAATACTTTAAACCTTAATCTTAATATCATGATAATCATGATATGATCATGAGATATAGGGCATGGTGGATTCTCACAGTTTGATATCAATAATGTAATTTGTTTACTAGACACAACTTTGTGCTTCATGTAGTTATATTCATGGATGCTGATCCAATCATGTACCTTCAATCCTAATAGTAAGATAATCATAAAGATCTATGTCTGGTGATTCACTTATCTCTCTCAATATGAATACTAACCATGCATGTGTATTCAATGAATTCATAGCCAGGTAAGAGCTATGAGGAATATGTGTTCTGTATAACACTCAATAATGATAATCCTTGTTAATGAGATAACATGTATCACCAGTATGATGTGGAAGGTCTGTGGACCGGATAAAGGTTGAGTGCCAAGTTGATGTGTTATCCTCTGATGTTGAGATAAGGGATTGGTATCCCATGGTGATGATGTAAGCCTTAAGAGGTAGTGGCACTCTGTGATGATGGGATTGAGTCCCAATGATGTTGATCCTTGAGATGGATCTTGATGATTGGCAAGAGGCTAAGTGGTAACATGTAATGTTGGCTTTGAAAAATAAGAGTGACAATGTAACACCTAACAATGAAATCTATGTTGTTTACTTGTGTTTTAGTTTACATGTTACATAACTTGGTTGAATCTTACAATCCACTTAAAATGTATTAATTAATGACAAGTGGAACCTTTCATGTAGTTTGCCCTGGCCATAGATCCATCATCATCAGTAATTAGGTGATGGTGAAATGAGTTCTCTTGCGGGTTAACCCGAAGCACATATTATTGAATATGCGAGGTTTCTCCTAGCCGAAAATAGGAGGATCAAAGTGCAACTACGGTTGTAGATTCAATATGTGTATAAGAGCGTGGTGATCAGGCCCATGGCTCAGTGTGAAGGAGCATGAATGCATTCATGGCTCAGGAGCACGATGAATAGGCCTGTGGTTCATGATGAAAAGGGCAGCCTGCGGGACTGACCCTGTGGCTGAGGCCACTTAAGCAAGAGACTGTGGTCCTGCTTGTTGATTGTTGTGCACTGACTACGAAAAGGTGAGGTCATGGAGTCTGACTCTTCCAATGACCTTTTATGGCACTGGTTTTGGGCTTCGCAGTTGAAGGTTGGATTTGAGCAGGACGACTCACTTCCTCAGGGCATAATAAATCGTAATCCAGTCGTATAGAATATATTGCTTAAGGCAAAACACGAAACATTGGTTGAGGCCTTGCATGTATAGTTGCACTAGTTATATCTTGCAGGTTATTTGTGATGAGTTCTTATAAAGTTGATCTTGTCAATCATGTTCCATAAAGAATGCCTGTTATATGCCTCCTGGGTAGTTTGGTAAGAATGTTAATAAAGCCATATTTTCTCAATATGCCACTCTTATAATCTGCTTATATCAGTGATTTGTGATCTAATAAAGTTGGTAGAGGATTATGTTTCTTGCTGGGACTGTGTGTCTCACCCCGCTAGCTAATAACCCTTTTTAGGTGGACGTGCCTGGCGAGATGAAGATCATGTGGCTACGGATGACATGTAGAGGTATCATACCCAGTGGGATAGATAGTGTCTAGTAGTAGAGTCCTATGTGTTGTCCCTATACACTCAGGTCTTCGGGAGAGCTTTTCGATGTTTCTTGTATCATGATCGATGAACAGTTTTCGATATGTATCTTGATGTAAAGTAGCATGACAAACAATTATTTCATGTAAAGAGATGATGGGAAATTATGTTGTAGCACCCTAAAAAAATGTTATGAAATGAAAAGTGTTGGCTCAGATATTATATGTTTCATCTTTTGGTGCTTATTGTAAATCGGTTTTAATTTCCCGTGATTTTCGGTAATCCACTGGTTAGCATGTAATCATGTTTTGTTGTGGATGGGGTGTTACATTTATGATAGAGATGATAACAATCGATGGTCTTTTACTATTACTTCTCTTATACATGATAATCATAGTTTGAGATTTTCTATGCAAATATTCTTAGATGATAAAAAGAATCTTAATCAAATCCTAGACCATAACACCAAACAAATGGGTACATATGGTATTGGACTTGATAGTAGCCAAAGGAACAAAAAACATAAAGGACCTAAATTTTTTAATGAAGAATCCTCTAGTTCTAAGGCTATGAGATCATGTAATCATTATAATAAAATTTATCATTATTCCACATATTTTCCTTTTAGGAAAGCAACCCAAGATCAATAGGACTTGGGCTACTAAGATAACCCCTCCAGAACCAAAAATATGATTGGAGACAATTTCATTTGTCTTCTTTGTAGGTCAAGTGAAATTGGATTGACTTGAGATATTATTTGCAAATTGACTTCTCAATCCACATGAAAGAAGAAAGTTGAGATGTGTATGGGGTGGCGACAAGTGGAAAAGAAATGGTAAGAATAGAGGTAATGTTATTTTTCTCATATCAAATTTGTGTGCTTTTGCCAAGTTAGTATGCACTGCCCTTATGGTTTTGAGTCAAAATTGGTATATTATTATTCTCATCACTTTCTTGCTCAAAAACTTCCCCTGATGTTGTCATAGTGTATTTAAAATTTCTTATGCATGTTTGGATATGGTTTATATTTTTATCATGCCTCTAGATATATTTTTCTGAAATATATGTGCCTTTTGACAACAATTGTTGTCGGCCGAGTTTTAACTGTAAGAATCTTGACCGACAAGCACCAATGGATGTTTCCAACAGTTATTATCGGATGACAAGTTCAACCCAAAAACTCATCCGACAACACTATGCATAAAATATACATATGGCCTTTTGGATGTGAATTTCCCTCTCAACTAGAATTTCTCAACCAATAGCCTTATTCTTTGTCACTCCTTTGGTACTTTCATTATATGCATATTGTCATGCTTTAAATTTCCCTATCTTTCATACAACTCTACCTTTATAATTGCTCTAAATTGATATCTCTATATCTTGTAGTTACTTATCTTGAGTTGTTGTGTGTGTTTTGATGACAATCACTTCAAATCTCTGGGTTGTGATCTAAATTGCTTTCATTGTGCTCTAACTTGCTACATCTAGCTAGTAGTATATATGTTAATGCAACCTGAAGTTCTTAGTGGTAATCATCTTTTGGTAATGATGCATATTTGCTAGTGAGTAATATTCTTTCTTGTTTCTAAAACTGCATATCTCTTTGTTTGAATATTTTTCTACATCTATTCACATTTTGCTCTTTAACTTGTGCATCTTTTTCTATGATCTAGATTCTTCTAGTAGCCCTTACATGTGATATCATCTATTAGTAGCCCATTTACATGTAGTTCTAGCCTTGTTTATCTTTTGATATCTCACACATCTAATGGTATCTAGCTACATGCTATACTTGTATCTTTTTTTTACATACTCAATCTTGTTCTTTGACTTTCATATCTACTATCTTGAGTTACTTGCTTGCATAGCCTTACCTTGATATTTTCTAGAATTACTTCTAGGGTTGTTCTAATGCATGTCTTATTTTGCTTTATATACTATGCTTGGACAATCCCGTAGTCTTCTATTCTCCTTTATAACATGTGGTATCTCCTTTTACTAACTAACTGTGCTTTTAGCTCTTCTACTCCTCTTCCTTTTTGAAATGACAAAGATGGAGAAGACATGTCTTATGTAATGGGAGATGTAATGGGGGGAAGAAATATATGTAGAGCATATATGAGTAGAAGACATAGATTTTATAAATGTTATGAAAGCTAACCATGTAGGAGAAATAGAATCAATTGAAGGAGAATATAAGAACTGCATGAGCATCAAAGTGAGGGGGAGCATATGAAATCAATTCTATTGAAACCCCTAGGTTTCTATAAATGTATGATTTTTTTAGAGAAGCCAGGAGGCTATTTATTCATCTCGCCCTCCTCTTGCAAGCCAATAAAGATAACAAATACATGGACTAGCATCTAATGGAAATTGAAACCTGGTAGTACTACTACCATTATAATTGTCTTCAACTAAAGCATTCCTAAAACACTTTGGTGGTCTGGTATAATTAAAGACCCCCGTTTTTTGCTTTTGGTGGTATTTAGCTAAAGCATCTGCTACCTTATTACTTTCCCTTACAACAAATTTGATAGTCCATTCATTTTTCTCACGTAGTTTGCATTGTATTCTTTCAATGCATCTGGAGAACTTTGGGTTATCCCTTGGATTGTTCTGCATCATATCTACAAAAATCTTGCAATCGGTTTCAATGACCACCTTGGGTATGCGTGACTGGCTGGCCATTTCACAGGCCATGTCCACTGCCAAGATTTCTGCATGTAAGGTGAATTCTGCAGTCGTGTCCCTTACATGCGCACCTGCCCATTTTCCCTCATGGTCCCGACTTATAATAGCTACGGTAGTCTTGTTCTTCTTCCATTCCACATCTGTATTAATCTTCAAGAAACCCTCTGTTGGTCTTTCCCATTGTTTCCTACCCACCGACATCATCTTCTTGTGATTTTCTCTGCCCCATGCCAAATCATTTAGCTTGACTTCTCGTGTGATCCTCTAGACAAGGAGTTGGGGTGGTAGGTTGGTTTTCTCAAACACTTGGGCGTTTCTTGCACCCCACATCAACCAACAGGTAATCAGGAATGTAGTAGCATTTACACCTTTATTCTTTATTTGTTCTCTAAACCATTCATCAGGGTTGGACTGGAAGAAATGATCTGTTTGGGCGATGTTCAGTGTTTCCAACCAAACCATTTTCGAATATGGGCAATCTCATAGCGCATGAGTCATTGTTTCCTCTCCGTTTGCACTTCTATCGCACTTAGCATCGCTAGCCAACATACAACAAACTCTTCTATGATTTGTGAGAATTGCACCATGCATGTCAAGCTAAGTGAAGTACTTGATCTTTGCATCCATTTTCAGACTCCATATCGAGCACCATTCTCCTTCCGTCCTAACTTCCCATTGCCACCAAAGAATTGTGTATGCAGATTTAGTTGAGTAGTTTCCATTCGTTGTTTCTGCCCACACTCTGACATCGTGTTGTTCCCGATTCAACGGAGGTTCCAACTTCAATTTTTTTTACACAATCCTCGGATCGAGCCAAGACATGAGGAATCCCTCGTCCTAGGTCCCGATGTCCAGAACTACACTCACAAATTTCAGGTCGGTTAGATCTTCTGGTATTCTGTGTGATGTTTGTGAGGCGAGTTTGATTCCTGGCCCTACCCAGTAATCAAACCAGAAGCTTACTTTGCTGCCGTCTCCCAGCACCATGTATGCGTTCATCATTATCATCTGCTTGCACATGAGTGAAGCTTGAGCTCCTCACGAGATGTTCGCCGCTCTCCCCTCAATATGGCGGTCAAACCGCTTCTTCATGAATTGTCACCAAGCTGTGTTTCTGTTGCACGCTATTTCCCATGCATTCTTAGCTAAGAGGGCTACATTCCACTCCATCATAGATTTGAGCCCCAGGCCTCCATGCATTTTGATACTCGTAACTTTGCTCCAGGCCACCAGGGACATGGGATTGGTTTTGTGCCCACCCCCCCATAAAAACTTCTTCACTGTGCTGTCAATTCTATCACAAAGGCTCAATAGTAAAGCTGTTGTTTGCATGACGTATGTAGGTATAGCTTCAATTGTAGTTTTTGCCAGGCAACACCGACCTGCCAACGACAAAGTTCTTGCTTCCCACCCATTGATTTTAGAGTTGATTCTGTCCAGCAAGCCAGCATATGTCTTTTTGGTCACTCTTGAATGGATGATTGGTACCCCTAAATATATGCCCAGATCATCTATTTCCTGAAATTGACTAATTCTTGTGATCCTGGTTCTCCTTGATCTTGGAACTCCTTTCGAGAAGTGTATTTGTGTCTTGGTGATGGAGATAGCTTGCCCTGAGGCCTCTTCGAACTTGGTAAAACATTTCTTGATAACCCACATTTGTTTGCATATGGCTTCTCCAAAAAGGATCAGATCATCTGCAAAACATAAATGAGATACCTTTATTCCAGACCGTCCCATTTTGATCGGATTCCACTCCTTGCATTGGACAAGTTCGTTTATCATTTGACTTAATCGTTCAATGCATAAAATGAAAATGTATGGTGATATTGGGTCTCCTTGTCGGAGTCCTCGACTTGGTTTGAACTCGCTAGTACAACTGCCATTCCAGAGAATTGAACATACACATGTAGTTATGGAATTCATAATGTATGTGATGATGTTTGTAGGAATTTCAGTTTTCTGCAATGTGTCATGTATGAATTCCCATGAGAGATTGTCATATGCTTTAGAAAGATCGATTTTGATTGCCATATAAGCAGGACCTTGCCTCCGTTTCATCATGTGAATTACTTCCTGGGTAAGGGATATGTTATCAGTGATGCGCCTTCCTGGAACAAAGGCGTTTTGAACGTCTGAAATCCAACCAGGCAGGTACCCCTTCAACCTCTCGACTACAATTTTGATATGAGATTTAAACACAGGTTATTTAAAGAGATAGGTCTTAACTGGTCACATGACAAAGGTTTTCTAATCTTTGGTATAAGAACAATCTTGGAATCACATAGCTCTCTAGATAAAGATTCACCTCTTAAGGCTAATTTGGCAGTAGCCAACACTGAGTTTTTCACCACATCCCAATGGTTTAAAAGGAAAAGTCTATTGATTCCATCCGAACCTACAACTTTATATGGGTTCATCATTTTCAAAATTTTGTGGCATTCGTCTTCGGTAGGTTATGTAGCAATCCTATTAAGCTGAGCCGGTGTCAACTTCTTGTAGTGGCCTGGAATGGAGTTGATCGTCTTCATTCGATTTTATGCCTTTTCAGTAAGAATTGAACAGAAATGTGTGCGAACTAATTCCTTCAGCTGTCCTTCCTCAGAGATCCACTGTCCATCATTATTTTTTAGTTGGAGAATTGTGTTCTGCCTTCTCCATTGATTGACATATGCATTATAAAATTTAGTGTTTGAATCTCCATCTTTGATCCAGTTTATGTGGCTTTTCATTTTCCATTCTTCTTCCTCCTCTTTCAGTATCACATCGAAGTTAGCTTTCATGTTTACATAGATGCTGTCGGTCATTGGGTTGTAACAGTTGGCAAGTTCTTTTTCCAATTTGTTTATATTGCGGAGTAAAGTGGTTTTTCTCTTCCTGCTAGCTTGGATTTGCTCCCGGTCCCACTTGCAGACCTTATCCTTTATATGTTTAAGAGCATAATTGAAAGATGCGTTCTATTTCCAGCTGTTGGCAAGCATTTTCCGGAAATCTGTACTAGTGGCCCATGCCACCTTTGTTCTGAAATTATAAGTTTCAGCCCATTTATGCCTGATACATTTAACCAAAATCGGATTGTGATCTGACTACAATCTCGGTAAGTGTTCACCGAAGAAATTACCATGCTTCTGAATGAACGTCGTATTTGCGACAACCTGATCTAGACGCTGTTGTAAATTGCCTCGTTTGAAGTAAATCTAGGGCCTGAGAAGCCAATATCAGAAAGCCCCGCTTCTAACAGAGTTTCCTAGAACATTCTAGCCTCAGAGAAATTATAGTGTACACTCGCACTTTTCTCACTAGGATTACATGTGGTGTTAAAGTCACCTAGCACAATCCATGGGTTGGTGAATTTGTTGCCCATTCATATCAGATGTTTCCAAAGGAACTTCCTTACTGTAATGTGTGGATTTGCGTAGACGATGGTTACTAGGGTAGTATTGTTGATGCAGCACATCACAAATTGGCGGTGGTAATTGATTATGGATACCTCACAGTCCCTTTCATTCCAGCACACCCATATTCCTCTGGCGAAACCTTGAGCTTCTACTCAGAATGATTTCTCGAATCTGAGTCTAGTGATTGTTTGTGTTGCATTTGTCCCGCTCAGCCAAGGTTCTATGATCGCCATGATCTTTGGTCTGTGGACATACATTAACTCTTTGAGATTGCGTTGTGTATCCTTCTTCCCAATACCTCAAATGTTCCAGCACATGAGGTCTAACATAAGTTCAACTATAGGTGGAGGGGTTATTTGTATCGTTCCTGATATCCTCCTCAATCAAGTTCCCTGATGAACTTTTCTCATTTTCTTTATTTGCTATTATTTCTTCCTCGTGGCTTCCCAACGTACCTTCCTCCAATTCATGATTGAGCTGTTTGTATGATTCAGTGCTTTGGGCGGTTGTTTCTATTCCTCTTGGACTTCTCCGTCGAGCATCAGCTGTAGAGGGTGGCCGCTGCTTACCACACCTTTTCATTTTGGTTCCGTTGCTTTTACACCTCCTTCCATCTATTAATTGTCCATTGTCTTCCAATGCCTCATTGATCTCACACAGTGCCTTAGATGTCGTCTGAGTTTGGTTTATAGCGGTACTGGTTGTGTTTACTACTATCTCCATATCGTTGTCCCCCTCCTCCACTTCAATAACCTCAACTACTTCATCAACTGATGGGATGACCGCAACATGCGACGACTTGGTGGTGTTGTTTCGGATGGTATTGTCTTTTGTGTTTCTATTTGCCTACGTATTCGTGATATACTGTTGGACCTTTGATGTCTTGCTTCCTTCTTCTCCCTGTTTCGTTGCTTTCTTCTTTCTCCACACTTTCTCTGTTCTTCTAGTTTGTTCAACAACAGGCACCATTTCCTTCTCACCTACAATGTGTTCCGCCTCATCTTCCTCCCAAAGGCTAGAAAACGGGTTAACATCTTGCATGTAAGTGTGCTTTGCCATATTTTGCAACTGCTTCCTCCTCCCTTTTCGGTGGCCCAGTGTCTGCCATCCCTCCTCCGACCTGTTTGCTCTCTCATTGTTGCGTCCATTATTTGTTGATGTATGGGCGTGTGGTGGTCTTTCAGTATCTGACCCAACGTTCTCCGCATGGCAGTCCTTTGAAGCATGGCCTTCCTGCCCACATCGAGCACATGCCAATGGTAGTCCTTCATACACAACTTCGTACTCCTCTCCATTAATCAGAATAGCTGCTACTAAATCCCTCATCGTATCCACCTCGACTGCGAGCCTCGCAAAGCGACTTCTTGTGTGACTGGCTGTATGCTCATCTACCTTAATGAGTCTTCTGAGTGCCAGCCCTATATACTTGTACATGGTCGGGACATACAGATGAAGGGGCATGATTACTATTCGCACCCATGCCACGAATACCTCAGGAAATTCCTCCCTTGGCTTGAAGGTAGGGTACCAATCCCAGACGATAAGGTTTAAGCCAAAAATCTTCCATGGTCCCCCTATCATAGCTGCATCGTAGTCTCTTTGGCAAGATAGTTGGATCACGAAGTGACCCTTTTCCATCTCGTACATGTTGAAATGGCCCGTAATCTTCCACAAGAGTTTTAGGTGATCGCGGAGCGTCATATATCCTATGTCTGCTCCTAGCAATCTCACAACGACAACATATCTCCAAGGCTTGATTAGATTGTCTTCTGCCTCAGGGATTATCGAAATTGTTGGTTTACCATCTACCTCACCTAGAGTAACATCTTGGACCGATAGCTTCTCCATGTAAATGCTTTCAAGGAAGGTATCGTTCCTTCCTGGGATTTGGCTTCCAGATACAGCACCGCTATACAAGGTCTGTTGTGCCCCGGTTTGGTGAATCACTTGCCGCCTTTCCTGTTCCGTTCCAGGCTGGGATCTCATAGTCGTCAGATCTAGGTTCTGGCCGCCATCCTCACTTCCTTCCTAGTTCATATGGGCTCTGCCTCCGCAGTCAACCGTAATCTGATCTGCTTGTACTCCTTTCAACCCTGAAAAGTTGAATTGCAAGCCTAGTTCCGGGATAGCGAACCCATTCCCGTTCTGCCGGGTTAAAAGATTGGTGCTTTGATGTGCTACGTCTCCGATCTTCTCCCTGGTGCCCTCATCTGCTTTCTCCCCATCGAATCCGCCCCTATCGACCTCAGATTCAGCGTTTCTTTCGACGCCGCCGCCGCCATCGCCAGAGCCCCTTCGTCCCCTAGGTTTCCCCATTTCGTCTTTGGATGTGAGCGTTCATAATGTATGATTTTACTTACATGCTTTCAATATATTTATGAAATGGTTTGTCATCTTCAAAAAGTGGGAGAATGTTGACTCAATGTCTAAATTGAAACCCTTATTTCAATTGACTAAACCATTATTTTGATGATGACTAACCATTTCACTTATTTGTGCCTAATGATTCTACTTGAGTGGTTTCAGATTAGGTATAGACACACTCCAAATGCCCTAACTTGTGCATCTCAACTGGAGAAAAATAGGTTAAATTCAGTGGACGCACATTTGTGGAAAAGACCTCAAATTCATTAGAATCATACTGTAAATCACTTGTAATGATTATATGACTTATAATTAAGATTAAAAAATCAGGAGCACTTAAAAGGAACATTTTAGCACTTTCGTGATGATTTCTAAAATTCATCACAAAATGCATGTTCGGTCAAGTTTCATCTTTGATAAACTCAACCGACACCCTTGATGGATTTTGGGAATTTTCAAGTTCGGCCGAGTTTGTCCCAGAACAAACTCGACTGACATCCTTTACAACCAAAATAAATTTAAGCCATCGGTCGAATTTCATCCAGGATAAACTTGACCAATGCTTCAAATTTAGTTTGTCACATAGTGCAATCAGTTGAGTTACCTTTATTGAAACTCGACAGAATGCACTGCACAGAATGCGCAGTAAAAGTGTCTGTAGTCGTTGAGTGTTGCAAACATCAAAGATAGATCTGTTGCAACACCCCAATCGACTAGAATTCATCCTTAAGTGTAAGTGTTTCTGCTGGCTAGTAGGCATCCTCAACTATAAATATGACTCCCTGGGCTTCATCCCATGGTTAGACAAACACTATAAGAGTCCATATATTATAGTTGATTGCCTCCTTCCACTGTCAAGCTCAATTACTTGCTACATCTATTAGAGTGAGTAGGAGATTTGAAGAGAGCCAATCCTACACATATATCTTATGAGGTTCTCACTTCCTCAACCTCTCAATCTCTTGTTAGATCCGATCGAACATGATTCGACCGGAAAATACTTAATCTGAATTTAAACTAAATTGTATAGGACACATAGAAAGTTAGACCCAAACGTACTAAAAACAACCTGATCGGAACATTATGAAGTATTACTCTACTATTAACTATTTGCAAAAAATGACAGTCCTAAATCCAATCTAACTTGATCTGACTCAAATTAGATATGACCCGACTCCACCTGATTAGAGCTGATCAGCCCGAAAACCAATCACATCCCTAACAAATCCTTTTTAATTAATTAGGTCAGGTTGGGCCGGGTCTGATTTGTATTGCCATCTCTAGAACTACTAAAGAGACTATAAACTAAAATAGCACAGTTTAATAAAAATATTTACATGCATAGCATGATTGCAAACTTATTTCCGGTAGTAGCCCAGTTTGGTACAAAAACGTCAGAACTGTTGGCGTTTTAATGTGGCAGGAACGAAAAGCGCCAATAAGATGACGTTTTCTCCAAAGACGCCATCCTTTCTGGCGTTTTCATCCAAAGACGCTACCCTTTCTGGCGTTTTCATCAAATACGCGTTTTCGTGTTGCCTGGTGCTCCACTCGGCCTACAGGAAGAACATGGTGGTGCTGCTCCACGCCACCGTGCATAAGATCGTGTTCGACGAATCATCGGCCAAGAAGCCTGTCCGTGCGGTCGGTGTGCTGTTCAAGGACGAGAACGGTCGGATGCACAGGGCGGAGCTAAGCACGAACCCGGCTAGCGAGGTTATGCTGTCGGCAGGTGCGATGACAACATCACAGCTTCTGATGCTTAGCGGCGTCGGGCCGAGGCCGCACCTGGAGGAGATGGGGATCCCAGTAGTGCATCACAGCCAGTATATTGGGAAAGGGATGTCAGATAATCCCATGACCGCCGTGTTCATCCCGTCCAAGGAGCCCGTCGTGGTGTCGCTGATCCAGACCGTCGCGATCACCAAGTTTGGGTCGTTCATTGAAGCCAGCAGTGGGTTCAGCGAGTCCAACTACTTCAGCGACCCGAGGGACCTGAACAAGTGCGTGTTGGGAATACGAACCATTGAGCGGGTGATCAGGTCGGGAAAGATGGCGGAGATCACCGGCGTCCACGCCACTGTCGAACAACTACTGAGGGCTAGCGTCGCCTCCAAGCTTTGAAGGCAGTATTTGATGAAAATGCCAGAAAGGGTGGCGTCTTTGGATGATTTTCGGTCTAAAACGCCCGATTTTTGGCGCTTTAAGTCTAAAGCGCCCAATTTTTGGCGCTTTCGGTATAAAACACCCAATTTTTGGCGCTTTCAGTGTAAAACGCCCAATTTTTGATGCTTTTGGTTCCTGCCACATTAAAACGCCAACAGTTCTGGCGTTTTTGTACCAAACTGGGCTACTACCGGAAATAAGTTTGCAATAATGCTATGCATGTAAATATTTTTATTAAATCGTGCTATTTTAGTTTATAGTCCCTACTAAAGACCCGTGTCATTATGTCCTTTCCCTTGAATCGAGCAGTCTGAAATTCTCGATGACAATTGACGTCGTTTGGGATCCATCAGGGGGCCGCAGGCTGTCGTCTTTGCTGTATTGATCGAAATTGGAGGATTCCCCGGTAATAGGTGATATATATTAGCAATGGTGACGAGGAACAAAGCAAAAAGGTGACACCCGATATGGTAGACAAAGCAGAACCCGTTATCGGCGGCAGGAAACCAGCACCGCCACAAATTCCCGCATCCGCCGTTTGATCCCACGCGCGGACCAGGGCCACCACGCACCAACCCCTCGACGGCCCCTCCCAACGATTGCTACGTCCGATCCGTCCCACTTCCCATTCCCATATCAGCATCTCCCTGCTTTCTTTCTTCCCGCGCCTAGCCAACGCTAGCGCCATCTTCCTTCCCTTCCGCGGTTGCCCCTTGCGCCTGCATCTCCTCGTTGCTTTCCTGCTGTTCTCTCTCTATATATAATCTGTGTGGCCTTTCATCTCAATTTCCGTCTGCTACATTTTCAACCAGCTCATGATGTCGATTCAGACACCCGATTCCCAGGAAAGAAGCAGTCATTCTGCGAATTCAGACTATGCATCCGACTCTAGAGGCGCAGGCGATCCGCCGGGCACGCCACCACCGACACCCCCGATACCCATCAAGCTCCTCCAGCCTGCCGCGTCACGCAACAAGCGGGCCTCCAAACCCATCCGCGTCTTCCGCGCCGTCCGCTCCGCCTTCCGATCTTTCCCCATCATCTCCCCGACAGCGTGCCGCCTCCCTTCAGGCATACACTACGGCCTCAGCTTCGGTGCCGTGGGACACAACTCCCACGACGGCCACATCAGCGGGGCCACGCGGATGACCGGCACGCTGTTCGGCCAGCGCAAGGCGAAGGTCACCTTGTCCGTCCAGGACACGCCGAGGAGCGTCCCGCTACTCGTCCTCGAGCTCGCCATGCCCACCGGGAAGCTGCTCCAGGAGATGGGTGCAGGGCTCGTCCGCGTCGCGCTCGAGTGCGAGAAGAAACCCCTGAACCAAGGTTCGCCTGCGGTTCCTCCAACGAAGCTGCTCGAGGAGCCCGTGTGGAGCATGTACTGCAATGGCAGGAAGCTCGGGTATGGGACCAAGAGGGAGCCCAATGAAGGGGACCTCAGGGTCATGCAGCTGTTGCATGGCGTATCCATGGGTGCCGGAGTGCTCCCCAGCGCCGACCCGGCGACGGAAGCTGCCGATGGGGAACTCACCTACATGCGCGCGCATTTCGACCGCGTTGTGGGGTCTAAGGACTCCGAGACATTCTACATGCTCAACCCAGATGGGAACAGCGGCCCCGAGCTCACCATCTTCTTCGTCAGGATTTGAAATGTTAGCTGACAACCCAACGGAGCTACCTACAATGTATCCGCAAATCCATACCCGTATAATGATGAATGACCACGAAAGAAAAAGCAAAGGTAGGACATCGGAAACCACCTGAGAGCTAATTTCATTCCCAAAGATTCAGATGAAGAACCGCCATTGCAGGCAAAGGTGCTACGTACGTCGATCGGTTGCTGAGTCGAAAGATGGATCAAAGTTTTGTTAATCCGGCCCGCGTTTGCCGCCACGAACTGATACCAATCTTGACCTTACATTAGGTGGCGTCCAAGATTAGCAGCCCCAAAGATTAAAGTGTTGCTTGTAGCTCTTGAGATCTTCCCCCCTGTCATTACTTTCTCTGACTTCTTTCGTATGAAGTTCTATTGCTGACCCTAATTAGCTGAGCATGGCAGCAAAATTGTAGAATGAAGAAGAGTATTTCGGGCGGGAAATACAGATCCCGGCGAGGATTGTATATATTCTTCGGTAACAAAATCAAAATATAACTAAAACACCTATTCTAGTATCCAATTCGTGACTTATCAAAAACTAAATTGAAATGTTCTCTCTTTTGGGGCTATGTGGCATTGCTTTTTGGAGAGACAATACAACTCGATCCGTGTTGTACTGTCATATGTAAGGTCAATATGTTGTTACCGGAACACATGTCCATTCAGAAAGTAATATTTATGTTATATTGTATATTTTAGTATTGTATTTTAATTTGTATGTATATTGTTATTTACATATATCAATATTATGTATTTATGTATCGTTATGTTATCATATGACTATTTCAGTTTCAAGTAACATTATTAGTTGATTGTTTTAACTGATTAGAATGCTTGTTAAGGAACAATACAAATATGTTAGGAAAAACACAACGAATATAGCACGTTATCATAATACTTTTCGCTAAAAGGATGGATCACCTTATGAGAGGATAAAGTATCCTAATCAAGAATGTATTGGCCTCACAAAAGTTAAATTGCCTCACGGTGGGACGTATTGTCCCATAAAAAGAAACAAAGGATAGTGTACCACGAATTGAGACATATTGTCCTGAAAAAGGCGGTGCCTCCCAGCAAGAACGGATTGCTCTAGATAATGGTATTTCGAATAAAAACAAATTATATAAAATGAAAAACGTAAGTATCAAAATAGATATTTAGCGCTATTTTGATTTCATAGTCTATATATTTGCTAGGTTTTCATCTTTCAATTTTCACATTGCTTCTAAGTTGTCAGTGCTCTGGCTATGAGATGCATCGAACACACGACCTCTTTACATGGGACCACAAGCTCAATTGAGTAGGACAATGAGGCCATTTCACATGCTCATAAATATTTTCATAAAAGTTCAACATCTTTCTTGTATTCATACTATACCACACAAATAAACGTTAACATGCTAACAAAAGTATGATTCATTTGAAACTCCATATACGAACTTTCTCATCCGAACCTGAGAGTATAGGGACGACTCTAGGACACACTAGACAATTAAACAACCTTCTCTAAGGTCCATCACCATGTTTCTTCCTCGTTGCCACACTTCTATTTTCGTTGTTACTGATCACCTAAAAAGATGTGGTGACCCACGGGTGAGACCCATATCTCAGCAAGAGATATAACTCTCAACATCGCTTATTGTTTACAACATGTTAAATAATTAAACAAATAAGCAGATCAAACAAGTATATCAGATAGGCTTAGCAGCAGTGATGATTAGCAAGATACATAGAGGTGCATACAATAATTATCATCATTAGCCAGGTTGTCGTCATTTACCATGTTAACAATATAAGCAATTCCGTAGCATGTGCATAACTAACATCATAAGCAAGTTTAGTAACATAGCATCTCTTAACATCATGAAGAAGTCTAGAAGCATAAGCATAGATAACAACATGTGATAACTAATGTCATAATCATAGCCAACACGGGTAGTATATCTATCAACTTAAACATGGATATTGTAAGTACACATCTATAGCATGAGCATGTCCACAACATAAGCATATCTAATACCTTTTTAATGTATTAAACATCATCACTATGTAAAGAGAACAAACAAGGATTATCATTCAATGTGAGGTGATATGCATAACCCTAAATAGATATGCTACACAGTTTTATTACATCTTTTATTAAATCATGCAGAATTTGAGGATACCACTCAAAATCCAGCTAACCACTGCTAAGTCAAAATCAGTGTCATATAAGATCTAGGAAAGAGTCGAACTCCAAGATCTTCTCTGCCCCCAATCAGTACGAGTTCATCATGATGACACATAAGGTCAAGCTGCTAACAACCTATTCCATCCTTGGTACAAGTCATGGCACTAGTGAAAGGAGGTGGGTACGCATACCCTACCATTTGAGATACAACTGTAGTTGTCCTCCAATCTCATCACATATATAATCATTAAAACGATTGTAGTTGTTCTCAAACTGAGGGCTATATCAAATAAACCATTGGTTGATATCTCCAAAGGTAGCTTATCCATAAAGGGGTATGCCCTAAAATACCCTTGAAGAAAATACCTCCAAACCAAGGTTCAACTAGGTGCCCCATGGCCCAAAAAGATAAAGAATGATAAGGAAACATATAAGGATTATAATGCATGTGACAAATTGCAAGTAAACCACATATTTGGGTAAATTGCATAAAAGTCCAAAATGTACATAAAATTGCATAACTTGCACAAACAGTGTCCAAATTGGATCAAATTTAAAACTTAACTTGTCACATGATACCAAAACATATCACAATGTTAGATTAAGGTTTAAATAACTCAATTATGATAATTAAGCATGTTCAACACTTTAAGCAAGGTCAGGGGTATCACAACCATAAACCCCTAACAGGGATTTCACCATTGAAATCTAAGGCAAACAAAGATGGGTACTTCCTATGCACCCCATCCAGTGACCTTACACATGGTTACTTACATTTCATAATGATGTCACATCACCCTCATAGGAAACATGTGTTTCTCCCTCAAATCTTGTATGTTTCATCTTGGGTTAGCACAGAAACCCCCACATAATAAGACATTCTCAATATGGAACATAGAAACTTGTTGTGCCATCAGTACAACTCTGGTAGTAACTTTCAACTTAGAATTTTAGTTGTCATCCTAAACTGTTGAATCTATTGTATTAACACATCACTCAGAAGTCATACTTGCTGGATTTTTACCAATCACGACATGTGTCCATATCGTTCCTTGAAGCATTACAAAAGGCGATGTATCCATCCCTTTGTTCTAGATACACTAACACTAGAACACTCATCAACTTTTTCTTCAATATTTAGAGAAAATGTTGATGATGGAACCTATCATTCCATACAAGGAGAAATATCATTCCTAGTCAACCTTGTTAGGGGTGAAACAACAACATTGTCTTCACCTTATTAGGGTTACACAACATACTTAGCAGACATATCATAATCACAAGAAGACATTTTAGTCAACCCACAACTCCCTCTTGTTCAACTTGTCACATAGATATTGTTGCTTCAGAAATGTTAAGGTTTTTGCAAACATGGTCATCATGTTGTTGACCATCTTTAAACTTCATGGAAATGTTACCATTCAAAACTTTTCACCTCATAAAAACACTACATGAGCACTATGTCCCTCAGGTTCATAAACACTATTGATGGATTAGTTAGTCTAAATAACATAACCCTAAACTCACCATGACCATGCAACTTATATCATCCATTATGATTCTTATCCACTAATATTCCAACCTCAATTTGATCTAAATAAACCTTGTAGCACTTGTTGACTAGTCAATCAACTATCTATCCTTGGAAGTGGTCTTTCCCAACTGTTAGTAGCCCACATACAACATAAAAGAATCACTCTCCTTCCCAACCACACTTGGAGTATCTCAACATAAACTCTCTCTCTCTCTCTCTCTCTCTCTCTGAGGGAGAGGAACACTATAAAGCTTATCTGATACTCATCTTCAAACTCATGTACCTACTAGTACACCATGGATACTAGGATTCATCACCTTGGTATCCATTACATGTGTTATAAGGAACTCATATCCTTGTCTCATCAATTTTTTCACCATCATAATTAACTCAAAGCATATATAAGGACTCTTCCTTACTCTTGGAAGGCTAAAAAATCATGTTAATACAAAACATTAAGATCTTGGAACTATAGTCCAAGGAAACCACACATCATATCAAGATATCCATTCCCAAGATTTCAAAAAATCCATGTGTACCAAGTGACATAATATCCACTTAAAGGCTATGCCTCATAAATAAGGAACACAAAGGGAAACACACTTCCCATACCACTACAACATTGTCCAGGGTCACATGAAAAAGGTAACCAATTCTATTTTCCCCATGAAGATTCCATTTTTTGTGTGTCGTGTTAATTCTTTTAGCTTGAGTTCCATGCCACTAGCATATGAATTATTAAGATTAGCATATCTCATTACTCCTTCCTTGTTAACAACTTATCATACTTGTGTGTGTTCTCTTGTTTTACCATGTTTTTCAACCACTTATCAAGAGGTAGATCATCCTATATAACCACCCAAATCTAGAAAATAACATTTGACATCAAACAACTGAAAGATACTGGGGGTAAAGGAAAGAAGCACACCAAAAAGGTGATGAAGTGTGTCACCTGTGATGAAGGAGGACACAGAGTTGATAACTATATCTACACCAGACCTGAGGATAGTGAAGACAGTGAAAGTCAAGAAGAGTCTATGCAGAATGTTTCATATGCCAACTTCAAGAGGACAGATCACCCTAGTTTCAACTATGGGAACAAGGATGCGACTGAGAATTCACACCAGCTGGGGAATTCACACCAGCTGGGGAATTCACAAAAGCCACTGCCAGGATTCGAAAAGAGGAGCGGACAAGCGCCGCATACTCGAAAAACCAATTACCAGACAAATAAGAATAACTACTCAACACAAGGTAGGAACCAAACTCGCCAAGGGGCAGGACCAAGCCAAGGAACAAGTTAAGGTCAAGGTCAAGGATAGGGGTAAGGGAAAGATAACAACCGGCCAGACTTAGTAACTCAACTATTCGATTTCGCTAAGAGGCAAGCTATTGTGAACGACCAATTGGCGTAAAATTCCCTTGCCAATTCTAGCGTCCTAACAACTATGCAAGTCCAAATGGCAGATATGCAAACACATCGATGCTAGATCGACCAACAGCTTGCACAGTTGGCTGGGTTAGTAAAGAATCCCTCAGGAAAGATTTCGTCAAACAAAAAGACTGCAAAAATGGCTACCCTCTGATCAGGAAGTTGATCAATTCTAGAATGGGAAATGACAAAGAGAAAGAAAAAGTTGAGGAACCCCAACAAGAGAAGGAAGTTTCTTTCGAGAAGTCTACTGATAGGGAGAGGCCTGTTGAAGAAAGCCGTGAGAAAAGTGGAGGATCTAGGGATCCTGATCCCGTTGAAGAAATCTTTATGAAGAAAAGCCCATATGCACCAAGAATCCCATTTCAATACAACCTTATCAATGCCCACCTAAAGAAAAGATATGAAAAGTTCATGGAGGCAGTAAAGAAACTGCATATAGATGTCTCATTTATGGATGCTTTGGAGGAGATGCCGACATATGGTAAGTTTTTAAAGGACCTTATCATAAAGAGAAGGAGAGGAAACCACGTCGAAACGGTACATTTGGAAAACATGTCCAGTGCGTTTGTTCAGGCTGAACTACCTACCAAGAAGAAAGACCCAGGGGCTTTTAACATCCCTTTTTGTGTTGGAGACAACATCGAAAGGAAGGGACTGGCAGATTTGGGAGCCAACATAAGCCTGATGCCCTTGAGTTTAACTCAAAGATTGGGATTGACCGATATGGTAAAGACAAGTATGCAGATAGAACTAGCTGATCACACTTTTAAGAGACTAGTGGGTATAGTGGGATGGTTCTTCATACCTTGTGATATTGTTGTGATAGATAATGTGGAGGACCCAAAGTGTCTGATAATCTTTGGAAAACCTTTTCTAGCTATTGGAAGAGCCCTGATAGATGTCGCAGAAGGCGTCATAACCCTCCGAGTCGGAAGTGACCACATTGACTTCAAAGTGAAGGATTCTATGAAGGGGCCATCTCTTTCTGAGTCAGTCTACTTCATGGACAGCTATAACCACTATTGTGAAGAAATTCAAGAAGAGAAAGTCATTGTGGACCCACTTATGAGGGCCTTAAACAACCCAAATCCTTTGATGGAAGACCCCGAAGTGGTTGAGATACTAGATTATCTTAACCAAGGTGAAGAAAGTCTCAATGATGATGAAGAAGTGATAGAAACAATGAAGTACGCTTCTTTGGAACAATCAAACGAAGAGTTAGAAGCTCTAAAGCCAAAGCCGGAACTAAAGCCACTACCAGAAGGGCTGAAGTACGAGTTCCTGGAGGAGGAAAGAAGGAATCCCATCACCATCAATGCTAACCTCACAAGAGAAAAACAGGAAAGACTCCTGGAAGAGTTGAGGGTGCATAAAAGAGATATTGGATATTCAGTTGAGGATATCAAGGGACTGAATCCAGCTCTGTGCATGTACATGATAAACTTAGAAGAATCGGCAAGACCGTTGGTGCAACCTCAAAGAAAATTGAGCCAAATGTTGAAGGAAGTAGTCAAGAAGGAGATATTGAAGCTACGTGATGCGGGAATCATATACCCAATAAGCGACAACAGTTGGGTGAGCGTCATTCATGTAGTACCTAAGAAGGGTGGAATGACTGTGGTGAAGGGAGATAACGGTGACGAAGTTGCCACCAGAACTGTTACAGGCTGGAGAATGTGTATTGATTATAGAAAGCTAAATTTGGCCACGAAGAAAGACCATTTTCCCTTACCATTTATTGATAAAGTCCTTGAAAGACTTTCCCACCATGATTACTTCTACATCTTAGATGGATATTCTGGATTCTATCAAGTCCCGATACACCCAAATGATCAAGAGAAAATGACATTTACATGCATCTATGGCACTATGCCTTCAGGAGAATGCCCTTCGACTTATGCAATGCTCCTGCAACTTTCTAACGTTGCATGATTTCCATGTTCTCTGACTTCTTAGAAGATATAGTTGACGTGTTTATGGATGACTTCTCTATTTATGGAAAAGATTTTGATGCTTGCCTAAGAAATTTGTCCCTGGTTCTATAAAGATGCAAAGAGAAATATTTGGTCCTGAACTGGGAGAAGTGTCACTTTATGGTTCAGAGTGACATTGTCCTAGGACACAAGGTCTCCAAGAAAGGCATCGAGGTGGATTTGAGCAAGATCAAAGCCATCTCCAAAACTGCGCCACCAAAGTCTGTGACAGGAGTAAGAAGTTTCCTGGGTCATGGTGGATATTATAGGAGGTTCATTAAGGACTTCTCGAAGATATCGAAGCCCCATTCAAATTTACTGATCAAGAACGTAGTGTTCGAGTTTGATGACGAGTGTTTAAAAGCTTTTGAAACCCTAAAAGAGGCTTTAACCTATGCCCAATCTTGCAAGCTCCAGACTAGGAGCTATCCTTTGAAATAATGTATGAAGCTAGTGACTATGCCATAGGTGCAGTCCTAGGGCAGAAGAAAGACCGAAAGCACCTTGTCATATGTTATGCCATTCGTACGCTGGATGAAGCCCAAGTGAACTACACCACTACCGAGAAAGAGATGTTAGCGATTATTTTCACATTTGATAAATTTCGATCATACCTTATAGGAGCCAAGGTTAAGGTTTATATTGACCATGAGGATATATGCTATCTCATGCAAAAGAAGGACACAAAGCCAAGACTGCTAAGGTGGGCCCTTTTGTTACAAGAATTTGATCATGAAATCATTGATAAGAAAGGAAAAGAAAATGTGGTCGCAGACCACTTGTCTAGAATAGTTTTCGATGAGGTGAATTAGTTACTGGTGGATGATAATTATGCTGATGAAGCCCTACTGATGGCCCAGTCTGACGATCCAAGTTCTCCATGGTTTGTAGATATTTGTAGCTATCTGGCTTGTGGCCAGCTGCCGCCAGACATAACATACAACTAGAAAAAGAAGCTCTTCTCCAATGTTAAGAACTATTACTGGGGTGACCCACTACTGTTTAAGAGGTGTTCTGACAGTTTGTATCGAAGGGGTATACCGGAGGAGGAAGTCCCATTGATCCTAAAATAATGCCATTCTTCTCTATATGGAGGACCCATCACAGTGGAGAAAGGACAGCTGCAAAAGTGCTTCAATCTGGGTTTTACTGGCCCACCATGTTCAAAGACATGACATCTTTTATCAAGGCTTGCAAGGAATGCAAACTTACTGTAAATATCAATAAGAGGAGTGAGATGCCTATGGCCAACTGGGTGGAAGTAGAAATATTTGATGTTTGGGGAATAGACTACATGGGTCCTTTCCCGTCATCAAAAGGATATCAGTACATTTTAGTGGCTGTTGACTATGTGTCGAAATGGGTAGAGGCTGTAGTGACCCAAACTTGCGATTCTAAATCTGTGATCAAGCTATTTGAGAAAACCATTTTTACATGCTTTGGAGTGCCTCACACTGTCATAAGTGATGGGGGATCATATTTTGGAGAAAAGCAGTTTGAGGCGCTATTAAAGAAGTACAGGATAAATCACAAAGTTGCTACACCCTATCACCCTCAAACCTCGAGACAAGTAGAGGTATCCAACCGACAGATTAAACAAATTCTGGAGAAAATGGTCAGTCACACTCGGAAGGACTGGTCCATGAAGCTTGACGATGCTCTCTCGGCCTATCAAACAACTTATAAAAGACCAATAAGCACGATTCCATACAGATTAATCTATGGTAAGTCCTGCCACATACCGCTGGAACTCGAGCATAAAGCCCTTTGGGCGATCAAGTTTCTAAACATGGATTTGAAGAAGGCAAGATAGAAAAGATTCTTGCAGCTACATGAGCTTGAGGAGCTGAGATTGCATGCCTATGAGAATGCTAGAATCTACAAATACAGGACTAATGTGACATCCAACTCACCAAAACACCATTAACTAAGCAGAAGCGATCGTTAGCAGCGGATTGCTAGAAATCACTAAAAATTTAACACTTTTTAGAAAGAGATCCATACATTGGAAAACTCTTTCAAAAAGAACCAAGGTAATTCAATTATATTCTGGTTTACAAGTACATCTCTCGTACCATTCCTTCTCGAGGTTACAAGCATCAACTGCCTTGTTAAAACTATATACATGCAGTATAAAAACATTGAGGCATCAAGGCAAAATCTCAGATTGTTTCATTAAACTAACTACTGACTCCAAGGACCTGAGAGTACAGAGATGACAGATAGGACTCTATTTACACATATACAAGACTTGACAGCCAGTGTCTGCACCTGAGAAAATCACTGCTGTTCCTATTGTTGCTGTTGTTCTTTCCCTGTTGTAGGGTTTCTGCCTCTTCCACCGCGTTTACCAAAAAAGTTGGATCCCACGGGAGTGAGACAATTTGAAATTGCCCCAGCGAGAGATATAACTCTCTTCCAGAAATATTATTATTGCAGTTAATAAGATAAATATGAACAAATGAATCATAATTGTTTAACAACAGTTAATTCATTGTCTATCAGATTAAAACATTAATCTTATTTAAAGCATTTCAGCTATAACCTAATAGAGCAGCATGTCGCTTATCCAATAAGGAATATGAAGAACATGTATAACATTTATCCACTATACTAAGCAAGATACTATCAACCAATGATTCTCGTATTTCAACCTTAGGCAAAACCGCTACACGGCTAATTATATTTTACAAACAACTTAATAACCTTAAGAGATGACGTATACCATTCATGCTCCAACTGACCACAATTACGTTAAGAATCGGTACCACACAAGGTCAATGGAAGAGCCTGACTCCAAGACCTCAACCTTCTTAGTCAGTATGAGATTATATGGCCGAGACATCATGTGTCAAGCTGCAATTATCTTGCCAGGGTATATTGGCATATTCACTATAGCGTTATAGCCCGTAGCATATACTCTCTTCAGGGTTATGGCCCGTAGCCAATGCCTAGTATCATATCATGGAGTCATGGTCTGTAGCCATACTCATACTGGGGTATGGTCCGTAACCAATCTCGTTCATAGGATATAGCCTGTAGCCATTCCAATGGGACATGAGGATATAATTGCCCAATTACCCCCACATATTCAAAAATATGTGTTCCGAGTTTTAACTCGTTTCACCATTTAGCAAATTCTGACGCTGATGGATCTGTGGTCAGGGAAACTATATTATATGATGTCACTTGATTAATTAAGTGTATTACCATATTCATTTAGCATCAAACAAGTTTCCAAAAACCAATGGTTTTAACAATTGCTACAAGGAATGTGTAATACTTTCATCAAGTACTGTTCAATTCTTTAAAAAGGCATTGGGATTTCAATCCCTCATCTCATTAGGAACATTCTCATCTTTCCACAACTCATCATCATGATTATAGAAAATGGGTATTCAAACCCTCAGATCATCAAAGAACACTTGTTACCACTTATTAGGTAACTAAAACACCTTCAGGTCATCTGACCAAGGTAAACATGATACTTGTTACACAAGCATCTCACATGGCTCTCAAATCCCATTTAATCTCTTGTTACCTCTCACAAGGCAAGGCAACAAAGCATATTATGGCTCACAAGGCCCAATAATAACAGTAAATGAAACATCATAGCTCATACCTGGCTATGTCCATCAGCTCATGATACCTGCATGGTTAGTACACTTGATACAATTATATCAATTACATTTTAGCACCATGTTATACAAAGTAAAACCACTTATACCCTTTTTATGGTTAGGGTTTCTCAATTCATATTAATCAGGAATCATCATCTCATTGCCCACATTAGGGTTAGGGTTTATCATCATATTGTCCAAAATTAGGGTTTAGTACACTATAACCCAAGGTTATGGTTTCACATTACATTCTTGCCTTGAATTAAGGCTTCTTATAACATTTCCCTTAAAATTATGGTTTCATGTAGCTTTACCCAAAATTTAGGGTTTTCATGAAGCATTCCCTTAAATTAGGGTTTCTTATAACATTACCCTAAATTATGGTTACACATCACCCTAGATTAGGGTTATACTTAACATTGTCCTAGATTAGAGTTAGGGTTCATCACCCTTCTCAATTAGGGTTTCATGATCTCTCTATCAAGGATCATACCCTAATTACATATTGTATCGAGTCATTGCTTCCATAAGCATCAAAGGTTAACCATTCAAAAGGTACTAACTACTTAAATATCTTGAAGGTACAACCATTGTAATTACCTTTGATAAACATCATCAACAATCATGGGGTTAATTGTACTTACATGGTTTGAGTCAATTAAAGATTCAAGGGCTGTTGAAGTGCCTTGACCTTCAAACAATCTTGAAGAAATTGGATCTCAAATGGTTTGAAACCGTTTGGGCAACTAGCCCTTGAATCCGTTTAAGCAAAAGTACATTGAAACCGTATGAACAAATCACTCGTGAAACCACTTGGATCTCCAAACGGTTTGATACCATTTGATCTCAAACAGTCTTGAGACCGTTTGATCCCAAACGGTCTTGAGACCATTTGATCCCAAACGGTCTTGAGACTGTTTGGACTCAAATGGTCTTGAGAGCATTTGGTCCAAACCTTCTCAAAATTGAATGGACCAATTATGGTTTCCATCAACCAAATCAATTCAGGGTTTCAATCATTGAACCACCTATCAACCAAACCATTGATCCACTCTTTAATTGAATCATTGATTCACCATTTAACCTTGACATGACCTGACCTCAAATGGTCTTGAGGTTTTTTTCCCTCAAACGGTCTTGAGACCGTTTGACCCATCCCATCATTGAAATTGGTGGAATTCAATTAGGGTTTCTTTAACAACTCGATTTAGGGTTTGATACTCAATGAACCTTCAAGTGTTGAACCCTTTGGCATTAATTCAATTAAATAGCATTGGATAAGCATCAATTTATGACATCATCAACCTCAAACGGTTTTGAAAACCGTTTCCATTCAATCGGTTTTGGAAACCCTAAACACCAAATGATCATGAAGATCATTAACCATCAAATGGTTTAGAAACCATTTCATTCCAAATGGTCAACTAAATCCAAATGGTCAACTATCCCAAACGGTTTTGAACCCAATTCCTCAAATGGTTTGCAAACCGTTTGGTGAAACTCATTGACCAAATTTATTGGAAACCGATTCGAGTTGCAAATTTTGGAAAAAGTGTACAAGATGATGTTGTCATTATCTACCTTCGTTCCTAAGGTTCACATTACTACTAATTTCATAAAATCATCCATTACAACAAGCAATTAATCAAGAAGAAGTAGAAATCAACATAACTTGTAAAATTGGAACTGAATAATGACGTAAATGGGTTCAAGTTATATAACCTGCCTCCAAAGAATGCTTCAAAGCTCCAACTCTACGTCTTTAATGGTGGAACAAGACTTCTCAACTATCCCAAGCTCGTGCTCAACTCTTTGAGTGAAAAAGATTGGCTAGGATTAAAGATTGATTAGAGAAAAGAAGAAATCAAGCATTGCTTTGTGATTTCCACCATGAATTCGAGGTTGAAGATGATCAAGGAGCTTACCTACAGGTTGGAGTTCATTCCCCTACTGCTCCTAAGTTCCCTTGTGATCATCCAAAGCAAGGAAGAAAGAAAATCCAAAAAAGAGTCTTTGGTTGAATGGGAAATGAAGTGTTTATAAAGGAATTTCAAGGAGAGAGAAAGTTGAAAAGCAATCCTTCAATCCCCCAAATTGTGCCACATACTCCCCTCATTCCCTTGTATACGAAGGCATCCTACTTTGCCTTTAATTCTTGTTCATTATCCACAATTTAAAAGTAAAGCAATTAAGCACCTTAATCCATATAATATTAATATCCCATATTTGAGTGGATATTACTTTTAATTAACTAATGTGAGTGGGATCTCCACTCACTTAGATATTTTTGTATCCTTTGCAAGGCATAAGGATATACACACTTATTCAAATTTAACCTTCACATATTTTATTGAAGGGCATTCCCATTAATATATTTATTTTTTTGCATTAATTTGAAGTAAAGTACCATTTATGCTTAAATCTTGATTATTTTAATATCAAGATTCTCTCTCTTCCAAAATGATTCAAATGAGGCACCCCTCTCAAATTCTTTTCTCTTCATGATGCAAAAAATCATGAGGGACCCTCTTGAAGTGGTATTTTGCATATTGAACACTAGGATTTTGGTAAATTGCACATTACACCAAAACTAGGTTTTAATGCACAAAGATTGCTCAACAAGCTCTATCTTGGTGCTCAAGCTTGTGGAAGCCATACCACTGCATCATACTCATTCTTATGATGCTTCAACACTTGAGGAACATTTTATCATGTAACATTTGCAATTTAACCCCTCAACTTGGCTAATTTTCACTTTAGTCCATAACAAGCAAAACATTGTTTCAACATTATTCAAAAAGGACTAAAATTGAAACATAAGCTCCTCTTGAGCCTTAATTACTTTTCAAGAAATAAGAGCAAGCATATAATTAACTTTATTAAACAAAACATCTAGGGTTAAGGCATAACCCATGTCAGGGATGTTACAAATTATATACCCCTAACAGGGATTTCGTCCCTGAAATCATCAACGAAAACATTAAGAGAAAAGAGAAGGGTACTCCTCCTCATCTCTTCCTCTAGTTCCCACGTAGCTTCTTCAACGCCACAATGATGCCATAGAACTTTTACAAGACATATGTCTTTCTTTTTCAACTTTTTAATCCTCTTGTCAAGGATCATCACATGTCCTTCAACATATGTCGCATCATCATTTAGTTCTACCTCCATAGGTTGCAGAACTAACTCTGTGTCAGGGTGAAACTTTCTCAGCATGGAGATACGGAACACTGGATGCAACTTATGTAGCTCAGGTGATAACTCTAGCTTATAGGCTACCTTTCCAATCAGTTCAATGATTGGATAAGGCCCCATAAATCTAGGAGCTAACTTTCCTTTCCTTCTAAATCTAAGGACACCTTTCGAAGGTGAGACCTTGATATATACTTTGTCTCCAACTTGGAATTCTAAGGGTCTACACCGTTTGTCGGTGTATGACTTCTGTCTATCCTATGCAGTCTTTAATTGTCGTTGTATTACTTTAATCTTCTCAGTTGTCTGCTACACTAACTCAGGACCCAAAAGTTGATATTCTTCAGTTTCATACCAACATAAAGGAGACCTACAACATATACCATATAATGCTTCATATGGTGCCATGTCAATACTGTGCTGATAGCTATTATTGTAAGCAAATTCTATCAAGCTCAGGTTTAGATCCCAACTTCCTACAAACTGAAGGACACATGCCCTAAGTAAGTCCTCCAAGGTTTGTATGGTCCTCTCAGATTGTCCATCTGTCTGTGGGTGAAAGGTTGTACTTAACCTTAGATGCGTACCCTAAGCTTTATGTAGTCGTTCCCAAAAATGACTTGTGAACTGGGGACCTCTATCAGAAACAATTGTAACTAGTACCCCGTGCAACCGCATTATCTCATCTACATATATATATGTGCAAGCTTCTCAACAGTGTAGGTTGTTTTGACAGGAAGGAAATGTGCTATAAACTATCACCCATATGAAATCATGACCTTTGGTTGTTCTAGGCAAAACAACCACAAAGTCCATGGTCACATGATCCCATTTCCATTGCGGTATAGGCAAAGGTTGCCTTTTTCCTGCGGGCTTCTGATGTTCAGCTTTAACCTGCTGACACACCAGACACCACATAACAAACTCAGCAACATCCTTCTTCAATCCTGGCCACCAATACATATCTTTCAGGTTATGATACATTTTGGTGCTCTCTAGATGCATTGCATACATCAAAGAATGAGCTTCCTCCAAGACTAACTTCCTCAAGTCATTGGCATCAGGTACCACCATCCTACCATGGTAACAGATTACCTGATCCTCTGACTCATGGAAGCCATCCCGTTTCTCACTACCATACTCTGACCTGGTCTGCTGAACCACAGTATCAACTTGTTGTGCTTCTTTAATATGCTATTTCAGAGTAGGTTTTATGTTCATGTCAACTAATAGCCAGGCTAACAAAGATACCTTAAGTTGTATATTGTTTTGCCTCAAAGAGATAAGCATATCTCTCTTAAAGCACACTAAGGAATTCAACTCTGCTTTATATATGGATGGTGATGATGATTTTCTACTTAGTGCATCAACCACTACATTAGCCTTTCCTGGATGATAATGAATTGTACAATCATAGTCCTTGATTAACTCCATCCAGCGGCATTGCCTCATGTTCAACTCATGTTGTGAAAAGATATATTTTAGATTCTTATGGTCTGTGAAAATCTGGAATGTCTCTTGATAGAGATAATGCCTCCAGATCTTCAAATCATGGACCAAAACAACTAACTCTAGATCATGTGTTGGATAATTCTCCTCGTGTTTCTTAAGCTGTCGAGAAGCAAAAGAAATCACTTGATTATCCTGCATCAACACACATCCTAGATCATTCTTAGATGCATCACAGTAAACTATGTACCCCTTACCTTGTTCAGGTAGCACCAGCACCGGTGCACTTGTCAACCTTTCTTTCAACAAGTGGAAAGAATGTTGACACTTGTCATTCTAGACAAAAGGAACCTCATTCCTGGTCAACTTGGTTAGGGGTAAAGCTATAGAAATGAAGTTCTTAATGAACTTACTATAATAGCCTGCTAGTCCAAGAAAACTATAAATCCCTGTCGGTATCTTTGGCTGTTCCCATTGCATGACAGATTCTACCTTCTTAGGATCAACACGGATACCTGAGGCATATATTACATATCCTAGGAAAGAAACTTTTGGTAACCAAAACTCACATTTGCTAAACTTAGCATACAACTTATGCTCTCTTAATAAAGTTAAAGCCTAAAGGAGATGCTGCTCATGCTGTTGAGCATCTCTACTGTAGATCAAGATGTCATCTATAAAGACTACTATAAACCGATCAAGAAAAGGTTGAAAGATTCTATTTATGAGTTCCATGAATGCAACGAGTGCATTAGTTAGTCCAAACGACATAACTATGAACTCATAGTGACCATACCTTGTTCGAAAGGCAAACTTAGGTATGCCACCCTCCTTGATATGTAATTGATGATATCCCGACCTCAAATATATCTTAGAAAAGATAGTTGCACCACACAACTGATCAAACAGATCATCAATCCTTGGTAGAGGATACTTGTTCTTTATAGTTACTTTATTTAACTATCTGTAGTCAATGCATAACCACATTGACCCATCCTTCTTTTTAACAAAGAGAACCGGAGCACCCCATGGTGAAGTACTCGGTCGAATAAAACCTTTCTCAAGCAATTCCTGCAGTTGTTTCTTGAGTTCTTCCATCTCAGCAGGTGCCATTCTATATGGTGTTTGTGCTATTGGTTGCATGCCTGGGATTAGATTAATTTCAAAATCAATCTCTCGGGGCGGAGGTACATCTGGAAGTTCTTCAGGAAACACATGTTCAAACTCCCTAACTATCATAACTTTAGAAAGATTAGAACTCTCCACTGTGGTGTCTACCACATGTGCCAAGAATGCAAAGCATCCTTATCACATCAGCTTCTCAGCTACCATAGCTGACACAAGACATGTTGGAAGAATATTTCTGTCTCCCTGAAAGATCCACGTGTCACTATCATCTGTGAACACAGCTTGCTTGGAACCACAATCCAAGACAACCTTATACTTTTCTAGGGTGTCCATCCCAAGAATTACATCAAACCCCTACATCTCAAGTGGTCTAAGATCCACCTGAATGCGCTGTTTAGAAAAGGAAAGAGTGTAGGGAGAACACACCTCCCACAACACTACAGATTCAAGCAAAGGAGTTTCTAATAACAAACTCTCTGCCCTATGCCCAACTGTCATATTGCAGTCAAGAATCACCTTTCTAGTGATGAAGGAATGCGTAACACCCGGATCAATTAAAACAGATACGTAGCATGATGTAGACATATCAAAATGAAACAGTTCCATCTGACCTGTCACAACTCTGGGGTTGACAATTACTTCGGGCTGGTTCATTGCATAGAATCTCACCATCGCCTACGGTTGACTCGGTGCTCGATTATTAGGTGTTGATGAACCAGCTTGGGATGCCGATCCACATCCTCGAGCATTACTAGGAAATTGCCTACTTTGTGAGCCTTGCTGACTCTGCCTCTGGGGTTGAGTCACTATTGTGTTCCTACCTAGACAATCCCTTGCCAGATGTCCAACTTGTCTGCACTGGTGACAAATCCTGGTCTCAGGATAGGGTTTATGAGGTCCAGTCACCGATGTTGATGCTGTGTTGGGGGCTCTATGCAGAACAAAACTACGGCCCCTACCCTACTTTATGTCCATTACGTCTGGGTATTGAATCTTGATGGCGCTGCCGATGCAGAAAACCTCAGCTTTTTAAAGCTCTCGGACCTCTGTCCCTGGTATTGGGTAAACACCTTCTTACCACTGGTCTGTTGCTTCTCAATCACAGACCTTTCTATCCTCCTCACGGACTCCACAAAAGTGGCAAACCTCTCCCTATTCTCTAGAGCAGACACATGAGTGGTCAACTCAGCGTTTAGCCCCTTCTCAAAATGCTGAATTCTTTCCTCATCATTAGCTACCATATGCGGACAAAACTACAAAAGCTCCATGAACTTAGCCTCATACTTGCTAATGTTCATCTGTCCTTGCCTGATCTTCTCAAATTGAGAGATCTTCTCTTCTAGATACATCTTAGGGAAGTATCTAATGACAAATTCTCATCGGAATTCCTCCCATCCGACTTCTACACCTAGCCTCTTGCCCTCCTCTATCGTCCACCAATGGCCAACACTCCCCTTTAGAAGGTACACATCATGTCTCACCTTCTCATCTTGAGGAATGTCAAGGATCCTAAAAGCCTTCTCCAGCTCTGTCATCCACAAATTAATATCTACTGGATCATATGTACCAGCATAATCTATGGCTCCAACCCAACAAAGTCTCTCAAAAGTCTTGCCGGCTCCATGTCCATCATGGTGGGCTAGTGCCCTCGGTGCAGGTGGTGGCATCCTATCAGCCTTATGTGTCATAGTCGCCATAAACTGGCCGAACAAGGTATGGAAGGCTGGATTCTCTATCATAGCTGGGTCAAACTGGGGATGTTTAGGTACTGGCTCCTCCCTAGCTTGATCCATTGCACCTCTTCCTGGTGCAGCAATGCTATTCTCAGCAGCATGTTCTTCATGTGATCCATACATCTTCAAGTTCTTCTTCCCCTATATGCGCAGAAGATACTATTAGATAAACTGGAAGACACTTAGAACAGATTCAACAATCTTAATCCTATGTCTCTGTAGACTCAGTGAACCAGGTCTCTGATACCTCTAAACTTCTGACATCCAACTCACTAAAACACCATTAACTAAGTGGAAGTGATCGTTAGCAGTGGATTGCTAGACATCACTAAAAATTTAAAACTTTTTACGAAGAGATCCATTCATTGGAAAACTCTTTAAAAAATAACCATGGTAATTCAATTACATTCTAGTTTACAAGTACATCTCTCATACCATTCCTTCTTGAGGTTACAAGCATCAACTGCCTTGTTAAAACTATATATATAGATAGTATAAAAACATTGAGGTATCAAGCCAAAATCTCAGATCGTTTCATTAAACTAACTACTGACTCTAAGGACCTGAGAGCACAGAGACGACACATAGGACTCTATTTACACATATACAAGACTTGAAAGCCAGTGTCTCCACCTGAGAAAATCACTTCTATTCCTATTGTTGCTTCTGTTCTTTCCCTGTTGTAGGGTTTCTACCTCTTCCTCTGCATTTACCTAAAAAGTTGGATCTCACGGGGGTGAGATAATTTGAAATTGCCCCAGCGAGAGATATAACTCTCTTCCAGAAACATTATTATTGTAGTTAATAAGATAAATCTGAATAGATGACTTATAATTGTTTAAAAACAGTCAATTCATTGTCTAACAGATTAAAACATTAATCTTATTTAAAGCATTTCAGCTATAACCTGATAGAGCAGCATGTCACTTATCCAATAAGGAATATGAAGAACATGTATAACATTTATCCACTATAATGAGAAAGATAATATCAACCAATGATTCTCATATTTCAACCTTAGGAAAATACGCTACACGGCTAATTATATTTTACAAACAACTTAATGCCCTAAAGAGATGAACTATACCGTTCAAGCTCCAACCAACCACAGTTACGTTAAGCATCGATACCACACAAGGTCAATGGAAGAGACAGACTCCAAGACCTCAACCTTCTCGGTCCGTACGAGATTATATGGTCGAGACATCATGTGTCAAACTACAATTATCTTGCCAGGGTATATTGGCATCTTCACTATAAAGTTATAGCCCGTAGCATATACTCTCTTCAGGGTTATGGCCCGTAGCCAATGCCTAGTATCATATCAAGGAGTCATGGCCCGTAGCCATACTCATACTGGGATATGGTCCGTAACCAATCCCGTTCATAGGATATAGCCCGTAGCCATTCCTAAGGGGCATGAGGATATAATTTCCCAATTACCTTTACATATTCAAAAATATGTGCTCCGAGTTTTAACTCATTTCACCATTTAGCAAATTCTGATGCTGATGGATCTGTGGTCAGTGAAACTACATTATATGATATCACTTGATTAATTAAGTGTATTACCATATTCTTTTAGTATCAAACAAGTTTCCAAACATCAATTGTTTTAACAATTACTACAAGGAATGTGTAATACTTTCATCAAGTATTGTTCAATTCTTTAATAAGGCATTGGGATTTCAATCCCTCATCTCATCAGTAACATTCTCATCTTTCCACAACACATCATCATGATTATAGAAAATGGGTATTCAAACCCTCATATCATCAAAGAACACTTGTTACCACTTATCAGGTAACTAAAACACCTTCAGGTCATTTGACCAAGGTAAACATGATACTTGTTACACAAGCATCTCACATGGCTGTCAAAGCCCATTTAATCTCTTGTTACCTCTCACAAGGCAACAAAGAATATTATGGCTCACCAGGCCCAATAATAATAGTAAATGAAACATCATAGCTCATACCTGGCTATGTCCATCAGCTCATGATACCTGCATGGTTAGTACACTTGATACAGTTATATCAATTACATATTAACACCATGCTATACAAAGTAACACCACTTATACCCTTTTTAGGGTTAGGGTTTCTTAATTCATGTCAATCAGGAATCATCATCTCATTGCCCACATTAGGGTTAGGGTTTATCATCATATTGTCCAAAATTAGGGTTTAGTACACTATAACCCAAGGTTAGGGTTTCACATTACATTCTTGCCTTGAATTAAGGCTTCTTATAACATTTCCCTTTAAATTAGGGTTTCATGTAGCTTTACCCAAAATTAGGGTTTTCATGAAGCATTCCCTTAAATTAGGGTTTCTTATAACATTACCCTAAATTATGGTTACACATCACCCTAGATTAGGGTTATACTTAACAGAGCCCTAGATTAGAGTTAGGGTTCATCACCCTTCTCAATTAGGGTTTCATGATCTCTCTATCAAGGATCATATCATAATTATATATTGTATCGAGTCATTGCTTACATAAGCATCAAAGGTTAACCATTCAAAAAGTACTAACTACTTAAGTATCTTGAAGGTACAACCATTGTAATTACCTTTGATAAACATCATCAACAATAATGGGGTTAATTGTACTTACATGGTTTGAGTCAATTAAACCTTCAAGGGCTCTTGAAGTGCCTTGACCTTCAAACAGTCTTAAAGAAATTGGATCTCAAATGGTTTGAAACATTTGGGCAACTAGCCCTTGAAACCGTTTAAGCAAAAGTACATTGAAATCGTATGAACAAATCACTCTTGAAACCACTTGGATCTCCAAACGGTTTGAGAGCATTTGATCTCAAATGGTCTTGAGACCGTTTGGTCCAAACCTTCTCAAAACCGAATGGACCAATTATGGTTTCCATCAACCAAATAGATTTAGGGTTTCAATCATTGGACCACCTATCAACCGAACCATTGATCCACTCTTCAATTGAACAATTAATTCACCATTTAAACTTGACATGATCTGACCTCAAACGGTCTTGAGGTTGTTTGCCCTCAAACGGTCTGGAGACCGTTTGGTGTCAAACAGTCTTGAGACCGTTTGACCCATCCCATCATTAATTGGTGGAATTCAATTAGGGTTTCTTTAACAACTCGATTTAGGGTTTGATACTCAATGAACTTTCAAGTGTTGAACCCTTTGGAATTAATTCAATTAAATAGCATTGGATCAGCATCAATTTATGACATCATCAACCTTAAATGATTTTGAAAACCATTTCCATTCAATCGGTTTTGGAAACCCTAAACACCAAATGATCTTGAAGATCATTAACCATCAAACAGTTTAGAAACCATTTCATTTCAAATGGTCAACTCAATCCAAATGGTCAACTATCCCAAATGGTTTTGGACCCAATTCCTCAAATAGTTTGCTAATCGTTTGGTGAAACCGATTGACCAAATTTATTGGAAACCGATTGGAGTTGCAAATTTTGGAAAAAGTTTCCAAGATGATGTCATCATCATCTACCTTTGTTCCTAAGGTTCACATTACTACTAATTTCATAAAATCATCCATTACAATAAGAAATTAATCAAGAAGAAGGAGAAATCAAGATAACTTGTAAAATTGGAACTGAATAATGATGTAAATGGGTTCAAGTTATATAAACCGCCTCCAAAGAATGCATAAAAGCTCCAACTCCATGTCTTTAATGGTGGAAGAAGCCTTCTCAACTATCCCAAGCTCGCGCTCAATTGTTTGAGTGAAAAAGATTGGCTAGGATTGATGATTGATTGGAGAAAAGAAGAAATCAAGCATTGAGTTGTGATTTCCACCATGAATTCGAGGTTGCAGATGATCAAGGAGCTTACCTACAGGTTGGAGTTCTTTACCCTACTTCTCCTAAGTTCCCTTGTGCTCTTCCAAAGCAAGGAAGAAAGAAAATCTGAAAAAGAGTCTTTGGTTGAATGGGAAATGAAGTGTTTATAAAGGGATTTCAAGGAGAGAGAAAGTTGAAAAGCAATCCTTCAATTCCACAAATTGTGCCACATACTCCCCTCACTCCCTTTTATATGAAGGAATCATCCTTTGCCTTTAATTCCTCTTCATTATCTACAATTTAAAAGAAAAGCAATTAAGCACCTTAATTCATATAATATTAATATCCCATATTTGAGTGGATATTACTTTTAATTAACTAATGTGAGTGGGTTCTCCACTCACTTAGATATTTTCGTGGCCTTTGCAAGGCATAAGGACGTCCACACTTATTCAAATTAAACCATCACATATTTGGTTGAAGGTCATTCCCATTAATATATTTATTTTTTTGCATTAATTTGAAGTAAAGTTCCATTTATGCTTAAATCTTGATTATTTTAATGTCAAGATTCTCTCTCTTCCAAAATGATTCAAATGAGGCACCCCTCTCAAATTATTTTCTCTTCATGATGCAAAAAATCATGAGGGACCCTCTTGAAGTGGTATTTTGCATATTGAACCCTAGGTTTTGGGTAAATTGCACGTTACACCAAAACTAGGTTTTAATGCACAAAGATGCTCAGCAAGCTCTATCTTGGTGCTCAAGCTTGTGGAAGCCATACCACTGCATCATACTCATTCTTATGATGCTTCAACACTTGAGGATCATTTTATCATGTAACATTTGCAAGTTACCTCAACTTGGGTAATTTGCACTTTAGTCCATAACAAGCAAAACATTGTTTCAACATTACTCAAAAATGACTAAAATTGAAATTTAAGTTCCTCTTGAGCTTAATTACTTTTCAAGAAATAAGGGCAAGTATATAATTAATTTTATTAATAAACATCTAGGGTTAAGGCATAACCCAGGTCAGGGATGTTACAACTAAGGTGTGGAATGACGCCCACCTAAAGAATAAGGATGTTTGTGAAGGAGATAATGTGCTTCTCTTCAATTCAAGAATGAGGCTCTTCCCTGGAAAGCTTAGAACAAGATGGTCAGGCCCCTTCTTTCTGGTAAATATCTACCCATCATGAATGATGGAGATTCAGGGAGAGAAAACTAGAATCATCAAGGTCAATGGCCATAGGGTAAAAAGATTTTACGAAGATGAGGCTTTTGTGCAAAGATCTGAGATCAATTTGGAGGAACCAGATCAGCCACTTGAGAAAATGAATGAAGAGTTGCCGCATCTAGCTGAACGACCCAAGGAGTGAAGAATTATGAAGTCTAGCTAGAGACTTTAAAGCAAGCGCTTCTTGGGAGGCAACCCAAGTTTTTACTATTTTCTTAAGCTTTGTTTTCTCTTCCCTTTTCATTTCAATTAGTTTTCTACTCTTTAAAGTGATGTATATATCCATCTTCTTTTGAGTAATTGATGTTTTAGCTAAGGAAATGACCTTTGTTTTGATCTGATCAAGGTCTAGACCACGATCATGGTGTAACCTTGCATCGCGTAAGACCGTGACCCATGGTGACATGATCAGATGACTAGACCGCGACCCGCGGTTACTCTTGGAAGGAAATAGACCGCGACTGCAGTTGTTCTTTGAGTACACCACAATTGTGGTCATTTCATCTGATCGACAAGTTGCGATCGCGTTCGTATATATATCCTTAAACCCTTGTCTCTCAGAATCTTTTCGCTTCTAGCTTTCCCGAGTCTAAGATAAACCCTGGTTCTATGCTCCGTCGTGACCGGCGAACTGCCCCTACAACAAAGCTGGCCACCGCACCTTCCTTCTTCGATTCTGCCATCACAACCATCGAACAAGGTAACATGAAAACCCCCTTTTTGCACTTCTCAATCTCCGATTCTTTGATTTTATCCACCGCCGACTTAGTCCCTCGACCAGACCAATTTTTTCGATTCGACCATCGACGGCTATTAGTCGTGCCACCATTAGTTGTTTGCGGCCTTCCTGATACCCTAACCGCCCTAGTGGCAGCATACATAAACAACAGCTCTGACGCAACCTTCTAACTTAACAAGAAAACTAATATGACAACAACAAAGACACCCACAGAAGAAAAGGCAAAAACATGCGCCGAGGCTATCATCAACATGATAAAAAGTCATTACAGAGGGTACGACCATACGACATGCAAGGAATTTTAAGAAGACAAATATAAACCCCTAATAAGGATTTCACCCCGAGATCCTATGCAAAAAGAGATGGGTATTTTCTACGCATCTCATTCTCTAGTTCCCATGTGGCTTCCTCTATGCCACGATGATTCCACAAAACTTTCACTAGTATAATATCTTTTCTCTTCAACTTTTTCACCCTTCTATCCAGGATCAACACAGGACCCTCAACATAGGAGATATCCTCATCTAACTCAACCTCTACTAGTTGGATTGTCTAGTTAGTATCTGGATGGCATTTCCTCAACATAGAGATGTGAAAGACATTATGCAATCTATGTAGCTGTGGTGGTAGCTCCAACTTATATGCTACCTTTCCAACATGAGCTAGGATAGGGTATGGTCCCATAAATCTAGGAGCCAACTTACCCTTCTTTCCAAACCTCAACACACCTTTCCATGGAGAAACCTTAAGATATACTCTATCTCCCACTTGGAACTCAAGTGGTATGTTTCGGTTGTCTGCATAAGATTTCTGCCTGTCCTGGGCTGCTTTCAACTATTGTTGTATCAGTTTAATCTTTTCTGTAGTCTGTTGTACTAGCTCAGGAACCAAAAGTTGATATTCACATGTCTCATACCAGCAAAGAGGAGACTGACATCGTCTCCCATACAGAGCCTCATAATGAGCCATATCTATGCTTCTTTGATAGCTATTGTTGTACGCAAACTCTATCAGAGTTAGATGTACATCCCAACTACCAAGAAATTGCAGCACACATGCCCTCAAGAGGTCCTCTAAAGTTTGAATAGTCCTTTCAGACTGGCCATCGGTCTATAGATGAAAAGCTATGCTGAATCTCAGCTGTGTTCCCATTGTTGAATGCAGATGCTCCCAAAAATGACTTGTAAATTGTGGACCTCTGTCAGAAACTATAGTCATTGGAATGCCATGCAAACGGACTATCTCATCAACATATATTTGTGCCAATTTCTCAACTATAAATGTCATCTTAACTGGCAGAAAATGAGCTGACTTAGTCAATCTATCTACTATCACCCATATGGAATCATGACCCTTGGCTGTCCTAGGAAGACCAACCACAAAGTCCATAGTAATATGATCCCATTTCCACTGTAGTATTGGCAAGGGTTGTAATGTCCCTGCAGGCTTCTGGTGCTCAGCCTTCACCTGCTGACAAACTGGACATTTGGCAATGAACTCTGCCACATCATGCTTTAGACCTGGTCACCAATACATGTCCTTCAAATTTTGGTACAACTTGGTACTTCCAGGATGCATTGCATACATGGAGGAGTGAGCCTCCTCAAGTACCATCTTCCTCATCCCATCAACATCAGGAATTACTATCCTATTATGGTAAGAAACTGTACCATCATCTGCCTCGTGAAAGCCATCATACTTTTCACTACCAATCCCTGATCAGATATTTTTTATCACAATATCATTTTGTTGTGCATCATGAATCTTCTGTCTCAAGGTAGGTTTCACTTGTAACTGTGCCAACAATCCTACCAATAAGGAAACTTCTAGCTGTACATTCATCTGGCGAAGAGATACTAGCATATCTCTCTTATGGCACATCAAGGAATTTAATTGTGCATTATCTATCGTTGATGATGAAGATGACTTTCTACTCAATGCATCAACTACCACATTAGCTTTCCCTGGATGGTAGTCTATTGTGCAATCATAATCCTTAATCATCTCCATCCATCTCCTCTGCCTCATATTCAACTCCTGTTTTGAGAAAATATATTGTAGATTCTTGTGGTCAGTGAAAATCTGACACTTTTCTCCATAAAGATAGTGTCTCCAGATCTTAAAGGCATGGACCACTGCTGCAAGCTCCAGATCATGTGTTGGGTAATTATCCTCATGTTTCTTAAGCTGCCGTGAAGCAAAAGAAATCACATTTTTATCCTGCATCAACACACATCCCAACCCATTCTTTGAAGCATCACAAAAGACAATATAGCCTTTTCCTTGCTCTGGCAGTACTAACACCGGTGCACTAGTCAACTTTTCTTTCAAAAGCTAGAAAGAACGTTGACACTTGTCATTCCAAGCAAAAGCAACATCCTTCCTGGTTAACCTAGTTAGGGGTAATGCTATAGAACTGAAGTCTTTGGTGAACCTCCTGTAGTAACCTGCCAGCCCTAGGAAACTACGAATCTCTGTCAGTGTCTTTGGTTGTTCCCATTCTAGTACAAATTCCACTTTCTTGGGATCAACACAAATGCCTTTTGTAGATATAACATGGCCTAGAAAAGACACTTCAGATAATCATAATTCACACTTGCTAAACTTAGCATATAGTTGATGCTGCCTCAACAATGTCAATGCCTGGCGAAGGTGTTGCTCATGTTGTTGAGTATCCTTGGAGTATATAAGGATATCATCTATGAACACAACCACATACTGATCAAGATAAGGTCTAAACACCCTATTCATCAGATCCATAAAAGCTGCAGGTGCATTGGTTAGCCCAAACGGCATAACCACAAACTCATAATGACCATACCTAGTCCTAAAAGCTGACTTGGATATATCATCAGCCTTAATTCTCAATTGATGGTAACCTGACCTCAGGTCTATCTTTGAAAACACAGTGGCACCTCTCAACTTATCAAAAAGATCATCAATCCTCAACAAAGGATACTTATTCTTTATTGTCACCTTGTTCAACTGTCTATAGTCTATACACAACCTCATTGAACCATCCTTCTTTTTAACAAACAACATGGGAGCACCCCAATGGGAAGTGCTCGATCTGATAAAACCCTTCTCTAACAATTCTTGTAACTGTTTCTTTAACTTCTGCATCTCTGCTGGTGCCATCTTGTATGCTGACTGTGCTATGGGTTGTGTTCTAGGAACAAGATTGATCTCAAACCCAATCTCTCTAGGAGGGGGAATGCTAGGAAATTCCTCAGGAAATACATCCTCAAATTCTTGCACCACTAGAACCTCCTAGATACTAGGACCTACCGCCTTGGTATCCACAACATGAGTTAAGAAAGCCTCACATCCTTGCCTCATTAGCCGTTCAGCTGTCATAGATGACATCAAACATGTAGGAAGAATCTTCCTATCACCCTGAAAAATCCACTGTACATCTCCATCATGGAACATCGCCACCTTAGTACTACAGTCCAAGATTACCTTGTATTTTTCCAAGGTATCCATTCTTAGGATTACATCTAAACCATGCATGTCAAGTGGTAAAAGATCCACTTGAATGTTATGTCCAGAAAAAGAAAGAACACAAGAAGGGCACACCTCCTGTAACTCGGCAGAATCAACCAAAGGAGTCTCTAGCCATCGGCTATCAGATCTAAGACTAACAGGTAGATAACAACTATCTATCACCTCTCTAGTGAGAGTGTGTCACACCGGGGTATACTAACACAGATACGAAACAAGATGCAGACATATCAGAATGAAATAACTCCATCTGACTTGTCACAACTCGAGGATTGACTACTACTTCTGGCTGGGTCATGGCATAGAACCTAGCTGTCGCCTATTATCGTCCATGTCCTCTACTTGCCTGTCTGGAGGATCCTTCTTGGGATGCCTGACCACGTCCTCTGCCACTACCACCACTAAACTGTCGTTGTTGTGGACCTTGTTGACTTTGCCTTGGCTGCTGAGTCACCTCCTCATCTTTCATAGGGAAATAAGGTCTTGTATGCCCCACTTTCCCACACTTGTAACATGTTTTGGTGCCCTGATATGGCCTAAACGACCCTGTCACTAAAACTGTTGAGGTACTGCGTGCTCCAGTCGGTGGAAAATTGTGACCTCTACCCTGACTCGGGGTCCACTGTGATGGTGCATGTGATCTTGGTTCAGTGAAGGTTGACCTTGGTTGTGACAACGGTGGGAAAAACCTTGGCTTATTAAAGCCTCTAGATGATTGCCCTTGAAACTACATAGGTCGCTTCTTAGCATTAGCTTCACGCTTCTCTATGGTAGACCTCTCAATCCTCCTAATAGATTCCATAAAGGTGGAAAACCTTTCCCTATTCTCTAAGGCTGATACTGTAGTAGTCAACTCCGTACTCAGACCCTTCTCAAATCTCTGGATCCTTTCCTTGTCTGTTGCTGCCATGTGTGGGCAGAACCTCAGAAGTTCCATAAACTTTGATTCATACTCATTGATAGTCATAGCTCCCTGACGAATCTTCTCAAACTGAGAGATTTTCTCATCTAGGTAGGTCTCTGGAAAATATCGACTAAAAAATTCCCTTCAAAACTCCTCCCATCCTATCTCAACTCCTGGCCTTTTCTCCTCTTCTATGGCCCACCAGTGGCTAGCATTACCCTTTAACAAGTATACTGCATGCTTAACTTTGTCTTCTTCAGTGATGTTTAGGATTTTGAATGCCTTTTCCAGCTTAGTCAACCACATGTCAGCGTCTGCTGGATCAGAAGTACCTACATATTGTGACGTCCCCAAATTTTCTAAAACTTAATCTGATGTGTGACGTCTAAATTGAAACCCTCACCTCAGTGAGAATCCCAATTTAAACACCCCACACCAGGCTAAGAAGAAGAAAATCAAGGGAGTCAGAAGGAAACACAGTAGCACATGTCCATGAACAATCCACAAACCATACACATATGTTCACCATTCAACATATAATTACAGCATGAATTGTTACAACATTTGATATTACACATTGAACAACAAACTTCTACATATACATGTACTACATCTAAACTATAGGATCTTAAGACAATAGGTCCACCTGTACATTAGCTCGCCACACAACTCTCGCTATACTGGACCTTCAAGAGCATATGACCACAACCTAAACAAAAGATTCCATGCGGTACACGTCAGCACAATATTTCAAGAATATTGTACTGAGTACGCCTACGTGTATTTTATATACCTCTCATCATATTTTGGCAATAAGATAAAACTAATACTTGGAAGTTATAAAGAAATATAAGAAAAGCATATACTTGCACAAAGATATTCATCATCAAAAGAGAACACATATTTTAAGCACATTTTCCATTATATCATCCATGCATTTACTACTTGAGAGTTGAATGCATCAAGGCCTTTATGATCTACTACCAAAGAGTTGGATCATTTCACAATGTGATCTACTACCAAAGAGTTGGATCACTTCCAAGTACTTTACTACCAAAGAGTTGAAGTACTTATTTCCAGCACTTTACTACCAAAGAGTTGAAGTGCTTAGATATAATGGAACAGATATATTATGTTTCATGTGTTCATAGCAATAAGTATGGAGAATCAAGAAACATAGCATACAAGAACAATCATTTCAATCAATACCATATGCCAAGTATTTTACTACTCATATAACACAAGCATATTGTATAATAAGCCAAGTAAGAGGTAATAGCATACCTTCCAAAGAGATATCACAATCACATATTCCTCATGTCATCTATATCTTTGTTAAATCAGATCAAGACAAGATCATACACTATCATTAGGTTCTCATCTTCTTACCTCTCATCTTAACCCTAATCGTGTTCATATTAGGGTTTCACTTAGTTCATTGGGATATTCTCATTATTACTTGTCTTATCATCTTGTTATCTGGGATTGATGTTACTGATGTCATATCCCTAGATTATACTTCATTATATGAACATTATCTTCCATATCCTTTTTGTGCACATATTAACCCTAGGTTACATCATTAACCTAGATTAGGGTTTTATAACATGTATTAATATTCATTTTCATATGACATGGGTTTTGTTCATCATTATGATCTCATAATTAAAACTGAGGTTCAATATACTGATATGAGCTTTCTCTGTAAATTTCATCATTTATAGAGTACGTATGTATTTATTGCATTTTATTAGGGTTATTAGCCCTAATTAGACATATTAAACAAATTACATGATTTGTACATCATCATGACCATAACTGACATCATATGCATTATAACATGAAATATGATTTACATGTATTTTCCCAAAATTTTAGGGAATCATTTGATATTTATTATCCATTATATGAGAATTTCACATCTTACATGATATCACTGTTATTAATGCATCAAAAGTAGGATATTATGCTTTCATCTTGTTCTACGCATTTTTTTGATAATTTTGTTATATTATATATAATTTTTTGATACTCGAGCTATATATTGTGATTTATAGAAGATCTGAGCAATTACTAAGATTTTACCTTTTCAGACCACTCAGTCATCAACACGTGGCACTAAGGGCTGGCGCAGCTCTCGCTTGGGCCGACCGGTTCATGTCCTGGACTCAGTCCACTTCCTCATCTTCCTCACCTCTGACACAACCACAGAGCCCGCATGGTTCTATTTCACGAGGCGCCGCCGCCCAACTCCTCTTCTTGGATCTGTTCTTCTGGGCAGGAGCCGCTGCTCTGACTGGTGTCATTCTCAGCCCAATTCGCCTGATGCCAACGCGCGTCGTCTCCTGGACAACAACCACCACCGTTGTATGCGCCTCCTCCTTGTGACCTACTACCGGCTAGGTCTCCAGTGCATGAGACCTCGATCGCCTCTGCCTTCTTCTCCGTCAAGCGCTACCACAGTGTAGGGAAGCGATGAGGGATCAACATCCCTCCTCCTTGCTACAGCTTTGGATGCCGGCTGTGCCTCAACATAGACACCGCTGGTGGTTGGATCTTTGGCAAGCACTCAAGGATGTCACCAGGAGTGGCTGCTGTTGTGCACCTCTGTTCTACGCCGCGGTTGCTTCCTACTTCCAGGCTGTTGCTGCTATGGCATCTCCTCCTTAGTATGCTCGGTGCTGCCATCACCGAGGGAAGATCTCCTTTGCCTAGACTCTTCTGCACAACTCCTTTCTACTTTAGAGTGTTTTCACCATGTACGGGCTGATAACGCCGTTCTCTGCTTGAACCGCCTGCGCTGCTACTCCTCGTCCACTGACGATGGAAGTATGGCCTCTCGTCTTACCCACGACACCTGTAGTTTGTGGTGTAGGGATAATGGAGAGGGAAAGGGCGCTCAACTCATCACACCTATAGCACCGGGTGCAACTACCCATCTCGTGCTCACACGAATAGTGATCGTGGAAGGGTAGAACGTGCCCGTTTCCCTGCTCCACGATGCACACACCTAGCATTGTGTTTATGGGGCCAACTATAGCGACTAAGAAGAAGTCTTCTCAATCGTGAGATACATCCAAGGGTAGGGAATACTTGATGCACGAACTTGATCCGTGGGTTTCCCTTTTGCAAAGACCGCTTCATACTAAAGATATCAGCTGTTAGTCTAGCATACTAAACTTAGGCCATTGGTCACCAACGAATACTAATCATTTGTCCATATTCAAACATGTATACTATCTTCTTGAAACATACAATTATTATACAACATTGGGAATAACTTTTTCACCACTCAAGTACACCCCCATACAGTTTTAATGTCAATATTCAACTATTTGATCATCCAATTAAATACTTCACAAAGGTATAAACTTAGAGAATCTTAATCATGATATCAACATCAAATCAACAGACAAACTTTGTTAAAATCTTGGAACTCTCAATATTATTCGACCTTATGATTTCACTTATGTCATTGGATGATTAAGGACTCCAAAAGTCCACTCCATTACATCCTAAACACCTTAAAAGAAAATTCATCCTCGAAATTAAGCTAGATCCACTTTATCACATCATATACATCGTTAAAGAACTTTCGTCCTCGAAAGTAAACCAAAAAGTCTTCATCCATAAGTAGGGCATCACTCTAGGTGCAACATATCCAACAACAAAGCTCCATAGCCATATCCAAACTACCATTAGGGGTTTTTAAAACACCTAAGGTGAAACACCCCTTCATAGAAGGCTCAAACAAGGGTTTAGAAACTCTGATTAGGTCATAACATATCTCATCTGTTAGGGTTGCATCCTTATCTTTGCCTATGAATTAAACATTAACATATACTTCTTATGAGGGACTTACATGTAATTAACTCACTTTATCCATATAGATCATATCATGGTGTCATCATCATTATGTTGTGCCAACTTTCAACTATATTTTCATCATTATTAAGCACTAAGCTTAATACCTTTGGTAACATGTTCATTCATTTTATCTTATTTCATTTCTCATAATACACTTAACATTTACTAATGATTTCATCACAAGATTAACCATTAGTATCACATTATCATCATTATTCATGTATAAGGTTAACCATTTATACTTTCATATCTATTAAACCATCTCTGTTTCCATCATGTCATGATCATATATCACATCCCAATATATATATCTCATGATTGGATCACATTCTTACATATATATTATATCATGGTTGTGCTAAACAAACTTATATAAGTGGCTTATCAAACATATATCAAACTTTATTTAGTCCAAATGAGGTTCTCGTAACCCATATCATGAGGGTAGTTCCATGCTCAGTCTCTCTGAGCTAACTCGACTCTATGAGTATCTCTTATGCATATACTTTGATCTTTCCTCTCTTAGTCTAGGGTTCTTAGATTACCTCATTGGCATTATTGATATCTTTCCAAGCTCTAGCCATATAGGCACAAACCAAAACATGCTATGACACTCTTTTCATATATCTCCACCCATGAGAACTATTTCTCAACTCTCTTTCTCTTATATACACACCACTAGATTCCTATATGAGAAACCACCAATCCGAGCATGAGACTTCGCAAAAACTAACATAGATACCTCCTCCAGGGTCTTGGGCTCTCTCCCTCACCCAGATGGTAGGTACTCATATTCATGTTCTCATGTTCATATAACCAGCCTCTCTTTGACTCTAGGGTTTGGTCTTCCCAAGGACATCTAGGGTTCAAGAATACTATAGGAATCATGCATAAAGCAATGCATCTCAATCACTCAGGAGTAGTCTAGTTTAGGACATATCACATATCTCATAATTCTCATATCTTGGAGTTTAGGTTCTCTAACCTTCTCCTAATGGGTCTCACTCTCTCTGAAGTTAACCTCAAAACTGGTCCTAACACTAGAGGTCATCCTTCGTAAAATAGATTGAGGCTCATGCTGACTCACAACCTTGTCTCAGTTTAACACATATTATCTCATAAAAGCCTAGCTACTTGCATCATCAAAACTTATTTCAAAACCTCAAATCAAACTCAGGTCCTCAAAGACAAACATAGGTCATCATAATCATCTTATGTCATCTATATAAGATTTACATCATATCATCAAAACTTATATCATCTATTCCATCTAACACATATATTCCAACAAGGCTCTAGACATCTAATCTAGAACTACTCTCTCTTCTATACTGATGTCATTCACTTTCAGTTAGGTTGCATGATCACCTCCTACTCATACATGTGTGGGGACACATTTTGTAATACATATACATATTAAAATATTATATAGTTTTTCTCTGATTAAACAAATGTCAGAGAAAACTATCGAGGTTCGATCCGTTTGGAATCAAAAACCAAATCTTGAAAACGAGTGTCCCACACATAGTAGAGAGTCCACTGTCATGAAAACTAGTGAAAAGGGTGAGAACAAGGGGTAGACTAGTGTAGCTACTCTAGACAACGTGCACAATATGTCTAGGGTTTCTCTTCCCTTGATGCACGTCATTTCCAAATAGTGCAACGTCCCATACCGCTGCACTACAAGGAAAGAACGACATCTAAGGACTTGCTACTCAACAAGCACCAGTCTAGACCTAGTTCTCAGACATCTATGTGCTAACCTAGAGGCTAGGTCAGATCTAGTCTCTAAAAGTTGACTAATCTAACCCTAAAGATGATTTTAAGTTCAAGGTTCTTTAGTTTTGAGTTGCATAATGAGCAAATGTCAAGTTTTGCTATTGTTCATGGTCTGATACCACTTGTGACGTCCCCAGATTTTCTAAAACTTAATCTGATGTGTGACGTCAAAATTGAAACCCTCACCTCAGTGAGAATCCCAATTTAAACAACCCACACCAGGCTAAGAAGAAGAAAATCAAGGGAGTCAGACAGAAACACAGTAGCACATGTACATGAACAATAAACAAACCATACACATATGTTCACCATTCAACATATAATTACAACATGAATAGTTACAACATTTGATATTACACATTGAACAACAAACTTCTACATATACATGTACTACATCTAAACTACAGGATCTTAAGACAACATGTCCACCTGTACATTAGCTCACCACACAACTCTCGCTATACTGGATCTTCAAGAGCATACGACCACAACCTAAACAAAAGATTCCATGCGGTACACGTCAACACAATATTTCAAGAATATTGTACTGAGTACGCCTACGTGTCTTTTATATAACTTTCATCATATCTTGGCAATAAGATAAAACTAATGCTTGGCAGTTATAAAGAAATATAAGAAAATCATATACTTGCACAAAGATATTCATCAATAAAAGAGAACACATATTTTAAGCACATTTTCCATTATATCATCCATGCATTTACTACCTAAGAGTTGAATGCATTAAGGCCTTCAATCATTTCAATCAAGCAACATAGCATACAAGAACAATCATTTCAATCAATACCATATGCCAAGTATTTTACTACTCATATAACACAAGCATATTGTATAATAAACCAAGTAAGAGGTAATAGCGTACCTTCCAAAGAGATATCACAATCACATATTCCTCATGTCATCTATATCTTTGTTAAACCTGATCAAGACAAGATCATACACTATCACCAGGTTCTCATCTTCTTATCTCTCATCTTAACCCTAATCGTGTTCATATTAGGGTTTCACTTAGTTCATTGGGATATTCTCATTATTACTTGTCTTATCATCTTGTTATCTGGGATTGATGTTACTGATGTCATATCCCTAGATTATTCTTCATTATCTGAACATTATCTTTCATATCCTTTTTGTGCACATATTAACCCTAGGTTACATCATTAACCTAGATTAGGGTTTTATAACATGTATTAATATTCATCTTCATATAACATGGGTTTTGTTCATCATTTTGATCTCATAATTAAAACTGAGGTTCAATATACTGATATGAGCTTTCTCTGTAAATTTCATCATTTATAGAGCACGTATGTATTTATTGCATTTTATTAGGGTTATTAGCCCTAATTAGACATATTAAGCAAATTACAAGATTTCGTACATCATCATGACCATAACTGACATCATATGCATTATAACATGAAATATGATTTACATGTATTTTCCCAAAATTTTAGGTAATCGTTTGATATTTATTATCCATTATATGAGCATTTCACATCTTACACGATATCACTGTTATTAATGCATAAAAAGTATGATACTATGCTTTCATCTTGTTCTATGCATGTTTCTGAGAATTTTGGTATATTATATGTAATATTCTGATACTCGAGCTAGATATTGCGATTTATAGAAGATCTGAGTAATTACTAAGATTTTACCTTTTCGGACCACTCAGTCATCGACACATGGCACTAAGGGCTAGCGCAACTCTCACTTGGGCCGGCCAGTTCATGTCCTGGACTCGGTCTACTTCCTCGTCTTCCTCATGTCTGGTGCAACCATAGAGCCCTTGGGGTTCTATTTCACGAGGTGCCGCCGCCCAACTCCTCTTCTTGGATCTGTTCTTCTAGGCAGGAGCCACTGCCCCGACTGGTGTCGTTCTCCACCCAATCCACCCGATGCCAACGCACGTCATCTCCTGGACAACAACCACCACTGTTGTGCGTGCCTCCTCCTTGTGACCTACTGCCGGCCAGGTCTCCAGTGCATGAGACCTCCACCACTTCTGCCTTCTTCTCCATCAAGCGCTATCGCAGTGTAGGGAAGCGATGAGGGATCGACATCCCTTGTCCTTGCTACAGCTTCGGATGCCGACTGCGCCTCAACATAGCCACCGCTGGTGGTTGTGTTGGGTTTTAGGGGAGGCAGAGAAGGCAGTGGAAACAAAACTTTTCTCCTCCCCAAACCCAGAACAAGGAAACGCGTCAACGTCTATACAATAGGAAAGGATGGTTTGTGGAATCATACCTTGTCCCAAGGCTTGCTCGGCAACAATACCTCGCACCTTGCACGGTCTTCACCTCTTGTCTTGGATGGTGTCTGTGCAGCTCCTGGTCGCACTGGGACTGAAGGGATTGAAGGCTGTCCTCCTAGCGGTAGAAACCTCCCGCCTCTGAAGTAGTCCACACGGACCACCTGGAACTCCAATCTCCTTGTCCCACAAGGAATTAGAAGGAGTAGCACCCTCCTGTTAGCATACTAGTCACCGAAACACTCTCCTGCCACCAATTGCTTTCTACAGTTGTCTTTCCCTTGTTGTGCCTCCCTTATCGGGTAGCACTTGCTCGGGCTCTCTCTCGGTTACCAAAACTAGAGAGAACGACAACTTCACAGAGCAACTGGTTCCACTGGGTTGTACTTTGATAAGCCCCCAATACCCCTATATATAGGAGGGTCATGGGACATGGTTCTCCATCCCGGGCAATGCGGGACTAAAAGCAGGGGTAGAAGGGTTCGAGATTTCCCACGAAACAACCAACTCGCAACCTGAACCGATCGTTTCACAATTGAAACGGTCGGTTGACACCTCAACTGATCGGTTGGGACACCTCAACCGGTCGGTTCATTTCTAAACCGGTCGGTTCATTTCTAAACCGGTCGGTTCGTGGTCCTGTTCAGTTCCCGATTGACTTTCCATCTTTGTTTCTAATTGGTATCAAATACCAATCCTTGTTCCAATCAAATTGGGCAAGTGAAACACAAGGAAAATTCTCACCAATCCTACTTTCCCAACTTGCTCGGTTGCACCAGTTGAATCGATCGTTTCAACACTTGAAGCGATTGTTTCACCCTGTCCATGAGCCGATCGACTCACGACCTGAGCCGACCGGTTCACCAAGCTGAGCCAATCGGTTCATCTCATGAGCCGATCGGTTGGGAGTGCAGATTGTGCAGAAATAGTCAATTGCGGTTTCAATCAATGTGATACTCTAATCAATCTGTCCAACACCTTGAACACTATGATTTTGAGCTATCAATCAATTGAGTGTTTAATTGAACTACTAAACTCCTTTAGTAATCAATCTAAACATTTTTTGTGGACAAAACTCCTCTTCCAGGTTAAATCCTATGTGTGTGACCCTGCAGGTCCTTTTCACGTTGGCAGTGAAAGTCCATAACACTTATGACTTCACAAGCAAAGAGCGGTGCCTAGTCACACATCAGTTCTACCCAAGTGAAATAGAAAGTTGGAGAACAACTTTCAAACCTACAATCCGTGAATGGTGTTATAGTGAATGTATAATTCCTTTGTCACTGATATCCCGAATGAACTCGAGGCATGGAACAGTCATCCTGTCAACGTTCATTCACTTTCTTGATCTCAGAGTAGATTGGAAGAGATATGTATGACATCAATATCACATACTGATTCACACATGCGTGCGCACGCCTATTTCAATCCTACTCATCAAGTGGCCTTGGATATCAAACTCCCTCAAGAGGGACAAATCCCATATCTATCACTCACCCCTCAAAAGCCCCATGTGTCAAAGCCACCCAATCATCACCTTTATAACAACCCATGTTTCAGGACTGCGTTTGATGATGTTAAAGTGTGCCCAACGACATGTGTTGAGTGTAGTGATTTCAGGTCAAAGAATCACACTCACCACCATCAGTGTGAGTACTGACTGTGACTACCTTGTCATGGTTCCATGTGTCAAACTCACGGTGGGTCTGTCCGGTACACTTGTTCTCTAACAAGTACCTATGTGTTTGGTTTGATATCTCTATATCATGACTAATGAGCATCTGTCATCAACCAACACCACAATCTAGTCTTGTGTGTCATTGCTGTCTATCTACCTTCCACAATGACATCCGACTAGGGACATAACAAGAATGTACAAACTCTTAGAATCCGTATGATCTCATTGTTCACGTCCTGAACCTAAAGGCATACGTCATTGAGTATTGTCATTCTCTAGACATTCAATCTATCCTATCACTATCTCATATGACTGAACCAGAAAGAATTGGAAGCTTGCCTTTGATGTTTATCAAATCAATCTTAATGTATCCCACCAATCATCCCATGATTGGCTCTCAGGGAATACATACCAACAGACTCCCACTTGCACTGCGAGACAATCACCCTTGAATCATATTCACAGTGATCTTCAAACATGTCCCACATGTTACTGTGCTCTTGTGCCAACATAGTGAGTTATGGCAACACCTTGCCAAAGTCAGTATAAATTGCATGTCTCTCATCTCTTCACTGGACGTCACACGTATGAGATGGAGTTGCCGTAATATGTGATCTACTATTCCTTTGCTAACTTTTAGCCACATTTCATGATCAAGGATTCCATACTTATCATCAATGAGCGGAATATCAATAAGTTCATCTCATGAACTTCCAGAGCCATATAGTATCCACTGCTGTTCTCTAACGCACATATACTCGACATTTCCTCTTAAAAGATTTTTTGGAACACTTCCAATTATCAACAAACTTTCACTTTTATATATCCTATATATATTTTGCGATTAATTTTATGTCCTTTCGGAAGTTCGCATCAATGTAACTCTTTACATTGAACTCTTCCTTATCTCCATAGAACTAGTACTTCACAAGTACTTATCAAGTTCTCATGGTGTTCCAGTAACCCTTACTGGAAGCAGATAGACATCCACTCGTCATGTCCCACATAATAGTTATCAGGATGAGCACATCATATTGTCATGTCCTACATACAAGATGATGAATGCATTTTGTTCTTGCCATGCAAGATAATGGGATGATTAGATACATTATAGATCCATATCTATTCTTATTGTTCTCATTCTTCATAAGAATTGGACACTTGGCCTTGGGATACTAACTCCATGTATCATGGACAAGTTTTCTCCCACTGAATCTATGCATACTGAACCCTTCAGTACAGATTGCCAATGTATGCTTTCTCTTTTCAGGTCAAGAGATTTTTCGAGAACTATCTCTATAGATCTCTATTCCTATCACACAGGAAACATCTCTATCTTCCTTAAAGATAATTTCCACTTTTGGATTTCCATTCTAGAACATTTCCATTTCACATCAACATGTGGAATGTGAATACGCTCCCACTAAATCACATATCCCTTCTTTATCTTTGACATATCAGTCAAATCCTTTGACTACATCATCAAAGTAAAGATCCAATTTTGAGTTGCTTATACTCAATCAATCACATTGATTAGTCCATTATAACTTATAGACTTCATTTGCATTAGTGGATTCATAAACCTTATAGGTTGTGTCACGTACACATCCTTGTTTTATTCCTCATAGGAATGCGGTTTTGGTATCCATATGCCAAATGTCTTAGTCATTAAGTTGCAATCAATAAGTATCATCCTTCTCAAAATGTCATCCATGTATCTTAACCTTTAAGATTCATTTGCACTTATGGATTTCATCCAATGGGTGCTACCATCAAGGTCATACCTTATGGTTCACATGGATGCCATTTAGGATGTAATGGTCATAAACCATAACTCAAAATTCGGTTCCTCATATTCATCTAGATAGTTGACTCATCACATGAACAACTAATCACATAGATAATTGAGGTGTATCTGTTAAGGATATAAGAACTCACAACTCCTTGTGATTCTCAACGTCCTTTATTAGTGTGGGGTATTCTTTTATTAAGAAGAATTCAGTTATTTGATAATCATTCTGTAACTCCTTAGAGTATGATTCCTTCTTGATTTAGACATCACCATGCCTTAATCATGAGTTCACTATGATACACTATCATAATCACTCATAAGGATCTCAAACATTTGGTCCAAGTATTTCATTCATTGATGTCATCAAGAATTAACACTTTACCAAATTTGAACTTCATCTATGATAATCTTGATCACTTCAAGATATTCATATTGGTACTTCTCTAAACACCATTTGAAGTATTAGCATTTGTTCCAATAGGTATGTAAATACATAACATGTATCATACCTAATAGTATAATCATTCTCCCACTACCATTAGTGAAGATTGATTAATCACGTCCAAGATATTCATGTCTCTTACTGGTTCTCTAACCAAAAGAGTCTAGATTTATCCATCACATGGAAACTAGAAATGAATTTCTCATGATTGATGCTAATTTGATTGTTTGAGTTATCTATAACTTTTAGGTATCATTTTATCTTATGCATATCAAATACCACAAGATAAATAAGGCATTGCCACAAAGATCATATCTTTAAGATTGAAACATCAACTTTATTAATTGCCATCATTGTCATACAATATGCAAAAATAAAGTTTGTTTCTATCTATTGGCAATATATGAAATAGCAGTTCTCAACTCTATTTCATTCCCTTTAGGCTGAAATAAACTGAAAGATACTCCTATCTATGGCAGCAACACTTGCTCCAATGATGGGTACTTCTTTCTTGGTCCTTTCACAAAGGCCATCACTTCTTTGCGGATCTTGCATATCATATATGATAGATCCATATCTTGGTATCATATACCTCAGATAAAGAAGCGGTTCATTTCATGATACCTTAGGTGGAGATCTCCATCCCCTCCTTCATCTTCTTTTGTTCTTCCAGATATAGAGGGCAATTCCCTTATACACCCTTTCCCCATGTGCCTTGAGGCTGAAGACGGCTTGGATTGCTAGCTAGCATCAGAACACTTCTTTGCTTTGCCCTTGTCCTTGCCCTTAAGAATTACCTTTTCTTTGATCACATCAAGGATTATGGTTTGTCTTCCTTCATCTATGCCTATACTATCCTCAACATGTCCAACAACTTTGTCAACGCTTGTCAAAGTTGTTCATGTTGTAGTTTATCATGAACTGTATGATTCTCACAACATTCGCAGTATCATACCAATAGCCAACTCTTGGCTCAGAGGGAATCCTTCTTAGTCAGGTCTTTCCACATACCCAATCACATTGAGTGTGTGAATACCTTACTTGATCTCCTTCTGTCATGATATACTAGGACAGTGTCTTGGAGACATCATATGTCTCATGTTGTCTCTGCAACTCATAGTTCAGAGAACACAACATCAAGCACTCCTCATCAGTGTCTTCCTCAGTATGCTTCCATAAGCATACTTTCAGCCATTTATATGGTGGGATCGAGTTCATCTGGTTCTGGTATAACTAGGACTTAGAGCTTTTGCTCTTTGATTGAGAATACTTCTCATCGTCCTAACCAATCGTGGAAGTTTGTCCCATTTAGCTTGTCCTTTTCAAGGACCGATCGCAAAGAAAAGTGATTGTTGTTTGTTTCCGTTTGTACTACAAAAGGAAAATATGCAATTTTAGTCCAAAAACTCATTTTTGACTTATTTGATTGATTTGAAAGGTTGACGATATAATTAGGCCTTTAATTAATTATCGCTCCCACTATTTTAGTTCAAATTGATAGCCCTCACCATCAATTCTGAAGATTGCAGCGTACAACCTTCTAGTGGGCAAGATCCTGAAATCCTCTAAGTCATGGACCAGCTAGGGCTGTCACCCACAACTTAGATCTCTCAGGTAGGCAACTCTTGCCAATTGCATCATATGCAACGCTTGATGAATGAACATGCGTAACACCTTAGCATGAACATTCCTTACCTCTGGGCTTAGACTCTCTAAGAATCACCAGTTAAGTCTAACCCAAAAGCCGACATGGTAAACATGCACCCTTCTTTGGCAGAACCTACATGTCTACCCTTCACACTTCCACAAGATAGACGGCGCACCACGTTTTGGCGTAACCTACGCTTGGTCGATCGAGTTTTTCATGTGTGCCGCTAATGGAAGGCATATAAGACTTAATATTTTAATGAGGGATTTGGTTTTTATATACATATATATATCCAATCACCACAATACATAGTACATATCATATACATGCTGTATCCCACAGAAAACATGTGAAATGATAAAATCGATGATTATGGCCATCCTAATGTGATTCCTCGAGCCAAGAGGAATCACGGTCATCTAGGTCTACATCACATGCAACTTGTACAAGATGAACTATGTGCTTTTCCTTTTTGGGTTTGATCAACTCATCACATGAATGATCGGCTCGCCATCAGACTGGTCGGCTGGGTGCCACCAGCCGATCGGTTGGCTCCTCCAACCGATCGGTTTGCCTAGTCGTCGTGCATCTCATCATGGCCACCATTCGCTCGTCTTGCTCCTCGAACCAGTCATCAACTGATCGACTCACTCCTTGAACCGATCGTCTAGAACGTCAACTGATCAGTGCACTCCTTGAACCGATCGTCTCAGATGTCGTCAGGATGTCCGTCGTTCTTCGACATAACAAGAAATAAAATTCTATCCTATTTTACATTGTAAAAAGAGAAACCTCAAGTTACATTCGAGCGGAGAAAAGGTAGGAAAGAAATCTCGAATTATTTTGAGTTACATCAGGAATAGGAGAAGGAAGATCGGTGTGCAGACCGAGATGCAAGCAACCACATACAACCATACACAGATAGGGTTTATTGGCCATAACCACGCTATACATCCACCAAAAAACTCGTTTAAGGCGACGCGTATCGAGTGCATTCATAATACATATCATATATGTAAATTGGGATTAGTGGATTTAGGATTGGACATGCATAAAGCCAATATTATTCGCATCGTATTCAATAAATAAAGGCGACAAACCAAGATTGATCACATCGATAATCCCTAAAGTATAGAGCAGTTAACCTCGCTCTGATACCATTGTTGGGTTTTAGGGAAGGCAGAGAAGGTAGCGGAAACAAAAATTTTCTCCTCCCCAAACCCAGAACAAGGAAACACGTCAACGTCTATACAATAGGAAAGGATGGTTTGTGGAATCATACCTTGTCCTGAGGCTTGCTCGGCGACAATACCTCGCGCCTTGCACAGTCTTCACCTCCTATCTTGGACGGTGTGTGTGCAGCTCCTGGTCGCACCGGGACTGACGGGATTGAAGGATGTCCTCCTAGTGGCAGAAACCTCCTGCCTCTGAAGTAGTCCACACGGACCACCTGAAACTCCAATCTCCTTGTCCCATAAGGAATTGGAAGGAGTCGCACCCTCCTGTCAGTGTACTAGTCACCGACACACTCTCCTGCCACCAATTGCTTTCTGTAGTTGTCTTTCCCTTACTGTGCCTCCCTTATCGGGTAGCACTTGATCGGGCTCTCTCTTGGTTACCAAAACCAGAGAGAACAACAACTTCACAGAGCAACTGGTAGCACTGGGTTGTACTTTGAGAAGCCCCCAATACCCCTATATATATAGGAGGGTCATGGGACAGGGTTCTCCATCCCAGGCAATGCAGGACTAAAAGCAGGAGTAGAAGGGTTCAAGATTTTCCACAAAACAACCAACTCGCAACCTGAACCGATCGTTTCACAATTGAAACGGTTGGTTGGGGACCTGAACCGGTCGGTTGACACCTCAACCGATTGGTTGGGACACCTCAACCGGTCGGTTCATTTCTGAACCGGTCGGTTCGTGGTCCTGTTCAGTTCTCGATTGACTTTCCATCTTTGGTTCTAATTGGTATCAAATACCAATCCTTGTTCCAATCAAATTGGGCAAGTGAATCGCAAGGAAAATTCTCACCAATCCTACTTTCCCAACTTGCTCAGTTGCACCAGTTGAATCGATCATTTCAACACTTGAAGCGATTGTTTCACCCTATCCATGAGCCGATTGACTCACGACCTGAGCCGACCGGTTCACCAAGCTGAGCCGATCGGTTCATCTCATGAGCCGATCGGTTGGGAGTGCTGATTGTGCAGAAATAGTCAATTGCGGTTTCAATCAATGTGATACTCTAATCAATCTGTCCAACACCTTGAACACTATGATTTTGAGCTATCAATCAATTGAGTGTTTAATTGAACTACTAAACTCCTTTAGTAATCAATCTAAACAATGTTTGTGGACAAAACTCCTCTTCCAGGTTAAATCCTATGTGTGTGACCCTGCATGTCCTGTCACGTTAGTAGTGAAAGTCCATAACACTTATGACTTCACAAGTAAAGATCGGTGCCTAGTCACACATCAGTGCTACCCAAGTGAAATAGAAAGTTGGAGAACAAATTTCAATCCTACAATCCGTGAATGGTGTTATAGTGAATGTATAATTCCTTTGTCACTGATATCCCGAATGAACTCGAGGAATGGAACAGTCATCCTATCAACGTTCATTCACTTTCTTGATCTCAGAGTAGATTGGAAGAGATATGTATGACATCAATATCACATACTGATTCACACATGCGTGCACACACCTATTTCAATCCTACTCATCAAGTGGCCTTGGATATCAAACTCCCTCAAGAGGGACAAATCCCATATCTATCACTCACCCCTCAAAAGCCCCATGTGTCAAAGCCACCCAATCATCACCTTTATAACAACTCATGTTTCAGGACTGCGTTTGATGATGTCAAAGTGTACCCAACGACATGTGTTGAGTGTAGTGATTTTAGGTCAAAGAATCACACTCACAACCATCACTGTGAGTACTGACTGTGACTACCATGTCATGGTTCCATGTGTCAAACTCACAGTGGGTCTATCCGGTACACTTGTTCTCTAACAAGTACCAATGTGTTTGGTTTGATATATCTATATCATGACTAATGAGATTCTATCATCAACCAACACCACAATCTAGTCTTGTGTGTCATTGCTGTCTATCTACCTTCCACAATGACATCCGACTAGGGACATAACAAGAATGTACAAACTCTTAGCATCCGTATGATCTCATCATTCATGTCCTAAACCTGAAGGCATACATCATTGAGTACTGTCATTCTCTAGACATTCAATCTATCCTATCACTATCTCATATGTCTGAACCAGAAAGAATTGGAAGCTTGCCTTTGATGTTTATCAAATCAATCTTAATGTATCCCACCAATCATCCCATGATTGGCTCTCAGGGCATACATACCAACAGGTTGTATCTCTGGCAAGAACTCAAGGATGTTGTGAGGAGTGGCTGCTGTTGTGCACCTCTGTTCCATGCCGCAGTTGCTTCCTACTTCCAGGCCGTTGCTGTTATGGCGTCTCCTCCTTAGTCTGCTCGATGCCGCCATCACTGAGGGAAGATCTCCTTCGCCTAGACTCTGTTGTGCAACTCCTTTCTTCTTTAGAGTGTTTTCACCATGTACGGGCTGATGACGCCGTTCTCTGCTTGAACCGCCTGTGCTGCTACTCCTCATCCACTGATGATGGAAGTATGGCCTCTCATATTACCCACGACACCTATAGTTTGTGGTGGAGGGATAATGGAGAGGGAAAGGGCGCTCAACTCATTACACCTATAGCACCGGGTGAAACTACCCATCTCTTACTCACACGACTAGTGATTGTGGAAGGGTAGAACGTGCCTGTTTCCCTGCTCCACGATGTGCACGCCTAGCATTGTGTTTATGGGGCCAACTGTAGCGACTAAGAAGAAATCTTCTCAATCGTGAGATACATCCAAGGGTAGGGAATACTTGATGCACAGACTTGATCCGTGGGTTTCCCTCTTGCAAAGACCGCGTCATACTAAAGATATCAACTGTTAGTCTAGCATACTGAACTTAGGCCATTGGTCAGCAATGAATACTTATCATTTGTCCATATTCAAACATGTATACTATCTTCTTGAAACATACAATTATTATACAACATTAGGAATAACTTTGTCACCACTCAAGTACACCCCCATACAGTTTTAGTGTCAATATCCAACTATTTGATCATCCAATTAAATACTTCACAAAGGTATAAACTTAGAGAATCTTAATCATGATATCAACATCATATCAACACACAAACTTTGTCAAAACCTTGGAACTCTCAATATTATTCGACCTTATGATTTCACTTATGTCATTGGATGATTAAGGACTCCAAAAGTCCACTCCTTACATCCTACACACCTTAAAAGAAAATTCGTCCTCAAAATTAAGCTAGATCCACTTTATCACATCATATACATCTTTAAAGAACTTTCGTCCTCGAAAGTAAACCAAAAAGTCTTCATCCATAAGTAGGACATCACACTAGGTGCAACATATCCAACGACAAAGCTCCATAGCCATCTCCAAACTACCATTAGGGGGTTTTAAAACACCTAAGGTGAAACACCCCTTCCTAGAAGGCTCAAACAAGGGTTTAGAAACTCTGATTTGGTCATAACATATCTCATATGTTAGGGTTGCATCCTTATCTTTTCCTATTAATTAAACATTAACATATACTTCTTATGATTGAGTTACATGTAATTAACTCAATTTATTCATATAGATCATATCAAGGTGTCATCATCATTATGTTGTGCCAACTTTCAACTATATTTTCATCATTATTAAGCACTAAGCTTAACACTTCTGGTAACATGTTCATTCATTTGATCTTATTTCATTTCTCGTAATACACTTAACATTTACTAATGATTTCATCACAAGATTAACCATTAGTATCACATTATCATCATTATTCATGTATAAGGTTAACCATTTATACTTTCATATCTATTAAACCATCTCTAAGTTTCCATCATGTCATGATCATATATCACATCCCAATATATATATCTCATGATTGGATCACATTCTTACATATATATTATATCATGGTTGTGCTAAACAAACTTATATAAGTGGCTTATCAAACATATATCAAACTTTATTTAGTCCAACTGAGGTTCTCCTAACCCATATCATGAGGGTAGTTCCTGTGAGCTAACTCAACTCTATGAGTATCTCATATGCATATACTTTTATCTTTCTTCTCTTTGTCTAGGGTTCTCAAATTACCTCATTGGCATTATTGATAGCTTTCCAAGCTCTAGCCATATAGGCACAAACCAAAACATGCTATGACACTCTTTTCATAGATCTCCACCCATGAGAACTATTTTCCAACTCTCTTTCTCTTATATACACACCACTAGATTCCTATATGAGAAACCACCAACCCGAGCATGAGGCTTCACAAAAACTAACATAGCTACCTCCTCTAGGGTCTTGGGCTCTCTCCCTCACCCAGATGGTAGGTACTCATATTCATGTTCTCATGTTCATATAACCAGCCTCTCTTTGACTCTAGGGTTTGGTCTTCCCAAGGACATCTAGGGTTCAAGAATACTATAGGAATCATGAATAAAGAAAATCATCTCAATCACTCATGAGTAGTCTAGTTTAGGACATATCACATATCTCATAACTCTCATATCTTGGAGTTTAGGTTCTCTAACCTTCTCCTAATGGGTCTCACTCTCTCTGGAGTTAACCCCAAAATTGGTCCTAACACTATAGGTCCTCCTTCGTAAAAGAGATTGAGGCTCATGCTGACTCACAACCTTGTCTCAGTTTAACACATCTTATCTCATAAAAGCCTAGTTACTTGCATCATCAAAACTTATTTCAAAACCTCAAATCTAAACTCAGGTCCTCAAAGACAAACATAGGTCATCATAATCATCTTATGTCATCTATATAAGACTTACATCATATCATCAAAACTTATATCATGTATTCCATCTAACACATATATTCCAACAAGGCTCTAGACATCTAATCTAGAACTACTCTCTCTTCTATACTGATGTCATCCACTTTCAGTTAGGTTGCATGATCACCTCCTACTCATACATGTGTGGGGACACATTTTTGTAATACATATACATATTAAAATATTATATAGTTTTTCTCCGATTAAACAAACGTCAGAGAAAACTATCGAGGTTCGATCCGTTTGGAATCAAAATCCAAATCCTGAAAACGAGTGTCCCACACATAGTAGAGAGTCTAGTGTCATGAATACTAGTGAAAAGGGTGAGAACAAGGGGTATACTAGTGTATCTACTCTAGACAACGTGCACAATATGTCTAGGGTTTCTCTTCCCTTGATGCATGCCATTTCCAAATAGTGCAACGTCCCATACCGCTGCACTACAAGGAACGAACGACATCTAAGGACTTGCTACTCAACAAGCACCAGTCTAGACCTAGTTCTCGGACATCTAGGTGCTAACCTAGAGGCTAGGTTAGATCTAGTCTCTAAAAGACGACTAATCTAACCCTAAAGATGTTTTTAAGTTCAAGGTTCTTTAGTTTTGAGTTGCATAATGAGAAAATGTCAAGTTTTGCTATTGTTCATGCTCTGATACCACCTACGACGTCCCCAGATTTTCTAAAACTTAATCTGATGTGTGACGTCTAAATTGAAACCCTCACCTCAACGAGAATCCCAATTTAAACACCCCACACCGGGCTAAGAAGAAGAAATTCAAGGGAGTCAAAAGGAAACACCGTAGCACATGTACATGAACAATAAACAAACCATACACATATGTTCACCATTCAACATATAATTACAACATGAATTGTTACAACATTTGATATTACACATTGAACAATAAACTTCTACATATACATGTACTACATCTAAACTACATGATCTTAAGACAACAGGTCCACCTGTACATTAGCTCGCCACACAACTCTTGGTATACTGGATCTTCAAGAGCATACAACCACAACCTAAACAAAAGATTCCATGCAGTACACGTCAGCACAATATTTCAAGAATATTGTACTGAGTACGCCTATGTGTCTTTTATATACCTCTCATCATATCTTGGCAATAAGATAAAACTAATACTTGGCAGTTATAAAGAAATATGAGAAAAGCGTATATACTCGCACAAAGATATTCATCAACAAAAGAGAACACATATTTTAAGCACATTTTCCATTATATCATCCATGCATTTACTACCTAAGAGTTGAATGCATTAAGTCCTTTATGATCTACTACCAAAGAGTTGGATCATTTCACAATGTGATCTACTACCAAAAAGTTGGATCACTTCCAAGTACTTTACTACCAAAGAGTTGAAGTACTTATTTCCAGCACTTTACTACCAAAGAGTTGAAGTGCTTAGATATAATGGAACATATATATTATGTTTCATGTGTTCATAGCAATAAGTATGGAGAATCAAGCAACATAGCATACAAGAACAATCATTTCAATCAATACCATATGCCAAGTATTTTACTACTCATATAACACAAGCATATTGTATAATAAGCCAAGTAAGAGGTAATAGCGTACCTTCCAAAGAGATATCACAATCACATATTCCTCATGTCATCTATATCTTTGTTAAACCTGATCAAGACAAGATCATACACTATCAGCATGTTCTCATCTTCTTACCTCTCATCTTAACCCTAATCGTGTTCATATTAGGGTTTCACTTAGTTCATTGGGATATTCTCATTATTACTTGTCTTATCATCTTGTTATCTGGGATTGATGTTACTGATGTCATATCCCTAGATTATACTTCATTATCTAAACATTATCTTCCATATCCTTTTTGTGCACATATTAACCCTAGGTTACATCATTAACCTAGATTAGGGTTTTATAACATGTATTAATATTCATCTTCATATAACACGGGTTTTGTTCATCATTATGATCTCATAATTAAAACTGAGGTTCAATATACCGATATGAGCTTTCTTTGTAAATTTCATCATTTATAGAGCATGTATGTATTTATTGCATTTTATTAGGGTTATTAGCCCTAATTAGACATATTAAGAAAATTACAAGATTTCATACATCATCATGACCATAACTTACATCATATGCATTATAACATGAAATATGATTTACAGATATTTTCCCAAAATTTTAGGGAATCGTTTGATATTTATTATCCATTATATGAGCATTTCACATCTTACAGGATATCACTATTATTAATGCATCAAAAGTAGGATATTATTCTTTCATCTTGTTCTATGCATTTTTCTGAGAATTTTGGTATATTATATGTAATTTTCTGATACTCGAGCTATATATTGCGATTTATAGAAGATCTGAGCAATTACTAAGATTTTACCTTTTCAGACCACTCAGTCATCGACACGTGCCACTAAGGGCTGGCGCAGCTCTCACTTGGGCCGACCAGTTCATGTCCTGGACCTGGTCCACTTCCTCATCTTCCTCACGTCTGACGCAACCACAGAGCCTGCAGTGTTCTATTTCATGAGGTGCCGCCGCCCAACTCCTCTTCTTGGATCTGTTCTTTTGGGCAGGAGCCGCTGCCCCGACTGGTGTCGTTCCTCGCCCAATCCACCCGATGCCAACGTGCGTCATCTCCTGGACAACAATCGCCATCGTTGTGCGCACCTCCTCCTTGTGACCTACTGCCAGCCAGGTCTCCAGCGCATGAGACCTCCACTGCCTATGCCTTCTTCTCCGTCAAGCGCTACCGTGGTGTAGGGAAGCGATGAGGGATCAACATCCCTCCTCCTTGCTACAACTTCAGATGCCGGCTACACCTCAACATAGCCACCACTAGTGGTTGAATCTCCGGAAAGCACTCAAGGATGTTGCCAGGAGTGGCTGCTGTTGTGCACCTCTGTTCCACGCCGCGGTTGCTTCCTACTTCCAGACCGTTGCTGCTCTGGCATCTCCTCCTTAGTCTGCTCGGTGCCGCCATCACCGAGGGAAGATCTCCTTCACCTAGACTCTGCTGCACAACTCCTTTCTGCTTTAGAGTGTTTTCACCATGTAGGGGCTGATGACGTCGTTCTCTGCTTGAACCACCTGCACTGCTACTCCTCGTCCACTGATGATGGAAGTATGGCCTCTCGTCTTACCCACGACACCTGTAGTTTGTGGTGGAGGGATAATGGAGAGGGAAAGGGCGCTCAACTCATTACACCTATAGCACCGGATGCAACTACCCATCTCGTACTCACACGACCAATGATCGTGGAAGGGTAGAACGTGCCCATTTCCCTACTCCACGATGTGCACGCCTAGCATTGTGTTTATGGGGCCAACTGTAGTGACTAAGAAGAAGTCTTCTCAATCGTGAGATATATCCAAGGGCAGGGAATACTTGATGCACGAACTTGATCCATGGGTTTCCCTTTTGCAAAGACCGCGTCATACTAAAGATATCAACTGTTAGTCTAGCATACTGAACTTAGGCCATTGGTCACCAATGAATACTAATCATTTGTCCATATTCAAACATGTATACTATCTTCTTGAAACATACAATTATTATACAACATTGGGAATAAATTTTTCACCACTCAAGTACACCCCCATACAGTTTTAGTGTCAATATTCAACTATTTGATCATCCAATTAAATACTTCACAAAGGTATAAACTTAGAGAATCGTAATCATGATATCAACATCAAATCAACACACAAATTTTTTTAAAACCTTGGAACTCTCAATATTATTCGACCTTATGATTTCACTTATGTCATTGGATGATTAAGGACTCCAAAAGTCCACTCCATCACATCCTACACACCTTAAAAGAAAATTCTTCCTCAAAATTAAGCTAGATCCACTTTATCAGACATATTCAATTGCCCTAACACGTCTAAGACGTTCAAATGTCTTCCCGACACCTTGGGACACCACATTAGAGGTGACTGCCCTAGCTTGAGGTGCTGACGCTCTGTCAGCAATATGTGTAATTGTGGCCATCATCTGTCTAAACATAGACTGAAACTCAGGATTGGCCATCATTGTCGGGTCTAGATGAGGCATTGCGGGCTGCTCTGGCCCTGCTTCTGGCACTCTCTCATCGCGTGCCTACCTCCCTGCACCTCCTGCTGGTGCAACAGAACTACTCTCAACATGTTCTTCATGTCCTCCAGACATATCTGCATAAGCATAAACTATGATCAAATATGTTGGATACATAAGAACAAACTCAAACCTAAGTCCTATGTCCTTGTAGACTCAATAAACCTAGAGCTCTGATACCAACTGAACTGTGACACCTCATCATGCTAAACGAGATTACTCAAAACACAAAACACGATCAACTACCAATTAATCACATAGTCAAAAATGTGAAACAATTAAAACTGATTCCAACAATGTAAATAAACTCTAGAACATTTATAACAGGTCTATCATTCCATTCTCATATACTTTAACAAGCATTTGCATATGGGTCCAAAGACCTCAGTCACATCCTGCATACAAAAGATATTACACATGTCTATGCCATATATTTACAAACATTGGCATAATACCAAAATCTCATGTCGATACAAATATATCATCTAGAAAACACATCCCATACCAGGACCTGAGAGTACAGGGACGACACTAGGACTCTACTACTAACATCTATGACTAACATCTGCAAATAACCAACCTTCTGAATCTATTGATCACCAGGTTGGTTCTCATCCACAGCACGACCTCGACCTTGTTGCCCGCGACCACCTAAAAAAATGTGGTGACCCACGGGTGAGACCCAGTCTCAGCGAGAGATATAACTCTCTCCAACATATATTGATTATAACATTAATTAACAATAAATACATTGAGCAGTTAGTATATTGAATAAGAAATATGAATATGTTGAACAGTTTAAGCATACTAAGCAGTTAAGAAAATAAGTTGTAACATCAAGTAGAATTGTACAATTGTCATAAGTCTGCATCATGTAAGAACTATGTAGTATAAAGACAAGACAAGGGTTAAACAACCAATGTGATACGTAACAAACCCTAGCAATTATACTACATGGCTGGTATTATATCTTTTATTATTATGCCCTAGGGAGTTTAAGTCGTACCACTCAAAGTCCAACTGACCACTGCGAAGTGCTATTCAGTTCTGTATAAGATCTAGGAGTGCCGGTATCCTAAGATCTCTTCCCCTCGGTCAGTACGAGTAAACTACAGTGACATACCAGTCAAACTGCCAACAGTGACATATAGTCAACTGATAACAACTAGTTCGTACTTGGTACAAGTTACGACACTAGAAAATAGGGTATACAAAACCCTGTAGTCTGAGGTACAACCGCAGCTGTCCTCAATCACATCAAATATCCGAGGCATGACCATAGACATCCTCCATAACCTGCAATTGTGGATGACAAGTATATATCCTCAACTTGTCACCCCCGCATACTCAACAGTATGCACTCTGAGTTTCCCTTGGGAATACTCGTTTCACCATCCAGTAAGTTCTGACACTGAAGATGGCTCTACGGCACAGGGCTCTACATGATTAAGGTTACACTTGATTAATTACTGCCAATTGAATGCATTAAGGCTTTATCATACAAGTGGAAATTCAAACCCTAATTATTTTATAACAAGAGTATATGTATAATAACTTCAAAAGATATAAAACATTTGAGATATAAATCTTAATCACATTTCCACATCTATCATTCATTGCAAATTAACAGACCACACTTATCATCATACTATTGCAAGATACCAATATCTTATCACAAGTTCCAGGGTTTTAACCCTTATTGGAACATGAAGAGGATTTCACCTAAATCATGGATTCAAACATGACCAAAGGTCTTTAAGACCATCACATTATTCATAGTAAGGTTATCATCATCATTCCATTCCTTAAACAAGGCTCAAAATATCATTAGCACATGTATGTCCATAGATTTTAACATGGCAAGGCACTATGATATTCAAATAATACTACATTGTGATTTCAACATAAGAAGAGTGTAATTCATTATCTCATTAATCATTCAAGAGGTCTGATTATAACCAATCAACATCATATAATTACATTAAGGTTAAGTATAATAGGCTAGATCACATGGGAGATATGCATCCACTCATTACATTGATTTATCAAATACAACTATATAATGGCAAAGGTAAGACTACCAATTAATGGTATTAAACCATTGAATTATCTTCACTATGACCCACATATAATAACATGTGATTTATTCTAATCCATTGGATGTTAAAGCATCCAATATTATTCATTGGATCAGGTTCATTGTTCAAGGTTACCAATTGAAGTATAGGTCTAACCATTAGATCAATTGAACCAAGGAACCATTGGTTCAAGCTATAGTAAAATCTACAATTACATTCCTAATTCATGATATATAATGATGACCTGATACACCATTAATTGTGATCATTAGGTCACCATTGGTTGCTAGATCAGTAATACATTCAATTAACATCATCAAATTATAAGCCAATATCATCATCGATTGATAACATCATTAAAATACTTAGTGGATGATAATTAAATGTCTAACTGAGTCAAAACCTGACCTAAGGAGGTGACCATAGGTTGTCACCATAAATTGGACACCCTTGATCATGAACATCAGTTGCCAAGATAGCAACATTATTGGTTGTTGAATGGTATGACAATCGGTTATGTGATAGGGAAGGAAATAGCTTGAAAACCCTAATTTGAACCATCATATGTTTTGTACATAGCACCATAGGTTGTTTCTATAAACCTGTCCCAGATCATGTTACAACTTATAAAGGATGTACACATGTTTACAGGTTCATATAGAACTGGAATAAAATAGGAAACACCACAAAATTCGTAATTCTAAACAAGCATGATTTCTCTATGCTTAGATCATCACATTCAAGCGTAATCATGAACCAACAAGCTTCTAGTAAGCAATATAAGTGAAGAATGTTATATAACTAGCCTCTATATAGTAGGTAAGATATCCAACAACAAAAATCTCGAGCAAATAGGGCAAGGAAACCTTGGATTCAGATCTGAACTTGGCCAACTATGCAATTCTCTCAACAAACAAGCAAAACCCTAGAAAAGAAACAAGAAGGAAGGAGTTTTGAGTTCTAGAGGAACTTTCACCATGGAAAACAATGGTTACGACCTGGAGAGATGTAGGAGGAAGAGGAAAAAATAATTAAACGGAGGAAATAAGGAAAAACTTACACGTTTAGGTCAATATCACTAGGGGGAAGCTTTATAGACCCAAAAAGAGAATCAATTGCAACCCTAGAATTTTTTTCCAAGAGAATACCCATTTTCTTCTTCCATGGGCAGCAAAAATCGCATCTGAACAGAGGGAGTACGAAGCTGGGAGAAGGAGAGAGATAGTGGAGAGGAAATGGCTCGTTTGGGGGCTTTTGGATAAGTGTATGACACTTAAATATTAAGAAAAAGAAAAAGTTGCAATTCTAGTATATATCCAAGTGTCCATGGCTTTAAATTATTAAAAATACATAATCACACACACAAGAAGCTCTCCCACCGTCCCTATAGACTTGCTTGGCTTTATTTTGGCAAAAGTCCCAGCCAATCACATAATTCCTTAGTTGATAGCTACTAAAGGTAGCTCATCCATGAAGGGAAAAACCCTAAAATACCCTTGATAAAAACACCTTCAAACCATGGCTCAACTAGGAGCCCCATGGATCAAAAATATCAAGATTGATAATATAACAACTAAGGAACATAATTTATGTGACAAATTACAAAGAAAACCCCTCAATTGGGTAGATTGTAGAAAAGTCCAAAATGTATAGAAAATTATATAACTTGCTCAAACAGTGTCCAAATTGGACCAAATTTGAAACTTAAGCTTGTCTTATGATTTCAAAACATATAAAAAGGTTATATTAGGGATCTAAGAATTCAATTATGGTAACTAATCTCATTCAACTCATTAAGTAAGTTCAAGGGCCTTACAACAAAATTCCACAACCAGCAGGTGCCCCTATCAAATGACTGTGGTTTCTTCTGTCTATCCTGGATGGTGGCCATAGACACTATTAACTTCAAAGTGGAAGGCATGCAATATGAACAATATCACACTCTACGAGGAATATACACAAGCATGCTCCTCGAGTCTGAGTGGGCCTCCACCAGCAACAACAAAAACAAATAAAGAAAGCCCGTTTATACATCTCACTCAAATTTTGACACCCTGAGATGTGGTGCAGGATAAGTTTGGGGGAGGAGTCATAAACGAGCTACAAATGTACATTTACCATCTTTTTACCTCTAAATATTCTTTCAAAAATTTTGAAATTCTGAATTTTTGCTTAAACTACCTTTTGAATTTAGAAGCTAGCCTCCGCTCCTGTTAAAGTTTCTGATTGTAGTGTTTCTGCCCTCTTAGGGAGAAATATATGAGCAACATATACATGTATATACAAGTAAAACAAAATCATAGCAATAGTTCTCTATCTCATTCTTGTAATAAGACATTGTACATGTGACAACCTTAACTCATGAAACCCTCAAAGACTAGAGAACTTCACCTAGTCATACTCCTGACCAACCACCCTCACCTGACGCTCTTGACCAGAAAATCTTTATCTCCGTAAAAAGGGAAACAACCGCCATCTTAAGGCATATCTAAAAGAGGCTTGGCTGCCCAGAAGACCAAGTAAAAATCCCTCGCACCCAAGCCTGAAAGGAGAGGTAAAAAGCCAAAAAGAAAAAAAGAAAAAAAATGAGAATTGTGCCCAAAAAGATGCCAAAAGTTTCCGCACGACCGGTATATTGCTACACTCATGAATGCAGATATGTCGTGCCCATAAGTGGAATCTTGATGCCAAGCATACACACCTCTAATCCTGAATGAAAACTCAAAAAACCACCTGACTTAAAGTCAAAAGCCCAAAAAGGGCAACACTGTTCTTACGACAGTTGTGGGTGAGGACTTCAGAAGGAAGAGGAAATCATCTAAAGCCTTAAGCCTACCCGAACACATTAGCATAGGGTCAACTGAAAAAAAAAAGAATTGGTGTGAAAGATACCCTTCGAAAAAGATCTTGCACTAGTACGGTCATTACCTAAGGGATGGGGTGATAAGTTGAGAAGGAGGAGCCTTTTACAATTGAAGGTAATGGCAAGAAAATGAAGTTATTCAACTCCGGTTGAGGGGGAGGAATGAGACCTAAGGGTTCGAAAACATGCTACAATAGTCTTGATGCAAGAATGAGATATTCCAGTCATGTTATAATTTTGTCAACTAAGATTGCTTTTTCTTTCTCTCTGAGTTCTCAAACGTACACTTAGCCTAAGGACATGCTTGATTCTAAGTTTGGGGGAGTTGATAACACTCTATTTTACGTACTTTTTGTATATACTTTACACCACTTTTAGTATATCTTTTGTTAGCTTCTCACATAATTTTTCTACCTTTTTGACTAAAGCCTCACTTACATGGTTTTAGCAACATTCACAACCTAGGTCACAGACCAGGACCGCGACCACAGTCCACTTATATCTCAACCGCGATGAAGATCATCAGGTGTCAAAGACGGATCACAGCTAGTTTACAGACCACAGTCACTGCTCAACCTCAATTTTGAGAATGGTCGCGATCAGAACCAGGGTCCCCAATCAGATCAGGGGCCGCAGTGTGAACATGGACCACGATCAACACATACCGTAATCTGTTTGGAGACCATGATCACTGATGAATTCTTACAAACCACGACCGAATGGGAAGACCTCAACCTCAACCGCCCGAAAGAAACACACAAGCAAACCTTAATCACGATCGTCACCAGACCACGACTAAGCTCAACCACAATGAAAGATGAATAAAGAGCAGACTGTGACCACGACCTCACACCTCACCCAACCAGGACCACGATCACAGTCTAGGCTTAAGTCGATGGAATGTGCCTATAAATAGCACACCCATCCGTCTTGTCAAATCATCAGATCATAGATCGGATCCCGAGGACCACAAAGTGCTACTACATTCTAGATTCGTCCCAGAAAATCCCATCCACCAGTCTTGGATCTCCAAAGGTGGAAGATGAGGAGAGAGAAGACTGAAGACTCCTTTGAGAGAAGAAGACCGTCCACACCATCCACGTGTTAGATCCAGATATGAAGAAGTACTGTGTTGTATCACGTATCTTCTCTCTAGATTTATCATTCCATCTCATTGTACTTCCCTCCTCTCTTCGTAGGACTTCATATATCCATCTTTATGTAATGTTGTTACGCTGTCCGCAAGAATGAGCGGCTAAACACCTTAACTCGGGTTGGGAGTAGCCACTAAGAATATCCAAACATGTATATTGTCTCTTTTTTTTGAATATACATATTCTTATCAAGATTATCTCCATGCATCTATTTTAATGCTTCACTTGTATGCTTAGATACCATCTTGTGATTTTTGATTGTTGATATCTCAAAAGAGTAATATCGCTTTTATCATGTATCATGGAGTAGTATGAATGCACGAGAGTGTTGTAATGCTAAGGCTTTAAAACTATATGTTCTATTGAGAAGTTTACATGTGTTCATCTCGAGAGAGAGAGACTACCCATAGACTTAGATCTATCCTCATATTGAAAAATAGTGGAATAGACGCTTTTGGTGGTTGCTTGTAATCTTGGTAAGAGTATGTGTGAGAGAGATGATGTTGCATGTTGGTGAGATGCTTTAGTAGGTGAATCCCAACCTGAGTTTCCTCCCATATACCTGTTTCTTCTCATTTCTTTTGCTTTCTTTTGTTCTTGTTATTCTTGTTTTTCTTGACCTACTTTAGTTTGTGTGTTATCGTTCCTTAGGGAATGCCTTTTATATATACCCACTTCGACTGGAGTATATGAGTACTAGATCTCGTGTGTTTAACACTGCCAACATTGTCCCTGTGTTCGACCTCGATCACTACATCAGACCCCATTTATCATTGTGGGGGCCTGAGTTATCTCTTTAAAAGTCTGACTACTCTGAATCCACTCCTTTTGGACGTGCAATTTAGGTCGGTCAGTCATCCTCTCCCTTGGACTATAGATGGATGACCCAATCAGATTCCTTCCCCTTTCTCTGCCCTAACTTATAGATGCTATACTAGCACTTCCTTTTCCTATTTAAGCCATCTTGTGGCACCATCAGACTCCCACCATAGCTTCTCCTTTCTTGATTTGCTCTCCAACGCCTCGAAACTCCATAACCTACTCACCTTTCATCTCCAGATATGTTGGTCTAGTCCTAGCATTCTCCACCACTTCTGACTACATTGGCAACTAAGTAAGCATCCTTGATCTCAGTTCTTTGCTTTTGCATTGCTGTTTTGGCTCACCATGAACCCAATCGTCATATCTTGTAGGCAGGTTTTTGGATCTTGTCAGAGTTTCACGTTTTGCTGCTTTAGGGATTCCTCGACCTTGGGAGAACCTCTAGTAGAGGACCTTCATGGTTTATGTTTTGAGATTTTTTGAGATCTGTGATGATGATTTCTCCTAGTTGCTAAGCTGACTCTTCCCCTCTCTATTTTTTGGTTTTCCCTGTGATCGGATGGGCCACAAAGGCCCTGAGTGCTTCCCTGGCTCCACGTCATACAAGGAAGCCTCCTAGGATCTTAGATTCCCACGATCGACCCTTCTTCAAAAGCTTTGATCGGAGCTTCGAGCTTCAGAATTGCTGCCTTGCCTTGGCATGAGCTGGAACAAACGAGGTCATGTAATGACTCTGGTGTCCCCGCATTTTCAATCGAGCATTAATTGTACAAGGACATTCTTGGAATTTTACTTACCTGGCGTAGTTTGACCGCTGACCTGCTGGAACAAGACCCCTAGCTTGCATGGCCATCCATGATTGGTCCACATTGACTGGTCTCAGGATCCCAATGGATAAAGAGGTCAACCATGTGACACTTTTCCTATTTTTTGATTGGCCGTTTCTTTAAAAATCGTAGTAGATCATAGGATGCTCAAAAAATTATAAATAAAAAGTCATTGGAAAGGATTTTTTGAGTAGAATCCAACCTTAGGGTTTTCAAGTCATGTTTTTTCGTTCTGTTCTAATGTTTATTAGAAACACTAATTTAACTATATAAAAAGCCTTAACATTTATAACTAATTCATTTTAACTCCAAACTAAGAAATCAAATATGTTTTGTTTAATAGAGAAATCTAAATGATCGTTTGGTCTTGGTTTTGAGTCCTAAGTTGAAGGTTTCTTAAAAATTCCAAAATTAGGGTTTCTTACACAATATGCTTTATAAACCCTAACACAGGTGTATAAATTTGTAATGAGGATAAATTGGTTGTGGATACATGCTAGTTGGTGAAAGTGATGAATAGGATTCTACATTGAGGTATGTGTACATGTACTCTTACCCTTCAGTTGGCAAAATTTATAATCTGACACTATTATTCCTAATGAGGCATAAATTCCTCTTTAATCTCATTGGAACCTTATTTCAATTACATACTTGGGTTTTTGAACCCTTTTACAATATTTCTTTTATTTACCTACCATATGATTCTTTTTATAGCATGATGAATTATTGACTATATAGCTAATGTAGTGTACTTATGTAAAACCACCCATAGCTGAGCATGTGTTATTTTGCCCAGGGGAATGTGTTACTCTCCCCACTTTTTTATATATATATTTTAGGTGTTTGGGAATGTGTTACTCTCCCTCACCTTTTGGTTGAGGTTAGGTAGGTACCTCGACCCTACTTTAGTTATTGTAGTCATAGTGTCATTCATTCATGCAAATTTATTATTGTTTATCATGGCAAACTTCTTAATTATTACATGCCTCATACTTTTGACCCTCTTAGAATAGTAAATATTTATCATGCCAAATTTTGGTCTATAATTTCCCTTATTCATTTAATTGACACATACTTAATTTTTCTCTTACTGGGTGATCCCAACCACTCAGGTTTAGGATCAGGGTGCGCAGCAGGAGCATGGTGGACCAACCTAAGATTAGGGATAAAGAGTTCATCCTTTCTACCAGACCTATCTCTTAATGTTGTTTCATGGAGACATATTGATGTAGTTTAGTTTCCCTCTATCTTAGATCCTTTTGTTGCATCTATCATGTAAACCCTTATTGGGATATTTTGATGTACCCTTTATGAAATTGAATATAGTCATTATTTTATTCTTCTACTATTCATTAGTCTTTTGCATACCATTATTATTAGTAAAGGGGTGTTTAGCCTTCTTTACTACATGGTATCAGAGCCATGGTAGTCAGAATCTTGACTATTTCAATTTGTTTCCCTAGTTAGAAACCTTAACTTGCATAGTACCCTTTTAGTTAAGATGTTCACCCTAGAATTGACCTATGTTTTACTTGTGGTGATGATAGGTTGATTTAGCATTATAAGAGTTGCACAATAGAAATATCTTTAGTTAACCTTTATGTGATGAGCTTTTTAGGTAGCTACTAGGGCATATAAAAGCAAAGGTGTCTATAAAGGATCAGGACCTGGGGGATGGAAATCTTTTCCTCCATGCCACTAGCTTGGTTTATGAGGACTCCCAGATCTGTATGATACCTGCCTGGCCTGAGCTGATACTGATTGTCCAAAATAGCATACCTTTAGGCAATAGTAGCCTTATACATCTATGCTGGATACCCTTGGGAACGTAATATGATGACTTAATTACCCAATAAAATTCCCTTATTACCCATAAGTTCCTTATAGGAGCCTTAGATTTTACATGTTTGGTGTAGTCTAAACCTAGAACTATACTTTGAAGTTTGGTGATATTAATTAAGGGTTGCATATTATAAATGGTTTAGTTAGACTCACTCTTTTACCTCTGGTTTAGTTTGACTTGGTAGGTCAACCCTTTAAGGGGTAGAGTTATAGCACCCTATAGAACATGGATATGCTGATTTTGAGGAAGAAATCCTTTTAAGGGGATGCAGTCCTGTAACACATTGAAATCTGGCTACTCTAAATTTAGAAACCCTAACTCCATGAATAACCAAATTAGTGTGGTAAAATCCTTAGATTTGTCTAAATCAAGTTATTGAAAACCCACATGTTTGTTTATATACCAATGAACATATATGATGAATAGTTCACATGTTTGAAACCTAATGAATACATACTGCACATTATATGAATAACTACCCTATTAATCCAAATTTTGGACACACATGATGTTGACCATGTGATCAACCAATAAACCCTAATGATACGATGAGTAAGATAATTGGAACCTAACCCTAGACTTAATGCATGCTAAGAAGTTATAAGTAAAATATATTGATCATGTTGACATATAACCCTGTGATGTAATCATCTAACCTTAACATATATATCCATGATGCCTTTCATGATACATTAGTAACATTAGGTTTCATAATCTAGATAACATACCTTGATACACATTAATGATATATAATCACCTGGTCATGATTTGGTAACAAATTATGTATCATGTAATGACTCAAATACTGTAATTTGATTTACATAATTATGCATGTATGGATAATGTGAGGTTAAATGTTATAATTTATTATAAGAAGTGAATTATAGGACTCAATGATTTATGATGACATTAATGTGAGTAAGTGAGGTAATGTGTATATAATTAATTAATGTGACATTATTTGGATTAATTGTAGACTTAATACCAAATTGGATAAAATGTCATACAAAATGATTTGATATAATTCTATATGATGATAATAAGAGGATAATGAAGTATAAGTCCAAGTTAAGGATTGCAATATAATATATTAATTGAGATGATTGATTAAAATTAATTGTTCTTAAAACTCTTAATGATATAAATAAGAAAAATATATAGGATTTGTGCATAATAAGGAAATGTAACTCTTTTGGCCACAAAGTGAATATAATTGGACATAATTAATAGACTAATACGAATGATGTAATATCATAACAAATATGATGCTAATAAGCCTAAAATATTAATTGTGTTATATTTCACAAAAATGAAATCTTAATAATGGAATCTTTGCTGATCCATGAGAACGTAACCTATGAGTAGTGCCTATGAAGTATTCTAGAAGTACCATAGTTAGAGGTAACCACCTAGGTGCTTAGAGATGAGATGTTACATACTCACCCTTCCCTCTTATTGAGATTTTGGGGACAGAATCCTCTTTAAGGGATGGAGTTATGTAACATAGCAAAACTTGGGAATATTTTCATTCTAACCCCTTTCTAAGTTTTACTTTCCTTTACATCCTTTTTGACATTTTCCCTAAATTTTCCTATCTTTTCTATCCTTTTTGGCCTCAATGTTGTAATTAAGGAACTATTAGTGGTTTGATATAAGTTTGGTTCCTATTTAAACCAATAAATGGGTTTGTGCACAAATACCTTAATTAGTATTTTAATTAGAGCTAGGAATGCAAAATGACCTCTAAAGTGAGAATATAATTAGATTATATTAATTTAGAGTTTGCTACAGCCTTTTGGGACAAGGAATAAGAGATAGTGTGATTTTGAGTTAGTTAATGAGAGTAATGATCCTCTTTTCTTTCTCTCTCCTTATATGTGGCAATAAAATATGAAAAGTGAATAATGTGGTGAGATATGACTCATGAAATTAATATATGTTGTCAATGTCAAAATTTCATCCAAAGACTTTATTAGAAAGACCTTTTCATACTAATTCACCCTTTAAATGCGTTAATATATAGATTAATGGACAATATTAGAATTAAGGACCAAAACAAGTACAAAGACAAAATCTAAGTGTATAGGAATATTCTAGACCACATAATTAGTCTATGGTCCAAATTTGTAGTCATTATGACTTTATTTGACCCTCTAAATGAATTAATTGATTTTGAATATATTGTAACTAAGGTTTTGATTTCAATTTCATTAATGCGATGTATTAAACATATAGTATGTTATTTATCACTATCACATGTTACATATTAAAACTTGCCTCTCCTGTACACCATCTGACAACTATGATTTGAGGGTCTGATCAAATAAGAGATCCAACGGTCCATCGACCATCAACTACCTCTGAAACTCTCACGATCAACAAGCATTTCACTTTGCAACCCCTTTCTCCCTCAACTGGCCACCATTTCTCATGATTCCTTTTCCCCTTGGTCCGTCTCCCTCTCCTAAATAAAACAAGCCCTATCTCATCCTCTTCCTTGGACTATAGAAGAAATGCCCAATCGGATTCCTTCCCCTTGCTCCACCCTAAATTATAGATGCTATACTAGAACTTCCCTTTCCTATTTAAGCCATCTTATGGAACTGTCAGACTCCCACCATAGCTCCTCCTTGCTCAATTTGCTCTCCAACACCTCGAAACTATAGAACCTACTCGACTTTCATCTTTGATGATCCTGATATCGCCCCAGTGTTCTCCACCACTTCTAGCCAAATTGGCAACCAAGTAAGCATCCTTGACCTCAATTATTTTCTTTGGCATTGTTGCTTTGGCTCGCGATGAACCCCATTGTCATATCTTGTAGACAAGTTTCCAGACCTCATCGGTGTTTTGCGTTTTGCTATTTTAGGTCTTCCCCGACCTTGGGAGCACCTCCAGTAGACTCGCCTTGCTTCATGGTTTGTGTTTTGAGCTTTATTGAGATTCGTGATGACACTTTCTCCTAGTTGCCAACCCGACTCTTCCCCTCTCTATTTTTTAGCTTTCCTGATGATGGACTAAGCCATGAAGGCCTCGTGTGCTTCCCTGGCTCCATCGTGATATAAGGAAGCCTCATGGGATCTCATCTTCCCATGATTGACCCTTCTTCATGAGCTTTGATCCGAGCTTCAGGCTTTAGAATCGCTACCTTGCCTTGGCACGAGTTGGAACAAATGAGGTAATGTAATGACTCTGGTGTCCCCACATTTTCAATTGAGCAATTAATTGTACAAGGGCTTTCTCAAAATTTTACTCACGTGGCGTCATTTGACCACTGACCCATTGGGACAAGACCCCTGGCTTGCACGACTATCTGTGATTGGTCCATATTGGCTGGGCCCAAGATCCCAGTGGATAAAGAGGTCGCCCACGTGGCACTTTTCCTATTTACTGATTGGCCAATTCTAAAATCGTAGTAAATTGTATGATGCTCAAAAATTACAAATAAATAGTCATTGGAAAGGATTTTTCTTGTAGAATCCAATTTTAGTGGTTTTAAGTCATGTTTTTCCACTCTGTTATGATGTTTATTAGAAACACTAATTTAATTATATAAAAAACCTTAAAATTTATAATTAATTCATTTTAACTCCAAAGCAAGCATTCAAATATGTTTTCTTGAATAAAAAAATCTGAATGATCGATTCGTCTAGGTTTTGAGTCCTAAATAAAAGTTAGTGATCGGGCTTTTTCTCACGTCCGGAAATGAACGTAGGACAAAGGAAGGAATCAAGCTTTTTAAATTTATAACCGAAACCTTCTAGGCCCTCACAACTTTTACTACGGGGTTGAAGTATATATACGGGGTCGAACACAGGGACATGGGGATGCTTAGGACACCACATATTTCGTTCTTTAGTCAGATAAGCCAAAACGATAATCGATGAAAATATGTGCTAGGACTAGTCTAGCGGGTTGTCAAAAAATTAAAACAAAACAAAGAAAAGAAAAGAAAACAAAAGAGTCTGCGAGATTCTACTAATCTGAGAAAGAGAGTTCCTGGCTATGTAACCACAAATGGGGCAGTCTATGCACTCATTCTCAGGCATAGACAACCCTCGAACACCCAGGCAAGCATCTAGTGTACACAGTGGCATCTTTCCTTTGGGCTCATCCCACTCGGTCTCACGATGCATGACTAAAACCATCAACGATATGTCATCTAACCTCTCTCGAGGATGACAAATCCATATCTCAGAATATGCTAAGTTCCCTCTCAGGTCTTAGGACATCCGGAGATATTAGGAACAAAGTACTTGAGATCCTCCTCCTCTCAGGTTCAGATCCAAACCATCATCTCTTAACCATTCCTACAATGGATCTCTCAATACAAGCAGAAATAGTAGTTCAAACTAGTAAGAAATCAACCAAACTAGTAATCATAACTAGAAAGAGAAAATAGAACATGCAACATTCTAGATCTGAAATGAATCTACTTTCTTAAGGCAAAAGTACATAAACATGCCCAAATCAGGCTACATAGCTAAGAAGGATCTAACTAGCCATAGACAAGCATTGTTAGCACCGAACAAAGATGGATGAACATCGTTGTACAAGAAACCAAGGAACACAATAGAATGAAAGATAAGAAGAAGGAGATATAGGCCATGGAGGAGAGGTGTCTCTCACTCCTTTTCCTCCGTATCCTTCTCCTTGATCAGATCTAGACTCCTTGGTTCTCTCTCTCTCTAGATCTGCTCCAAATAGTAACCCAGTGGAGGTGATGTGATTGTTGGTGGAGACTGATCTACTCTCTCCTCAGCTTCCGCTTGTGGAGATCATAGACTAGTAGTATAGGAGGGCAGTGATGCAAATCTTCTCTCTGCTTGGTAGTGAGGGTGAATGTAGCATAGATCTGCTCTCTCCTTGGTTCCACCCTTGGAGAGAACATATCTGAGATGGAGACAGAGGAGAGAGAGAGAGAGTGGAGGTTGGTGGCTGCTGAAGCACATAGAATGGCTGCCTTAGTCCTCTCGGACCTTGGGATGCTCTCCCGAGGCTCTGGCTTGAGTCCGACAGCCTTCTGACGTCTGGATTTGATGTCCTAAATAGCATGGGGTATGGGCCTATTTATAGGAACAACTGGGTACTCAGGTCTATTGCCTTTAGGCCTTGGTCGCGACCCATTGATAGTTGGGTTGCATTTCTTTTCTTTTGCCTTAGGTCAAGGTTAAATGGCAGCAGGTCACGATCTTTCGGAATCGCGACCGTCATTAGTTGATACCGCGATCGCGGTGAGTTGCTGGATGCCTGCCCGCGGGGGTGCTGGTGAGGTCAAGCTGTAAAATGATGCAGCGTTGGTGGTTGGATGAGATACCAGGCATGTCTTAGTCTAGGAGCGGGTGCTGATCGTGGTGGAGATTGGTGCGATGGATGGATCGTTGAGTGCGAGGTGATGAATGAGGGTTGGCGCTGCTACCAAAGGTGGAGAGGAGAAGGGGCTGGAGGGGTTGCTCATGATCTGGATGAGGAGGGGAGGTTGTGATCATGGAAGGAGAGTGGGCGCGACCAGGAGTGAGGGTCATGAACAGGGGTAGGCGGATGATCGCGGGTGGAGGTTGGAGACGGATGGTAGCGTGAAGCTCGGGTCGAGGTTATCGGCTACAGTGGATGGGCAACGTTCGCATTGCAGCGGAGGCTAGAGATGGAGGTAGATGATGAAGGCAAAAGGGATGCAAGCATAGAGGGAAAATGTTGTTGTCATTGTGATGTGGTGAAGGTGGTCGCGACTTTGCAGACATGGTGCAAGTCTCTTGCTAGCAGGTCGCGGGGTCGATGTTGGTGAAGACCACAGGCGGTTGGTCATGGGTAGGGGGAATCACGACTGCGATTCTGAGGGAGGCAGAGGTCACGATTGTAGAGAGGAGGACCCAGTCTCGCTTTCTGAGAATCGCGGGTCGTAATTAGGGTTGTGAGGAAGGGAGTTGTGATCTTCCCAAATCGCGATCACGATTTGTGAGAGGCTGAGAATAGGTTGTGGTCTCTCCTGGATAGCGATCACGATTGTCTAGCTTGCAGGGGATCACAGGAGGATGCTTAGGGCAGAAGACCCATGGTTGAGATCCAGAGGGAAAGAAGAGGGTCTTGAAAAGAGGTGGAATGGGCCGAGCAGATTGGATAGGAGAAGCGGGGTCGTGACCTGCTGGGTGATTGGCTGCACGAATAAGGCATGAGAGGCATGTCTACGGTCTGTAGAAGTCACACCCACGGTCTGGGTTGGGAGGCAGGTCGCGGTGTAGGCATTTCAGGGCAGATGATTGTGGCTTGGAGGGGGCCCACGACAACTGGAAGAGTGGATGGCATGGCCCAGTAGGGATATGTAGGGAAGCAGTGTGCGAGAAGGGAAAGGAAAAGAAATCATTGACTAGCATTGACTAGAGAAGACCAAGGCCCAAAGAGGCTATGGGCCTTGGGGTTAAGGCCCGAAGGCTCCAAATGACCTTCAAAAATAAGATAAAAAATCCCAATTAAAATATCTGCGTTCATGATGAACATTTGGAGTATTACTACCGGGCACGACATATCTGCGTTCATGAGCATAGTCATACACCAGATGGGCACCATCCTCAACTCTCCTAAAAGAGGAAACACACACTCATTTATTGTTCACACTCAAGCTTTTATCATCTACATTCTATTTGTAGGCTTGGGTGAGAACTATACTGATATTTTTAGGATTTTATGGGCAGCCAAGCCTCTTTTGCACATTTATATATATATATATTCATCTTTTTGACTCAATCTAAGATGAGAAGGCACGTAGTCCATCAAGGAAAGCACTTCATCTTAATTATATCTCCAAACTCATCATGATCCACTTGACACCTGTGTGAAAAGTTGCAATTATGATTCACAAATCCTTAGAATAGAGGCAAGCTCATGAATTTGCAGCTAGGAGTCTTTGATCATGTTTTAGCTAATTGCAATGGTCCTTTACCATGGATTTGCCATTCACGACATAGATCAAGGGAATTTATCTTTAAGCTATGAAAAATGGACATAACCTTAGATTTATTACCAAACTCAACGAAAGAGTCAAAGAGCCAGTCAAGCAAAAGGTCAAGCAATTTTTAGGATAAAAACTATGCATTTAGGCATAAAGTCAAGCATTTATCTATTAGGTTCGCACCATATAGCCATAATTGCAGAGCTAAAAAGCTGAATTTTTTTGAAAATTTTAAAACTAAATGTAGGAAGTAAACATGCATGATAGAAGGATGGAGATATAGAAAGGTGAAACCTACCACCCCAAGCTTAAACCTTTGCTCATCCTCGAGCAAGATCTAAACTTAGAATAGAAGGACAGGAATGCATGATTTTAACGGTAGTTATTGAAGTGCTAAAGATGATGCATGGATGCAAGGATATAAAATAGTTAGAGGAAAGAAACAAACTAACAAGAATATGTAGTGCAAAATTTATTTTAATAAAAGGGAGGGAGGGTGGGTAAGAGAAAAGGGGGTGGCTGCCCCATGATACCGACACTGGGATCCCAAATCCTAAGTTTTGGGACCAGTGTCACCTGTGTCTTGCCGACGGGTTCTGCCACATAATCAGAGTAGAATAGGTGAAGATGTGTGCCCTACCGAGTCTGAAGAAGTGAAGTGAAATCCGGCATCTTAGTGAAGTCATCTCTGTGCTGGAAGTTGCTTGAACTGCACTGGGATGAATTCTTCAGCATATCATCCTCAGGGTACCTTTCATTATATGAATCTGAATATGAAGGTCCTAGGATGTCGACATAGGATGAGATGGAGGGGATAGGTTGAATGACTTGGGTAGGATCCATTTCTCCTTCCTCCATCTCTGAACTTGAGGTTGGATGCTAAGATAAAGTTTCATGTATAGTCTGAGTCATCCAATCATCTTCTGAACAAGAAGTACTCCCTAAAGAATCAGTTTGTGGATCTACCACCCCAAGCTTATCACCTGGCGTGGAGTCAGGGGTATCTTCATACTCAACAACCATGTTGTAGTGAATCATCCATCCTGCCCCCTTGACGTCCACCCTACCTTGTAAAGGTAAGGGTGCAAATGGCGGCTCATGCGGTTCCAACTCATCATCATCAGTATACTCATTGCTCCATGTCGAGCATCTATCATCGTCATCGTAATCGAAAAAATTGTTCCAAACCATGATTGACGCACTGCTCGAAGCTAAGTGACATGTCTCAATATGAGAAATATCACCCTGGACTGGGTCAATGTCAGACTCGGGTTCCTCAAACCAACCCTCTGGATGCGAGGTTGTTTGCTATCATTGTGAGGATAAGAGTCTTCATCATCGTCATCATTGAACCATTCATGTCTATTACTCATATCTTCCATTGGTTCATCAACTGGGTCATCTGGATAGAATGAAGGGCTTCCCCAAGTGGGTTGATCTTCACAGAAAAATCCTGGTGAATCCAATTGATGGCCTGAATAGGATGGTGATGCATACTCCACTTTAGACCCAATGGAATGGTCTTGATGACTAACGCCTTTGTTGTTTTGTGATGGCAGTGGTAACTGGATTGTAACCAAATCGATGAGCTCTTGGAGCCTCCTTCCCTATTCAACATCTTTATCATGAAGTTGTTGTACTTGAGCAGCAATGCTTTCGAGACCCGTCAATTCTGCCATGCACATATGAGGGGAGTCCGCTGTATCAAATTGATGCGCTTGGATGGATCCTTGCTCAAGAGTTCGAAGTAGACTTCTACTTCGGTCTACAGCCTTGGTGACTAGTTTGAGATGACGATCCTGCTCTTCTAGTAGTTGTTGCATTAGATCGACATACTCTTAGAGATGAGGGGCTAAGGAGGTGAGTGCGTGTAACGACCCCGCCTCTCGGTAACCCCCAATTAAGGGAGATCGGAAGGTCGGAATCGTTAATTAATTACAGGATCAAAGGTTCAACGAATAATCACTTATAATTATGAAATTCTACTAAACTAAACTGAATTTTGGCAGAAAAATTTAAACTTTGTTACCTTTGGAAAACTTGGAGATTCTAAGTATCCATTTCTTGAATCTACTCTATCTAATCCTCCTGGCACTTTACTTTTTATTTTTTAATGTGTCAGTTTACTGTTTGTTCCTTTAGGGTTCATACCTAAAACACCGACAAACAAAAACACGATCAACACAAAGCTGGTATGTGGGGGATCACAAGAATTGGTTCAACTATATTAACAATGTAAGTAACCAATTATCATTAAACATTCAATTACATTTAAAGCAATACTACTCAATCCCTTCCTATCCCTTATCTCTGTAGTGTCCCTCAAGTGGACATGGATACCACCATCATCACTTAGTGGATCTTCACTATACCCTGCATGATCCTACCTGACAGGTAGACCAATACCTAGGGTTGAGTTGCATGGCACTTCCCATAGGAAGTCCAATCTCTAACTCGATATGACTTGATGGACCTACCTCCTTGGTAGCCATTTACTAAGTCATTTACGGACCTGAAGGCCTACCCCATTGGTAGCCTTTTACTAGGTCACCCATCAAACTACAGAAGGGACTGAGATCTGAGTTAGTAGGCAAAACTTATTATGTGATAATCATATTCACTTTACCAATTGCATGAATTAAAACATCCAACAGTTTAATTCAGTTCATGATGAAATCATCGACAAAATCTCGGAAAACTACATCGGTTAGTCATAAGCGTAACCACATACCTCCTATTGCAGTTTCAGATATAGAATCAAGAATGTTGAAAGAGAATATCCAATTAAGCAAGCAAAGGCACAGAAACCCTGAAATAGAAGTACAAATTTACTTTTATTAATATTTATCCAGTGTCATTATGTCCCTTAGGGTTTCTATCCAATTTTAGGGTTTTCCCAAAAATTAGGGTTTTACTTTCATTCTTGAGTATCATGAACTCTAATTTACCAAAAAATCACTACCACCTCCAAATTATTTCTTTTAAACATTCCTAACAGTTTTAGGGTCCTTATTTAGCAATTTACTTAGAATAACAAGGTCCCCTTTTTCTTTAATCCTAAGTTAGGGTTTTTACGCACCTTATCTTTCCTTTTTAGACATAAACCCTAATTTAGGCACATGTGTAATTAAAACGGATCAAAACTTCATGTTATGAATAAACAGGTTAATATCCCTTTATTTAACCCATTAGGTTACAAAGAAACACCTTTTCCATGTAATTAGGGTTTCTAATTGATTTGGAATGCTTTTTACTAACCATTAAATTACTTTTGTAAAACGAACTGGAATTGGATGCCACAATTATTTTTAACAGATTCCTTGTAATTTTCTACCCAACTTTCATATATAACTTTTCCCTATATGAGATTCCTAGTAATTACTAGGGTTTTAACAAGAAAGAGCCATTTATTTGATTATTGGGCAGAGAGAGGAATTAACTGGAATTACTCCAACCGTTAGATCAGTGCGCCGCTGCTCCCTTCCTTGATCTGAAGCTCCACGTCAGATTCCTCCACTAGTGGCGTGCCTCCTCTATCGGCCGTCGATGACGCGTGGGTTCACGGTGGATTTCGATCCAAGGGTCCTGGTCGACGCGCTCCACTAGCTGAGTTGAATCAACGCGCTGCCCTAAGAAGCGTTGGATCGTAGACTGGCGCACGATGCTATGGGATCCAATGATCCCTGCTCGTCGTCCTCCTTGTCTTCTAACAAGAAACAGCAGCGGCGCCGCACGGCCTCCTCACCGGAGCTAGAGCAATCAGGAGGGAGAGAGGGTCTCGAGGGTTAATAAGTGGCCGTCTGGATGCGTTAGGGTGAGGGAAACCACCCGAGGACTATTTATAGGCTAGGGGAGGGTCTCTTCTAGGGTTCCAGACCTCGCCGCCAACCCTGGTTCTTGCCCAATTAGGCATTTTGGATATACACCGCCAAAGATGGCAAAACCAGGGTCAAAGCTCTTCGTCTGGGTCTCCCAAACCTGATGGGACTATCATCCCAAGTGCTCATGCACCAAGGTGAAAGGAAAATCGAGGGGAAAAACCCCTGTAGACGCGCTACAGTTCTTGTCCCTCTGGGACTCTAGGCAATAGCCGGGTTAGTTGGATCAAAATCCAACGGCTCTGATCATCCACGTTCAAACCAAAAAGGGAAAGAATTCCCAATAAAACAAGGAAAATCCTTATTTTAAAGCTAACTTGGAAATTAAATAACTCTCAATCCATAAGTACTTTTGGCCTCAAATGTTAAAGGAAAGTCATTCTCACATTTATCTTTCATTGTGCAAAAATAGGAGTCATTATTCAAATGAAACGAGTCCTTTACTTTTGTTTCAAGTTATGCTTTAATTAATGGTATTTTCCACCTTTTCTTTATTTCCTTGGCCATTATCTAATTATTGTGAGTTCCTTGAACCCCAAGGAACCCTTATATCACGAAATTATATTTTTGGAAATTATCTTTTAGCCTTTTTAACCATTCTTTCCTCTTTTCTTATATATTCTATTTTCCCATTGAAATTCTTTATTAAAAAGGAACTCCTTTTTCATTTTCTTTTTATTATTCTTTCAAATGGGCTTAATGGCCAACAAGGCCCATCAAACAACATGCAAGGCTTTCATTCAAGAAATTAATCATGCAATCAAACATAATTATTATTTATGCCTTTAATAGAGATTTACAAATCTCATTACATTTATTAGAAAATGAGGTTATAACATCCTCCCCTCCTTATAGGAATTTTGCCCTCAAAATTCAAACAATCAAGCAAACAATCCCGGGTATGTTTTCTCCATGTCTGCCTTCAGCTCCCATGTGGCCTCATCCTCTCCATGGTGCTTCCAAAGAACCTTTACCATCTCTATATTCTTGCATCTGAGTTCTTTCACCTTGGTATCTAGAATCCGCAAAGGTGACTCAGGATAGGTCAGCTTCCCTTGAAGCTCAATAGGCTCAATGCTCAGCACATGGCTTGGATCTTACACATATCACTTTAGGTTAGACACGTGAAACACATCATGCATCATACTATACTGAGGGGGTAATGCCAAACAGTATGCAGCTTCACCAATCCGTTCTAACACCTCGAACGGACCCACATATCGGGGACTCAACTTTCCTCTGTTCTTAGCTATAGCTCGGAGCGGTCAGATTTTCAAAAACACATGGTCTCCCACAGTGAAATGCACATCAGTCCGCTTTGCATCAGCATACGACTTCTGTCGATCCTGGGCTCTCTTTAGCCTTTGCTTGATCAAAGCCACTTTATCAGCATACACTTGGAGCTCATCTGACCTCAATCGGGTCCTCTCACCCACATCATCCCAGTGAAGTGGTGACCGACATGGTCTCCCATACAAAGCTTCATACGGAGGCATCCCGATACTGGCTTGGTAGCTGTTGTTATAGGCAAACTCTGCTAAAGGTAGGTATTTCTCCCATGAGCCACCCCAATCGAGCACACAAGCTCTCAACAGATCCTCTAAGGTCTGGATCGTCCTTTTTGACTGACCATCTGTTTGGGGATGATATGCGGTACTAAACTTTAACCTTGTACCCAGTTCCTCTTGAACCTGCTTCCACAACTTGGAAGTAAACTTGGGATCTCTATCAGAAATGATCGATCCTGGCACGCCATGCAAACACACTATCTCTCTAATATACAGCTCAACTAAGTCTGACACCTTAGCTGTGGTCTTCAAGGCAAGGAAGTGTGCTGAGTTGGTAAGACGATCTACCACGACCCATATCACATCATGACCTCTCTTGGTCCGGGGTAGACCCACCATAAAATCCATGGTGATCTGCTCCCACTTCCACTCTGGAATTTCTATTGAATGTAAAAGTCCGCCGGGTCGCTGGTGTTCAGCCTTCACCATCTGGCAGGTAAGACAACTGGCCACCCATGACACAATGTCTTTCTTCATTCCTGGCCACCAGAAGAACCGCTGTAAGTCCTTGTACATCTTAGTAGTTCCGGGGTGCACTGTGTGTTTAGATCCATGAGCCTCTTGTAGAATACGCTCTTTTGTTGGTAAATCTGCCGGTACCCAAATGCGATTCTCAAACCTGATTCCCCCGTCTACCCCCATGGATAAACGTGTCTGTGGCTTCGTCATCAAAACTTTCATCTTATCAAGCTCTTCGCTGGTCAACTGTGCTGCTACGATCTCACTCAACAACTCAGATTGAATCTAAATATTAGCCAACCTAACTCGGTTCTCTAGAAGTTGCGGAGTCCATTCCACAAGTTCCTCCAAACTTTTCCACTGGCTGGACAGAACAGCTGCACACTTAAGATGCTTCTGACTCAAAGCATCGGCTACGACATTCACCTTACCAGGATGGTAGGCGATGGTGAAGTCGTAATCCTTCATGTAATCCATCCATCGTCGTTGTCGTAGGTTCAGGTCTCTCTGTGTCAGCAGGTACTTCAAGCTTTTATGGTCAGTGAAGATCTCGAAGGTAGCACCGTACAGGTAGTGTCGCCATATTTTCAAGGCGTGAATGATAGCAGCTCACTCCAGGTCATGTGTCGGGTAATTCACCTCATTTGGCTTGAGATGTCGAGAAGCATATGCAACCACATGACGATATTGTTCCAACACACATCCAAGTCCCATCTTAGAAGCATCGGTGAATATCATGAAACCCTCATTACCAGAAGGCAGAGTCAACACAGGAGCGGTAGTCAGCTTCTCCTTCAATTCCTAGAATCGAGCTTCACATACTTCAGACCACATGAACTTCACATCCTTCTGAGTCAACATGGTCAGCGGTAGAGCTGTCTTGGAGAAATCCTTGATGAAGCGACGGTAGTATCCGGCCAACCCCAAGAAGCTGCGAATCTCGGAGGGGTTCTTCGGTGCTGGCCAGTCTCGAACGGCTGATACTTTGGCTGGATCTACGGCGATCGTTTCTCCTGAGATGATGTGTCCAAGAAACATGACTCGGTCCAACCAAAACTCACATTTCGAGAACTTTCCGAAAAACTTATGCTTTCTCAGGATATCAAGGACTCTACCCAGGTGGTCACGGTGTTGGGCTAGGTCATCCGAATACACTAAGATGTCATCTATGAACACTATCACAAAAGAGTCAAGGAAAGGCTGGAACACACTATTCATGAGGTTCATAAAGACACTAGGTGCATTAGACAATCCAAACGGCATGACCACAAACTCATAGTGGCCATATCGGGTTCTGAAAGCCGTTTTGGGTATATCCTCACTTCTCACTCTCACCTGGTGGTATCCTGACCTCAAATCGATTTTGGAAAAGACTCGAGCTGATTTGGGTTGATCGAACAGGTCATCTATCCTAGGCAAAGGATACTTGTTCTTGATGGTTGCTTGGTTGATCATCCGATAGTCAATACACATCCGCAATGACCCATCCTTCTTTTTCACAAAAAGGACTGGAGCACCCCAAGGTGATGTACTGGGTCGGATAAACCCCTTATCCAACAACTCTTGCAACTGGGTTTTCAACTCAAGCAACTCTGCAGGGGCCATTCTATAGGGTGCCTTAGATAAAGGGTTAGTCCCAGGAGCTAATTCAATTGAGAAGTCTACCTCCCGCTCAGGGGGAATCCCTGGTAGATCATCTGGAAAAACATCGGCATACTCCCGTACCACCTCTATGTCCTCTAAGGATTGCCCCTTGACCTCGGGTGTGGTGACTATGGCTAAGTAGGCTCGACAACCTTTGGATAGCATCCGTTCCACTTTTAAAGCGGACACATAAAGGCTAGTTGTCGCATCTTTCCTTCCTCGAATGGTGAAGTGTGGATAGACATTTTTCCTAATAAGAATCTTCTTCCCTCTACAGTCAATCTGGGCTCTATAGGTGGAAAGCCAATCCATACCGATAATCACATCAAAATCATTCATATCGAGGAGGATAAAGTCAGTGGGAAGTTCATGGTTCAAATACTTTACTGGCAAGACCGGGGTTTTCAAAAGAGAGGTATAAATACGACCACTCGGAGTTGTGACATCCAACACATAACCCAAATCCTTGATATCCAAACCAAGCATAGTTTCCAGATTTCTTGAAATAAAAGTATTAGTAGAACCAGAATCAAAGAGTGCTTTTACGTTTTGTCCCATGACTTCCAACATGCCTACATAGATATTCCATATTAGAAAGCTACTACATGGTCTACTGAACTAAAAAGGAAAACAATATGGGTTATTACCCTCGATCAACTTATTAGCATTTTCCTGAGCCTCTTCATTGTCGATGGCGAACACTCTAGCCTGTCTCCTCTCTCCAACTGGTGGTACTCCGGCTGGGGGTGCTGCAGCTACAGGTCGTGCTGCCACGGGCTGTGCCCCTAAAGGTCCTTTCGGGTCAGGCTGTGGGCAATTGGCGATGAGGTGTCCTTCTTGCTGGCACCGGTAGCAGACTCTCTTCTTGAAGCGGCACTCACCGGTGTGCCACCTTCCGCATGTGCGGCATCGAGGTCGGTTGTTCTCTTGATGAGGCTTCCCTTTCCCTCCATGTCTTCCTTTGGCCTGGTGACGCCCGTGACCTTTCTTGTAGTTGTTCTTCTGACCTTGAGCTCCTTCAATGAAGCCCAAGTATCCCTTGGATTGATTCTGTGCAGGCATCACCGTCCTTTCCATGTCCAAGGCAGTGTTGTAAGCTTCAGCGAAGGTCTTTGGCTTGCTAGCCATCACATGGGGCTTGATGGTGGGATGTAGACGCTCTATGAAATGGTCCACCCTTCTCTCTTCATCCATCATGTGCCCGAAACGTTCCAGGATACGGAATCTGCGACCAAAGTCCGCCACGGAAGAGCTTCCTTGTGTCATGTTGGTGAACTCCCTTTCCTTCCCTTTCTTAGCTGAGACGGGGATGAATCTGGCGGTGAAGATGGTCTTGAAGTCGGTCCACGCCATCGGTTCCTCACTTAGGTCTCTCCCAGTGATATGGTTCTCCCACCATATCTTAGCTGCACCTTCCAAAAGGTGAGTAGCAAACATAACCTTCTTGTTGGGCTGCACCTCAAGCATGCGAAACCCGTTCTCGACTGCAAGCAGCCAAGCCTCAGCCTTGTCGACCACTTCAGTCTTGTCTTCCCCCCAGAACTTCTCGACGTTCAGCTTAACAAAGTCCAGGATGGTAACTCCCAGTCGAGGGCGGACATGGAGTGGCTCACCTTTCTCATCTCTAGCTATGTCCCTCAGAGCCAGGGCATGAATAGCCTCAGTCAGCTGCTTCTGTTGTTCCATCCATTCAGTAGTGTGGACTACTATTGTCGGTTCAGAACTACCAAACTGATCCTCCTCCATCTGAGCTACTTCCTCATACTCATGTTGCTCTTCATATTCCGGTCCACCCTCTTGCTCAAGGTTGTTGAAAGGTATGGGCTCGGGATTGGGTATCTCACGCACAGTCTCTTCAGGTCTTTTCCTCTTCTTGGAGGTCTCGCCCCCATGGTTCCGCTTCCAGTTCTCAGAGGATCCACTCTCCTTGCGGGGAAGTCCTCCTCCACTTGTAGCAATCGGAATCGCCACGGTCTTAGTACGAGCCATCTACATAAGCATAATCAAACAACCACTTAGTTTATCATTAAACTAATTATACTTATGCCGGTGATGTCTCATTACATATCTTTTATTTATTTGATGGAGGATTCCTTAAATTCCTAACTTACTTGCCCAAACCACATGAGGGTGAGGAAGAGAGAGAAACCCTAATCCTGAAGACCTTAAAAGAATTTGAGTTGAGAAGGGATGAACAAGATGAGAGAGTCCTAAAGGTATCTTATTTCGAGTCTTAACCTAAGACATCGGCCAGGCAGTCACAAGATCCGGGAGTCCTCGTATTCCGACTAGCGGTGCGGAGGAAAATCTTTCCAGCCCCCGGATGTGATCCTTTTCTAGTCACCTCAGTCTTTCGGAAAATCCTCTAATAACTCCCTCGGTTCTATGGAATTTTTAAATTTAATAATTATTAATGATTAGATGAAGAACCTATGATCTGATACCAATTGTAATGACCCCGCCTCTCGGTAACCCCCAATTAAGGGAGACCGGAAGGTCAGAATCGTTAATCAATTATAGGATCAAAGGTTCAACGAATAATCACTTATAATTATGAAATTCTACTAAACTAAACTGAATTTTGGCAGAAAAATTTAAACTTTGTTACCTTTGGAAAACTTGGAGATTCTAAGTATCCATTGCTTGAATCTACTCTATCTAATCCTCCTGGCACTTTACTTTTTATTTTGCAATGTGTCAGTTTACTGTTTGTTCCTTTAGGGTTCATACCTAAAACGCCGACAAACAAAAACACGATCAGCACAAAGCTGGTATGTGGGGGATCACAAGAATTGGTTCAACTATATTAACAATGTAAGTAACCAATTATCATTAAACATTCAATTACATTTAAAGAAATACTACTCAATCCCTTCCTATCCCTTATCTCTGTAGTGTCCCTGCAATGGACATGGATACCACCATCATCACTTAGTGGATCTTCACTATACCCTGCATGATCCTACCTGACAGGTAGACCAATACCTAGGGTTGAGTTGCATGGCACTTCGCGTAGGAAGTCCAATCTCTAACTCGATATGACTTGATGGACCTACCTCCTTGGTAGCCATTTACTAAGTCATTTACGGACCTGAAGGCCTACCCCATTGGTAGCCTTTTACTAGGTCACCCATCAAACTACAGAAGGGACTGAGATCTGAGTTAGTAGGCAAAACTTATTATGTGATAATCATATTCACTTTACCAATTGCATGAATTAAAACATCCAACAGTTTAATTCAGTTCATGATGAAATCATCGACAAAATCTCGGAAAACTACATCGGTTAGTCATAAGCGTAACCACATACCTCCTATTGCAGTTTCAGATATAGAATCAAGAATGTTGAAAGAGAATATCCAATTAAGCAAGCAAAGGCACAGAAACCCTGAAATAGAAGTACAAATTTACTTTTATTAATATTTATCCAGTGTCATTATGTCCCTTAGGGTTTCTATCCAATTTTAGGGTTTTCCCAAAAATTAGGGTTTTACTTTCATTCTTGAGTATTATGAACTCTAATTTACCAAAAAATCACTACCACCTCCAAATTATTTCTTTTAAACATTCCTAACAGTTTTAGGGTCCTTATTTAGCAATTTACTTAGAATAACAAGGTCCCCTTTGTCTTTAATCCTAAGTTAGGGTTTTTCCGCACCTCATCTTTCCTTTTTAGACATAAACCCTAATTTAGGCACATGTGTAATTAAAACAGATCAAAACTTCATGTTATGAATAAACTGGTTAATTCACTATGGACATTCTTTGCATGCTTTTTAGGTACTTAGACCTTTTATTGGATGGATGGGAGAAAGAGAGGATGATCCTAGGATTTATCTACCCCTAGAGAGGCCTAAAGAGAATTAAAAGGTTCCCCAACCTACCTCTAGTGGCCAATAGTCAACTCAAGCAAAGAAGTCAATAGAAAAAGAAAGTTCAAGCTCAAAGGTGAAAATAAAGACCCAACATGATTGTGTAGCCCAACATAGACCCATAAAAGAGAACCTAGAATTCCCATGCTCAGTAGAATGACCAACTACTCCCCAACCCAGAATGACCGTGTGAATTGCCACGATCATGGCACCGCCGACCCACCACGGTTGTTCTGCCAAGCATGGCCTTGCCACCAATCATCCAAAACTCCAAAATCAACCTGACCTCAATTACATTTCTTAGCATGACCACTCTATCCTAACACTACTTCTCTACCTACTATCCACCATGACCGTGCTACCAGAAAACCTAGCAACAATTTTAAGTTGCATTTCCCATTCTAACCCCACATGACCTTGTGCTTCCCCACCACCTATATACTTGGGTGGTTGCTGGAGAATGAGGTTATCCACTCTTAGCTACCTCTTAGCCCATGATCATTAGAATGACTAGCTACTCCCCAACCCAGAACGACTGTGTGAACTGCCACGATCGTGGCACCATAGACCCACCATGGTTGTGTTGCTAAGCATGACCTTGCAACCAATCATCCAAAACTACAAAATCAACCTGACCTCAATTCCATTTCTCAAAACGCACACTCTATCCTAACACTACTTCTCTACCTACTACCCACCATGACCATTCTACCAGAAAACCTAGTAACAATTTTAAGTTGCATTTCCCATTCTAACCCCACATGACCTTGTGCTTCCCCACCACCTATATATACTTGGGTGGTGGCTGGAGAATGAGGTTAGCCACTCTTAGATAGCTCTTTGCCCCCTCCAATACCCTATACTCCATTCCCACTACAATTCACTTCCATTCCATCACCTTCTGCCCCAAACACCCTCGTTTCTAGGGTTTTTGGTCACTTTCCACCACACATCCATGTCATTCCACCTTAGAGGAGGGAGGTTCTCGAGCTTCTACTATTAGGAGGTGGAGAAGGAGAGGTCTCTATCGAGTTTCATAGCTTTCAACTCCTCTACTTCTACTTCTTTTTCCATTTTTTTAATTTCTTGTTCTATGAGTAGCTAGGCCCCTTAGGTGGGCTGTTTGGGCTCAAAATGTTACTTTGATAGCATATTTGGGAAAATGATTTTTGAAATGCTATAATTTCATTTTCTAATGATTGCATTCTACTTCTATCTCATTCCCTATACATTTCTTTGCAATTTGTGCTTGAAATCACCTAGGATTGTAGGAAAATTGTTTATATGTAGATGATTTGGGAATTGCTCCCAGGTCAAATTAGGGAATTCCTAGATAGCCATTTACCTTCCTACATGCTAATCATTTCTCCTGCACTTAGGTGAGAGATCTAAGTAGCTCGTCTAGAAGCATTTAGTGTTATTGATTTGGAGCTTCATAAAGGCTACATGGTAGATAATGTGAATCCCAAAACGTCATTTACACCTTCCATTACTATCCTCAGCCCCCAATTTCCCTAGGATGTTCCATTCTAGAAAGCTAAACTAGATTAGATCCTAATAGAATTACACCTAAACCCTAATCCAAGTGAGCCTCACAAGTGTGGATAGAAGGTGATAGGGACTAGTTCCCCTCTACACAGTGTAACATACTGAAATCCACAATGTATCTTTTTGTACTCTTTTTCAATAAGATTTGTCCTTCATTTTTGTCCCTTTTGTGTTTGGAGTTGAATTAGTGGAACTATGATTGTTATTGGATAAATATTTCCCATATATTCTTAATAAAGGGTTTTATGCATACCTCGGTAGAAATCTAAGTAATGGGTCTGAAGTGCAATTGTCCACTTAAGTAATAAAAATAATGATGGAATTTGTGCTAGAATTTTCTAGGAATTTTTAGAATAGGAAAAAGAGAAGAAATTCCAAAATATACATAAAGGAGATGATAAATGCTATAAATGGATAAATGGAGGTAATGTGGAATATATTATTTCCAAAAATCATAAATAAAAAACCCACGAGACAATTTGATACACAAATTCATTTTCTTGGACTAAAAGTTACTTAAGGGCCAAGTATCATCCAATGTGGAAAATATAAATATATATAAAATCCTATAATAAAGGAAAATAGGAAATAAGCTAAGAAAGCGAAATAAAATATCTAATGTTCTGAAATTAGAAAACTAACTCCAAGTTCATAATCTAGAAAAAAAAACCTTTGGAAAAGTTTTCAACTAATGTGTATGATATTTGGATAATGTGAAATAGTAGGAGAGAAAAAGTGTGTAGAACCTTCATTTTGAGAATTAATTAAATAAATGGCATAAACATGACCAAAAAATGGCAAAATCGTATCTAAGATATTAATTGGGACAAGTGGGTGAAATTTGATCATGTTTGGATAATCATAGAGTCCTAAATGGAGGAGGAAAGAGAAAATGAGTTTTGAATTATTTAACCCATTAAAAGTACTCAAAAGGAAAAACTAATTCCATAATTCTACACCTCAAAATCAGTCAGGGTGTCAATTTTTATTAAATTTGGAAATTGTTTGAGCCCTTAAAAGAAGAATGAGAAATTCATTAAATAATGTATATATCACTTTATTCGAATTATAATGCAATTGGAAAATATGTGTCACACGCCTAATATGACTATTGCGCATGAGCCAACGGCTCGAAGAGCTCTGTGGATCGATCAGAGGATAGGGAGCTTGTCTCCTACCTTGGTCCGGATTAGGAAATAGGGATGGGAGTTTTGATCTTTCAATTTGTGATATGTCTCTCAACACTCAGCCAAATTGAGTAATTTTTGTTGCTCCGAATTCCTCTCATGATTCCGCACTAGATTATCCCAATATTTCATGTTTTGGCACATAATTGAGAAACCCCCAAAGTTCCCAAAGCTTCCTTCTCATCTCATTTTCTTAAACCATAACTCACACCTCCTTGCATGTAAATAATTACATCCCGAGCATCCCCATCGCCTTTGCAACTCAGTGCACCATTCAATTTAACTTTTCGTTCTTGTTTGACCCTCCTATGAGTCGCCAAATCCTCTAGACTTGTAGTGGTTCTCCCTCTATCTTCTCTCCATCTCTGGTGAAATCAAAGGTGTCTTCGAGTTCGGTTAATCCTCTACTTCCTTTTGCATCTCCTATTTTTGCGTTTGGTCATGTTTTCTAATTTCGTCGAAAGTTTCACGCAAACAACTATTGATGTTCAGTGTCATGGCGCACGGGTGACGGGTGGAAGATAACTCCCCATGATTTTACCATTTTTCCCACACCCGACTTCTTTTTTGCCTGTCTTGCGTGAGGACACTTTAGTCCTTTGGCTCGGGTTTGACCGCCCTGACCCGACTTTGACCGGTGCCAGGCGATGAGGCGGGCTACCGACTTGGCTCAATACGATTGGGCCAAGAAGTGGGCCGGACCCCACCCTCTCTCTCTCTATTCTTTTGAATCAAAAATCGAATTTTCTAATTCTCATTGGTCAATTTTAAGAAATTCATAACTACTAATCCTTGAGACAAAATTAAAAGTAAAATATGTTCTAGGCTCAGAAAAAGATGATGTATATAATAAAAATAATTTTGATGCATGGTTTTGATTTTCTCAAATAATTTTTTTTGGGAATGAATTCATTATAGTTAAAAATCACCAAAAATGCATCTAAAAGTCCATATCTTCAAAATACATAAGATTATATGTTATTTTGATCAAAAAACCCTAACTAAGATGGAGGTGATGTTTTCAGTACCTAAAACAATGATTTGTAGAAAAAGTTGATAACTTTAGGGTTTTAAGTCCTTAATGAATGCCTATAATACTAATACATGAACATGATTACGGTAATAGGACAAATGGACTCTAATCTTGCTTAGGATTTTGGAAAGTGGTTTCTAGGGATCTAAGAAAGAGGTATGTGCATCTAACACTTTAGTTGGGATATTTTTGCCTTAACCTAATGTTCACTAATGAGGCTTAATTGAACCTAACTCTTTTCTTAAAACCCTAATTTCTTGTGCCTCAAATTAGATCATAGTTTCTTATTGATTGGGTTTTAAACCCCAATACCATGCTTATTGATTCACATGATTATTCTTGCCATAACTACTTTTTTTTTAGCATGTAGATTTATATTCTATTTAATTTAAAGTAGCAATACTTATGTACAACCACCCACAGAGGGCATGCATTTATTTGCCCTTGGGAATGTTTTATTCTCCCCATATTATTGTAGGTGACTGGGAATGTCTTATTCTCCCCTAACCTAAGGTTAGAGGTCAAGTAGGTGCCTCAACCCTACTTAGTTAGGTAGACATAATTATCTTACATGCAAATCCCTTTTAATATAATTATTAATGGCAAGTTTCTTTTGATATAGCCTCATACTCTTTTTACCTTCATCTTATAATGAACCCTAGCATACTTTTACTTGCTTTACTTATCTTGTTATCCTAGACTAGTTTTGTGACACATACTTTTCTTTCCTTTTCCCTTTTCCTGGGTGCTTTCCCAACCAGCCAGGTGTTGAATAAGGAGATGGATATGTCATGCAAAACTTAGCTTTTAGCTAGGACCTGGTTGATGGAGATGTTACTTTGGAGAAAAGATTGTAGTAGTCTAGACTTCCCTCTATCTAGATCCAGTTTGTGTATCTTGATGTAAACCCTAAAGGGAGAATGATGAATTTTTATATAATCTTTTATGAAATTGAATATAGTTAGTAATTTTTATTCTGCTACTTTCCTATGGTCTTTTGTATACCATATAAATAAAGATTTGAAAATTTTACACCCATTTTCAACATACCTTTGAGTATGTTGGGAATGGAGGTTTGATATTTCAAATTTTTAGTAAAGGGGTGATTTCACTCTTTTACACACAACATATCCCATCCATGGCTAAATAGTAGTTTAGGATAATTCATTAGCATCTATCTTGTTGTTTGGTTTGATAATATGAAAGAAAGAGTAATGTTCACATGTTATCACCCCTACTCAATTGACAAGTACAATCCCCCAAACTTCCAAAACTTGTCATTCTTGCATGAAAACCTAAATTGCCTTCTTGCTTAGTTCATGCTTGCTTAGCTAGTCTCTTTACCTTCCTAGTTAATTGTGCTTGCTTTTGCCTTGTTCTTCAATAGTTTAGGTCTTTATTTGTCCTTTCGTCTTAATTGCTAGCTTAGTGTAGTGTAGATCTCTTCTTGCTTGCCTTAGTGTAATGGGATCCTTTCTTGCCTTTACTTTCTTAGTTTTCCTTTTCTTGCTCATTATAACTAATTGTCTAGGGTTAGCTTCTTGTTCTCATTTAATTGTTTTCTTGTTCAACCTTAATGTTATTAAAAAAATCAACCTTTAAACCCTTCAATCTTAGACTCCATAGTAGGAACCTAGCCTAAAACTAACTTAGCTCTAGTTCCCCCTCCCTCTCTTGGGTTCAACCCCTAATTTTCCACTTTCTTATATTATAACACGGTCTCGTGCGCTTTTGGATGAAGTATGTTAGTTTATGGGAAAGAGCCTATTAGGGATTTATAAATTCAAAAGGCCCATGTTGTGTGTTCAAGCCTAATGTACATCTAATCAAGATTCAATTGGTTGGTTGTACCTCAAAGCGAGGAAAGACGCACCACATACGAGTCCTACTAGACCTTTGAGGTTCTTTTCCTACATGTGGAATTTGAAATTCCATAAAAAAATGTGATTTTCCTTGGTCCTCATATACCTACATAAGTTTAATGTTATATTTTTTGGCTCAAAATTCTTTTCCTCCCACCAATGTCTTTAGAAATAAATTTATTTTCAAAGAATACAATATTGTGGCAACAAACAATTTGTATCAGATAAAAATAGAAGTAGTATCCTCCAATTTCCTTAGGGTATCCAACAAACTTACATTTACCTAATTTGAGATCAAGATTTGTTGGAAAACTATTCCCTGAAGTAAGCTTCACATCCCCAAATCTTCATTTAACACACATTGGGATGTTTCTCGTTCAATATCTCATATAATTTCTTTTGAACTAATTTAATAGGTAGGCGATTAAGTTTGAGGATATGTGTATCATGATAACTCTTAGATTCAATTCTCATCTACAATGGATTTTTGAGCTATTTTTAGGTCTAGAATTTGTTCAAGTCCACTCTAATGAAAGCTTTCAAGTTCAAGTATATTCTAAAATTAGAACTTTGACAAAAAGTGACAGGTCTAATTGTTTTGAGTCCATATTGAATTTTTTACTAGAAATTTATATAAACAATGGTTATGGTCACATCAAAATTTTGAGGAGAATTTAGTGTTTTATATATATTGTTGTATATTACTTGCATATTTTATATCAATGACCATGAGTCGGTGTTAGTAACCACACGGACGACAACGCAGCAAGGAAGCCGCCGACCAATGACGAACATCAGGTGGAATACCAGAGAATCCTTCTCAGATTTTCTACATAAGAACTGGAACAATTCTCTACCTGTTCATGACGCGATTAAGGTGCTGATGGAAAAGTCAGTACGGTGGGATGTGGGAGAAAGGAGGAAGGACATGGAAAGGAAGCACAAACTCTTGGCTAGAATCGGGAGACTGTAGGAGGCTGACGATGGTTCTCTCAAGATGGAAGATAGTAACACTTTAGCCGGACTGCAACTCGAGTACAACGAGATGATCAATTCTGAAGCGGAGGAGTGGAGACAAAGGGCGAGATGCGACTGGATGTCGAAAGGGGATGCCAATACTAAGTATTTTCAGGCTTTGGTTAAAGCCAAAAGGCAACGAAATCTGATCACCAAGCTTAGGAACGATCAAGGAGATTGGGTGGAGGAGGAGGATTTGAAGGAATTGGTACGAGGTTATTTCTACAACCTGTTCACATGTAGGAAGCGAAGGAGGGGCAAGGCTATGGAGGAGTATGTTGGGAGCTTTCCTACGCTTGTGGAGGCAGAACAGGTGAAGATGGGGCAGGCACCTAGTAGAGAGGAAACGAGAGGGGTGTTGATGAAGATAAATCCTATTAAGGTGCCGGGGCCAGACGGAGTGGATGCGGGGTTTTTATAAAAGAACTGGGATCACTTAGGCGACTCAGTTTGTCTAATGATATCTAAGTGTTTTGTAGGTGATCCGATTAATGATGTGATGGCAAATTCAACTCTCATCTTGATTCCTAAAACGAAGATGCCGGAGAGTTGCAGTAATCTGCACCCCATTGCTCTGAACAATGTCGGACTGAAGCTACTTTCAAAGATCATCGTGGAGAGAATCAAGTCGTTTCTTCCACATTGGATTGCGCCTGCACAGAGCAGCTTCGTGCTGAGAAGACGAATTACTGACAACATCATACTAGTCTAGGAATTGGTGCATTCGATGAAGGTGAGATTGGGAAAGCGGACAACCATGGCAATGAAGGTCGATCTTTCGAAAGCAAACGATAGAATGGATTGGAGCTTTATCTATGATACGCTGAAGAGGACAGCCATACCACATCACCTTACGGAGATTATCATGAATATCATCATGGCAGGGAACATATCCATACTCTGGAATGGAGCTTGCTTAGCACCGTTTAAAGCTTCTAGAGGGGTGAGACAAGGGGACCCGTTGTCCCCTTACATATTTGTGCTATGTCTGGATAGATTGAGTCAGGCCATCGCGGTGGAGGAGCTAAGTGGCAATTAGTTTCCATTGTGAGCTACAAGAAATGGGATTGACATATCGCACGTCTGTTTCGCCGACGACTTGATTCTGTTTGGCGAGGCGTCTACAAAGCAGGCGAAGATCATGATGAAGGTGATGCAGAGATTCGAGCGTGCTTCTAGAAAAATTTTAGCAAAAGAAAAGTCTGCAATCTTCTACTCCAAAAATACACCTCCTCAAATCCGAAGGGCGATCACGAGAATCACAGGCATAAGGCAGACGTCGGATTTAGGGAAGCACTTGGGTGTACCAATCATACATGAGCGCACATCCAAGGCTATGTACCTGGGTCTTATCAACAAGATTGAAGCCATAATTTCATCGTGGGTCAATAACTCTCTATCGCTCGCGGGTAGAATCACCCTGGTTAAATCTGTTCTGAATACCATCCCCATCTACACCATGCAGTCTATTGCACTTCCTTTTGCGGTGTGTGACAGTATTGATCGGGTGATCAAGACATTCCTATGGAAGGGAGCTGCGGGGCTCAAGGGTACCCATTCTGTGGCTTGGGATAAGGTCTGTGCTAGTCGGCAGGCCGGCGGGCTTGATATAAAGTCCGCAAAATTACAGAATGAAGCTCTATTGCAGAAGACGAGCTGGGACTATATGTCGCAGCGGAAGACTTTGTGGAAGTCAGTCATGAAGGAGAAATACCATCACAAGGTGAATCAAGGCGTCGTGGGAGAATCCAAGCTATGGAGGATGATTATTAACCTTAAAACAAAGCTTACTCCGGTTATAGGCAAGGCAGTACTGTCTAGAGTACAGACGTCGGCCTGGTTCGATAAGTGGGTAGGAGGTACTAATCCAAAGCTCAGAGAACAGATACTGATACCGGAAGAGTTGACGGATCTAACTGTGAGCTCTATGGTCAGCATGACCAGGGAATGGGATGTCGACTTCATTACTCAGTGGTTCGATAAGGACTCCGCACGACAGATACTGGAACTACCGCCGCCAGACCCGTCTGCAGGCGAGGATGACATCATCTATTTGAAAGACAAAGCGGGGCAGTTCTCTGTCAAATGAGCCTACAGCCAACTGCAGATGGAACACACTAGAAGCTCGCCGAGAAGATGGATAAAACTATGGCAGCTCCGCATTCCTCAAAGAGTCAAAACAACATTGTGGCTCATGTCTCATGGGAGTCTCATGACTAATGAAGTGCGTGCTATGAGAGGATTCACAGATGATTCGAAGTGTCCACGTTGCCATAGGAATACAGAAACTGCTGTGCATGCACTCTTAGAGTGTGCCGACGTCAAGGAAGTTTGGAGGCTCATTCAGAACACTACCGGATTGTCCCTAAGCTATGAACGCACATTGGGAAACTGGCTAAGAGTAAATCTGCGGAAGAGGAAGGACCGGCCTGACGATGACACCTGGATTGCCATTGCGATGTGGAAGCTGTGGGGGTTCAGATGTAGTATTGCGTTCCAGGAATCGCGTACCAATGTAGTCGGCATGTTTAACAGTATCCAACAGGAGGTCACTCTTTGCAAGTTGGCCTTTGCTAAAGCGCCAAAAAAGGAGGAAGACCAGCACAAGCCCGCTATCGGAGGGACCGCACCGACACGTAACCAGGTCAAGGTTAATGTAGATGCTGCTGTGAAGAGGAAAAGGAAGGAGATGGCTACTGGTTTCGTCATTAGAGACCATGAAGGACGATGGCTGAGGGGACTAGGAGATAAGGGTGCAACCCTAGACATCCTGGACGTTGAGTTGAAGGCCATTGACTTGGGATTACAAGAATGTCGGGGGAAATGTAGTAGGGTTCTGTTAGAATCCGACTGCGCCACCGCCGTGAAGATGCTGAATAATGCGATTGTTACCCCTGCTAAGTACAAAGCAAGGTGCTTTCGTATAAGTAGGTTATGTAAGGAGTTCGATGGGGTTACTTTTAAACACAGCAATAGAGTGTGTAATAAGGCTGCGGACTCCGCAGCCAAGTGGTGTCTGAAACAGAAGAACTCTTGTAGTAGGTGGAATCGATGTCCAAGCTTCCTCTTTGACATGGTCAGGGAGGAAGCTACATCGAGCCACATGTTGAGTAAGGAGTTGTTTGAACCTGGTCTGTGGGAACAGGATGAATAAGATCTTCCCCAGGTGCCCTAAAAAAAAATGAAGTTTCATGCGACCACATTCAAAATTAGTTTGATTAAGAATATGAATAGGTTCTTGATATGTCGCAACTCATGAATGTGATTTTGTGAGACAAAAAACAATTTGGTTATGAGTTCTAGTTTTGACAACTTATCTCGGTTCCGGGTTCTAGGTTAATAATCTTGGTAAGGTATAGGTTCTTAATGTGTTTAATTGAGTCAGTTCTGAATTTGGACAAATCTGGATCTGGATCTATTCCGGATGAAACTAGTAAAAAATGTTATGCAACTAGAAGCTTGCACCCCTAGCCTATAAGATGACAAAAATCCAGGTTTCGGTTGGTATCTGATTCCAAATTAAACAAAGCGGGTCAGTTATGGTTTCTAAATTTAACTATCTGAGTCGATTCGGAGTTGGATAGAGCAAACTTTAGATTTGGGTTAGTTTCAGGTTCAATGCACAAACTTGAGATATGGGTCCCATTTTCTCACTATACATTTCCAATTCCTATCGTATGAACCTCTAACTGCCATTTTAAATTGACGAAACTCACGGGTTTACACAAGGAAGACTTCGTCGCGAAGGTGACGTCGTCACTGACGTATTTCACCGGAACCACGTCTTTTTTACGCGTGGTAAGCAAGCCAAACAAAGGACCTGCAGGAAAGATAGGGCCAGGTCGACAAAGAGGCGGCGCCTGTCAGAGGTCCGTATGCACCATACTTCATAACAGAAGAAGCCATGCAGCTTCCTAAAAAACGAGATCGATCTACAGCGAACACGAAATCTCCTCCGTGTTAATAAACCGGACAATGAACCGCCAGGAAGCAGGTGAGAGCCTTTATCCGTTGACAGTTCGACCAGTGCAGATCATGTACTTGCATTGCAAGGTTCCTTATCAGTTCCAAGAACCTCAACCCAACATCCCACGAAGCCCCGGTCCCCCTTCCGTAGAGCTTTGTAGTTGTATTTATACGACGGAGACAAAAACTCAAACAGAGATTCAATCTGCAAACAAGCACCCGGCCTCTACTAACCATCAACGATCGTTTGTTCCACCGTTAATCTTCGACCAAACACGCGATTATGGGGCAAGATTGCTGTGCAACGGCCGTTGAGTTCGAAGACTTCCTGCCGTCGATGGCTGAACGGCTCGGCGTCAGCGGGCTTATGGACGAGCTGTTCAAGGGGTTCTGTCTGCTGATGGATCCGGTGCGGGGGCTGATCACCTTCGACAGCCTGAAGAAGAACGCGGCGAGGCTGGGCTTGGGTGCGATGTCCGACGACGAGCTCTGGGGAATGCTCACGGCTGGAGACACCGACGGCGATGGCGCGATGAGCCAGATGGAGTTCTGCGTACTAATGATAAGACTTAGCCCGGACTTGATGGAGAGGGCCGATGAGCTGCTGGAAGAGACTCTGGAGAAAGACATATGCGATTAGGACGCAGTGAATTAGTTTTTCCTAATCTTGTACAACTCCTAACGTTTTTGCCTAATTGCATTTGTTCAACTGTGTATATATATATCAGACATAGTTTGGGTTTTGGGTTATTGCTGCTTATACAATAATTATCCATTTCTCCGTAGATCACCACACACATGCATTTCTCCGTAGATCTCTCTCTCACTCACACACACACACACACACACACACACACACACATATATATATATATATATATATATATATATATATATATATATATATATATATATATATATATATATATATATATATATATATATATATATATATATGATGTGTGTTGACTCTATTGTTTTTGTGTTAGAATACGAGAACATCTCTTATAAACTCAATCAAATTGGAGTACGGAAATCATGCATTCTACTTTTATTGTATATGCATGACTATTATAAAACAAATTAGCAGCGAGGTACCCAGGGGCGCAGCCAACACTTCATGATTGTGGGGGCTAAAATAAAGTAGATGGGTTTTGAACTCAAACAACTCCATCCAAGATGGACACAATGCTACAGCTGTTAACCATTAGGCTACACCATGATTTTTGTCAAAATATCATGCAAGTTGTATATATTCCTCATGCCGCACATATGGGACCCTCAGTGAGTTATAAAAATAGAATAGTTGGGATTTGAACCCGAACAACTTGAAGGAAGGGACATAAACTAAGCGTGTAACCACTAAGCCAATAGAGCCTCATTGATCAAAGTAGAACAAATATATATATATATATATATATATATAGTTTCACATATTTATATATATACACATCTATATGCATAAATACCTAATTTTTTTTGGTGGGGTGCTTGCCCCACTTGGCTCCGCCACTAGAGGTATCGTTGGACCCCACCGCATCATCCAAACTAATCAAACTATTGGGATAATGTCTCTTATCTTATTTTTAAAGATATTAAATATTGTCTAACAATATTGGAAAAGTTCAAAATTAGATAGACTTGGAGTCCAAGATAATGTTTAGCATTGTCTTCTTCTACTGTCTATTAATTATTGGACTTTATCTCTCAATTATCATTTTTAATAGATTACGTTATTCTCTCCTACTAACTTTTGTAGTTGACATTATTTTTTAAGATTGTCTTATCGAGTACTATAAGAGTACTATAAATAAGATATACTGCCGTATGATACAATGTGCCAACAACGTATGGGGTTTCCAATGCGTGGTAATTTTGGATGTGCCGACGTCAGTTAACATTGTGCGCTAACATTGTAGGCCAAAAAAACTAAAGCACACTGAAGCACACTGAAGGAACCATCATGCAAACATATCTGAATGCAGGATGATGGACGTTTTGAAGGATGATATATTTCAATGAATATTATATGTAAATTAACCTAAAACTCTCTCCCCTAGGGATACACCTCTGGTGAATGATTCCCCATTTTATTGATATGTAACTAAGTAGGAACTCGTTACATTCCACTGGATATTGTTTGCCTTTGTTTTTCCTGGACTTATCACAGTTTAATAAGTCAATATCAATACAAGAAACTAAATATTAAAAATAAACATTGTAGGCCAAAAGGGGAAACAAAAAAGATAGTCAAAATGGAGAGAACGAGAGTGGGTTAAGTAATTATATTGTGGGGAAAAGCAATGTGAGAGAGAAAAAAACTTTGTAATCTTGTGAAGGTTTTTACTTAATAGAATTTACGGTCTTCTTCGCAAAATATGTTCTCATTGGCTATTACTTGGTGTTTGTCTCTTGTCAATTCTGGGGGAGGGGGTGTTACTGTTTATGTTGTGCATACTTAGACTGCATCTCGCATAAGGAATTTTTCTTGTGCTTGAAGGCTTCCACAACTTTAAATGATTCTTTAAGTGGTATCAGAGCCATGTTCATACGAGACGATCAAAGAACATGAGAGACATAAAAATATGACGACGTCGACAATTACCGCTGGAAGCTATATGGTGGAAACTCTTAATGGCATTATTATCATGGAATCAGGAGGGTTCAAATCCATTGGTTGTAAAATATCAATGGGAGGTGGAGTCATACTATTTTCTTACAAGGGGCATGTGGCCACGAAGACTACTTGGTTCAACCGACTAGTTGAATATTTTTAACCAAAAGAGGTGTGGCTGATGAGAGGTCTACCAACACGGGCGGCGGGTGTCAAGAACCTGAATAGTGCTATGTGTATTTAACTCTCAGGGGCAGTCTAGTATGAGACTGTAAAATAAGTTACAAATTTGAACAGGTGCAGAGGCGAAGTTGTCAACTATTAGAAGGAGGAAGATGTGGTAAGACTAGTCATGCGGTGCCATCGAATGAGTACGACTCAGAAAAAGCACAACCCCATGGCATGGGGGCCAAAGGTGCAAAAGATATGATTCTTCCAATCGTAAGTGGAGGTGGTACAGTTTCTCAAACTGTATAACATGAGGAGCTCTCCTATGAAGGGTTCATACAACTATGTATGGACACCCACTCTATGTAGGCATGCATGGTGATACACTTCTGGAAAAGAAAGTAGCTTTTGAGGGTGGAAGCATAGAAGAAGAACAAGAGCAAATTCAACAGGAGAAGTAATTATACTTCAGTAGATAAGACCCACGTGGATATTGTTGGGATATTGTCTCTTATCCTATTTTTTAGGATATTAGATATTATCTAACAATTTTAGAAAAGTCTAAAATTGAATAGACTTGGAGTCCAAGATAATATTTAGCGTTATCCTCTCCTCCTGTCTATTAATTATCAGACTTTATCTCTCCATTATCCTCTTAAATAGATTATCCTTATTCTCTCCTACTGTCTTTTGTGGATTGGAATTGTCTTATCGAGTACTATGAGAGTACTTTAAATAAGACATAGTGTCGTATGATATAGTGCGCTGTTGACTTGTCGATTCCAATGTGTGGTAACTTTATGTGTGCCAACGTGAGACAATATTATCTACCAACATTCTGGGTAAAGAGGAAAAAAAGCCAAAAAGGGAGAGAATGAGAGTGAGTTAAGGAATTCTATTGTGGGGAAGTGATTGTAAGAGAATGACAATCCTTGTAATCTTGTGAAGGTTTTTACTTAGTAGAATTTCAGTCTTCTTCGTCATATCTGTTCTCATTGGCTATTGTTTGGTGTTTGGCTCTTGTCGAACCGGGTTGGGGGGGACTGTTATTTTTTTGTTGTACATTCTTGGACTATATCTCAAATAGGGGATTTTTCTTGGGTTTGAAGACTTCCACAATATTAAATGATTCTTCAAACAACAAACTATAAGAAAAGCACATTAGGAGAGAAAATGTGCACTTTGAGGTAACAACATGGTTGGTAGGTTATTTTTTTGGGGTTTGTTACATGGATACATCTTAAAACCCAAAATAAAATCCAAGTTATTCTTCAACATGAAATAATGAGTATCTAAATAAAATAACATCTTTTATTTATCATACCTTTTGTTTTGGGTGGAGAACGACTTGGGTTCTATTTTGAATTTCAAAATGACGTTCATGTACCATTATAATATTAATATACTCTTTTTATATGGTATGAGGAGGCAGTGAAGACTTTCGAAAGACATTTGAAGTAGGTTTTCCACTTTTTTTAACTCTTTTCAGTAATGTAGTGTTTTTTTTTGGAATATGGTAAATATATAGCCAAAAGAAGAGTATAGCTAAGCTATACAAATAGTACAGGGAATCTCAAAAGAGACCCCAAAACCAAAAGAAGGAAGAAACTATATAGGGGTTCTATACAAAAAATCCCCAGTAAGTGCTTGACAACGAACTCAAGCTTGCAAAGAGTTCATGCCTATACTTTACATGCCACATAAGGTTAGTGGAGAACACATTAATAAGATTAAGTGCTTCCCTCTCGCCCTTGATGTGTGTTCTTCTATTTCTTTTTTTCTAGATCAAATACATTAGCCCTGTGATACATAGATTATCAAATCTACATATGGACTTGTTGTTCCTATACTGCTCTTTGTCCCAACTCAAAATCGCATAAGATTACACGGGCCATTATACTACCATCCATTTATGAGGCAAACTATTATAAACATCTGGTTGGTATATCTGCACTAAAAAAAGATATGGTTTCGGGTTTCAGTAGCCTCTTTGCACAAGGAGCATGCCAGATCTACTTGCAATCCCCATTTCAGTAGTCTATCTTTGGTTGGTAATTTATTGAGGACGGCAAAATAGGCTAAAGTACTCCATTTCAGACAGTGGAACCTGCTCCAAATGACATCAACATGTGATGCATGGGTTTTGAGTCGCTTTTACAAGCTTATTTTATATTTGTTTTATACACATATTTGTCATTTTCTTGATTATATTTGCATAATTCACTATAGTTGGCCTTTAAACTCTATTTGCATCAAATTATACTTATTTTATCATATTTATATGATTTTATATAATCCTTGGACTTATGCACATGTTTCAGTACTTTTCAGGTACTTTTTTCACTGTATAGAGTCAATACTATCGACCCTGATGTCGATAGTATCGAGATTTGATTAGGAATCAACCCCGAAACTCAAAATTGGAAGGAAATATCAACATCATGGTCGATACTATCGACCTGGGTGTCGATAGTATCGACAGTATCACGATCTGTCGAATTCTGCACTAAATCATATCGTTCTAATCCGACGGTGGAGCTTTTTCGGTGCCATTAAGTGGTCCTATGTCCTAAGGGGAGGAGGGCTATCCCAAGGGGAGATCGAGCCACCCGACATCCAAGAAGGAGGGAGAGAGGAAACTAGAGCCGAAGGCCGTCAACCGGGCGATCCAGGCACCTCTGACGGGTGATTTTACTGTTGGAAGACTACAAAACATGTGTTTCTCGAGGAGGATCTCTAGGAACACCTTCTTATCAGGGGTTACACGAGTTTTCTCCATGTTTTCCACATTTTTCTTCTCTACTCCTATGTATTCTCCATTGTTAACCATGCGAGGCTAATCCCCATCATTCCTTAGGACCCGTGACTAGCCCGGGGAACCGTTGTACTGAATTTTTGCATGAGTTAATATAGGATTCTCATTTCCTGGATATATAATTATACAGATTGCTTGATTTACTTATGCTTCATGACCACAAGTAAAGAATTAGACTAATAATTACTCTGGAAAGGGGATTAAAGGTCAGAAAACCCACTATTATACACTATCTTATACGTTCCTTTGACTAGGTGACATACAAATAGTGGAGAGATACCCAGAGTCATCAATAATGCGCCTAATCTAGGATATAAATTGCTACAAAAGTAGAATTGGCTTATATTTAGGTAGTGGATTGTACCGTGGAAGCGGGCAATCCTGATTACATGCTCTCTATCCAAGATTCGATGAAATCTATGTTATTTATGCGAGATATTAGGTATAACGAGACCCTGTGGTGAAATTGGTAATCCTATAGAATCTCATCCTCATTGATTAAACCAACATTTAATCACCGCTCACTTTGTTTTCACTTTATTTTATTTTCTTTTTCAAAACCAATCAACTCTTTCATTCGGTCTAGCTGATCGCAACCAGTTAGTAGTAGTCCTCTGAAATTCACGTTTCTTTGAGTTCGACTTGGACCTCACAAGGTCTATATTATATTGATACGTACACTTGCGTTTAACATACGGTTTACGAATGTCAAGTTTTTGGCACCATTGTCGGGGAAACAACGAGTTTCAACACTACGAGTGCTGCGAGCGGCCACACTAGGCCACTTTTAATTTTTGTAATTTTTCTTTTAATCTTTTGAACTGAACTGTAATTCTTATTCATTGTTTTAATTATTAGTACCGGTTCATACACTATCATTTGAAATTTCAGGTACTAGTAAAGTAATAATGGGTAACAGAGCGACAAATGAGGAGCAGAAGATCTGGGAGAAGATCAAAGCATCTTCTTTATTTGCACAAAAGGGGCCAATCAAGAAACAAGCTATCAACATACCCCGTTACAAGATTGATCCAGGGATTATTCAATTGGTAAAGTCACATACATTCAATGGACTAAAAAATGAAGACCCAGTAGCCCACATCAATACCTTTTTGAAAAATTGTGATATGGTGAAGGTAGATAGGTTCCCATAAGAGGCCATTTATCTGAAATTATTCCCATCCTATTTAGCAGGAAATGCAAGGGAGTGGCTCTATAATCTGGATGATGAATATGTCGAATCATGGGATATGATGATTGAGGTGTTCTTTGAAAGGTATTTTCCACCTGAAAAGACAAATGATCTCATGAGAATGATCCACAACTTCCAACAACAGGCCGGCGAGACATACTTGGAGACATGTGAACGCTTCAATATCATGTTGTGAAAATGCCCACATCATGGGATGCATTTAGACACCCAAGTAAAGATCTTTTATTTTTCCCTTAACGAACATGATAGGAGTAATCTAGACGCAGAGGGAACAAGTTTCGTTCTAAACAACAAAGGCTCCAAGTGTCGAGAGATTTTAGAGAATATGGCTAAGAAGCAATCTTGGGGTGAAAGAGATGCACCAGAATAGGTCATAGCTATAGGTGATGCAAAGGCCATTCAAGCTTTAAATGAGAAGATGGACTTGCTAGCCAAGGAGCTCCTAGAGAAGGAGAGCAACGGGTCTGATGAGGAAGAACATGAAAAGTATATGCATCAACAAGGATATAGAAATAACAATTACGATTGGAGGAAGGAACAAAATTCTCAAAAGCCACAGCCTAGCCTAGAGGAAAAGAACAATGAATTGCTTAGCCAGGTGGTGAAGAAAAACTAGGAATTGATGGGCTCATTTGGCAAGACAATATAGTCACACAGTGAGTACATGAACCAGTTTGGGTAGTAGATACAGAGCCATGGTGCACAACTGAGGACGCTAGAGACTTCCATAACCCAAATTGCAACTGAGGTGGCTTCCATGAAGCAAACCATTCAACAAAAACCAGCTGGGAATGCAGAGCCCACTCAACCACATCAGTAGGTTAAATATATATCAGTCAAAAAGGGGACAAAGCTTCCTGTTGTGGAAATACATGAGTAGAGTATTATGCATATAGACTTGGAGGATAAACCCAAAGTTCCATACCCTCATAGTTTGTATGGATTTCCAGGAGGATGTAGGACGCCAACCAAATCAGTCCAAGATTCCACCACTGCCATGCCCACATCTCAGATTTCTGAAGAGACTCCTATACTGAAAGAGAAGGTGAAAGCTTTACTTCGTAGTGGAGCAGCCACTATCAATAAGGAGAAGCATCCGTAAGTCATGCCATCCACGGATGATGTGCCAAATCCTATCTTAGAAGGTGGCATTGAAGCAAGCTTAGGGGAGGAGACCCCTAAAGTTCCATATATTCTACTGCACAAGTGCATAAAGGAGCCAAGCGTGCCATTCCCGAATAGTCTGAAGCCGAGTAAAGAGCAAAGGCACTTCAAGAAATTTATTGAGATCTTCCGGAAGCTCCACATTAACATTCCATTGATGGAGGCTATAAAGAAAATTCCTTCATATGGAAGATTTATGAAAGACATCATCAACAAGAAACGGCAGATCAAAGATACATATGTTGTGTGTGTTGATGAAACAATGAGTTCTATAATCCCAGTAAGGCTGCCAAGGAAGAGGAAAGATCCAGGATGTTTCTACATCCCATGTTTCATAGGTGGCCAACATTTTCCACAAGCACAATGTGACTTAGGAGCAGGAATTAATCCTATGGCACTTGCCACTTTTCAAAAGCTGGGATTGAAGAAGCCGACACAAACTTCCATGAAAATTGAGTTGGCAGATGGATCCATTATGAATCCACAAGGTATATGCGAGGACGTGCTAATCAAAGTCGACAAATTCATCTTCCCTATTGACTTTCTGGTCATGGACATGAATGAGCTGGAAGGATGTGAGATGCTATTGGGAAGGCCGTTCCAAGCTACGGCTGATGTAATCACTGCCACTGGGCGAGGTTACTTGACACTTGGGATTGGTGATGATAGAGTTGAATTCAAATTGACAAATGAATCATTAGAGACAACCCTTGACCACCTAGGTTAAAGGTATCCATATGTCAAGCCTAGGACATTAAACAAGGGTGCTTGTTGGGAGGCAACCCAACTTTTTGTTTATTTTATGTTTGGTTATGTTCTTTTATGTTTATGTACTTAGTTTTTGCTTAGGTTTTGATAATTTTTGTAAAAATGGTACCCTGACTCATGTTTTGAAGTGTGCATAACTTTTACGGTCGATACTATCGATACCCCTATCAATAGTATCAAGTTTGGATCAGTAAACGCTGAGCAAGAGTCGATATTATCAAACCTAGTTTTGATAGTATCGAGTTCTCTGGAGAAACCATACACATTTTTATCAGTAACCGTCGACACTATCGACACCCCTATCGATAGTATCGAAACTTTTGATTTCCCAGGCTTGTAGATGCGGAAGTACACCAAAATTACCGAGCAAGAGTCGATACCATCAACCTTGGTGTCGATAGTATCGACACCTACATGACAACTACATAAAATAGGCCGTGAAAGGTGTCGAAATGAGATTTTTTTGCACCGTTTTTTGCAGAGAAAAGAAATATGAAGCGAGTCACGTCTTAGAGCCACTAAGACACAAAAGTGGGCCACCAAAAAGAGAGAGATAGCAAGCATCACTTGGTCCACTTGAGCATCCAACCATCCATCTTCACCACACTTCAAAGCGAATGGTACCGTTGTTCCACCTCTTAAGTGGGAATGTTGACTATGAGGCCATAGTCATATTCAAGCTTGGGGGGGGGGTGTTGGAACAACCCTCTATCTTAGTTTTTATTTACTTATTATGTTGCTTTTACTTTTGAAATATTAGTTGTTTTTATTTCTAGGTTGACCGCTTTTGTAGTATCCACATCTATCTAGTGTAATCTGTGGAGCAATAAATGTATGGTTTCAATTGGGAGTATTACTCTTGGATTGTGTGCACATGAAAAAATGAGCATATTGAAGACTTTTTGAGCTTATTCTTGTGAGTACTTGAGTTGCATAACTGAGGAAGTGCTTGGGTGAGTCATCTTTAGGACATGGGGACATGAATGACCATCTTTATTGTCCAAGGAAAAGTGATTGACAAGGTTGTTGAGCCTGGACTGACCAAATACTAATGTGACCTTAGATTATAGTTTAAGAGAGAAATCCTTCAGTTACTCTGTACACATGTCTTTAGAGAGGGACATATGATATTTTCAGATGGTCTTATCTTTTAGCTGTGTGATCTCATCCACCCACACATTCATCACTCCACCACCATAAGAAGATTGAGTACATTGAATTGTTCATTCTTTTGATTGCACTTACATTGCATGGTAGGATTTGCATAATTTTGTTATTTTTGCTTGTATTAGTGAACAATTAAAAAAAAGAAAATATACAGGCACAACATTAATTTAGGTGCATGTCTTTTAGTTGCATAACATTATTGTTTACTTAGTTGCATTTGCATTACATTAAGCATATAGTTATCATCATGTGCTAACTTCATTTTTCTACAAAATGAGAAGGTAGTGATCTTTGCCCATACCCTTAAAAAATAAAAAAATATTATGGTTTAGAAGAAGTGTAATGTAAATAGAAGCCCAAAATAGTTATGCCATTTTGAAAGGGGGCTTAAAAAAAAGATTGATTAACTTTTTAGAAGAAAGTAATGGAGAAAGGGCATGATCTTACCTTTATCATAAAGAAGAATTAGTACATGATTGAATTTTTGTAAATGTTTCATCTTACTCTGAGATGAAATGATAATGCATTCATCATTCTACTTCAATGAGTAGGCATTAGGATCATTTCATATCTTGTATCATTATAGGTTCATCATATTTTCATTGCATGAATGATTCTTTGTGCTCATGATTCTTCCACATCCACCTATCCCGTCCACTCGTTGCTCCTATTGGTAGGCCACATATATGATTGTCTCCTCATTCATTGTTTTATCAGGAGAACAACTTCAGCATAGATGGTAGCTAGATGAAAGGAGCAATGTAGATAGGAGATCACATGATGCATCAAGTATGGACCAGATGAGTTTATCATATTAACTGCTTTAATTGATAGTATTTCATTTATTGGGGGACGAACATCTTTTACATAGGTCTTAGTCGCCTAGATGGCAGTTAGTGTTCAGTGGTCAATGAGGGCCGGTTTGTGGAAAGAAAGTGGGGATAATTTAGATGCATTTCATGTATTTATATCCTTTTGCTGACTTATCTCAATCAGATCCAAGGTTTTGTTGCTCGAGGATGAGCAAGGTTTAACCTTAGGGGAGTCTGATGCATGGATTTTGAGTCACTTTTATAGGATTATTTTATATCTATTTTATGCATGTATTTGTCATTTTCTTGATTGTATTTTCATAATTCACTATAGTTGGCCTTTAAACTCTATTTGCATCAAATTATACTTATTTTATCATATTTATATGATTTTATATAATCCCTAGACTTATGCACATCTTTCGATACTTTTTAGGTACATTTGCACTGTACAGAGTCGATACTATCGACATCGGTGTCAATAGTATTGAGATTTCATCAAGAATCAACGCTGGAACTCAAAATTGGAAGGAAATATCAACATCACGGTCGATATTATCGACTTGGGTGTCGATAGTATCAACAATGTCAGGATCTGCCGAATTTTGTACTAAATCAGATCGTTCTAATTTGACAATGGAGCTTTTTCGCTGATGTAAAGTGGTCCTATGACCTAAGGGAGGACGGCCAGCCCAAGGGGAAATTGAGCTGCTTGACATCCAAGGAGGGAGAGAGGAAACTAGAGCTGAAGGCCGTCAACCAGGCAATATGGGCACCTTTGACGGGCGATTTTGCTACTGGAAGACTGTAAAACGCATGTTTCTCGAGGAGGATCTCTAGGAACACCTTCGTATTAGGGGTTACATGAGTTTTCTATATGTTTCCCACATTTTTCTTCTCTACTCCTATGTATTCTCCATTGTTAACCATGCGTGGCTAATCCCCATCGTTCCTTAGGACCAGGGACTAGCTTGGGGAGCCTTTGTACTAAATTTTTGCATGAGTTATTATAGGATTCTCATTTCCTAGATGTATAATTGTACAAATTTCTTGATTTACTTATGCTACATGACCATAGGTAAATAATTTGACTAATAAGTACTCTAGAAAGAGGATTAAAGGTTAGAAAACCCACTATTATACACTACCTTATACGTTCGTTAGACTAGGCGACATACGTATAGTGGAGAGATACCCAAAGTCATCGATAATGCGCCTAATCTAAGATATAAATTGGTACGGAAGTAGAATTGGCTTAGATTTAGGTAGTGGATTGTACCGTGGAAGCGGGCAATCCTGATTTCATGCTCTCTATCTAAGATTCGATAAAATCTATATTATTTATGTGAGATATTAGGTATAACGAGACCCTGTGGTGAAACCGGCAATCGTAAGGAATCCCATCCTCATTGATTAAATCAACATTTAATCACCGCTCTCTTTCTTTTTACTTTATTTTCTTTTCTTTTTCAAAACTAATCAACACTTTCATTCGGTCTAGCTGATTGCAAACAGTTAGTAGTAGTCCTATGAAATTCATATTTCCCTGAGTTCGACTCGGGCCTCAGAAGTCCTATATTACATTGATACATACACTTGCATTTAACGCATGGTTTAGGCGTGTCAGGATGCTCTTTACAACATGAAACCCCTATATTAGTGTTGATTAATGGTGTTGATTACTCTAGTGGGGTTTTGAATGCATAACTTGTGGCTAGTAAATAGTTAGGCTAATTATGCCTACTATTTAGTGTATATTGAATTTTTGAATGATTTAAGAAAGCTCAATGATCTAGTCTTTAACAAGAATTTTACTAATGAGTATGATACACATCATCAACTATAGACCATGTCTTACAACTAGTTTTTTAGAAAAGCTCATTCGCCAATTTTCACATAAGATTTGAGGAGTCCACATCTAGGTAAGAGAAACAACACTTTGGAAATAGGAAACCAACCATTTTGTAATGTCTACCCAATATCAAGGGTTCTAGGAAAAATAAAAAGACTTATTTAGAGGAGATATTAAGATAATGGTTTGAGATGATTATGGAAAAAAATAAGGATAATGTGGAAAAAGAAAACTGAAAATAATATGAGTACTATTTATTTATGAGTACTAACAAACATATTTTATGGATTTTATTATTTACTTATGAATATTTTTTTATAGTACTATGTTATTGTTATATTTTTATGCATGTTTTTGTGTATTGTTTTTATTATGCGTATTGCTTAATTACGAGAACTATTATACATTTTTTAACATAATGTTATTTATTTATGTGTACTTTTTTTTGTAAGATCATAGCTTATTATTCATCCTGTGCTCTGGCAGGCCAAATACTGGAAATATCTACATTAAGATCTTCCACAGACCAAAGAGGCTCATTACAATTGAAAGCAAGTGGGGTGCGGGACTGAAGAGTGGTTTTAGCTATTCTGTCTGCGATCCGGTTCCTCTCTCTAGGGATGTAAATCACCCATAGATTGTCCAGATCCGCCTTGGTGACATGAAATTGCCTCCATAGTTGATGGAGATTTGGTGAGAGACAAGATTTCTGATGCACCAGCTGCACCGATAGGCTGGAGTCAGTAAGGATGGCCACATTGCGCAGGTTTTCAGAGCGGCAGGTGGTAGTAGCTGTGATGATGGCAATGAGTTCAGCATGGAGGGCTGAGGCAGTTCTGAGTGCCGCACTTTTGGCAGAGATGAACTGTCCCATGGAATTCGTGATATGTATCCCAATGGCCGTATCCTTGGAAGCATTGTTATAGGTAGCGTCGACGAAGATGAGGTAGTCAACCGGCCCAAGACATCTGGAGACAGGTTCACTCTGACGAGCCATAGAAGTGGAGGGTAGCTTATTATTCAGTATGGACTGGGTTCTTTCATGGATGAAAGACACCTGAACTTGGATAAGAGGTTCAATACGGTCATGGATGTGTTTGTTCCTGGTGTTCCAAATGTGCCAGAAAGCAACAATGTGTAGAATGGCAGAGTCGGAAGTATCACCAGGATGAGTGATGACCCAATGGATCCAAGCTGCTTCATCGAGCAGATGAGGATTTCCAGGAAGAGATAAATGGGCCCAAATGCGCTTGCTGAAGGTACAATCTCTTAAGCAATGCAACAGAGTGTCCTCATAGTTATTGCAAAGTAGACATAAGGTGTCCACATCCATATGGCAGCGCTTCATTTCAGTTTTGGTGAGCAGGGTGCGGTGTTGTAGGAGCCATAGAAAGATCTTCAGTCGTTCAGGTATATGCTGTTTCCAAATAGCCTTCCAGTGACCAGCTGTGGCTTGATGAGTATCTTTCGTAATCCAGTTATATGCAGCTTGAGAAGACAGGTTACCGAGATTATCATGAGGCCAGACCCAAAGATCTACTGAAGAGTCTCCGGTGGGCGGTGGAATATAAGGAATTGTATTGTGCGTGGCAGGAGGCATAATGCTGGTGATGAACGAGATATCACATTCACCATTGTCCAACTGCAGGGAGCTGACTGTCATATCCTGAAGCTCCAGGGGAATAGGACATGATGGGTCTAAGCTCATAACAAATTCACCATTGATCCATTTGTCCGACCACACGTTGGTGTTGGAACCTGAGACAATGGCTTTGTGACATTGGCTGGTCACAACACTCATGTGCCTCTTGAAGAAGGCCCAAATAGACGAGCATGGTTTCTTTGTGATACGGTTCCCTCACATGTATTTCTCTTTGAGGATCGTCACCCAGGTGGTAGGATAGTTATTAAGAAAAGACCATACATTCTTGAGCATAAGTGCAACGTTCTGCTCGCGAGCATTCTTTATACCTAGACCACCCAAATCTTTTTGGTTTGTGACTTTCGTCCAGGAAACTAAGGAGAGCTTCCACTGCTCACGTCCACCCGACCAGATAAAGTTCTTGATGTGCCTATTGATGTCGTCACATAAAGAAGGGGAAAGACGCACTATCTGCATAGTATAGGATGGAATTGCCTGGAGGGTTGCCTTTGCCAACGTCACTCTCCCTGCCAGTGAGAGATGTCGTGCCGACCAGCTCGTCATGCGATCCTTAATGGTGGACACAAGGTGTTGATGTGTTTTTTTATTAATACGGTGATGGAGAATTGGCACCCCTAAGTAACGACCCATGTCGGAGGTGCTTCTGAAGCCAATGGCCTCACAGAATGATCGTTTATCAGAAGTTGAAGTGTTAGCAGAAAAAAAATAGTAGGACTTATCCATGGACACTGCTTGTCCAGAGGCCTTGCTGAAGTTGTCAAGAATGGAATGGATGATCCGTGCTTGGTGCACATCGGCTTCAGCCATAAGAAGAATGTCATCTGCAAAGAAGACATGAGACAGTGGCGTGCCATACTTGGTGAGACAGATAGGTTTCCATTTGTTGTTTGTTATTTCTTCGTTAATAGACTGAGAGAGCCTCTCCATACAAAGAACGAAAACGTATGGGCTGAGGGGGTCGCCCTGTCGGACTCCTTTTACAGCTTTGAACGGCGGAAGAGGAGTGCCTTCCCAGAGGATAGAGGTATTTCCACTGGAGATGATGTTCATAATTAAGGAGACTGTGATAGATGGAAGACCTGTCTTTCTCAGCGTGTCCTGGATGAATGACCAGTTCATACGATCAGAGGCCTTTGAAAGGTCTAATTTTATACTGACCCATTTTTTCCCCGATTTCTTATGTCCCATGGAATGCATTACTTCTTGCACAAGAAGGATATTATCTGTAATGCGTCTTCCAGGTATAAAGCTTGATTGGTTGGCAGAAATCCAGAGTGGGAGGTGGGGTTTGATTCTTTCCACAAGGATTTTAGAGATGAGCTTGAAGCAGGAATTGTTTAAAGAAATGGGGTGAAGGTCGACTCAGCTCTGGGGCTGCTTCACCTTGGGTATGAGTACCATATAGGAATCAACGAGCTTGTCTTCTATCTTCCCGGTGTTGAAAGCATGTTGAACAGTTTGAGTGATTGAGTGACCGATCGTGGCCCATTGGTTCTGAAGGAAGTCGTTGTGGGTGCCATCAGGGCCTGGGGCTTTGGATGGAGCCATCATCTAGAGTGTCTTGCGAATTTCATCTGGACCAGGAGTTCTTGCAATGAATTTTAGGGCCTGCGGCTCGAGAGCTTGGAAGCTGCCAATGTAGTTTTGGGCTTGTTGGCTGGTCACCATGATGAGGTTCTACGCCATAAGACGATTGAAGTGATCTAGAATAGTTGCTTGAATGTCTGCAGGAGTGTCAACCCAGTCACCGTTCGCATTGCGCAACCTGGCGATCCTTGTGGCGTGGCGGTGCCATTTGACATAAGAATGGAAAAACTTTGTGTTACCATCGCCGCACTGCAGCCATTGTATGTGCGATTTTTGCTGCCAATCGAGTTCCTCAGCAAGGAGAATGTTCAAATGCTGCTCTGTTAAAATGGAGGACATCAAATCATTAGACGGGCAGGAAATGATACTATCTCGTACCTGGCAGCGGTCTAGACTGGTGAGGATAGAGTTCTTACGCTTGTTCTTCTGTTGGCGAGATTGTCGTTCCCAATTGAGGACGACACTCTGAAAAGAAGGGAGGGCGTCCAGGAAAGATTTTGATCTGTCCCAAAATGGCATAACGGCCTTCTCGAAATCTGGTATAATATGCCAGCTCGCCTTTGTTTTGAAAACAACCGGTCGAGCGTCCCTGGCGGGGTGGCTAGAAAGAAGAATGGGGTTGTGGTCAGAATGGAGTCTCGGCAAGATGGAACTGTTGAGGCCTCCTTCAGCAGTAAGCCATCGATCATTAGCTAGGACTCTGTCTAACTTTTCGAATAGCTGATGTCGTTTGAAAGTATAGAATTGGCCGTTGGTTTTCACTTCAGCTAGGCCGGATTGTTGGAGCAAAGTATTGAAAAGCCTGCTATTAGCTCTGTCGAAGTGCTTGCCTCCCTTATTTTCTGAAGGGTCAAGCATTGTATTAAAATCGCCTAGAACAACCCATGCGCCGGTAACCTGCTCGGAGATTTCCAACAATCCGTGCCAGAGAAGCTTCCGCTTAGAGGGTGTGGGGCTGCCGTAAATGAAGGTTGCGTACCAGGACATATTCACCCGACAATGGATGAATTGCCGGTGATTTCTTATAATTTCTATCTGACAGCGAGCGTCGTCCCAAAGGACCCATATGCCGCCTGAGAAACCCAACGCTTCAACGCGGTGGGAGGAGGAGAAGCCAAGTTTCTTGATGACAGTGGCAACCTTAGCCCCACTGCATCTGGTCTCGAGGAGGATCAACATATGTAGCTTATACTTGATTTTGTATTCTTTGAGAAGATTGATGGTATGTTTGGATCTTGCACCTTGCACATTCCAGCAAATGGCGTTAAACATTAAAAAACGATTTGGTTGGTGGGCGAGGTTACTGGATTGCCGCAAGCAGGCCCGGCCCCGGGTCGCCGCCGTCGAAATCCACATCTTCCATAACTTGCAATTGTTTCGGGGGGGGGGGGGGCTCCTCCATGGCTTGGCTCTCTGGTGTAAAATCAAGCTCTTTTTGGGCACTCGACATGTCAGTGTGGCCACTCCCGTGAGCCTGCTTCCCTTTCTTACGTACTCTCTCAGGGCTAGCACCAACATGTTGATAGGTGATATGCCTTCTTCTGAGGACAGCCCCGTTGTTTCTTCTTGCCGAGGTTCCCCATTGGAAGGTGTTTGGAATGGTATTGGTGGTAACTGGCGGGTCTAGGCTCTCGAATCTAAAAGACTCCCCTTCCTTAGGCATCAATTCTCTACCCTCAGAGACTTCATCGTCTACCAGGGTGATCACGGCGTTGGCCTGCAACTTGTCCTGGGCCTCCTTGTTGACGGGAGTGTTCCCCAGTGGTGCAGGCTGTCCCTTTTTGGGTTGGGTTTTCTTCTTGTTCTTCTTGCTAACAACTGTCTGCCAGTCGTCGTTTGGGTTGTTTTGAATAGGGGGATCACCATTCCCTGCTGAGGATACTGGAGGGTTCGACTCAGTGGTCTTAGCTTTGGGGGGGCTGTCCTGGTCATCTTTAGGGTTAGGCGCCTTGTACGCCTGTCTTTGTTGAGGTTTAGGGGCGTGGATTGCTTCGATATAGGAGGATGGTGCCCGAAGAATTGGTGCTGTGGATGATGAGGATTCATTGGGAACAAACGGCTGGGCATGGGTACAATCCTTAGCGGAGTGGCCGAGCCGACCGCATTGCATGCAGACCGTCGGTAAATTCTCGTATTCCAGTATGTAGTTCTCACCATTAAGGAAGATGGCTGGAAGTAGTGGCTTCGTTGTGTCAACCTCTACCGCGAGATGGGCGAACTTCCCGCAATCTCCGGTGGATGTTGTGTTATCGATCTTGATGGTACGACCCACCAGATCCCCGATGCACTCCAGAAGTCTGTTCTGAAATAGGAAGACCGGTAGATCCTTCACCCGCAGCCAGACAACAAGGCGCTTTGGGATGGGATCAGAGGGTCGAAACCCCGCCGACCAAGACTACACAGAGAGGTAATTCCCAAACACCATCCATGGACCACCAGTCATGGCTTTGACGAAGTCCGTTTCATTGGCTAGTTGGATGACAAAGTATCCCATCTCAAGATCTATTGCTCGAAAAGTATCTGTCGGGGTCCAGAGAATGGAGAGGTGATTTACCAGGGTATGAAACCCTATGATTCCGCCGATGAGCTTGATGATACCCGCATACTTCCATGGCTCGAGTAGCGTGGGAAGCGCCGCCGGGTTGATCGTGATCGCCGGCAGAGCACCGCTGTTATCCACGCGGATGCCCGCGTTAGTTAGGGTATCCAGGGAAACTGGTTTGAGGGCCGGTGAGACCTTCCTCCCTATCATGGCTTCCATATATGACTTTTCCTTAGTGTGTTCATGGGTCTCAGCGTTCGCTGGATTTCTTGACAGGTCACCAGATGTGGCTGCGAGGTCCTGAAGGTTTCCTTCACGAGAGGAGAGCCCCGAACCTCGACCGCCACCTCCGCGTCCACTGCTTCGTCCTCCTCGGCCACGAATTCTGCTACCGCCTAACCCTAGGCGGCCGACTAACCCTAGGCGGCCGCCTTCCATAGCGAGTTATTTATGTGTACTTTTTCATAGAACTATAGATATTATTATTATTATTACTATGTATATTTATGTGTACAATCTTGTATTGAGTGGTATTTATTTTTCTCTACTTGCCTCTTTGGTTTTTTATTTTTCCTTGTTTCCCCTTTTCTTTCTCTTCCTCCCTCCTTTCCTTTTTTCTCTCCATCCAATCAACCCATTCCCCCTAACGTGTGGTGAAATATTGTATACAACAAAGAACTATTCATTGGGGAACCATCAATTCTCCCCCCAAGGCAGTGGGTATAAGTTCAGGGATGAGTGGACTTACACCCATCATTTTTATTTATTGTACATTATAGTTGTTCATAATGCAGGGTATACCAACTCACCTATTAGGGCCTATGTATGAAACCAACTTTAACATCTGTCTGCATGGGGAAATTGGTTATAACAAATCACCCTGGGATCAAGAACCACCAAAATGTTCTCCCGACCAACTGTCAGAATTCTAATGAGTAATTGGGGCCCATCAACATGCTTTAAAGATAGTTTTCTTCAGTTTTATTATATTTTTGATGCAAACAAGACACATAAAAATAGATGAGGTACTTTTGATATAAAATTATTACTTCATAAAATTCCTTTTGTTTATACAATAAAAACATATAGATATGTACTAACCAAAGAGATGACGTAACTACTAACCCTATCAACAATTAGTTTTTTTATTGTAGTACTCATTGACTAAACTGTGTGATTGTTGACTTAGATTTTAAGGTACTATTGATGTGAAATGAGTTACTAAAAAATGTACTTATGATGTAGAGGAAATTTGATGTGACATGAAATATTTTTGAAATACCATGTGATAGTTTAAAATGTGAAATAGGTGTACCATCATTTGTATAGAAGAGTAAAAATGTCCTACCTTTATATATAAAAAGAAGTAGAGATGATCCCCACTTGGATACTTTAGTTGTCTAAATACTATTTCGTTATATAACAATAACTTAAAAGATTTAAAATGGCTTGTAAAATTGTAGCTTGATATATTGAGTAATTAGTTTAGCAATAATGTTTTGTTACACTAAAATTTTAGTACCTCAATTGTCATCCAAAATACTACTATATATCATCATAATGTGTCAAAACTATTTCATTCATTTCTTTGTCAAAAAGTTCTTTATTTTTCTTGCTAAGAAGAGATAGTTAAATGAAATACCTTATAAAGTAATCTATATACCATCCAAAGTACCACAATTTCCTTTTGTAGTTTTCTTTTGAAGTCCCTCATAATTTTAATTTTCCAGTCTGATTAGGTCACTATCTTTATCAGATAGAATTAAATACAAATATTCTATAATTGATATTTAGATAGAGAGCCACAAATACATCATACGATTATTACATATTAGCATGCAAATGTGAGATTTGAATTATTCCAAATACATACATATAGTTGACTAGACACCTATGCAAGAGTCGACACATAGAAACATATACACTCATTTATGTTACAATAAGTTGGCAGAGGCATGAGTCTCATGCCCACTGTATACCAACACATATCGTGTATATTGTGTCTAGAGTTTTCCTTATTTATATAGAAACTAGGGATGATGAGTAAGAGAATGTAATATGTGAACATACATAGATGTCTGATGATTGATGAGTTCCATATTATTTTTATTTACTAAAGTTGTATGTCTTATGGAACAAAAACTATGAAGAATATTTTAGAATTCAAATAAAATTTCACCTTGATTGTGGTGATTATGGTCTTTATTTTGGGGCATGTGCAGAGATAGATCCGGATTAAAATATATAGATTGTTTGGTCTCAAAATTGGCCAGCTTGGAAATATTTCACGTCACACTAGCCTTGTGAGACTAATCCTGGGTTGTGCTTGACACATCTTACTGGTAGAATTGTTGAGTTTTATCTAGATAATGGGACAAACGAAAAATTCAATATGATTTAAGTCTTAATTTGTCCAAACAATATCAAATTTTGAGTGTGGTTTACACTTTACATATACAACAGACAAACACTAAAGTCAACTCTTAATTTGAGTTTGTTCCCAATGAGAGGCTAAGATCTTTTTGAGTCTTAGGGAGACCCCGCTCCCCCTCCTCCTCAAACAGGTGCCAGAGCCCAGATGACCCAAGGAGTTGGTAATTACAGTGCACTCAGGGGGATTCGAACATTGATCCCCCAGGGAGGACAAGCCTGACCAAACCACCTGAGCCACATTGGCCGGGTGCCAAGATCTTATTTCCTAAAGTGTATGCATCCATAGTTGTGCGCAAAACAACAATGAAAAAATCCTCCCAATGATATCTTACACTACCAATGTTTCACCCCCAACAAGTTCCATACGTTGTTCAATTGTTGAAAAGTCTCTTCCATTTATTTATTTGTTCTTATAATAGAATATATTTTCATTAAGTAAGGATGTCTATAATAAATTGTATCTCTGAAGTCATAATATACTATTATTTCACTATCCTAACTGTCTAACTTCTATTGCACATATATTTAAATGTAAGAATGCAAAGTGAAGTGATGTTGTTACAAACAACACAAACATTTATATAGAACTTCTTGAAAATATTCCCCATATGACACCCATTTTGAGGGGATGCCATAACTTCATTAGCATTTTCATATATATCATTACAAACCACCTATTATGTTGGTGGCCTCCTAAGAAGTATGTTTGTTATTAGGTAAAACATGCACTTCAAGGGAAGTTTCCAAAACATTTACTTGATCAAGGAATAAAAGCCACTTCATATTTTATAGGTCTCAACCTTTGTGTAATGTTTCTAAGATATGATACTTAGTATTATGTAGACAGTCAACTAAAAAGGAGTTTTGACCAAGTACATGAGATTATAAACCAAAGTGGCTATTTTAACCCAAAGTGTGCAACTTCCAGAATCACTTTTGGAGTTTTCTTATGTTGGGTACCTTTTATGAAAGTGGGTTCTAAATTTTCCCTAGATACATTGCTATGATGAGTGATTTTGAGGTATATGATTAATGAAAAAGATAACTTGCATGAGAGATTAGAATACCAATTTACCTATTCTCATACAATGAAAACATATAGAAAGCTAATTATTTGGGAATTGGTTGAAATGACCAATGTTGACCTAGGTTTTGTAGCCATGAGCCTACGGTATGAGGAAGTTAGTGAAACATGGAATCATGTAGATTACAAGATCATGCTTGAAGCTTACTCCTATTTGGATAGGCGTAGATGGAAGACATTGTTGAAAATATGTACACATAGGGATAAGAATCATTCAGTGGATGTTAACTCATCCAAAAATGCTCTTGTAAAAATCCCACAAATTTAAGTTATGAACACACCAAAATAATTGTGATGATATACATGATACTTATAATTGTTTGATCATCTGGAGAATCATGTAACATAACAAAATTTGTGTTCATCTCTCTCCACCCTCTTTTTTCTCTTGCCCCTTTATGTTTTGGTTACTACTAATTTGTTTTGCCTTGATATAGATTAAATAATGAATATTTAGAGTATATAATTATAATTTGATAACAAGTATTTTATTTTTATTAGATTATTGATAAAAAATTAACCAATTATTCATTTTGGGGTTAATTATAAAAATATGTTGACGAATTAGTATATGCGCTAAATTGGTACTCTTGCATAATTCCAAATCACATCATGGAAATAAAATGGAAAAATGTTAAAATAATGTATTGAATTGATTAAGAAAAACATTAAATGCATCTATTGTGTATATAACTTACAAGTAATAAAATAATGTATAAATTTTTAAAAAGGATAAATAATTATAAAAAAATGATTCCTTACATATCATTTAGCCAACATGCCAAACTTCAGGTCAATCAAACTTCATCTGGTCATTCATTTAACTAATTCAATATTTTACATTTAGTTAATATATGATAGTCAATAATTACGTGTACTTGCCACTGATAGCTCCCGTATTACCTTGTTTTCCCAGAACGTCCTCTACTCCTACTTTGCAGATCTGACATGTGTTCTCATTGCACTAATACAACTTTAGGTAATCGGGGAGCAACCGTCATTGCCTTTTCCTCATGAGCCTTTTGTAAATCTAAATCTCATTGACAATTCTATGAAGATGGTCTTAACAAAGGGGAATTGTTAGTAAGCTTAGTTTTTATCATGTCTACTATAAATTTGAGAAACTAACTAGGAAAAGTTGTGATAGAAAATACAATAGTAAACATAATGCATTGGACATAAACTTATGTCAATGAAACAAATTATACACTATAATTAGGTGTATTATGTTGATATATGGACATATATATCCTACCAAAGTATGCATGTATTTCTACTAGCTAAAAGAAGCATGTAAATACAATATATCTACCATTGAACCTACTACTCACTGGAATATGTTTAGTGAATGTATGACGAATAAGAAACAACTAATAATCAACATGGTTATTTGATATAAATTTAATTTATGATAATAATACAAACTTATTGATCGACTACCCTAATAATCATTGTGTTAGTACATACAACATATGTAATGACCCCACCCCTCAGAAACCACCAATTAAGGAAGGCTAAGGAGCTATTGCCATTATCCCAAAATTGGATCAACTTGTTTTGTAAATAATAAAAAATAATTAATAAATTTTACCATGACTAAGCTCAAAGTAGGATAAATTTTTCTTTTTACATACCTTTCAAAAACAGGAGTTTGGAACTTTACCTAAAGTAGAGTTATATCTAACTAAATCCTCCAACCCTTATCTAGATTTATTCTTCAAATGTCACTTTAAATGTTCATCAACTTTCATGTATTCCTAAAATGCTGACAAACAAAACATCATTCAACATAATAGGTAATACTAGTATGTGGGGGAACCAAAATCTTGCATCTATTGGTAACAACATATTGCAATCAAATTATTTCTTAAGAGTTCAAACTTTATGTCTTAAACATAACTACTCAATCCTAGCATATCCTTTCCTCTATGTTGTCCCTGTAGTGGACATTGATACTACCTTCCTCATATGGTAGATCCCAAATAGCCCCATTTGATAATACCCTACAGGTAGACCAAGACATAGAGATGTATAGTCATATGATCCTACCCAAAGGTAGGCCAAACGTCGACTCAAGATAATATGATGATCCTACCCTAAGGGTAGACCAATAACTAGGTCATCCATCTCTTATAAGTACTCAAAGCTACAAAGGAGGACTAGGATCTGAGCTAGTCATGCACATATAATTATGGTGATAGCCATAGTCACTTTATAATTGCATTAAATAAAAGTCAACCAAGAAGTTAATTTCAAGCAACCGTTAAAACCTCAAAAATCACCGTGAAACTAGATTGATTAGCCATAAGCATAACCACATACCTAATTTGTAGTCTCAAAAGAAGCAAGACATCGAAATCCAACTAGATGTCCAAACAAGCAAGCTAAGCAATCAATCAAGCAAACATTGATCCTGAAAACATGTATAATGTCTAATTGTCACAATCATATCCCAAATAACTCCTTATTGGCTTGGGAAACCTTTCTAAGGTTTGTAAGTCTCATTAAGATTCATTAGGGCTTCTTAGATCAATTTCTCCATCTTTATCCTTTTTAGGTCAACAAACCCTAAAACAAGTTTTATACTCATAAAAACCCTCATTACTCTTTAGAACACCTTATCTATGTCTCACTTATGGATTTTCATAATTAAAACCATCAAAAGTCATAATTACCAAAATTAGGGTTTCTAGGCCCATTAATGCATATTCATGTACAAGGAACCCCAAATTAAGCCAATTATGTACTAAGATCATCCTTTTAGATCTAATTCTTCCTTTTATTAAAAAACATATTAATATTCAACTCATAATATTCAGGGAACATCATTAAATCTAATTATCATCAAATCTTAGCTATTTTCATCAATAAAACCATTAAAAAAGACAACTTTATATACCTTTCAAATTGTGAGCATATTTAAGCTTCAGTTCTATTTTTATTGAATTGTACATATTTTTCTGATCAAATTTCATATATTACTTGCCATTATTTGATTATCCTATGATTTTCTATTTTTTTACAAAATAAAACCATATGGACCAATGAGAAGATGACCCGTCAACGAAGGATATCTTACCTAATCAATCTGACGTGGGTCGCTTCCATGAATTGCCACTCACCATGTGTCCTGAGTCGCGATTCCTCCATGGCGGTGCCACACTCGATCCTCACCGGAGATTGTGCAATTACACAAACAAGAGCACGATCAGAGCCAAGGAGTCACCATTTGCACTCATGATGTTCGACTCAAGCCGAGAGGGGGTCTATTTATCGGTGCGTGGGTCCATCTTTGGCTCCCCAACTTTGTCGCCAAATCCATGTCCAACTGGGATTGGGCGTTTTCTAGAATGTCCACAAAACCTAGCAAAACCTAGGTCATCTAGGTGCTAAATCCTCTCCTGATTCCAACTCTGGAGTTCCCTTCCGTGCACATGCACTGGAGCTCGTGGGAACCAGAGTCAAAGCTCGGTCGTCATCAGTCAAATCTGACTTTAACTTGAGTTGGGTGATACACGATATGCCATTGGTTCACTTCATCCGACGGTTAGCGACGCACGCCTAAACCTATATGGAATCGAATTTATGTGTGACATTTAATATTAAGCATATCACTTTAGGAATTTTTGTAAAAATCATAACTCTTAAAGCGCTTATCCAATTAATCCCAAATTTTAAGGGAAACATTTTTATGACTTAATCCACATGTGTAAAATGTTTGAGATTTAAATTCAAAAGTATGAGAGACTTTTCTTCATATGCAAGTTATCACTTAATAAGGCATGATTAATTCATTTTTTCTCTCTCTTACTCTCTTATTTCCTTTATTTGGATTCCTTTTACCATTAGAAACCATGTGAATTTGAAATATCATCCATGATGATCAATCATATATATTTGTCATATTTTCCTCATCATCTCAATTTGTTTTCTTATTCATGCATTGTTTGATTTCTTTCATCTTTTCTTTCATTTTATCACATTGACTCACTAACTTATTAGGATCCATGAAATCATATATTTAAAGGAAATATTATCATAGAAATCCATTCATTACACATAAATCATACAATTTTCATAATCATACATTTTATTAGAGAAATTGCATTTCAAATCATATAAGCCCAAAAATTGGGGCTGTAACATCCTTCCCCTCTTATAGGAATCTTCCCCTCAAATTTTCACCGAACATACAAACAATTTAGGATAAGACTTTTTCCATGTCCCTTTTCAGCTCTTATGTGGCTTCATCCTCTCCATAATGCTTCCGAAGAACCTTTACCATCTAAATCCTTTACTCCTGAGCTTTCTCACCTTGGTATCTCATAACCTTATAGGTGAATTAGGGTAAGTCAGTCTCCCTTGTAGTTCAATAGGTTCAATGCTCAACATAAGGCTCGGGTACCTGATAACACCCAAATTTAGGCATTTATGCTAAGTATTTATTTATGGTTTTGTGTCATTATAGCCTTAATATGCCCAAAATAACCCTGTACTCTTATCTTTTAGTAATTTATATCTTTTCATAAATAAAGTTACTCAGCTAGCCAATTTTGAGACTTGTAGGAACCAAACCTGAAAATACATCTACTCTCTAAGATTTCTCCCCAACATATGGTTTTTGTAGTAGCTAGACTTCCATCCATCACGACTGCGATAGACTAAGCATCACACTATGTGCACCATCTTAGGAGACGGTGGTCAGTCCTTTATAAGAATACATCCTCACCAATCATAAGGTTCATTGACATGGGCCACTCGACCACCAGTAATAACCCCCTCGTGGGGGTGGGTTTGATCTAGGATGTCGCGACCGCAACCACAAAGGATGTCACGACCATGGCCAAGATGTTGGGTCGACCGACACTCGATACGACCGGGCCCACCTTGGCATGGTTGGGCTGAGGACAAGACCACGGCTGTGGTACACCACCTCGACCGCGTCCTGGACCACATCAACCATGGCATGATCACGGCCAAGGCATCCACCTCGACTGCGGCACAAACCACATCGACCGTGGAATGATGACGACTTAGGCATCCACCTCAACCGCGACTGTGACAATGTGGGTTTTCTAGCTTAATTTTGAGGATGAAATATCTTTTAAGGTGTGTAGGATGTGATGGAGTGGACTTTTTGAATCTTAAAATGTCCAATGACTTAAGTGAAACCATAAGATTGAGATAGATGGAGGGTTCCAAGCTCTTTACAAATAGGTTTGTTGATGGATGTTAATATCACGATTAAAGATCCTTAATTTTATGTCTTCTTGTGGAATTTAATTGAATGGTCTAACAATTGAGTTTTGGCACCAAATTGTGTACAATGTACCTTTTGTAGTGAGGAAGCTATGGTTAAAATTTAGTTGTAATTGGATGTTCCTAGAGGAAATTATTTAGGTTTGAATATTATGAAATCATGTGCATTTGATGTATGATAGACCAAGAGTTTATCCTTTTCTAACCTATGTTTGTATTAACCAATGTGTAACACAAGTCTGTGTAAGTGAATGTTCAATCGACAGACTTGGTGGGCCTTGGATTGGCTGCGTGGCACTGTTTAGATTGTAGGATGGGATTGGAGACTCTGTTTGTAGGGGAGACGGTGGAGTTGATAGAAGTTGTAGTCACCCATGATCGCACGTTGAGAGAGACACATGAGTACATGCAAGTTAACCAAACACTTCGGCTTCGATCGAAGACCAATACAAACCTCACTTGAGGATAGTGGGTAAGAGACTAGTGAGAACATATGCCAACTTCCTCCTTCTCCATTGTCGTGGGTAGACACTGAAAAAGGATCTGCAGTGAAAGGTGCTGGCGAGGGAGCGACCCTGGCCTATCTCTCGCTGGTGTTCCAGCCTTGCAGAAGTGCTTGCGTCATAGCTGAACAAGGGAGCCACGAGCTTTGAATCTATTGCAATCCAGAACATATGACGAGGAGGCATGGATGTTGGTTGTTCCAAGCTGGGGTTCTCCCTAGCGCCAGTGACGAAACCAAGAAGCAAACTACTCGCTGGAGCAGTCCGTTATAGGCGGAAGGGCTCGAAGATGAAGCAGATATCTAAAGCCCAGCCAAGAAACCACATCACCGTTGAGGTCTTCCACACTGCAAGAGGTGATGGTTGCCTAGCAAAGGAGAGCAGAGTGGCGTAGGTCTCTGACCAAACCCATCAACGGCAGCCAGAGTACAACCCGATGGACTCACGCGGAGAGGATCAAGGGTGTCCTCCCCCTATCTGCTCTACCGCAGCCACATCCAATGGTGGCAGCCTACTCGAGCCGCAAGCGGGAACTGATGAGGCTCACCTGAGATCTGTCAGTTTCTCGCCGGAGTTGGCGCTTGCGACAACGTTCCTATGCTGCGGAGAAACAAGGAGCCGCACCAGGCGACTCACGCAGAGGAAGAGTGAGCGGTCTAGAGAATTGGTTGCTCTTAGAAGTGAACCACTAGTTCACTTGAGGCCAGCGTCAAGGGGGAGCCGCAGCCCTGGGGTACACGTGCCTGATCCCTATTGGCCATATGAGGTAAATAATCAGATATTGCTCAGTTCTTCAATGAATCGTAGAAATTGGCTCACTCATCAGAAAGATACAACAAGGTACTGAAATGTTCAGAAAAATAATTAGAGCAACATGAGATCATAATATCAATCTTTTGTTGCACTAATATCAGTGATATCTTGTTATTTGTGAAATGCTTAATTGATAGATAATAAATATCAAACAACGACCTAAGATTATGAGAAAATACCATCAAATCATAAATCATGTTTATAATGCATAGGATGTCATTTATGGTCATGTTTATGTACAAAATCATGTAAGTTGATTAATATGGCTAATTAGGGCTAATAACACTAAAGATAATACAATTAATGCATACATGCTCAATAAATGATGAAATCTACAGAGTAAGATCATATCAGTATCTGGAATCTCAGATTTATATATGAGATTAGGATGATACCCATAATCCATGTTATACGATGATGTTACTCTTAATGTGATATAAAAACCCTAATATGATAAATGCATGTAATCTAGGGTTAATATGTATAAATAATAATGATACTGAACCTGATACTCAGATTATGTATCTTTAACGAGAACATAACATTAGTAACATAAATCCCACATAAGGATGTAGATAAGATAAGTAATAATGTATACAACATAATGATCTAAGGGAAACCTAATGAACACATTTAGGGTTAAGATGAGATGTAAGATGATGAGAATCTGATGATAGTACATGATCTTGTCTTAATCAGGTTTAACAAAGTTATTGTTGATATGAAGATATGATGATTAGGTTTGTCTCTTGATCAAGGTACGCCATTACCTCTTGCTTGGCTTATTATACATTATGCTTGTGTTATATGGTAGTAAAGACTTGGCATATGGTATTGATTGAAATGATTGTTCTTGTATGATATCTTGCTTGATTTTCAATACTTATGGCTATGAACACCTGCAAACATAATATAAATGTTCCATCATAATATAGCTCATAAACCACTCAGTGGTAAAGCGCATGCATAATGATCACAAACCACTTGGTGGTATATCATATGATGTTTGTATAATGATCACAAACCACTTGGTGGTAGATCATAAGGCCTAAAGATGTCAAAGCCACGTGGTGGCAGACACATGAAATGTATGATGGAAATGTGCTTAAAATATGTGTTCTCTTTTGTTAATGAGCATCTTCATGCAAGTATATGATTTTCTTATATTTCTTTATAACTACCAAGTATTAGTTTTATCTTATTGCCAAGATATGACGAGAGGTAAATAAAAGACACGCAGGCGTACTCAATACAATATTCTTGAATATTGTGCTGATGTGTACCACATGTAATCTTTTGTTTAGGATGTGGACATGTGCTCTTGAAGATCCATGATAGTGTGAGTTGTGTGGCGAGCTGATGCACAGGTGGAACTGTTGTCTTAAGATCCTATATTTTAGTGGCAGTACATGTATATTTAGAAGTTTGTTGTTCAATATGTAATATCAAATGTGGTAACAATTCATGTTGTAATTATATGTTGAACGGTGAACATGTGTTGTATGGTTTTATTATTGTTCATGTGCATGTGCTACTGATTGCTCCTTCTGACTTCTTCGATTTTCTTCTTCTTAGCCTAGTGTGGGGTGTTTACATTGGGATGCTCACTGAGGCGAGGTTTCATTTTGGACGTCTCACATCAGATTAAGTCTGAGGAAATCCGGGGACGTCACAGGTGGTATCAGAGCATGAACAATAGCAAAGCCTGACATTTGCTCACTATGCAACTCAAAATTAAATAACCTTGCACTTAATAATATTTTTTAGGGTTAGATTAGTTGTCTTTTAGAGACTAGATCTGACCTAGCCTCTAGGTTAGCACCTAGATGTCCAAGAACTAGGTCTAGACTAGTGCTTGTTGTATAGCAAGTCCTTAGATGTCGTACATTCCTTGTAGTGCTGCGGTATGGGACGTTACACTATTTGGAAATGACGTACATTAAGGGAAGAGAAACTCTAGACATATTGCACACGTTGTCTAGAGTAGCTACACTAGTATACCCCTTGTTCTCACCCTTTTCACTAGTTTTCATGACATTGTACTCTCTACTATGTGTGGGACACTCATTTTCTGGATTTGGTTTTGATTCCAAACGAATCGAACCTTGGTAGTTTTCTCTGACGCATGTTTTATCAGAGAAAAACTATATAATATTTTATTATATATATGTATTACAAAAATGTGTCCCCACATATGTACGAGTAGGAGGTGATCATGCAACCTAAGTGAAAGTGAATGACATCAGTCTAGAAGAGAGATTAGTTCTAGATTAGATGTCTAAAGCCTTGTTGGAATATATGTGATAGATGGAATAGATGAAATAAGTTATGATGATATAATGCAAGTTTTATATAGGTGGTATAAAATGGTTATGATGATCTATGATTGTCTTTGAGGACATGAGTTCAGATTTGAGGTTTCGAGATAAGTTTTGATGATGCAAGTATGCATTCTTTTATGAGATAAGATATGATAAGTTAAGACAAGATGTGGGTCAGCAAGAGGCTCATCTCTTTTACAAAGGAGGACCTCTAGTGTTAGGACCAATTTTGGGGTTAGCTCAAGAGAGAGCGAGACCCATTGGGAGAAGGTTAGAGAACCTAAACTCCAAGATATGAGAATTATGAGATATGTGATATGATATGTCCTAAACTAGAATACTCCTAAGTGATTGAGTTGAGTCACTTTATGCATGATTCCTATAGTATTTTTGAACCCTAGATGTCCTTGGGAGGACCAAACCCTAGAAATAGAGAGAGGCTCGTTATATGTGCATATGTGAATAAGAATATAAGTGCCTTCCATCTGGGTGAGGGAGAGATCCCAAGACCCTGGAGGAGGTAGTATGTTAGTTTCTGTGAAGCCTCATGCTCGGGTTTGTGGTTTTCCCCATAGGAATCTAGTGGTGTATATAAGAGAGTTTTGGGTAAGCATGTTTCATGGGTAGAAGACATGTGATGAGAACATCATGTCATGTTTTGGTTTGTGCTGATGTGGCTAGACCTTGTGAAGTTAATCACTAGTGCCAATGAGGTAGACCTAATAACCCTTGATCAGAGAGGAAAAATAAAGTATATGCTTATGAGATACTCATAGAGTTGAGTGAGCTTAGAGAGACTGAGCATGTCACTGCCCTCATGATATGGGTCAGGAGAACCTCAATTAGGCTAGATAAACCTTTGATATATGTTTAATAAGCCACTCACATAAGTTTGTGTAGCACAACCATGATAAAATATAGGTAAGCATGTGATCTAATCTCAAGATGTGATATATAAATATGATATGATGTAAACCTAGAGATGGTTAAATACATATCGATGCATAAATGGTTAACCATATACATAAATAATGATGACAATGTGATATAGTTGGTTAATCTTGCAATGAAAACTTCATAAATGTGACAATTTATAATGAGCAATGAAACAAGATCATAGGAGAGATATATGTTACATGAGGTGTTAATCTTAGTGCTTAATAAAGAAAAAAAATGTAATTTGAAGGTTAGCACAACATAACATGTATGGCACCTTGATATGATCTAGATGGATAATGTGAGTTAATGATAGTTAACTCCCTCCTAAAAAGACATATGGTAATGTTGAACATGTTCTAACAATTATCTAAATAAAATGTTGATGACATCTTGATGTATGGGTTAACTTGGGTTAACTCCTTGGGAACATGGTAATATGATGTTGAACAATAACGCATGAATAAAGATGAAGATGCAACCCTAATATATGAGATATGGAATGACATAAGCTAAGCTTCTAAACCTTGAGTTCAACCCTGAATGGAGTGTTTGTGCACCTAAGATGGTTGTAAAACCCCTAATAGTGCTTTGGATACATGGTTCTAGGTAACCTTTGCAGATATGTTACACATAGAATAGTGCCTACATGTGGATGAAGGCAAGATAAGGTTTTTCCTAGAAGTATGAGTATGGTTATTTTCGAGGATGAAAGTTCTTTTAAGATGTATATGATGTGACAAAGTGGGTTTTCTGGCTTAATTTCGAGGATGAAATATCTTTTAAGGTGTGTAGGATGTGATGGAGTGTACTTTCAGAATCTTAAAATGTCCAATGACTTAAGTGAAATCATAAGGTTGAGATAGATGGAGGGTTCCAAGCTCTTGACAAATAGGTTTGTTGATGGATGTTAATATCATGATTAAAGACCCTTAATTTTATGTCTTCTTGTGGAATTTAATTGAATGGTCTAACAATTGAGTTTTGGCACCAAATTTTTGTACAATGTACCTTTTGTAGTGAGGAAGCTATGGTTAAAATTTAGTTGTAATTGGATGTTCCTAGAGGAAATTATTTAGGTTTGAATATTATGAAATCATGTGCATTTGATGTATGATAGACCAAGAGTTTATCCTTTTCTAACCTAAGTTTTTGTTAACCAAAGTGTAACACGAGTCTGTGTAAGTGGATGTTCAATCAGCAAACTTCGTGGGCCTTGGATTGGTTGCATGGCACTGTTTAGACTGTAGGATGGGATTGGAGACTCTGTTTGTAGGGGAGACGGTGGAGTTGATGGAAGTTGTAGTCACCAATGATCGCACATTGAGAGAGAGACAGGAGTACGTGCAAGTTAACCGAACAATTCGACTTCAATCGAAGACCAATACAAACCTCACTTGAGGATAGTGGGTAAGAGACTAGCGAGAACAGATGCCAACTTCCTCCTTCTCCATTGTCGTGGGTAGACACTGAAAAAGGATCTGCAGTGAAAGGTGCTGGCGAGGGAGTGACCCTGGCCTATCTCTCACTGGCATTCTAGCCTTGTAGCAGTGCTTGCGTCATAGCTAAACAAGGGAGCCACGAGCTTTGAATCTATTGCAATCCAGAACATCTGACGAGGAGGCATGGATGTTGGTTGTTCCAAGTTGGGGTTCTCCCTAGCGCCAGTGACGAAACCAAGAAGCAAACTGCTCGCTGGAGCAGTCCGTTATAGGCGGCAGGGCTCAGAGCTGAAGCAGATATCTAAAGTCTAGCCAAGAAACCACATCACCATTGAGGTCTGCCACACTGCAAGAGATGATGGTTGCTAAGCAAAGGAGAGAAGAGTGGCGTAGGTCTATGACCAAACCCATCAGCGGCGGCCAGAGTACAACCCGATGGACTCACGCAGAGAGGATCAAGGGTGTCCTCCCCCTATCTGCTCTACCATAGCCGCATCCTATGGTGGTAGCCTACTCGAGCCGCAAGCGGGAACTGATGAGGCTCACTTGAGATCTGTCGGTTTCTCGCCAGAGTTGGCCCTTGCGGCGGCGCTCCTACACTGTGGAGAAATAAGGAGCCGCACCAGATGACTCACGCAGAGGAAGAGCGAGCGGTTTAGAGAACTGGTTGCTCTCAGAAATGAATCGCTGGTTCACTTGAGGCCAACGTCAAGGGGGAGCCACATCCCTAGGGTACACGTGCCTGATCCCTATTGGCCATATGAGGCAAATAATCAGATATTGCTCAGTTCTTCAATAAATCGTAAAAATTGGCTCGCTCATCGGAAAAATACAACAAGGTACTGAAATGTTCAGAAAAATAATTAGAACAACACGAGATCATAATATCAGTCTTTTGTTGCACTAATATCAGTGATATCTTGTTAGTTGTGAAATGCTTAATTGAATGATAATAAATATCAAACAGCGACCTAAAATTATGAGAAAATACCATCAAATCATAAATCATGTTTATAATGCATATGATGTCAATTATGGTCATGTTTATGTATGAAATCATGTAAGTTGATTAATATGGCTAATTAGGGCTAATAACACTAAAGATAATACAATTAATGCATACATGCTCAATAAATGATGAAATCTACAGAGTAAGATCATATCAGTATCTGGAATCTCATATTTATATATGAGATTAGGATGATACCCATAATCCATGTTATACGATGTTGTTACTCTTAATGTGATAAAAAACCCTAATATGATTAATGCATGTAATCTAGGGTTAATATGTATAAATAATAATGATACAAAACCCGATATTCAGATTATGTATCTTTATCGAGAACATAACATCAGTAACATAAATCCCACATAAGGATGAAGATAAGATAAGTAATAATGTATACAACATAATGATCGAAGAGAAACCCTAATGAACACGTTTAGGGTTAAGATGAGATCTAAGATGATGAGAATCTGATGATAGTACATGATCTTGTCTTAATCAGGTTTAACAAAGTTATATTTGATATGAGGATATGATGATTAGGTTTGTCTCTTGATCAAGGTACGCCATTACCTCTTGCTTGGCTTATTATACATTATGCTTGTGTTATATGGTAGTAAAGACTTGGCATATGGTATTGATTGAAATGATTGTTCTTGTATGATATCTTGCTTGATTTTCAATACTTATGGCTATGAACACCTGCAAACATAATATAAATGTTCCATCATAAGATAGCTCATAAACCACTCGGTGGTAGAGCGCATGCATAATGATCACAAACCACTTGGTGGTAGATCATATGATGTTTGTATAATGATCACAAACCACTTGGTGGTAGATCATAAGGCCTAAAGACGTCAAAGCCACTTGGTGGCAGACGCCTGAGATGTATGATGGAAATGTTCTTAAAATATGTGTTCTCTTTTGTTAATGAGCATCTTTGTGCAAGTATATGATTTTCTTATATTTCTTTATAACTGCCAAGTATTAGTTTTATCTTATTTCCAAGATATGACGAGAGGTAAATAAAAAACACATAGGCGTACTCATTATAATATTCTTGACTATTGTGCTGACGTGTAGCGCATGTAATCTTTTGTTTAGGATGTGGACATGTGCTCTTGAAGATCCAGGATAGTGAGAGTTGTGTGGAGAGTTGGTGCACACGTGGACCTATTATCTTAAGATCTTGTAGTTTAGTGGCAGTGCATGTATATGTAGAAGTTTGTTGTTCAATATGTAATATCAGATGTGGTAACAGTTCATGTTGTAATTATATGTTGAATGGTGAAAATGTGTTGTATGGTTTTATTATTGTTCATGTGCATGTGCTACTGATTGTTCCTTCTGACTCCTTCGATTTTCTTCTTCTTAGCCTAGTGTGGGGCATTTACATTGGGATGCTCACTGAGGTGAGGTTTCAATTTGGACGTCTCACATCAGATCAAGTTTTAGAAAATCTGGGGACGTCACAGCGACCTAACCAACCTCGACCACGACACGACTGTGACTGCAGTGTCTGCGACAACTGCGACCCTCGCATGACCATGCCCAACCCAACACGGCCGGGTCGAGACCAGGGCCGCGACCGAGGGGGGGTGTCGCGACCATCTTCTGCCTTCACCTATAAATATCCACCCCTCATGACTTGGAGAGGGGTTCCAAATTCCAAATTTTGGGAGGTTCCACATTTTTGGTGCCGACCCATTTTGGTTCCCAGAGCCCCGAAGGAAAGTTTTGAGGTTTGAAAATGTTGAAGTGCTCATTCTGCGTCCATTCCTTCAATTTTCTTCCATCCATCGTCATTTTTAACCACTATTCACCAATCTCCTACCATTCCCAACCATCTTCCACCTCCATACATCCACCAAGCTGTTGTTCAGGGAGGAATCAAAGAGAAAGGAGGACATGGAGGACGATCCAAAGATGAGATCCAGCCTATACAGAGGTTAAGGAGCGAGAGCCACCTCTCCTCCATGGGCTAAATCTCTTCTTCTACTTTCATTTACCGTTATCCTTTGTTTATGTACAAATGATGTTCTTCCATCTTTGTTCGGTACCAACTATGCTTGTCCATGGCTAGTTGAGCTCCTTATTGGCTATGTAGCCCATTTTCGGCATGCTTATGTACTTTTACCTTAAGCAAGTAGTTTTATTTCAGATCTAGTACATTTTCTATTCTATCTTCTCTTTTTGGTTATGATTGCTAGTTTGGTTGATCTCTTTCATGATTGACCTTCTATTTCTACCTATATTGAGAGATTCATTGAAGATATAAATAAGAGATGTTAGTTTGGATCGGAATCTGAAAGGAGGACAGTTCGAGGTGATCTGTGCAGAACCATAGACCTAGGCACGACCGATGTGATGAACCCAATTTCTATATATTTTCCATAGTGACATTCACAGATATGCGTGCACTAATATTTATAGATGTCAAAAGGGAAAATATAAGAGATTAGGGTAATCAACTAAAATAAGAGATTTAGCCAAGATCTAGTCCACATCATCATAAATTGCCACACGAACATTCATTCATATAAATAAAATAAAGTCATTACATATGGAGAGAAAATATTGTTCTAGAGAAAGATAACTTTATTACACAGGATCTCACTCATCCTCAACATCAACTAGAAAAAGAAATAAACTAACATCTAGCAAGAAATGAGATAAGAGGAAAAGATCTGTCTAATATATCCTCCATGTTTATTATTTTATGCCTTCAGGTACTTTGAGCATGCATTTCACTTTATTGTCAATTGTTCCTTGCACCTAGAAAATACGAGAAACAAAAACATCAACAAAGTTGGTACGTGGTAAAAAGTTACACTAATAAGGTTGCATAAAGGAAAATATTTGAAAAAGAAGGAAAGAGAGATAAAACAATTTCTTAAGGCAAAAATCAAGTAAACACCCTTTTTATTACATTCATTTTTGATGCGGTTGTACTACGCCTATTGCACTTGACTTACATCTAGTGTGGGTAATAGAATATCATCATACATCTAACATGGGAAAAGGAATCATACATCCATGTTAGGCAACATACATCCACACCATGCTATGTGCTCTAGTATCTACAACCCATCATAATCATTTATGTTTCTCTTAAATTTGGCGAAGTATAACTCATACTAGTTCAACCAAGCAATCATATCCAAATACGAACATTCAAGATATTACATAGCATAGGCAACCAAAAATCTAGTCTTATACTTATAAGACCATGTACCTTCTTGTTCAAATCAGATATCCAAAGATTTAGAATCAATCAAGAATTTGGTCACCCTATAAAGAAAGCAAGGGTAAAACATTACTATTGGTCCATGTCATTATTCCTCTTTATGTTATCTTAATCCAGATCAGGGATTTCCCATATTTTAATTGAGTTTAGAGATATTATCAGGTCTGATCCATCATTAATTAGTTTGCTTAAAAGATAATGTTTAATTAATTAATTAGAAGATTTCCATAAACTAGGGTTTATAAGATGGTTAGATAAAAGGGAAAAGAAAACCTAAATATATTAATCATTCATAACATCAGGGTCCGTTTAAGGATTTTAGGACCAATCATGATCACTAATCATCATCTAGTAATACTAGATCTGATAAAAAGATGTATATCCAATTACATGGAGAGAGAGATAATTAGATATAGGGTTTCCTCTAATCATTTCACCATTTATCTACTTAGATTAGTGTTCTGAGTTATATTGGAAACATGGTTACATCTAAGGTTAAAAACAATTTGGAAGGTCAGATATCATCAAGGAAAACTATTATCAACAATTAATTACAATTAAGGATATCATTAAGGCTTTAGGCAACTATTTTGAAATATAAGACAAATCTAGGTCCTGATATCATTTTATTTGGATATAGAATATTTTTTGATCAAAATAGTATATAGGTTTGATATATTTTAATATTCATAGAATTTACTATAAATTTTATAAGTTAAGCTATTTTCTTGAGTAAAAGGAAAAGATAATTTTACCTAGATCAATGGCCGAATCCGACTGGATCAACGACTCAGATTGATCCAAAACTCAGCAAGCTCGATCCCGGGCTGCCGACGTGGAGTTTGCTGATAGGTCCAAAAGGATTTAAGTTGGCACCTCCTCTTCCTCCACTGCTGCTTGCTCGAGCAGTAGGTAGGTACTCCGGCGAGGCTTAGCTCACTCTTGGGTGGCGCTGGAGACTGGATGAAGGTGCCTTCACCTCCGTGAGGCTTCCTTGATCAGAGGAGTGAGGTTTCCAATCTATGGCTCCCCCTAGAACTCAACACCACCACCGTGAGGGCAAGGTCTCCGATGAGGTGGAGGTCAGGGATGAAGGGGTGTTCTGGAATAGTGTGTCCTAGACGGGAAGCTCGACAATCGAATGGGGAAGGTGTTGGTAATGAGGAATTTGTGGAAAGCGAACAGAGGTAATGGGGTGGTGAGGGTGTTGGAGGTTGGAGAAGGTGAAATGGGGATGGCTGCTGAAGGTAGGTGTGCTCGAAATTGAGGGTGCGAAGTGAGGAAAGGAGGTATGGCAGAGATGTTAGAGGCCTTATATAGGCATTTTAGGATTAGGGAAAAGAAGCCCTAAAGTCTACTGCCACCTCTAGGAGCAAGGGCGAGGGATCAAGAGTTCATTCTCCCTATTCCATGGATGAGGGAAGTCGAGTGAAGGCTCATTGAACTCGTCTCACTGAGGGGGAGCGTCCTATTCGAAAGATAGTCCATGGGGGGGGGTTGAGGTGTCGCCTGTGAACGAGACTCGGTTTACCTGTCTTCCCCCACTCTTTGCGAGAGGTAGAAGACGAGTTCTCTACCCTTGGATCAGGGCGGGAAGCCAGGGCCTCAATCGGATGGCTGGAGTTGAAGACCAGCTAAGTGGTCCACCCCCAAGCATCTTAATGGGCCGCATGACATTTAATTTAATCGATCAAGCCCAAAACTTAGGTCCTTAGTCCAGAATGGATGGAAAATGCACCAAATTGAATTGGTCATATCTCCTATTTGGTTGACCCAAAAGCAACAAAATTTTAGGGGTAGCTTTATAAGGTCGTTATGATACTACAAAATGAATTTGAGATGCAGATTCAAATAATTGATATGTTCATTTACTAAATACACTAACACATGTATTTTATCATCATAGCATATTAGGGTTTACATTTTCTTTGCAATTTGTGACTCATCTTTGTTCAATTGAGTGAGGAAATTTTATGAGGGTATATTGGTCAACAAAAAAATTGATAATAAACTTTTAAGAGAGAGAGAAAAATATTATAAAAAGTCACTTTGTCACATTCTCCCCTCCTTTTAAGAATGTTGTCCTCAAAATTCAAGCACCCTAAAATAGATGTGGATATTTCCACTCGACTTCGGACTTGAGCTCCCATGTGGCATCAATTTGATCATGGTGGCTCTAGAGAACTTTCACCATATCTATATGTCGATTACTACGAAGCTCCTTTGTCTTGAAATCAAGAATTCTGACTGGTGACCCAGCATACGTCAGATCATCTTTCAGCTCAAGAGGCTCATGATTCAGAATGTGACTGGGGTCCTTTACGTAAGGCTTCAAATTAGATATATGAAAGACATTATGCATAGCACTATACTGAGGTGGCAAAGCAAGACGATAGGCACATTCTCCAACCCTTTCAAGGATCTCGAAGGGTCCCACATAACGAGGACTAAGCTTTCCCTTATTCTTGGCCAAAGCTCAAATAGGTCAGATCTTCAGAAAGACATGATCACCTTCCTTGAACTAACGTTCCTGTCGATGAGCATCTGCATATGATTTCTACCTATCCTGTTCTCACTTCATTCTTTGCCTGATCAGTGCAACTTTATCTGCATATAGCTGCATCTCGTCAATTTTCATCAAGGTGTGTTCTCCAACGTCATCCTAATGTAATGGAGATCTGCACGGTCGGCCATAGAGAGCTTCGTATGGTGGCATCCCAATACTCTCCTGATAGCTATTATTATAGGCGAACTCAACTAAAGGTAGGTAATGGTCCCACAAGCCTACCCAGTCAAGCACACAGGCTCGTAGAAGATTCTCCATAATCTACACTGTTTGTTCTGACTGTCCATCTATCTATGGATGATAAGCTGTACTAAAGTTCAACTTGGTGCCCAATTCTTCTTGAACTTGTTTCCATAGATTTGAAGTGAACTTTGGGTCCCAGTCTGAGACAATGGATGCTAGAACTCCATGCAGATGTACAATCTCCCATATATAAAGGTTGGCCAACTCAGAAACTTTCACAGTAGTCTTCACAGGTAGAAAATGAGCTGACTTAGTGAGACGATCCACGATGACCCATGCAGCGCCGTACCCCTTCCTGGTCCTGGGTAATCCCACTACGAAGTCCATAGTGATATGTTCCCATTTCCATTCCGAGATCTCGAGGGGTTGCAGTAGACCACCTGGTCTTTGATGCTCGACCTTGATCATCTGGCATGTCAGGCATCTGGACACAAAATCTGTAATGTCATGCTTCATGCCTCTCCACCAGAACTGACGTTGTAGGTCTTTGTACATCTTCGTCATGCTGGGATGAACTGTGTACTTGGACCCATGTTCCTCACTAAGAATTGTTGTCTTTACAACTTACTGCTCAGGGAACCACATACAGTTCTTGTATCGAAGACCACCATCAAGACCCACAAATAGATGTGTATGAGGTTTAGCTAGGAGAGATGAGAGCTATGCAAGCTCGGGACTAGCCTTCTGTGCCACCAGAAGTTCAAAATGCATGTTGGATGTGATAGAGATGTTATTGACATGCATACGATCAGCCAGGAATTGTGGTCTCGAACTTGCTAGGTCCTCCATGTTCCTCCATTCGGGTACAAACAGGGATGCACAAATAGCTCCTTTCCTACTAAGAGCATCTGCAACCACATTGGCCTTTCCTGGATGGTAGCCAATGGTGAAGTCATAGTCCTTCATGTATTCGATCCACCGTCATTGTCGCAGATTCAAATCCTTTTATGTCAGAATGTACTTGAGCCTTTTATGGTCGGTGAAGATATCAAACATTTCCTCATACAAGTAGTGCCTCTAGATTTTGAGAGCATGGATGATAGAAGCTAACTCCAAATCATGCGTAGGGTAATTCAAATCACAAATAGGGTTTTTAAGTTAACTTTAATGCACTTTTCCTCAACTTATTGTACTTTTGCAATTAGGAATGGAATCAATCTTTAATATCATTTTTATTGAATTCCTCTCATTTTCTTAATCAATTTTCATATTTTACTTGCTATAATCAGAGTTACAGATAATTAGTTACGAAACCGTGAAGAAAAATACCTTTTTGGGCGAATAGCAAGGCGCCACGTGTCTTTTTTTTTAATTTGTTTTCCAGACAAATCTTGGCTTCGCGGATCCACCGCTTGGATCTGGCTCCACTGCGACCCGGCTGACCCGCGTGTGGGTCTTCTTCTCCGTGCGGACGGGGGTTCCAGTCCCATGTTCCTCCGTGGAAACAGAGGTACGCCGCCAGCCTTCTGCTGGTCACTTCTGCACCTCGGACCGGCGAGTGAAGACTCCATCGGCTCCGCACACCCAGCAGCGACCTCCAATAGTGCCACGGCGGTTGCATGCCACCAAGCAATGCCAACTGCACAGCCCATACTCCTCCGTAGGAATAGGACCCCGACAAGCAGAAGGAACACGACAACTGGCCTGGTTAGATGTCGAGTCAATAGCAAGGTCGATCGGCAGGTTACTGCGGACTTGATGAAGGTGTCTTCACCCTCGCATAAAGGGAAGTCATACCCCTTTTATAGATCAACCTTAGGCCAGTTCCCTAGAGTCCAACTCCATTGGGAAACTTCCACATCTGCACAAAATATGGGGACCAAAGGGTCTACCCAGTACGATTTGATCTCCCAAAATCGATCATCCACTCTTCAAGAGTCCTAGTGGATCAGGGAAAGCGATCCAATGATTTGATTTCACATTATATTGTTCAATTTCTCCAAATCTGAAACGAAAAGCAACTACCGTTGGATCTGGATCCAACGGATAGCAAGCCTCATATTAGAACATCGATTGTTACATTTAATGTTATCCTTTACACTTTAGGAAACTTGTAAAATTCATATCTCTCAAACCGTTTCTTATTTTAATCCCAAATTTTAGAGGAAAGTATATAATGACTTAATCCACGTATGTACCAAAATCAAAACTCAAACTCGAAAGTGTGAGATGATTTTCTTTATATGCAAGTTATCATTTAAATATATATATTTCTCACATATTTTCTCTTTCCCTTGCCATTAAATTATTATTCTGAGTTCCTTGAACCTCAAGGAACCTTAATGGCTCGAAATCCCATCTTGGGAAAATTTTCCTCATCCTATCATTTATCTTTTATCCATTATTTCTCATATCTTGTTTATTTCTTATTAAAATATCTCTTTTTTGAGGATTTCTCCTTATTTCTCTTTTATTTTCCTCATTGGTATTCGTTTTATCATCAGGAATCCTTGGGATACGAAATTCCACAAAGGATAACTCAATTGTACCTCTTTCCACTTATTTCCAACATTTTAACATTAATTTCAATTTCTTTCTTACTAAAGAAATACTTAATTAATTTTTTTTCTTTTCTTATTGCTTTCGTTTTTGCAACTTCGGACTCCTTGGAACCCAAGGAACCCAAGAGGCACGAAAGCCATCCTTGTATTACATCTCTTTGCCTTCTAGAGGTTTCTACCTTTTTCTTTTTCTCAAATATTCAATCATTCATTTACTAGTTGAATTTTCTTGTAATTTGGGCCCAATAGCCAATAAAGCCCACAACACAATCATCAAGGCTATTGTAAAGGAAATCTATTCATTTGAAGCAAATGATATCATTATTTGTTCAAATATCTTTAATGTGAGAAATTACATTCCTCACCCAATGAACCCAAAAATTGGGGTTGTAACATCCTTCCCCTCTTATAGGAATTTTTTCCTCAAAATTTTATCAAGCAAACAAACAATTCAGGATAAGACTCTTACATGTCCATCATTGGCCCCTATGTGGCTTTACCGTACACATGGTGCTTCCAAAGAACCTCTATCATCACATATTCCTTTCTCTGAGTTCTTTCATCCTGGCGTCTATAAACTGCATAGGTGACTCAGGTCATTTTAGCCTCCCTTGGGGCTCACTAGGTTCATTGTTTCGCTCATGGTTTGGGTACCTCACATAGTGCTCTAAATTGTACATTTGGAACTCATCACACCTTTCTTTATCCTGAGGGGTAAGGTTATCCATAACCTTCTCCACCAATCCACCCCAAATGGACCCATGTATCGGGGACTCAGCTCTCTTAGCTATAACTTAGAGGGGTCGGATTTTCATGTCACATATTCTCCCATAGTGAATTGCATGTCAGTCCACTTTGCATATGCTCATGACTTTCGTCATCTCTAGGCTCCTTTCAGCCATTACATGATCAGAGCGACTTCATCTACATGCATTGTGGTCCTTTTCTAACCATCATGTGGTCCTTTCACCAACATCACCTTACTGAAGTGGTGACCGACACAACCTCCCTTATAGAGCTTCTTATAAAACCCGATACTAGCTATGGTGGTCATTGTCACATCTTTCATAGGACAAGAACTGTCTCTAGATATCACTGGGAACGAGCACACATGCTCTCATCATACCCTTTAGTCTGGATTATACTAACCATTAGTTAGGGGTGATAAACTGTACTATCATCGAGTTCTTCATGTACCTACTTTCACCTTATGGAAGTGAACCTTTAAGTCATACTAATGAATTTTTGAACTCGCATCATGGTGTAGTTGAACCATCTCTCTCATGGGTGGTTCAACCAGATCTGTCCCTTGACAAAACTCTTTCTTTCTTATGTCATCTAGGAAAGGCGATCTACCATAACCCATATTGCATCTTGACCTTCCTTGGTCCAGGGGAGACCTATCACAACATCCATAGTGATGAACTCCCGTTCCCTCTCGGGAACTCTTTATCCTTATTATCAATGCACTGGGTTACCGGTGCTCATCCTTCACCTCCTATCATGCATGGAAACATCCGACGTGCATCCTCATCTTAGGCATCTAAAGTACTATTGTCACTTATTATCTTGGTAGTACCATGGTGTATGGTGGTCTTAATATCACGATCCCCTAAATGTCATGATTCCTCAAGATCGATTCCTTAGAAACCCTAAATCACTCTAGTCGGGGTTTCATCACCTTTCTTTAATGTACATGTAAAGTGAAAATAACGTTAAAGTAAAGAAAAATGTTTTTGTGATTTTTCCTTGCAATGGTAAACCCCAGATGGAGCTAGAGTTGGTTTAGGAAAAACCCTAGTGGTTCAAGGTATATATAAACCCTACGGTGCAGGGATAGTCCCTAACCCAAACCCAAACCATAATATTAGGAAATGGGAGTAGAATGAGTGATATAATAACCCTACACATAATAACAATAATTAAGGATAAAATGAATAAAAAATTCTAAATGAATTTAGGTGACCTATTCTCCCATCCATGAATGTGGAGAAATTCATGATGCATGTGAAAGGTTTGAATATACAATAGAGACATAAGTACCAAGGGTTATACATGAAAATAAAAATATAAATACAACTTTCTCATTGCCCTAATGCTATCTTTAGAGGAATGGATGAATAAACAATACCCCCAAAGAGTGGGTATGATATTGAAATAAACCCCCAGAGGGTGTGTATGCTACCTCCAATGAGTGGGTATGTTATTGATATACTCCCAATGAGTGAGAATGATATTATAGACACTCGTAGAGAGTGAGCAGGATTAGGGATTACCCCCAACAAGTGGGTACATCATTGAAATACTCCAAGTGAGTATGATGTTGTGAATACCACAAGTGAGTGGGTATGAATGGAGATCACCCGCATAGATCACCGAAATACTCCCAAGGAGTGAGCATGAATACCTTCTACTGAGATGGTATACCATAGAGATTGAGCAAGTATGGGGTGAGAAGTTATAATATAAAATGTATGTTCAACATATTATGCTTACATAAAAATAAAAAAAATCAACTTTTAGGGTTGGTGTCCTGACCTGGAGTGGGTAAAGCTATAGAGGGGAAAAAGGACCTATGGGGGAGGCAAAACTCTAAACCTATGGGGTCAGCTTGTGGATAGAGAGACTAACCTCCTCCTGTGAGTCAAGAGACACTCTAGGTTATGAACTTCCCTATAAGGGTGAGTTGACCAATCGGTTTAAGAATTCAGGTAACTTGTGTGTCACCTAAAGTGTGATTAATTAAGGATATAAAATATGAAAGAACATACATTATGTGAACCCAAGTATGCCATCTCTAGGGACACAAGTGGTCAAGCCCCATATCAGGAAGAACATTTGGCACCAAGCCCTAGATACGGAAGGTGGCCTGATTTCATAGTGTGGACGACCAAGCCCCAGATAGGAAAGGTCATGAAGTGGTAAATCCTTAGATTGGAAAGACCTATATGGCACCAAGCCCTAGATAGGAAAGGTGGCCCAAGTCCACTGTACAAATGACCAAGCCCCATATAGGGAGGGTCACAAAGAGGTAAAACCTATATATGGATGGTTGAAATGGCACCATGCCCCATATAGGGATGGTGGCCCAAACCCAATGGTCGGGCATAAAGTGAATATTGTTTAACCCAAGAGAGATGAAAGAAAATTGGGTTAAAGAATTACATATGAATTGTGAGATCAAAGATGGGTAAAGTTGTGATAACTCAATAAAACCTATGAAGGCTAGAGCCCTAAGTCAATTCTATGGTCGAGTAGTGAGGATTAAAGGTACATAAGACTGATGAATTTGGAACTGATTATTCCCTAAATGCATGAGACCAAGGGGTCAGTAGTTAGCCATCCACGTTGCCTGAGGCCCATGGGTTTGGAGATTGGCCACCTTCATGAGTTCATGAGGCTCGAGGGGTCGATGTGTGAGGCATTCCCTAGGTAACATGTGCCCATAGAGACCTTGAGGAAATGACTAAGGCTAATCAGACATGATGTGTAAATATAACAGATACAAGAAGTCATGTAATAGTGAAATCCATATGGGAATCATGCACAAAATCAAGAGTGAAAATGAAAGTTGACTTCATGATGTATAAGAAAGTTGTGGAATTAAAAAGTAGGTATGGTTTAGAGACATGTTGAGAATGATTCAACCAAAATTTGAAATTTTAGGATAATATGTGGATACACCATCTCTGCTCTTGGTATGGGCTGAACTTTGTTTTTGGACTGTAGTTAGACACTTATTTCAACCTATTATGAGTTAGAGATATGGGTTAGACATATTCTATGATTAATATGGATGCATGAGAATGAATAGCTTAAGTTGAATTTGAACGACATAATCTAGGGTTTGAGGTGCTACCTCACCCTTATATGGAAATAAATGAATAATAGGTTGGAAACCTAGGTGAAAGGATATTGATCCAATGAAATTGAAATAATAAATGAAGAAGTAATCATTACGTAGTGATGTTATGTAAATACAAAGGATGTGAATATACCTTAAATTGAATGCAAGTACCAATCTTAGTAATAGTGTGAGGAATTTGTATACCAGTAAAAGATGTTGAAGATATCAAGGAACACTAAATAACCCTAAGGTTTGAAAATAATATGAGTTAGCATTCACTTTTACCTTACTTGGTTTGAACTTTGGGGACAAAATTCCTTTTAAGGAGGAGCAAAAGTTACATCCTCAAATTTAGTAAATTTGAAAAATATAAGAGTCGGTTTGATAAAAAAATCCTTAATTATTATTGATTAAATAATAAAATCATCTTTGTGGCATGGGTGTAACCCAAGGCCCCTATATAGGCATGTGAGACTATTTTCTTTGAAAATAGGTCCTTGGGGAATAAGACAAAGAAATAAGACATTTTGTGCATTAATAAATAGCAATGACTTTAAAAATTGTTGAATAACAAAATATGGGATATGATACAAGTTTCCAAAAGAAAATAAAATGTGTGATGTTTTAGATAATTCAAAGAGTAATTATCTAGAAAATATGGCAGCACATATTTTGAAACATCAATTAGTATTATTTTGATATAAATTTTGGTATACTTGAAAATAATAAGGAAAGGAAGAGAATTCTAGAAATTGGGAGAAAATGATATTCCATGAGATAATGGTATTGTTAATAATGTTTAAAAGGAACACATTTTTATAAGAAAGACATCCCATTAAATCCTACACATAAACTATACACTGGGAAAGGTAGTAGGGAGTTTCTTTGAAATAAGGATAAGTGATTGGAGGAATATCTCAATGAGAGAGGTAAAAGAATAATCTAGAATACGTGATAAAATTAGCCAATAAAGTACCATTTATTTATAAGCTTTTGTTTACAAATTTTTGTATGTTAATCAAGTAAAGTTGGTAATTGAAGTAAAGAAATACTTATATTACATATACAAATATATATATATATGTATGTATATAGATATATATATATATATGTATATATATATATGTATGTATATATATATATATATATATATATATATATATATATATATATATATATATATATATATGTGTGTGTGTGTCCCCATATTGGGAATCTATTGAATGCTTTTATTTAGACAACCATACATACGCTTTTCATGAGTATTTGTCATAACCACAAGAGGAAAGAGATTAGTGGGAGGAAAGTAAAAAAGGGAATTATATGGATAGGCCATATTTTTGTGTTCATGGAAAGGAGAGAATATTTTTAGAATGTAATTAAGGTGGAGAAGAAAACAAGCCCAAAGGGACATGACCAGCATAAGGTTGTTATCTATATATCTATATACAAACATAGACTCTACACTAGTTGTTAGGATACCCTCTCCCCTTTCTTACTTCCTCACCTTCCTCTGTTAGGGTTTTTTCTAGTGCTTTTAAAGGATTGCACATCTCCCTGACCTCCTCAAGTTTGTAGGGTCTCTAGCTTATGTAACTATGAGAATCCCTGGGAAATCGAGTGGAATCCCCCTCTCGAACGCACTCCTCACCTCCATTGTCCCTACTGGTAATACTTTCAGAAAAAGCCACCAAAGTACCTCATTCACTAGCCAGACATGAGAGTACTCCTCATGGCTTCCACTCGCATCTTCCCAACCTGCCCATTAGAACCGAATGCCTCTAAGGACCCACGATACTTTGGCAACATTGCCTTCTAAAGAAAGGAGGCCTGACAGGGTGCATTGAAGAGGTCGGTCCTATAATAGAATTGGAGATGGTAGTTTGTGCCTAGGTCTCTAGGGTAGTGGAAAGGGAATGTGGAGTTGGCAGGAGCTGAGGTGGTGGAAGAACAAGGTGGTAGTTCCGCTCGTGGTACCTGTTCTGGCTCCGCATCTGGTGGCATACGGGAGGCCTCGTAAGATCGTGAGGGGGGGGCAATCTAGAATAATATGTGGTCTGCTCAGTTTTGGCTGGTTCAGAGGAAATATGAGCGGTGAACTACACCATCTTAAAAATTATGGAGTAGGACTCCAACCAATGAGGAGACATCACGTGGAAATATTATGGAGGTACAAGTTCATATTTTTCTTAATTCATAGAAACTAGTAGGATTACCCAAACATCACAAACCTATATATTACTATCATTGCAAAAAGACGTAGAATATAAATAAAAAGTAGTGCTAGCATGTATTGAAGTGATGATAAATACTTGGAAACCTTAGATTTGTATATTAAAATGTTAGAAATGTTTAAAGCATCTCTTCTATGCTTTTATTTAATATTTTGAGTATAATGATAACAAAGATTATTATGGTAACTGTGATAAGGTAATCAGGGTCTCTAACCTGGATAATCAATAATAAGTGTAATTAGGGTTCAAAGATCCTCACTTTCTATGTTGTTAATGAACTTCATATGATCTAAGTAAAGGATATTATGGATCTAATGATTAGGGTCTTCATATAACATTTAATATACGTTGGATATAGAATTTGTACTCTCATTCCTCATCTAAAACCAAACATGACCCAAAACCCTAAATTAGGACCAGAGTAGGGTTTCATATGATTAATGTGATAATGACACGTTAGGATTTACATACATGCAAATTATATGTCGAATTTCTTGGAAATATTGATTTGAGTGTTTGAATATACTTTAAATATATACTACATGATAATCTGCATGGTTCTACTTTAAGGTACGTGGTTACACTTATGTCTACTTGCATTAGTTTGTTGATATTTACCAAATGTTTCTTGAAGATTGTTCAAATAAATTGTTGGTTGTTTATTTACATTCTATCAAATGATAATGCCACTATGAATATCACATTACTAAAGATAACATATTTTGGACCCTAAGATGAAATACGTTGAGGGGTGTTGCACATGAGCCCTAGAGGGACAATGAGCCAAGATAGTATATCAAGTGTGGGTTAGAATATGTAAATAAAATGTTTGTTCTTATTTACAAGTAATTGGTGGAATATATGTTGTTAAGTACTTGCATAGTTTGTTATGCACCCACATACATAGTATATTTTCATATGTTGATCCGTTCTTTTGTTTTATGCCATTTCAAGTACATGGTAAAATGAATATATCAAGATGAAATTACCTAAAGGCGTTAAATCTCAACAAAGGAAAATTACATAGATTTTTCTTCTCATTTGTACAGTTCTCATGTAAGAATTTCATGTAATTCCTTTGAGGAGAATCTTGTAATCAAATTTTGAATCAATAGAAATTATTTTGAATTATTTGTTATTTGGTTAAATCTAGATCTTGGAATTTCAGGTAATGTCTCTGAACTTTTTAGGTCTTTCCTTAATTGGGGATGATGTAAAGTGAGATTGTTATAACATTCTGAAAGGTTAAACATGAAGCAATTTTCTATATTTTGACTCCACAGTACAAAAGAATTACAATTTAGGGCAAAATTGTGTATAAAAATGCCAATTTTGAGCATAAAAGTCTTGTTTTAGGTACAAAACTTATATTCCATGAAAGTTCAACATCATAAAAATAATAGGAAGACCTTGTCCCGTCTTAGATAAGCATCAAAATAGATAAAAAATAAGGGAAATTTGGTGCATTAATCACCATTTTACCAAAAAGTCATAAAAATGACATCTTAAGCGCAAAATCATAGTTTTTTTCAAAATTCAGCCCTTATCATATCAAGGGGGTATAAAATTACCATCAAGGATAATCATTAGAAAATTAAATATGGTATCTTTTAGTTATATTTATTCTATAAACATAGTCCATAAAAACATCATTTTTAGGCATATTAAGTAAGATCTTAAGTATTTTTCTTTTATTTATGTCATGCATCCATGTTTGATCCAAGAAGAGTAAGAAGAACACAAGTAAATGTGTCAAGGAGATAGTCCTCTTCAATATCACACATGTATCATCTTCAATACACCTCCATGACTCCTTCTAGATAGATATAGCCTCAACTACGTCAAAGAGAGAGAGAGAGAGAAGTAGGGGTCTTTATCTCTAGGAAGCTAAAACCACAATGATCATGCAAGGATCCCAACCAAGAAGAGAGAAGAGAAGGAAATTAGCAATAGAAGAGAAGAAGGAAAATTTCTTACATGATAGATGACAATAATTAATATATCTAGTTTTCGAACCACCAAAAGAAGTTGAACCGTCTCTTTCAGGCACATGCAATCTTCAACTGTCAAACCCCTTGAGATCCACCTAAGACTCCTAGACTTCTCTTTCATGTTTGCAAAACCCTCTTGGGTTGTAAATGCTAATAGGTTCCATGGGTAGGTGGTCTACATAAACCTTTGTAGTCAACAACCTAAAACAACCCTTATAAGTGAACCAATCAAGCCTCATGCAAGAGGAACACATTGAGGCTCTTCACATTTCAATACATAGAGGGTCGAATCTATCAAGGATCTCTTATGGTAGACCCATTGAGGTCCACCACATGTGACCCATTGAGGTTCAAACCTTCTCCAACCATCAAGGTACATCTCCACTTCACCCATCAAGGTACATCTCCACTTCACCCATAAAGATATACTCCAATCTCACTCATCAATATCCAACAAAAAAATACCCATCAAGGGTCAACTTCTACATCACTCATTTAGGGTCATACCATTGAGGCTCAAAGCCATAAATGTCTCATTATCATGTCCCATTTAGGTTCAACCACTTCAAACATTAAGGTATCCCTTACCTCACCAGTTACTGTACCCCAATCTCACCCATTGAGGTTCACCAAAACATCTATTATCAAGTTCCAATCCTCCAAACATCAATCCATCAACCCTAGGTTGACACAGTGAGGATTAAAAGCATTAGGGATCTTAAAACTTAGACCTATCTAGGTCTGGCGTTCATGTCCATCAAGGTTCTCACTCAATATCCTTAAAACCTAGATAAGGTTAGGATAAGACCCAAGGATGAAACATGATACCTTAAAGGTTTAAAGACATTAAAAACACATTAAAAAAGTTGCATACATGGTTCCAAGCATAATATTATATTTTTTCACTTAATTTTCAACAATGCTCTCATTTGTTTTAAAATCATGAAGATAGGAAAAACAAGGTTCACATTTGAGCCAAGTTAGGAATTACATTTTTATCAACTGATTTCAATTCTTAATCAAGCATTCAATAATGATTAGATAATAAAGTTGGATCTAGATATGGGTTCATCGAGGTCTTGGGTTCTACAGCTAAGGTACTTCTATGATTTATCATTTCCAAACTTCCCACTCACATACATCCCTAGAGAAATCCAGATAGCCCTTTATGTCTAACGTTATTTCTTCTCTTGTTGGATTGTAAGTGTCTTCATACAATGTACATCAATGGGGTATATTTAGCCACAATAACGTTCTTGATGAGACATCCACATAGTAGGAAGAAATGTGAAAGTTATGCAACATCAGAATGATGCATTTCACATATAAATAGTAATAAATAAAAAAGTGAGTGCAAATCATTATTACACAGTTATTATAGAAATCACTTCCATGTTTATGGGTTTTCTTATCAAAACCCTCATCTAAAAATAACTTCTATTCATTACATAAAAGATGATCTTCCATCCAATTTTGGCATCAAACTTATAGATGTTGGTGATAATAAATTTCTACAACTTTCAAAGTAGTCAGTGATGGTTAAAAGAAATAAATTCAAATTCAGTACATAAAGAATCATTGTTTAGTTAGAGGAACAACTATTTAATGGAAAACAAATTTCATTTTGGGTCCAGAGATAACTTTTATGAGGATTACACAACAACAAATACCCACATTTTTTTATCCCTCCATCTCTCAAACCCGAGGAACCTCTACCCCCTAAGACATGAATGTTGACTATAAGTGTAACAAATATTGGTTCCATTGCAAGTCGAGCCCTATATATACAAGATGTGAAATGGAGTAACATAGCATGTCGATACGTTGAATGGGAAAAATCATGAACCATTTTGCTCCTGTGATGGTGTCAAGTATAAACCTTCTAATGATATGATGACATCTGTCTAGAAATCATATGCCCTTAAAATGCAAAAGAGTAGCCAACAATAAAAAAACAAAAATAATCTATTAAGAATAGGAAATTCAAAAACTCACTATCCAATGCATAAGAAACCAATATTTTCTGAAATTTAGTTAGCTTTCCATTAACAAAAGGGGTTTTCAATCAACTAAAGAGAGGAAAGAAGATATGTTGCTTTGGGGATCCTTTTTTAATGGTAGGAGGATCATATTTAGTAAAAATATTGATTATTTTCACTTCAAATTTATATAAAATTATTTTTTCTTGTGTGCTTATCCTCAACGTGCAGTGACTTTTTTTTCACATCCTTGTATACTAACAACTTCTCCTCACCATCCAATGCATCCTTCTTGATTCCCTTGAACAACATCTCCTTCTTCTCAACTTCCAAAAACTCCTTCTTCATGTCCTTGATAGTCAAACCTCCTCCACCTTATCATCCACTTGTCTATCCCAACTCCATCCAATCAAATGACTCCTCCTTTCCTACTCCTTCACCCCATTCTCCTCCTTGTCCTTATTATCCTCATCATCCATTGAGTCTTTATTTGCATCCTCCATATTGTACTCCAGTTCCTTTAATACTAGAACCTCCTCCTCATCTAGTTTCTCCTTCTTCACCTCCTTCAATATACATACCTCCTTTACGCTGTCATCCTTTACTTACTCATTATCATACTCATCATGCACTGGATCTTACTTCAGCACCTTTGTATCATTCTCCTCCTCCTTTTATACCTACACCTCCCCTCGTCATTCAACAACTCCTTCTACACCTCCTTAAAAGCAACCTTGCCACAACGTAGGGGATGATAGAGTTCATTGTCAATATTTGGTTGGTGAAAATATTTTCAACTTTAAAGCTTGTAGAGTGAAAGTTAGTCATTAACCCATGATCACCCCCGAACTGATCATTATCCTCTCCCTATAGTATATAACAACCTATCAACTTGGCTTACTTATCCTACTCATGTCACTTTGTCTACTTGTAGGAATTATAATATCTTTATTGTGCACCAACTTTTGTAATTTTGAACCATCTTTTCTGAATTTTGAACCATCATTCTGGTATTGTGAACTAGATTTTACTTTCAACGATATTTATTGTATTTTGGAGAATTTTTAATCTATTTTGAACCATCTTTCCATTACTTTAATCCACCTTTTGCATATTGTGAACCAACTCTCATTTATTGTTATCCATATTTCCTTTTTACACATCTTGTCTACATCATTGTTTTTGTCATTGAACGTAGAATCATGTATTGAATGGGGGAATCAATTTGTATCACAATTATGATTGGATTGTGTTGCTCCTTTATCCTTCTTGGAATTATAAATTTCTAAAATTTAACTTCCTCCTAGAGATATAAGCTACAATACTCAATGGCACATACCTGGTATCCAACATTGAGGCAACCAAAAGAAGTAGAGCTTTCATTATCCCCTCTCATTTATATATTACATTCAACTGGAATATATTTTGCATAACTTATAGTTACATATCTTCCTCTTTATATAGAACCCAACAGTGTTCTCACCTTCTTGCAACATGCATCTGAATAAGCAAAATGAATATGATGTAGGTACAATATGAATTTTATATGCAACATGGTAATTACAATAAGAACTTTGGCAATCCTTATATAGTACTTTTTTCTCACTTGGAAATGAACACAATTGTTTGGTAAGTTGGTTTACATCGACAAGGTTCAATTCTCTCCCATCTTTGAAGGAATTGCATTCATCGGTAATTGTCATATACAACCATCTAGTGCAGGTCATGTGAATCCCCATAAGTCCAAATCCATAGAAGAAATCAAGATAGTTGTGTAAGATACATGAAGAGAATCAACATAATTATATATATCATTCATTGGTAGAGAAACTGGGAATAGATAATTAATGAAACATTATCAATATTTGCATCAATTCTCAACAAATATAGGAAGGACTCAAATCAATTACTCTATAAATAAACCTACCAAATTGAAGGTTTTGCTTCCTCCCATAAGGTTGAGAATAGAAGATAGTTGACACAAAGTTGGGAAAGTTGGATTCTGAGAGAAGATTACAATGCCAATTAGGATGCATAACTTTAGGTCTTCAACATCATCATAATCCATAAACATGTGTTTCAAGTATTCTAATGCCAAAAACTACTTACAATAGTTTTATAAACCCAATTTATCATATAATAAAACTACCCTCTTCTTATAACCAAGCGGTTTGCCCTTGCATCAATTCTCAACAAATATAGAAAGGACTCAAATCAAGTACTCTGTAAATAAACCTACCAAATTGAAGTTTTTACTTCTTCCCATAGGGTTGAGAATAGAAGATAGTTGACACAAAGTTGGTAACGTTGGATTTTGAGAGAATATTACAATGCTAATTAGGAAGCATACATTTACATCTTCAACATCATCATAGTCCATAAACAGGCATTCCAAGTATTCTAACTCCAAAAACTACTTACAATAGTTTATAAACCCAATTTATCATACAATAAAACTACCTTCTTCTTATCATCTAGACTTGTATCATCCACCTTGATAGAAATATTAAATTTTTCGATGAGGTATACTTCATGTTCATGCTTCCTACCAATTAATATTGTCTTCTTCTTAGATATGATTTAGAGTGAAAGTATTGATGGTATATATGCCCAGAGAGCCAATCATATGATGATTGCAATGGAAAAACTTGTAAATGATTTGATTATCAATAAAGGCAATCTTTCAATTTATTTTGTTTTATTTTGTTATGAGATAATGAAGTAACATAATGAATGTCTAGAAAATGATATCACTCAATGACGTATGTCTTCAGGTTGATGACCTAAACAATGAGATCATATGTCTACCAAGAGCATATACATTCTTGACATATCCCTATATGATGTTATTGTGGAAGTTTGGTAAACAATAAAAACACATAAGACTAGAGTCTGCGTTGGTTGTTGAAAGAATCTCATTAGTCATGATATGTGATATCAAACAAAAAACATAGATACTTGCTAGACAAAAGTGTATCGGACAGGCCCACATTAAGAGTGATACATGGACACTATAATTGGTAGTCAGAATCAACTCTTATAGTGTTGGTGGTGATTCCGGTTCTTAGATCTCAAGTCACTACACTCATCACATGTCATTCAGTGTAGTTTGACATAATCCACTTTAACCTTGAATAAGGTTTCCCATAAAGGTGATGGTTGGATGCACTGTGACGCATGGGGATGACAGTGAATGATGTAGATGGTATTTGTCCCTCCTATAAGGAGTATGATATCTAGCCCACTTGATTAGATAGACTGAGAAATTCATGGTCGTGCACTTCCAAAACAATATGTGATATTGATCTTACGTATATCTCAGACATTCTGCTCTATTTCAAAGAAAAAAGATTGAATGTTGAATAGGATGACTATTCCATGTCTCGTGTTCAATCTGGATATCAGTGATACCAATCACATATCGTAGGTTTAAGTTGTTCTCCAACTTTCCATTTACTTGGGTAGCAATGATGTGTTCCTAGAAACTACACGTTGCTTGTGATGTCATAAACTAGTAATGAACATTCATTGCCAACATAAAGTGGAACCTCTAGGGTCACACACATAGGATACACCTAGAATAGGAGTTTGTCCATGAATGATGTTTAATTTGATTACAAGAGTTTCTAGGTATTCAATTTTAAAAAAATGACTAACTAGACTCTGAACCAACTAGTTCAAGTGTTGAAATGACTAGTTGGAATGTTAGGTTGATTGGAAATTTAATTATCTGAATTAGGGATGAACTAGGGCATGAACCAGCTAGTTCACCTAGTGAATCAATTGGCTCAAGGTCTCCAGATGACCAGTTCATGAGATGAACCACCCAATTCATGGATCAATTTGATTGCATTAATGATTAGTGTTGACATCTTGTTGTGCATTAATCGGATTTGAATTGCCAATACAATTGTGACTATGAAATATGAGAAATGACCAGTTCAAGGGTTGAACCAATCAGCTTGCATGGTAACTGATCAGTTCACCTATGAAATGACCATTTGACCACTCGTAGGTTGTGAAGATTCATGAAATTCTACTCCCTTTAACTCCCCCACAGACTGGGAACCCTGACCCTGACCCTAACCCTCCTTTAAATAGAGGGGTATTGGGGACTTCCTAGAGACACAACTCAATTGCCTTTGACAATTGTTGTCTTCTCCAGTTTTTGTAACATAGAGAATCCAATCAAGTGTTATTCGATAAAGGGAGGGATAGCAAGGGAGAACAATTGTAGGATAGCAAGTTGGTGCTAGTACACCAACAACAATTGATAACTCGTTCCTATCTATTCTACTAGAATGACAAGATTTCCTAGTGGTCCGTATGGACTACTCTAGATGCGAGGAGATTTTCCCACTAGGAGGATAACTTTACGCTATCATCCCCAGTGATCAAACATGAGTTGCTATAGACATTGTTTGAGTGTGAATTGAAGAGCAGTGCATGTTACGATGAGGAGAATGTCACTAGACTTGCTCCAGGACTAGGTATATCATTGAAACCATCCTTTCCATTGTTTAGTTCTTGAAACAATCTTCTTTTATAAGGGGAGTATGGCAATTAAATGTTTGTTTCCGCTGCCCATTCTGATGACATGTTTCCCAACAGTAGTATCAGATCCACCTCAATTTACTATATTTTGGGATAATTGATCAGATTATATTTTTAGTTTTCATCATTTATTTATTGCATATGATGTGAATATTAATGTGCATATCTGATTAAATACTGCATACAATCCCAAACTATATATATATATATATATATATATATATATATATATATATATATATATATATATATATATATATATATATATATATATATGGGTATATCTTCGCTACCCATGCGGGTAACTAAGAATCGCTACCCGTGCATCAATTTTGTAATGGGAAGGTATGCATTTGTAATGAGACCATCCAAATTTGTAATGAGACGACCGAAATTGTAATACAAAGACTCGTTTTGTATTACAGCACTGTTACAGTAATAAATATATATTTATTACTGTAACAACGCTGTAATACAAAACGAGCTTTTGTATTACAATTTCGGTTGTCTCATTACAAATATGGTTGTCTCATTACATATATGTGTCATCCCATTACAAAATTGATGCACAGGTAGCGAATCTTAGTTACCCGCACAGGTAGCGAAGATATACCCTATATATATATATATATATATATATATATATATATATATATATATATATATATATATATTGGTGAATGTAGGGTGGTGCCTCTATATTTATATAGCAAAAAGCGGTTACAAAGTGTAGCCACAGAAAACAAAAGAAGCTGTACAAAATGGCAGGAAAGAAAAAACTAACTACACAGAGCTTCTATATCCCTGATATGAGTCTCCCAAAGCTTCCTCGTACCAGTGCAAATACCCCTAAAAATTCTTGCATTTCTTTCTCTCCATATCATGTAAATAGTAAAGCAAGCAGCCACCTTGACCTCTCCTTTCAAACACAGCAAATCAGCAAAGGAATTTACAGCCACAGTAGAATTCCGATGATTCCTCCAAAAATTCCAGACCTCACATGTATACTGGCAGTTAAAGAAAAGGTGGGCCACATTTTCTTCATGTGCCATGCACAAGGCACATCTCGAAACAATCTGAAAACCTACCCTCTGCAGAAAATCAATCGTGGGAATCTTCCCAAGAAAGCACTTCCAAAGCAGGACACAAATTTTTCTTGGCATATCGGACCAAACCCAGCTGCCCCAGCTGACAACTTGATGTTTTTTCCTAGCCAAGTCCCAGCAGTCTTTAAGGCTGCAACTTCTCTTTTTTTTTAATAGGAGATAATCCTCCCCCGAGATTAGAGGTACCTCACCCTTCAGAATATCTCTAACCTGGTAGGCACCTCGAAAATTAGGAACAACCCATTCACCATCTTTAATACAGGCTTCAGCTTTACAATTAATACCATAGCCCATTCTACGCATAAGGTCAGAATCCACCAAATCGATCAACTTCTTATTCCCCCTCAACCAAGGATCCCTCTAAAACAACAACTTTATACCATTGCCCAAACAGAAATCAATATCATTGAGGAATACATCTCTTTGTTTAAGCAACTTTCTCCAGAGCCAAGAAGAATTAACCCTGGGACTAACCGACCAAAGTGATTCCTCTTTAATGTACCCTCCATTAACCCATCTCACCCATAAACTTTCCTTTTCAGCTGCAATGTCCCACAGATTTTTTATGATTCCAGCCTTTGACCAATCATCAATAAGCCTAATACCCAAACCACCTTCTTTCTTAGGCCTACAAACAGCCTCCCAAGCAACCGTATGAAGGTGCTTCTTGTCCTCACAATCCTTCCAAAGAAAGTCCCTCGTCATTTTTTCAAGATCCTTGATAACAGATTTGGGCAAAGGGAAAGCAGAGGTCCAAAAAATACTATAAGCCGAGAGGGTAGAAATAATCAACTCAATCCTCCCTGCTTGAGTCAGCAGGTTACCCTTCCAGGAATCGAGTTTTATCTTGAATTTATCAACGATCGGATGGCACATCTCTTTAGTCAACCTTCCAATAAAGAGAGGAACTCCAAGGTACCGCACTGGCAACTCGCTCACCTCAATGTTAAGAATGTTGCCCAAATAATCTCTATCCACCTTTTTGCTCAGGAACATATGACTCTTACTATTATTAAGCTGAAGGCCCGAAATCATACTGAAGGTGTCAAGGATCTTTTTAGTGCAATGAGCATTACTTTCATCAGCCTTAGAAAACAGGAGTAAGTCGTCCGCAAAAATAACATGAGAGACATTCACCTCACCCACAGAGATAGGCTTCAGCCTTCCAGCTCGCACCTCAGAATTAATGACAGAAGTCAACCCCTGCATAGCAATCACAAATAGTAAAGGAGAGAGGGGGTCACCCTGTCTAACCCCATTAGAAGCTTCAAACTCTTCAGTAGGACTACCATTTACTAACACTCTATAAGTAGAAGTGTCAAAGGTTTCTTGCACCCATCTCACCCAACATTCAGGGAAACCCATCTTCATAAGCAAGAAAATGATATAATCCCTTTGAACCGAATCATAGGCCTTGGCTAAATCAGCCTTTATACACATACTTTGTTGGGCACCCCCAAAAGTACTCAAGATTTCATTGGCCAACAGAATAGCATCACCTATCTTTCTCCCTTTCACGAAGGCAATTTGATTCATATCAATAATTGCAGGAAGAACAGAGGCTAGACGATTTGCCATAATCTTCGCAATGACTTTGTAGATAGTGTTACACAGAGAAATAGGTCTGAAATTTCTTAGGTTAACAGCCCCAGGGGTTTTAGGGATAAGAGTGATCATCGTACTATTTCACTCCTTAATCAATCTGCCAGTTTTGAAAAAATATAGAATAGAAAAGGTAATATCATCACCCACAGTATTCCACATCGCCTTGTAGAAAACAGCATTGTAACCATCAGGCCCCGGGGCCTTGTCATTACTTAACTTCATAAAAACCTCCTCCACCTCCTTCTTTGTAACAGTACTTCTTAGAAGATCATACTGTGCAACATCAATTTTGGGCAAGATCCAATCCTCATTCCACACCACCTCATTCAGCAAAGTTTTATTAAAAAGATTAGAATAAAAGTTTCTGATACTTTCACAAATAGCATCAGCTTCATAAATTTTGCCTCCCTGATCATCCTCTAACATATTGATAGCATTTCTAATCCTCCTCGTTTTTAAAGATGCATAGAAAAAGGCTGAATTTCTATCTCCCAACTTGAGCCACTATATCCTACTTTTTTGATGAAGAAGGTTTTCCTCATCTTTTAGAGCTTTGGCGACCTCCTCTCTAAGAACAGATATCTTCCTCTACTTGTCTTCATTTAACGGATCAGCATCAATCTCTTTTTGTAAACATAACAAATCACCTTCAAGTTGCCCACCACTTCTTTGTTCCACTTTCTCAACGCACAAGTAACAGCATACAGTTTTCTGTAAACTTTGTACATCAGGGTACCCTCAATAACAGTATTACACCAAGCTTCAAAAACGACACTTTTGAATGATTCATGATTGACCCATGCATTAATAAAATGAAAAGGTGACCCATTCCTCTTCTTTGAAACTAGTCTCGGCATCAGAATTTTATGATCACTAACAACTGCTGGTAGAACTTCCCCCCAACAATAAGGAAAGACAGAGAGAAAATTTAAGTTGGTGAAGATCCGATCAATTCTGGAGAAGGTGCTAGTACCTTTTCTACTATGGCTGTCCCACGTGAAATAGAAGCCCTTCATTTGCATCTCAACAAGATTAACATCAGCAATGGTTTTATTAAAATCAGTCATGCTTCGATTAGAAGGCAGTTGTTTACCCACCTTTTCCTTCATCAATCTAACTGCGTTAAAATCACCAATAACACACCAATTGACAGGATTATAGATTCTAATATTAAGGAGAGAATCCCATAATAGAGCACGCTCATCATCAGGGTTTGCTCTGTAAACTACAGTCATCTCAAACTTCATCTATTCTCTGCAAACAGTACAATGGATGCATTGTTCATTTTTCAAAGAAACATCTATCTCAATATCAACACTCTCCCAAATCACCAAGATGCGAGTATAATTATAGAACTCAGAGTTATCAACAAATCTGGCGTTTGACCAGATCTTCCCAACCAAATCTGCCAAATCATCTCTCTGAAGTCTTGATTCCAAAATCACATAGACATCAACTTTATTTCTACTAACTTCGTCCCGAATGTGAGGCACTTTATTTCCTCCTCCTCTCACATTCCAGGACATAATACTGAAGGGCTCATCCGTTAGGAGGGATGGGAGGAGGGTCACCATCCACCTCAGCCGCAGCCACAGGTGTATCCACTAATTCATTAATAATCTCCCCCTCATCAAAATTCGACAGGGGTGAGTACTTGTTTAGCGACTCAGGAATCGATCTAGTTGAGTTCTTCACAATTCCTTTTGGCACCGACTTGCTTTTCTTATTAATTGTGTCCCATCCAACATCAGGAGCGGCAATGGGAGTACTTACCACCGGGAGGTTCTGGGTAGAGCGAGCAGAAGTATCTTCAAGATCAACCACATTTCCCACGTCTCCCTCAGTTATCTTATCTACAGCATCAATGAAGATTTCCCCTTCCTCATCTTCAACTGCTTTCTTTGGAATCCATTTTTTCGACACCTTCTTCTTCATTGCCCCTTTACCTTCTTGTTTCTCCAACTCAGCACCTAAAGATGACTCATGGCCATATAGACCACACGTCGAACATTTGGTAGGCTCCCACTCGTATTCAAAATGGATACTATCACTTTGCCCGTCGTCACTTACAATCTGCATTTCCTTTGGGTACTTGAATTCTGCCAAGATGACCACCTGGATTCTCACATATTCCAGCCTACGGAACTCCGAGGTGAGCTTATCAGGTCGAAGAGGTCGTCCCAGAACAGACCCAATGCTGCTAAACATCTCTGCGTCCCACAGTTCTAATGGAAGGTTATATATCTTCAGCCAGATAGGAATGTCACTTAGCTTCATTTTTTCTAAAGGCTCTCCCCTTTCCCATTTCTTGATGATCAGTGGCTTCCATGCTACGAACCAAGGTCCGCCATCCACTGTCATGCTAAGATCTTCATCCGTCTCGAACATGACGATAAAGAATCCATTGCCTCTGGATCGAACTTCAATCAAACCCCTAACCTTCCAGATCATTGCCAGATGCTTTCATAGCGCCGACCAGTGTGGCTTGAGCCCAACAACATAGCCAGCCGCCGTTCTACTCCATCTAGCGAGGTTCCTCTCCGCAATTGCCTTAGGATAAATCAACTTGCCTTCAACTAGTTGCGCCTTCGTCTTCGTCAGATGGATCGGACCTGCTACATTTTTGTCTTTAAAGAGCTTTGACCAATCCAACGCCTCCTTTGTCATTGCGACGCTCGACGGAGTATCACTCCCTTGTCTGCATTTTGAGAAGAGCTCTCCTCTGCCCGGATCTAGAGGGTCTGACGCCGCCGTCGTCTCGGCTATCGCCTTCATCGTCGCCTCAGTCATCGCCTTTTATGCACAATATGATTGAATCTCTTTATATATATATATTTATTTATATATACATATACATATAAATATATATATATATGTATATGAATATGTATATGTGTATATATATACATATACATATATATATATATATGTAAATTTATATATATATAGATATAAATATATATGTACGTATATGTATGTATGTATATATGTATGTATGTATATATATATATATATATATATATATATATATATATATATATATATATATATATATATATATATATATATATATATATATATATATATATATATATATATATGCAATGTACACGCATCGTCCTAAAACTTGGTTTTGATGGTTGTTGTGTAGCATGGATATTGCCAATAACCACAATGCACAAATAATTAGGGTTATTGGCAATAACTGTGCTACACATCAACCATCAAAACTAGCTTTTAGGACGATGCATGTAAATTGCATATATATATATATATATATATATATATATATATATATATATATATATATATATATATATATATATATATATATATATATATATATATATATATATATATATATATATATATATGGGTGTTCATTCATTGCCCGCGCGGGTAGCATGAATTTTCGCTACCCTGTAGCCAAAAAAGTAACTCTCCTAGCTAATAAAGTAACTCTGCTGGCCAAAAAAAGTAACTATGGTGTCAAAAAAGTAACTCTGCTGGCCAAAAAAGTAACTTTGTACAAAATATACAGCAGATATATATAAGGATGGGCTTTTTGATTTTGGAGGGCTAAAATTTTTTGGAGAGCTAGACAAAATAGTCCTCTACAATAACAAAAAAAATTGAAAAAAAGTGGTCGGAAGGGTGGGCGGGTAGCTACCCGCGCGGGCAATAAAGATGGGCCATATATATAGATATATATATATATATATATATATATATATATATATATATATATATATATATATATATATATATATATATAAAGATGGGCAACTGAGAATAGACCTTCCAGCAAGCTCTATAACTATTAGACTAAGTTGGCAAAGTAGTTTGGAGTTGGAAACGAATGTTGCAACACATTTACCTTAATCTCCCTCACGGTCGAAGAAAAGCTCGACCAAGACACACTCAGTCGACAAACTTCTCGACCGAGACAAGTTCTAGACTGCACTTTTCAGCACTAAACAACTATTTGTTGCAATATAATTTAAGGATATCTAATGGCTAGTTGAGCACTAAGAACACCCTAGAAAGTGTCTAGAATGTTCCTAAGCACTTTTAACCTATTAGTATAAATAGAAGAGGCCTTAGGACTCCCAAAGTATCACTTGTGCATAAAATTACACTTGAGAATCATTCCTTGTGAGAAACAAGCAAAGCTACACTTACAATTTGTTTCTTTGAGCTCTACATTAGTGTCCTATAGCCTAGAATTTCCTAGCCACCACACTACCACATTCATCTATTGTTACAACCCCAATTCTTGGGTTCATTGGGTGAGAAATCTAATTTCTCACATTAAAAATATTTGGAAAAAAAATAATGATACAATTTGTTGTGAATAAAGGGATTTCCTTTACTATAGCCTTGATAATTGTGATGTGGGCTTTATTGGCTATTGGGCCTAGTAACAAGGAATATCAATTAATAAATGAATAATTGAGTTTTGAGAAAAGAAAGATGTAGAAGCCTCTAGAAGGCAAAAGAGTGAAATCCAAAGGTGGATTTCATGCCTCTTGGGTTCCTTGGGTCCCAAGGAGTCCAAAGTTGCCAAGATAAAGCAATAAGAAAAGAAACGATCTATTAGATATTTCTTTATTAAGAAAGGAATTGAAAACAATGATAAAATATGGAAAATAAGTGAAAAGAGGTATAATTGAGTTATTATTGATGTATTTTCGTATCAAAAGGATTCCTAATGATAAAAGGAATGCCAAAGAGGAAAATAAAAAGAAAGAAAAAGAGAAATCCTCAAAAAGAGATGTTTTAATAAGAAATAAACAAGATAATGTGAAATAATGGATATAGATGCATCTAGAAGGATAATAAGTATCCATTAAAAAGGATTTCGAAATATTTAAGTTCCTTGAGGCCCAAGGAAATACAAGATAATAATTTAATAGTAAAGGAAAGAGAAAATAGGTGAGAAATATACCTAATTGAGTACTAACTTGCAACTAAAGAAAGGGACTCGATTTCATTATAAAATGAGCCTAAATTTGGCATGACGATAGATTAAGTCATTAGTAAGATTCTTTGAAAATTTGGGCTTAATTGGATAAGCGGTTTGTGAGTTATGATTTTTTCAAAATTCCCTAAAGTATTGTGATTATCATCAATGTCACAGTTTTTTTTCGATTTAATTGGAAACTGTAGGGACAACGCCAGCCGTCGGATCGAGATCCGACACCAGCTATGCATCTCCTACCTTGAGACAGATCAGGAAAGTCAGAATATGGAGCATGATCTTTCCAAAGTCGATCTCTTGTGATTGAGTGCGTGAGCAAATTTGGAAACCAGCCAGCTGGATTCGTGAGATCCTTGCGGCCATCCCTACCCTAGGTTTTGCCTACCTTGAGGGCATCTAGATGAATCCCCTAAACTAGCATTCTTTCCGGATGTACGCCATAGCCACAAGCTATAAAAGGGGGATGAGTAAACCCTCTGAGAGTGCCCTGGGATTTGTGAGATGTCTCCAAAACTTCCGATCCTCTCCCCTTGTCCTGATTCGACGATGAGACCATCCTTTGCTCAGTTCCATCTCGGCTCCTGCTGGGAGATTGTCCCCTTGTCGTCCGCTCAATGTAGACTGACATTGGCCGAATCAAACTCACCACAAATTTCGGTGATTGGAGGCGAAGGCAATGATGCCTTTTATCGGAGCAACGAGACACAACGGCCGATAGTCAACCCTTGGTTGACCATGGGACCATGGCCTGCAAACCGCAGAGTTCCTGTTCGCGGTTGCAAAGGAGGAAGACGATAGAGGGGGAAAAGTACATCCCTGCCCCCACATCTCTTTTGTGAGGAAAGGTCCTTTAAGGTAATTTCACAGCCCCTAAACGAGTGTGTTGCCTTCTAGATCAGTTTTAATAATGATAAATCGACGTGGATGTTTCTGATTGGTGGAAAAAGGAGTTATCTTGTAAAATATGTAACTAATTGTAGAAACATCAGATGAAGATGATCCAAATATGAAAATTGATCCTCAGGATGAGAGGAAGATGAATAAATTATCTTTGGATCTTAATTCTGCTTGAAATTCATAAAGAATGTAAATATGATATTTTTAATGGTTTAGTTGATGAAAACCTCAATCTTTGATGATTAATGTATTGGGAAGGGTTATATGTATATTTGTAATCTATTGATTAAAAAAAAATGCATTAGATCTAAAAGGATGAATCTTATGCGTAATTTGGTTAATTTAGGGTTCTATGTGCATAAATAAGCTTTAATGGGCCATGAAACCCTAATGTTAGTCTTTGTGACCCTTAATGGTTTTAATGGGTCAAATTCATGTACAAAGCCAAAATAAGATGGATCTAAACTATTTTGAGTTTAAAGGTTCCTAATTGTGAATAAATACCCTTAATATAGAAATTAGGGTTTTCAAATGCATAAAGGTAGAATTAATGGCAAATATAGTTCATATGTGAATTAGCCCCTAATGAATTATGAGTTGTTAATCTGAAAGAAACTAAAAGTGATAATTGAGTATAATGACCTTGAAATAACTTAAACGGATAAAGATGGTAGGTTTGGTATGAAAGAGAAATAATCGACTTTAACTGTGCCTATGATGTTGAAATTAGGGTTTGTGAAATAAGAGGGCATTGTGATAAAAGTATTATGGAGGTTAAAACCCTAATAAAACCCAAAGTGGCCTAGAAAGCTTAAGATGGAATCCAAGTCTAGCTTTAGAATGTTTTGGATAAACTATAACACTTGGATGTCATGCATTAATTTCAGGATATTGTTGATTGCTTGTTGGTTATTCTTTATCCTTATTGATTGGACAATCAAGTTTCTCTGGATCAGGTATGTGGTTAATTATGAATAACCGCCTTAGTTTCCCGAGGATTTTCTGGATGGTTAATCGCATTGAATGCAAATTATCAGTTTGGATGTTCATACTTGCAAACTATAAAGTCACTATGGTTATCACATTAATAATAGAAGTATGGATTCTCGCACTTACATGCCACCCTGATTGATGATGCCAAAGGTCAGGCCCAGATGGGTAGACCAATGGACACCTTGAGTGGTGACCCTAGGAACCAAGCTTAGGAATGAGAAGGTAGCCTATGATATTGCATGACTAGTGGGCACCATGAGTGGTGACCCCCAGGCACCAAGCTCGGGATTGAGAAGGTGGCCTTAAGTCATTGGCAAAGGAAGCCCTAAGTTGGGTATGCCAGGGTTAAGGCAAAAGCGGTGGAGAATGTCATACTAAAAAGTGTAAATTGGCTTGTTGATTAACTTGATTGTGATAATTAGATTGTTATCCTTATGTGCAAACTTTTGGTTGTCCCCACATACCAGTATATTTTGATATACTGGCTGACGTTTTGTTTGTCGGTGTTTTACGTACAACCCTGAAAGGAACAAATGGTAAAGTGACACATTGTGAAATTAAAACATAAAGTGCAAGGAGGATTAGATAAAGTAGATTCAAGCTATAGTTAGATAGATTTCCAAAGTTTTTCAAAGGTAAGTAAAGATTTAATTTTATACCCAAATTTTAGTTTAGTTAGTAGAATTTCATAATTATTATTGATTATTTGTCGAACCTTTGATCCTGTTAATTGGATAACGTCACCGGCCTTTCGGTCTCCCTTAATTGGGGGTTATCGGGAGGCGGGGTCGTTACAATTGGTATCAGAGTGAAGGTTCCTCACTTAATCTTTAATAATTATTAAATTTTACAAATTATGTAGAACCCAAGGGAGTTATTAGAGTATTATCTGAAAGATAGAGGTGTCTAGAAAAGGATCACGATTGGGGGCTGGCAATATTTTCCTCCGCACCGCTAGTCAAAATACGAGGACTCTCGGATTGTGTGACTGCGTGGCCGATGTCTTATGATATGACTTGAAATAAGATACCTTTAGGACTCTCTCATCTTGTTCATCCCTTCTCAACTCAAATTCTGTTAAGGACCTTAAGGGTTAGGGTTTCCTCTCTTCTCCTCACCCTCTTGAGGTATGGGTAAGGTTGATAAGGATTAAGGAATCCTCCACCAAACTAATAAAAAGCATGTAAATAAGATGTCATGGACATAAGCTTAATAGTGTAAGCATAAAGGAATAGATACATGCTTAGGTCGTATGACATGAGTTGTCATTGCCCTCAGGATAGACCTCCTTGGCGGGAGGATGAGTAGAGAGAATTAGTCTTGGAGGTAGAGACCTCCATTAAAAGTAGAGACCTAGCATATCCTCTGAGGATGATGCAAACCCTAACCCTATGTGAAGGTACATCGTGAGTTAGATGTCATGGTTGACCGAGTGTTTGGATGGACACACCTTGGGATGCCATACGAGCCATGAGAGGTTAGATGACCTAGTACCTTTGACGACCCAACCCTGGTAAGGTTCATGCATGTTAGAGTGAAGGATAGCTCCTTCATTGATGAGGTTAGTGAAGGACCTATAGAAACCCTATGGGCTTATACAAGTAGGGGATAGCATGCACCTAGAGTACGTCAGTGGTATGGTAGTAGGTTGAAACCCTAGCCAGAAGGGCACGATGGATGGCTTATGAGATAAGCATAAAGAGATATGGATAATCATGAGCAAACATAAATTTGAGCATAGGCTTCACCTACGTAGAGGTATGCCTATGAGCTTGATCCTTCATGAAGAAAGGACCTCTTATAGATAGTTTGGTTGTAGGATTAGCTCTAGAGAGAGAGTGGACCTCGGGAAAGAAAGTTGGAAGCCTAAAACCCCGAAACTTGGGGAACAGTGGGAGTTGAGGATGATGCGGCCTAAGTGGATGATAGTGGATGTCGTATGCTTGACCCTTGAAGGCTGATGATGTCTTGATTTCCATGAGAGGAACCAAACCCTAGAGAAAGGATGAGTTCCCTGGTACCTCTGTGCCTATGGTATAGGTGTTTATCTCCTAAGATAGGGAGAAGAGTTTCTTAGACTTGGAGAGGTTTAGTAGCAGGATGTGAGGCCTTATACCTAGTTGGTTGTCCTGGAAGAGGACTCAACTCGGAAGTGTTGCTCGATTAGAAGGATCATCGAAGTACATGACATATCTTGGACATGCTTGATTTGTGGTTAAGGGATTGAGCATGCAATTGGACACCCGAAGGTGAACCTAGGGTTTCTAGGCCTAAGAGGGGAAGCAGTGTATCCGATGCTCATGATGAGGTTTAAGTCTCTATAGTTTCGAGCATGATACTCCTCATGTGTTGAGGTAAAGGAAACCCTTTAAGTTAAAGGTATGTTTGATGAACCCCTCAAAACTAAGTTGGTCTAATGTTGAGGATGAGTACAAGTGTGACCTAGCATGGTTTTGTAAGTGTCTTCTTGTGCCTTAGTAGCTTCCTAGGGCTAAGCATGCTCATGTGGATGCATACCCTAAACATAAGGACGTTTGTGACCACTTTTATCAAGGTGTAGTTTTCTCCCATCCTGGGAGAGGGACCCTTTTGTAGGGTGTATACCAGTTTTGTTGGTTTTTGCAGTAACCTAAAGAGGTCTCATAGGATCTTGAGAAGCTAAGTGAAAAATACATGGTATGAGAATGAACATGTAGACCCATAGATAACCATCTCTAAGTGCATGTGGATGTGTTACCATGAAGGTAACTGGTATGAGGCCTGACCAAGGTAGGCAGGTTGCCATGGCCCCTATGAAGGAATGAAAGTTAGTCGTGAATGCAGAGAGAGATGATGAAGGATTGGGTAAGGTTCTAAGTTGAACATGTACTATGTTAGAATCCTAAGTCTATCCAAGGGTCAGGTAGGGATAAGATCGATGGAAGAAGGAGTTGTCTAATTCCCTAGTTGCACATGACCATAGGGTCAGGAGGTAACATCTATCATTGTCTGAGGGCCATGGGTTAGGAGATTGATCACCTTCATGAACTCATGGGACCCAAAGGGCATATGAGTAGGGCACTCTCTGGATGCATGAGGGAAGAGGGATGACCCCAAAAGTTCCAATACCCTATAGACCCAGAGGAGATGACCAAGGATTGTGTGTAAACCCCAGTAGGTTCGAGACCAGTTTTCCATGGAAGTAATTTTTGATATCATGATGTTTGAACATGAGTTGCACGTTTCAACTTTGATTTGAAGGTGTACTGGCAAGGTGGGATGTGCCATATCTACTCTTAGAATAGGAAGAACTTTGTGTTTGGACTGCCGCCAAATGCTTATTTCCTCTTGTTATGGGAGTGAGAGATAGCACACTATGCATGCCATACACCAAGGATAAAGATGATGTGAGTTGGAACGTTGCTACAAGGTATGAGGATAGAGATGATAACATACCCTTGTAGAGCGAATGATACATGGATGGTTTACAAACACTAAGAGGAATAATGTAGTCAACTTATGAGGATGCTTTTATCATGAGTCATACAGGGTTGAATTCAAAAACTAAGAGGATGAGCTCAGAGTTTCTCAATGAAGATATGTTTAGAGTTTGAGTTTGAAATGATAAGCAAAATACATGGAGGTGTATGTTCTCAGCAATACCTAACACCTAAGGATAAGAAGTGGTAATGAATGCTCTAGTTGAGATATAGCTGCCTAGTTTAGCTGGAAGCTAGAAGAAGTTGAGGTTGTTAGGCTAACCTTAAGTTTGGAAAAAGAGATAAGTTTGGATAACACTCAGGTGTGCCAATGGTGATTGATCAAGTTAATCATTGTTTGGTTAGCCAGCTTAGTCTGTGATATAATGGAAGGATGGTTGTAGAACCTCAGATACACTTCCTTGGAAAAGAAGGTGATGAGACCCCGACTAAAGAGGTTTAGGGTTGCTGAGGAATCAATTTTGAGGAATCATGACATATAAGAAATCATGGTTTTAAGATCACCAAACACCATGATACTACAAAGATAGTAAGTGATAGTAGTACTTTGGATGCTTAAAATAAAGTTGCATGTCGCATGTGGTCATGCACGTCAAGAGGTGAATGACGAACACCAGTAACCCAGTGCGTAGATATAAAGTATAAAGAGTTCCCAAGAGGGAATGGGAGTTCATCACTATGGATGTTGTGAGTCTCACCTAGACCAAGTAAGGTCAAGCTGCAATATGTGTTATGGTAGATCACCTTACCTAGATGACATGAGAAAGAAAGAGTACTATCACGGGACAGATCCGGTTGAACTACTTATAAGAGAGAGATGGTTCAACTACACCATGATGCGAGTTCAAAGTTTGTGAGTATAACTTAAAGATTCACTTCCATGAGGTGGAAGTAGATACATGAAGAACTCGATGCTAGAATAGTTTATCACTACTAACTAATGGTTAGTATGATCCAAACTAGAGGGTATGATGAGAGCATGTGTGCTCATTCAGGATGATACATAGAGATAGTTCTTGTCCTGTGTAAGATGTGATGATAACCATCGTAGCCTTTATCGGGATGCAAGAAGTTCTATAGGGAGGTTGTGTTGGTCACCACTTCATTAAGATGATGTTGGTGAAGGAGGCCTCACGAAGGTCAGAATAGGACCACAATGTGTGCAGATGAAGTCACTTTGATCGTGCAATGGCTGAGAGACAGCCTAGAGACAACATGAGTCATGAGATGATGTAAAGAAGACTAACATGCAGTTCACTGTGGGAAAGTATGTGATGTGAAAATCCGACCCCTCTAAGCTACAGCTGAGAAAGCTGAGTCCCTGATATATGGGTCCATTGGAGATGGATTGGTGGAGATGGATAAGTTTAACCTTACCCCTCAGGATAACATGATGTACAATGTGTTCCATGAGTCTGATCTAGAGAACTATGTGAGGTACCCAAGCCATGTGTTGAGCACTGAACCTACTCAGCTTTTTGAGAGGCTGAAAAGTCCTGAGTCACCTATGAGGGTACGATATACCAAGGTAAGAAAGAACTCAGATGGAAGAATATGAGATGATGAAGGTTCTTGGAAAGCACCATGGAAAGGGTGAAGCCACATGGGAGCCCTGATGGACATAATAATGGCTTCTCCTATTTGTTTGCCTGCTTGATGGAATTTTGAGGACAAAATTCTTACAAGAGGGGAAGGATGTTACAACCCCAATTCTTGGGTTCATTGGGTGAAAAATGTAATTTCTCACATTAAAAATATTTGTAAAAAAATAATGATACAATTTTTGTGAATAAATGGATTTCGTTTACAATAGCCTTGATAATTGTGATGTGGGTTTTATTGGCTATTGGGCCCAATAACAAGGAAATTCAATTAATAAATGAATAATTGAGTTTTGAGAAAAGAAAGATGTAGAAACCTCTAGAAGGCAAAAGAGTGAAATACAAAGGTGGATTTCATGCCTCTTGGGTTCCTTGGGTCCCAAGGAGTCCAAAGTTGCCAACATAAAGCAATAAGAAAAGAAAAGATCTATTAGATATTTCTTTATTAAGGAAGGAATTGAAAACAATGATAAAATATGGAAAATAAGTGAAAAGAGGTATAATTGAGTTATCCTTGATGTATTTTTGTGTCAAAAGGATTCCTAATGATAAAAGGAATGCAAAGGAGGAAAATAAAAAGAAAGAAAAAGAGAAATCCTCAAAAAGAGATGTTTTAATAAGAAATAAATAAGATAATGTGAAATAATGGATATAGATGCATCTAAAAGGATAACAAGTATCCATTAAAAAGGATTTCGAAATATTTGAGTTCCTTGAGGCCCAAGAAAATCCAAGATAATAATTTAATAGCAAAGGAAAGAGAAATTAGGTGAGAAATATACCTAATTGAGTACTAACTTGCAACTAAAGAAATGGACTCGATTTCATTATAAAATAAGCCCAAACTTGGCATTACTATAGATTAATTCATTGGTAAGATTCTCTTAAAATTTGGGCTTAATTGGATAAGCGGTTTGCGAGTTATGATTTTTGTAAAATTCCCTAAAGTATTGTGACTATCATCAATGTCACGATTTTTTTTCAATTTAATTTGAAACTGTAGGGATGACGCCAGCCGTCGGATCGAGATCTGATGCTAGCTATGCGTCTCCTACCTTGAGATAGATTAGGAAAGTCAGAATAGAGAGCATGATCTTTCCAAAGCCGGTCTCTCACGATTAAGTGTGCGAGCAAATTTGGAAACCAGCCAGCTAGATTCGTGAGATCCTTGCGCAAATCCCTACCCTAGGTTTTGCCTACCTTGAGGGCATCTAGATGAATACCCTAAACTAGCGTTCTTGTCAGCTATATGACATAGCCACAAGCTATAAAAGGGGGATGAGTAACCCCTTTGAGAGTGCCATGGGATTCTTGAGATGTCTCCAAAACTTCTGATCCTCTCCCCTTCTCCTGATTCGACGATGAGACCATCCTTTCCTCAGTTCCATCTCGGCTCCTGCTGGGAGATCATCCCCTAGTCGTCCACCTAATGTAGACTGACATTGGCCGAATCAAACTCACCACCATGTTCGGTGATTGGAGGCGAAGGCAGCGATGCCTTTTATCGGAGCAACGGGACACAACGGCCGATAGGAAACCCTTGGTTGACCATGGGATCATGGCCTGCAAACCGCAGAGTTCCTGTTCGCATTTGCAAAGGAGGAAGATGATAGAGGGGGAAAAGTACATCCCTGCCCCCATGTCTCTTTTTTTGAGGAAAGGTACTTTAAGGTAATTTCGCAGCCCTTAAACGAGTGTGTTGCCTGCTAGATCAGTTTTAATAATGATAAATCGACGTCGTTGTTTCTAATTGGTGGAAAAAGGAGTTATCTTGTAAAATACGTAACTAATTGTAGAAATATCGGATGAAGATGATCCACATATGAAAATTGATCCTTAAGATGAGAGGAACATGAATAAATTATATTTGGATCTTAATTCTACTTGCAATTCATAAAGAATGTAAAGATGATATTTTTAATGGTTTAATTGATGAAAACCCTAATCTTTGATGATTAATGTATTGGGAAGGGTTATATAGCTATTTGTAACCTATTGATTATTAAAAAAATGCATTAGATCTAAAAGGATGAATCTTATGTGTAATTTGGTTAATTTAGGGTTCTACGTGCATAAATAAGCTTTAATGGGCCATGTAACCCTAATGTTAGTCTTTGTGACCCTTAATGGTTTTAATGGGTCAAATTCATGTACAAAGCCGAAATAAGATGGATCTAAACTATTTTGAGTTTAAAGGTTCCTAATTGTGAATAAATACCCTTAATATAGAAATTAGGGTTTTCTAAAGCATAAAGGTAGAATTAATGGCAAATAGAGTTCATATGTGAATTAGCCCCTAATTAATTATGAGTTGTTAATCTGAAAGAAACTAAAAGTGATAATTGAGTCTAATGACCTTGAAATAACTTAAAAGGATAAAGATGGTAGTTTTGTTATGAAAGAGAAATAATCAACTTTAACTGTGCTTATGATGTTGAAATTAGGGTTTGTGAAATAAGAGGGCATTAAATGTGATATAAGTATTATGGAGGTTAAAACCCTAATAAAACCCTAAAGTGGCCTAGAAAGCTTAAGATGGAATCCAAGTCTAGCTTTAGAATGTTTTGGATAAACTATAACACTTGGATGTCATGCATTAATTTCAGGATATTGTTGATTTCTTGTTGCTTGTTCTTTATCCTTATTGCTTTGACAATCAAGTTGCTTTGGATCAGGTATGTCGTTAATTATGAATAACCGCCTTAGTTTCCAAAGGGTTTTCCAGATGGTAAATCACATTGAATGCAAATTATCAGTTTGGATGTTCATACTTGGAAACTATAAAGTCCCTATGATTATCACATTAATAATAGAAGTATGGATTCTCGCACTTACATGCCACCCTGATGGATGATGCCAAAGGTCAGGCCCAGATGGGTAGACCAATGGACACCTTGAGTGGTGACCCCAGGCACCAAGCTCGGGAATGAGAAGGTGGCCTATGATATTGCATGACTAGTGGGCACCATGAGTGGTGACCCCCAGGCACCAAGGTCGGGATTGAGAAGGTGGCCTTAAGTCATTGGCAAAGGAAACCCTAAGGTGGGTATGCCAGGGTTAGGGAAAAAGCGGTGGAGAATGTCATACTGAAAAGTGTAAATTGGCTTGTTAATTAATTTGATTGTGATAATTACATTGTTATCCTTATGTGCAAACTTTTGGTTGTCCCCACATACCAGTATATTTCGATATACTGACCGACATTTTGTTTGTCGGCATTTTAGGTACAACCCTGAAAGGAACAAACAGTAAAGTGACACATTGTGACATTAAAACATAAAGTGCAAGGAGGATTAGATAAAGTAGATTCAAGCTCTAGGTAGATAGATTTATAAAGTTTTTCAAAGGTAAGTAAACATTTAATTTTATACCCAAATTTCAGTTTAGTTAGTAGAATTTCATAATTATTATTGATTATTTGTCGAACCTTTGATCCTGTTAATTGGATAACGGCACCGACCTTTCAGTCTCCCTTAATTGGGGGTTATCGGGAGGTGGGGTTTTACATCTATAGTGGATAGGAGATCAATATTCTTTATATATGATCAAAGCATTGTACTCATTGGTAACATTGTTTCTTACTTCTAATCTTGTTCCTTTTATTGTATTTTGTTCTCCTTCACTACTCCTAGGTTGGAGGTTGTTGAAAGGATGTTTGTGGAGCTACTTTAGGTGATGAAGGTTGCTCCCGGTGACTTGGAGTTACTTCAGAAGGCTGCCTCAAGGATTGAAGCTACTTCAGGTGAAGGCTACTTCAAGTGTGAGCTTGGAGTTACTTCAGAAGGATGCTTCTAGGAGGATTGAGGTTACTTCAAGGGTGTAGAAGGAGGTGATTGTATTTTATGTAACATCATTGCGAGGTAATAAAATTAATCACTTCAAAATCCTGGTTGGAAATAATTGGGTAGTGAAATGACTACCTTATATTTTTAAGGTAGGAACCACTCTACATCCTTGTGTCTTTGTTGTTTCCTCCTACTTCTTGTCCAAGGGTTTAATTGTTTAATTAACTTTAAAAATTCTAAAAAGCTATATTCACCCCACCTCTAGATATTTCAATTGGTATCAGAGAAGGTTTTCAAGGAGCTTTAACAAGTCTTGAAGTATGGGAGATGGTGTGCTCAATAACTTGAACTTGGAGGGAACCTACATAGCTCGTCCACCACCGTTCGATGGAAGCAATTACAACTATTGGAAGAGAATGATGCAGATTTATTTTCAAGGCATTAGTTGGGAGCTTTAGAGGATAGTGTTTACTCCATATGAGCTTCCAGAAAATGAGTATGCTACACAGGATATCAATACCGTAAAGCAGGCTCAACTAAATGCCAAGGTTGTAAGTATTTTATATTGTTCTATTTCAGTAAGTGAATTCAATAGAATTTTCTCATGTGAAACTGCATATGATATATGGTATAGAGTCTCTATTACACATGAAGGAACTATACAAGTCAAAAAATCTAAGATTAGTATGCTTAAACAAAAGTTTGAACAATTTTGTATGGAACCAAAGAAGTCCATTAGTGAAATGTATGCATGATTCTCTACTATCATTAGTGGTTTGAGTGCATTAGGAAAATTCATCAGTGAAGAAGATCAAGTATCCAAAATCCTTAGGTGTTTTCCTCTAAAGTACAAACCAAAGGTGACAGCCATTGAAGAAGCCAATGATCTCACTAGATTGAGGATGGAGCAACTCATTGGAAACTTAGAGACTCATGAGGTCACCCTTGAAGATTACCCCTAACAGGGTTGACCAGGAAGGAGGTTCCTTTTGTCTAGAATGACATGTTTCATCGTTCTTTCCAGTTGTTGAAAGAAAGGTTGACTAGTGCACCTGTGTTGGTTTTACATGAGTAGGGAAAGGGATACATTGTTTTATGTGATGCCTCTAAGAACGGTCTAGGATGTGTGCTGATGTAGAGTGATCATGTAGGTGGCCCTAGTGAACATAAAGCCAACTTCTCTAAGGGAAAGCACTTCAACAGAAAGAAATCTTCTTCTTCTACTCCAAGGTGCTATAAGTGTGGTAAAAAGGGACACAATAAGAGTGAATCTCATAAGGTTAGAAAGTCACACCACAAAAGCAGCTCCAAGAAGGAGGAAGAGTACAAGAAATATATAAAATACAAGAGGAAGGACAAGAATGAGAGGAGACACAAAGATGCAACTTGGGAAGGATCATCCTCTAGTAGCTTAAGCTATGATGAAGATGGAGAGTGCCACCTTGCACTCATGGCCTCTATAAGTGAAGAAATTGGTGAGGTAAGTAAGGTAAGCTTGCATGAGTTAGTTAAAGAAACACTTATTGATATGCTTGTTACTACCTGTTCTTCTTATTCTGAATGTAAATCTGAAAAAGAAGAGGTTAGGTAAAATCATTGATATTTTGTATGTCAAACTTGATGTTCTTGAGAAAAATAATAAAATTCATCTTGAGAGCATTGATAATTACAAATCCAATTTCTTGATCTTGAGCTCCAACACAATGGAGTTGAGGTAGAGAATGTTTTCTACCATAATAACATTGAATCTCTTAAGGAAGACAAACAAAAGTTCCAAAATGAGCTTGAGATACTTAAAATTGAAAATGTTGAACTTAAGCTTGTTGTTGACGCTTGTAGAGATGAGAGATATATTTATCTCAAAGAAATTCAATTGCTAGAATCTGAAAAATGCTATGTTTCTTTGTCAAGTTAATGATTTATCTTATAGACCTATTTTGGCTAGTAATGATGTTGCTTCCATTAATCTTGAAAATGATTCTTATTTGACTAATGCCCTCTGTTTAGAGGCTGACCTTGTTCATTCTAGAGATGATCTTGTTAGTTTGTCTTCTACTATTATATCTTTCATTGATGACAATCATAGACTTAGAGCCTCTCTATAGAAATTCCTCAAAGGGAAAAAGTCCCTAAATTAAAACCTTTACCATTCTACTAAACAAAGTGGTACTAGTGGTTTGGGATTTGTAGGGGGAGCACCTAAGGGCAAAAATAAGGCCAATGGTAAGAAAAAGAGTAAGGAAACTTCCTTTTCATTGTAGAGTCTTTTAGCACAAAGAAACCTATGATTTTCTCTCATTGTAAAAGTGATCATCATTATTCTACTTATTGTCCTTACAAGCCTAAGGGGACCAACCCAAACATGAAATGGGTCCCCAAGCTAACTCCAGATCCCAAAGTTTGAGTTGGGAACTGATACTCTCCTTTCTTGCAGGAAAAAGGAAAATGGATTGTTGATAGTGGTTGCACTAAGCACATGATAGGTGACATAAGCCATTTCAATAATTTCACAAAGAAGAAAGGGGGTTTGGTCACTTTCAGGGACAACAAGAAAGATATTGTTCCAAATGATGATGTTGCAGGTGAGGAAATTTCTATCTTAAAAGAACTCAACATCCCCCAAAAAAGGAAAACAGGTGTCCACTCAAGAAGAAGAGAAAGATGAAGAGAACAAGGATCCAACTCCTCACTTTGAAAAAAATCATCCTAAAGAGCTAATCATAGGTGACCCCTTCGAAAGAGTGAAGATGCGAGCTGCCTACAACAAGGAACAAGCAAACAACACCTTCATCTCACAACTTAAGCCAAAGAACATCAAGGAAGCTCTTAGTGATGATGAATGGATCCTAGCCATGTAAGATTAATTGGAGCAATTCAAGAAGAACAAAGTGTGGACCCTAGTACCAAGACCATGTGTTAGAAAGATCATTAGCACCATGTGGGTATAACACAACAAGCTAGATGAAAGTGGCAAGGTGGTAAGAAAAACATCAAGGTTAGTGGCTCAAGGCTACAATCAATAACAAGTATAGATTTTGATGAAACATATGCACCTGTATCTAGACTTGAGTCCATTCATATGTTACTTGCTTTTTCTTGTTATAAGAACTTTCTTCTTTATCAAAAAGATGTTAAAAGTGTGTTTTTGAATGGTACAATTGAGGAGGAAGTGTATGTTGCACAACCTATGGGTTGTGAACATGATAGTTTACCTATCCATGTTTATCTATTGCAAAAACCTCTCTATGGACTCAAACAAGAACCTCAATCTTGGTATGAGAAATCAAATAACTTTTTGTTAGATCATGGGTATATCATGGGCAGAGTAAATTCTAACTTGTTTCTCAAGCACACTTATAACAATTTTCTTATCATTCAAATTTATTTTGATGATATCATCTTTGGAGGAAGTAATCTTGATCTTTGCAAGGAGTTTAGTGATCTCATACAGAGTGAGCTCGATATGAGCATGATGGGTGAGCTTACATTCTTCCTGGGCTTTTAAATCAAGCAAACTAAATAAGGGAACTTCATCAACCAAGGCCAGTACACAAGTGAGCTACACAAGCACTTTGGGATGGAGAACATGAAGTTGATGGAAACCCCCATGTCGAACACAACCAAACTTGATAAAGATGAATAAGGTGAGAAAGTGGATGAGAAGCTCTCTAGGGGTATGATTGGAAGTTTAGTTTATTTAACTGCCTCTAGACCTGGTATAATGTTTAGTGTTGACTTGTGAACTCACTTTCAATCAAATCCCAAGAAATTATATCTTCTATCTATTATGAGGATTTTAAGATACTTAGCCAAAACCCCAAATTTTGGACTATGGTATCCCAAGTCAAGGGTCTTTACTCTTATTCATTATAGTGATGCAGATTACGTAGGATGCTTGCTTGATAGAAAGTGAACAAGTGGCACTTCTTTCCTCCTAGGACCATGCTTGGTGTCTTGGTTCTCCAAGAAACAGAGAAATATGACTTTATCAACTACCAAGGCTAAATACATTGCAACCGAAGTTGTTGTGCCTAGGTTCTATGGATGAAGAAAATGCTCCAAGACTTTAACATTTATTTTGATGCTTCTCCTATTTATTGTGATAATATTAGTGCAATAAAATTATCTTACAATCTTATATTGCATAGTAGAACCAAGCATATAGATGTTCATCATCATTTTTTTTCATTATCACATTTCCAAGAAGGATATTTATGTCACACGTGGACACAGAAAATCAGTTGGTGGACATTTTTACAAAACCCTATCTAGAGATAAACTTAATTTTATTAGATCTAAATTGTTCATAACTACTTTGGATGAATCTGATATGCCTTCTAGTTAGTTTCTATCTATATAATATGTTTTTTCTCATGTCTTGATCACCCTTGCTTGCTAAAGTGCTAAAATGTCATGTTCTTATGCCTTATTTTTCGCTTGTTTTGGGTATTTTTTGCAAACACTTGTTTTATCACTAAATAATACCCATGGATGAGTGATATGTGCCTAATTATGTTCAAAATACAAAATAGACTAGAAAATAAATTTAATTAGAACTCAAATGGCTAGAAATTAAGATTTCAAATGATGGATCAGGTTGAAGATCGGTCGAGTTGCCAACTCGATCGATCCATGGTCGAGGGCTTTTGTAAAAAGTCATTCGGTCAAGTTTCCATTTCTCAAAACTCGATCGATGGCCGGATTGGAGCAAAACATAAGTAGGGTTCGACCGACTTTTCTCCCTCTCAACTAGAGAAAAATTGACCGATTCCTTCTCTAGCTCCCTCAAGCTCTCAACCCTAGCCCAAACCATCCCTTTCTTAGCCCTAGCCAGCCCTTGCTTGACCTTTCTAGCTCTCTTGTACATCAGCCCTAGGTGTTTGGTTAGTTTTGGGTGGTGTTTCCCTCATTTTTGACCTCTTAATCTCCTTCTTTCCGCCTCCATGGATACCAATAGGAGAAAGAGAAACACCCCTTCTGAAGCACCATCCTCCTCCTCCAACTCTTGCCTCATTCCTTTTAATGGTACCTTCTTTGTCTCTGATGAAGCTCTAAATAGGTACAACGATCTCCTTCCTAGGAGCCCTTTCCCTTTTCGTGCCATTTTTTAGCCTCGTTTGCGTAGACAAAAGGTCATATGTGAGGTAGCCGAGTTGTTGTATGACCACCACCTATCATCCCTGAGGGTCGAACACCAATGCTATAACAACTCCATCAAAATCAATAAGGCAGTTCATGAATTCTATGTAATTTTTTCATGGAATTACAACCTTCTTGTACCCCCTCCTAATACTCAAGTCACACTTACTTCCATGATTGCCGGTAAAAAGTTCAAGATCTTAGAATATACCTTGAATATCATTTTCTCTGATATTGAGGTCATAGACACATGGAGGAAGGAATACCCTGAGTATTTTAACATCCTAGACCCTGAGGCTGTAACATACTGAATCTCAGGGTCTTTCCTGCAATTTACCCACTTTTGAGCTTTTCTTTGCCTTCTAGTCCATTTGGACCTTTTTCATAAATTTCCCTTCTTTGATATTCTTTTTGCACTTCTTGTGCAATTTGAGCACAATTCAAGGTTGAAATTACCTTTTTCCCCCATTTACAAAAATGGAGGGGTGTTTGCACAAATAACCCACACAATGAAATAATTGGGGTCTTAATATGCAAAATGTACACTTAAGAGAGCAAATAAGTTGATAATTTTTGTTTGGAGCTTTTTGGATAAATATATTAGTAATAATGTGTATTTGAATTAATTATGAGTGTAATTAACCTTAATTGTTTCTCTCTCCTCAAAATATGATTTTAATTCATGAAAATATGTTATTGAATTGATAAATTATTATTGAAATCTTATTGTGCTTAATATCTCGAAATGTACTCACATGTTTCATAAAAAGAAGTCTTTTCATATAATTCATTCATTTTAATATATTAATATACACTTTAATGAGCAAAATATTTATTAATGGCCTTATTGGACATAAATACGAAATATAATTATATGGAATCGTTCTAAATGCTAATATGAACCTATGGTCCAAATTTGGTGGCTTTTGGACTTCGTTTGACCCTTCAAAACCATTTTATAGCTTTAGTATAGTGTAACTATATTGCATTGAACCGATTTCATTTATTTCTGTTGTAACGCTATAGTTCAGTTCATTTCCCTTGTCACACGACCCAGACCACTGTGGACCCCCAATCTGATGGCCCTATTTTGCACATGGGTTGATCTGACAACCAGGAGGTCATCTTCCTCCTCCAGCCGTTTGGGCTGCCAGACTCCTTGGCTCCTCGGAGTCGTTCTCCCTCTCCTATGTGCCATTTAGCACGATTCTTTGCCCTTTGAGTTCCTCTCGTCGAGACTTTTCGTATAAGCCCTGACTCATCTCCTCCCTCGCCCTATGCGAAAAATGCCTAACTCAGGGCCCCTCTCCTTCTCCGCGGTGATTTCACAGTGAGGCCAAGAACCTATCTCTTGCCTATTCAAGGTTGGGAAAAGCTCCCCAAGGCCGCAAGCATTCTTCCCCTCCTTTCAATTGGTCCCCTATAGCCCTGGAGCTCCCTGACCTACTCCACCTTTAGTTCCGGCAACCTTGACCTGCTGCTCACATCTCCAACTACCTCCGTTCAATCGACTTCTAGGTAAGCATCCTCGATGCTTGTTATTCAATCATGTTTCCTTGTTTCGCCTCACGACGCTCTCGTTCGTCAGGTCTTATAGACCGCCGGAAGCACCTCGGCGGCGCCAGACCTTTTCCCACCTCAGTGCGCCTCTGCCCTCGCAACTCCAGTTTTTGACTCACCTCGAGTCTGCGAGCATGTTCCGAGCCTTAGCTGAGATCTTTCTATTTGGTTTTGATGCTTCAGCTCGCCGATCTCTCTCCCCAGTTTCCCGACCTTCTCTGGATTTCTTGGTGGTTGCAAGGGTCCCCGCCTTGTGGCGACGATTCCTTCGGCTTAGCCAGGTCTCAATCGACTAGTTCCCATCATCCCTTGGTTGAGCTTTGGCCTGGTGAGGTGAGGCAGTGCTAGAGTCGAAGCTCCAGGAGACACTGCTCGCACCATGGTCTGGCTGAGGAAGAAGCCAGGTCAGTAAATGACCAGGGCAACCCTCGCCCCTCTAATCATATGATTAATGTCACAATGGCAGAAGTGTCCTTTCACACTCTTGCTGTCTTTTCTCGCAAACAGAAATGGTTACGTTTGCATGCCTCTTTTGTCCTTGACGTTTTAATTGAATCAATTAGTCGATGAAGGGCATTTTAGTCATTTCACCTATTATTTACAACGAATTGCATTTTGATTTAATTACTGTCACGCTATGGTTTTCTAGCATTCTGATTGGCTGAGATGATTTAATTCATAATAAATCATTCCCATGTCAGAAAAATTCAAATAAATAGTCAAAGGAAAGGATTTTTAACGTAGAATTCGATTTTGAGGTTTTTGAGTCATGATTTGGATTCCTTTTTCGAAGTTTGCTTTGAAAGCCTTTTAAGTGTATAAAATGTTCTAAAATACATAATTAATTCATTTTAACTCCAATTTGTAAAATAAAATATGTTTTCTTATTTAGGAGAATATGAGTAATATATTAGACTAGGTTTTGAACCTTAAATCGTGGTTTTGTAGATAAGTTCCAAAATTAGGGTTTTCATATACTTTATGCCTTAATACATTCTAATACATGATAATGTTTATAACTAGGGAAATATGGAATTGGATACAATCAGATTGGTGAATGTGATGGTAATTAATTAAAACAGGTATGTGCACCCTATTTCGTATGTGAAGCCTATTTTAGTATGTGACATCTATGATGAATGTGAAATCTATGTGGAATGTATATGTGCAAATCACACCTATCCTTATGTTGGGCTTTTATCCATCCCTACCTTCATTATGTGCTAGCCTTGATATCCTCCTAAATGCCTTATTTGAATCATTACTTATTTGATGCTTCTAATTCCATTGTGGCTCATTCATTTGAACTATGTGAATCTTGCTACCACTTAAGTTGGCTCATTTACTTGGAAATATTGTATATTGTTGTTGCTTATGTTGGCTCCTTTATTTCATGGGTTTTATTCCCAAATGCTATGATGCAAATGTTACTTTTATATCTCTCACTACTGCCAAGTGACTCTTAAGCATGATGTATTTTAGGCTAAATGACAATGTAGTGTACATGAGTACAAACCACCCATAGGGCACTGAGGTTTTAGTCCTCCTGTCGGGCACTGGGGTTTTAGTCCCCCTGCAATTTTATATATTAGGCACTGGGGTTTTAGTCCCCCTATCACTTTATAGGCACTGGGGTTTTAGTCCCCCTGCCACTGGTGAGGTCCGGTAGGTGCCTCACCCTACATTGAGATGACTTTGTGTCTTAATATATTCATGCTATGTGATTATTATTGTGGTGATTGTTTATGGCAGTTTTCTCTCTCTTATTCATATACTTGCCTCATTTCTTTTGAAATCTCTTATTGTAGAGAATCTTTTATATTGCAATGCTTTAGATTATTTAATTGTCTTATTTCTTTTGAATGACACATACTTTTATCCTTCTCTTGCTGGATGACCCCAACCATCCAGGCTAGGATCCGAGTGTGCATGGAAGCTTGGTGAACCTAAGGCTAAGGATAGGACAAGAAGAAAAGGAACATATAGCTTGCATGTTCATAGTTACTTTTATATATTAAGTTATTTTGTTTGGAGACAATATTGGCTTAGTCTAAGTCTTCCTCTACCTAGATCCTATGTTTTGTATAAAGTTGTACTTCCTTTATGGAAATTTTTATAATGTACTCTTTATACATTTTGAATAAAGTCAAGTTTTATTTCGTCCGTTGCCACACATTTGATGAATTTGTTTATCATGTTTAATAGTAGAGACTTGTTCTTTATAGCATGGTATCATAGCATCAAGGTAGTCAGATTCTTGACTAATTCAAAAATTATCTCCCTAGAGTATATAGTTTCCCTTAAGTTAGTTTTTCACCTTAGAGTTGACCTAGCATGAAAGTTTAATTTAGTATCATAACAATAATTAATTAAAAATATAATTTGTCAACTTTTTGGTGAATTGTCTATTGAGAAGCTACAAGAGCAATAAGTTGAAGTGATGGTGTCTAGAAAGGGTCAGAGCTTGGGGGTTGGCAATATTTTCCTCCGCCCCACTAGCTTGGTAACGAGGACTACTGGGCTCATATGACCTGGCATGGCCTGATCTGAAATAGACAGCTCGAAATAGTCTATCTTTGGGCATGTTGCCTAATTGTTGAATACAAGAAAACCCATAAGTGATGATTTGATCTCTTATACAAAAATCATCCTTAAATACCTTGTACTCCTATGTTTAGGGTTTAGTGTACCCTATGTTACACCTTGAAGCTTGGTTAGTAAATCGTTTTAGTGTTGAGTTTTATGTACCCTTTTACCCTTAGCTTAGACTTAGTTTGACCCTTTTAAGGGGTGGAGTGAGGGTAATGGTGTTAGTACCCTATTTGGTTTTGCAAATCTGATTTCGAGGATGAAATCCCTTTTTAGGGGGATGGAATCCCAATTAAAAGAAAAATCAAATACCTTTGGAGTTAGAAACCCTATCTATGTGGACATATGTACATCATAACTTATGTGAACAAGAATTTACCAAACACATTATACTTGTAATTCAACTTGTTTGTTTATACACACATGCATTCATAATAAGTCATATAGAGATAGTTCATATGCTTGAACCTTCACATATTATTGATGCACATAATAATGAGCTACTCGTTACTAATTGTGAATATACATAACGTTGACTATGCCACCCTAATGGTAAAGTGTGTATGGATAATGCACCCTAAGGATGCTTTAACATGTAAAGATCATGTTGACCTAAACCCTAATATGTAATCATATAGCTTTGACGACATATACATATATATATCATTAATGCCTTTCATGATACATTAGTGACATTAGGTGTCATCATCACATAATATACCTTGATACATAAAAATGGATTATAGTCACAAAGTTATTAATATATGTAAGGTATATCACTTTGTTCTCTAATGAACACCTCATCATAACTTGTTATATGAATTAATTCATTAATATTTAATGTGTTGCATCCTATTCACTAAAATGCATATAATGACTCAAACATGATAATGAATAATTGGATTCACATAAATATTCATAAATGCCTAATGTGAAGTAAAATATGTATAATTTATAATATGAAGTGTAATGGACAAAAATGATTAATGATGTCATTAATATGAGTATGAAAGATGATATGAAAATGTGCAATATGAACATTATTTGGAATTATTATAGGCTTAATAACTTGTTGGATAATATTAACTTTTTCTGCAAAATAATTTGTGATAATTCTACATGATAGTTTTAAGAGGATAATGGAAAATTAATTCATGTTATTAAGGTTTATGACCTAATACATTAATTAATGTTGAGATGGTTTAGTAAACCCTAATTGTGCTTAAAACCCTTGATGAGGGAGATACATATGATATAACACTGAGATTTAATTGTTTTGAAAACAATGTGAATAAAATGTGGCATAAGTGATAGTATAATAAATATGATACCTCTTCATGATGGAGATTATGCTAATAAGGCAAAAATGTTAATTTGAGTTTGATAAAAGGCGATAGGTTTTGTGGAAACCTTAGTAACACCTGACTTATGTAGATTTTGTGTTGTACCCTAGATTAAGGGTTATAACCTAGTGTTTAAGGTTGGGAAGTTGCACACCCACCCTCTCTTCCCTCTTGTTATGATTTCGGGGACGAAATCCTCTTTAAGGGGTGGTGTGCTGTAACATACTGAATCTCAGGGTCTTTCCTGCAATTTACCCACTTTTGAGATTTTCTTTGCCTTTTAGTCCATTTGGACCTTTTTCATAAATTTCCCTTCTTTTATATTCTTTTTGGACTTCTTGTGCAATTTGAGCACAATTCAAGGTTGAAATTACCTTTTTCCCCCATTTATATAAATGGAGGGGTGTTTGCACAAATAACCCACACAATGAAATAATTGGGGTCTTAATATGCAAAATGTACACTTAAGAGAGTAAATAAGTGGATAATGTTTATTTGGAGCTTTTTTGGATAAATATATTAGTAATAATGTGTATTTGAATTAATTATGAGTGTAATTAACCTTAATTGTTTCTCTCTCCTCAAAATATGATTTTAATTCATGAAAATATGTTATTTAATTGAGAAATGATTATTTAAATCTTAATGTGCTTAATATCTCGAAATGTACTCACATGTTTCATAAAAAGAAGTCTTTTCATATAGATCATTCATTTTAATATATTAATATACACTTTAATGAGAAAAATATTTATTAATGGCCTTATTGGACATAAATATGAAATATAATTATATGGCATCGTTCTAAATACTAATATGAACCTATGGTCCAAATTTGGTGGCTTTTGGACTTCGTTTGACCATTCAAATCCATTTTATAGCTTTAGTATAGTGTAACTATATTGCATTGAATCGATTTCATTTATTTCTTTTGTAACGCTATAGTTCAGTTCATTTCCCTTGTCACACGACCCAGACCACTGTGGACCCCCAATCTGATGACCCCATTTTTCACACGGGTTGATCTGACGACCAGGAGGTCATCTTCCTCCTCCAGCCGTTCGGGCTGCCAGACTCCTTGGCTCCTCAGAGTCGTTCTCCCTCTCCTCTGTGCCATTTAGCATGATTCTTCGCCCTTTGAGTTTGTCTCGTCGAGACTTTTCATATAAGCCCCGACTCATCTCCTCCCTCACCCTATGCGAAAAATTCCTAACTCACTACCCCTCACCTTCTCCGCGGCGATTTCAAAGTGAGGCCAAGAACATGCCTCTTGCCTATTCAAGGTTGGGAAAAGCTCCCCAAGGCCACAAGAATTCTTCCCCTCCTTTCAATTAGTTCCCTATAGCCCTGGACCTCCCTGACCTACTCCACCTTCAGTTTCGGCAACCTTGACCTGCTGCTCGCATCTCCAACCGCCTCCGTTCAATCGACTTCTAGGTAAGCATCCTCGATGCTTATTATTCAATCTTGTTTCCTTATTTCGCCTCACGACGCTCTCGTTCGTCGGGTCCTATAGACCGCCGGAAGCACCTCGGCGGCACATGACCTTTACCCACCTCAGTGCGCCTCTGCCCTCACAACTCCAGTTTTTTACTCGCCTAGAGTCCGCGAGCATGTTCTGAGCCTTAGCTGAGATCTTTCTATTTGGTTTTGATGCTTCAGCTCGCCGATCTCTCTCCCTTGTTTCTTGACCTTCTCCGGCTTTCTTGGTGGTTGCAAGGGTCCCCACCTAGTGGTGAGGATTCCTTCGTCTTAGCTAGGTCTCAATGGACTAGTTCCCATCGTCCCTTGGTTGAGCTTTGGCCTAGTGAGGCGAGGCAGTGCTAGAGTCGAAGCTCCAGGAGACACTGCTCGCACCATGGCTGGGCTGAGGAAGAAGCCAGGTCAGTAAATGACCAGGGCAACCCTCACCCCTCTAATCATATGATTAATGTCACAAGGGCAGAAGTGTCCTTTCACACTCTTGTTGTGTTTTCTCACAAAGAGCAATGGTTACGTCTGCATGCCTCTTTTGTCCTTGACATTTTAATTGAATCAATTAGCCGATGAAGGGTATTTTAGTCATTTCACCTATTATTTACAACGAATTGCATTTTGATTTAATTATTGTCACGCTATGGTTTTCTGGGATTCTGATTGGCTGAGATGATTTAATTCATAATAAATCATTCCCATGTCAGAAAAATTCGAATAAATAGTCAATGGAAAGGATTTTTAACGTAGAATTCGATTTTGAGGTTTTTGAGTCATGATTTGGATTCCTTTTTTGAAGTTTGCTTTGAATGCCTTTTTTTTGTTACCTACCGGAATACCGGTTACATAGAAAGACTAAGTGAAATCAAAAGACATTGAGAACTGCTCCTTGTCTGTGGAAAGCGTTGCAGCGGCTTGATCACGACACGAGGTCCATTTAGTTGACATGGATGGTTGCTTAAGACAATGCTTCGCAAGCATGCCAGTAAGCTTATTCTGGTCTCTCTTCTGGTGCACTAGCCCTTGCATCTTTGGTTGCTAGAGAAGCTCTCGTGTCTTCCTGACTAGAAGGAGATACTTTCGCGGTTGCTTGACTGTGTCTTTTACCCACAGAACAGCGTTCTGTGAGTCCGTAATGATGGGCGTCGTTTGTAGAGAATTATGTATAGCCAGATGTGCTCCTTGGATTATAGATTTTAGTTCTCCTTCCATCGCATCAGTGCATGGGTGCTTCGCGGCTTCTCCTTTGATCCAGTCCCCTTCTGCGTTCCTTGCAATCGCACAAGTTCATGACTGGTTGCTGGTTGACGCTGTGGCCACATCAACATGAATGACGGTAGATTCCTTAGGGAGCATAAGTGGCATTCTATTTCCTCTCGTGTCTACTAAGGAAGAAGTGTGTGGATTTAACACTTGTTGAATAATGTCCGCTTCCGCTCTGCAAATCAGCGCTAGGACCCAATGTGGGATTGCTTTGTGCTCAAAGATGGCCGTTGTAACATCCCTGACCTGGGTTATGAACTAACCCTAGGTGTTTTGCCTAAATATGTAATTAAATCCTTGTGATTAACTTTGGGCATGTAATTAAGTTCCTTAGAAACATATATTTCAATTTTGCTCCTTTATATATAAAGTTGTAGCATTGTTTTGTAATATAGGGATCTATGTGCAAATTACCGAGTTAAGGGATTAACTTGCAAATTGCACATGTTGAGATGTTCCTCTGATGATGAGACATAATGAGGATGTTTATGATGAAGTTTGAGGGATTTCCCAAGCTTGAGCACCAAGGTGCAGCTGTGGAAGCAACCCTTGTACTTGAAAACCCTAAATTGGTGTAAAGTGCAATTTACCCAATTTGAGGGGTGCAACTTGTAAAATACATCATCTAAAATATCTTTTATGACTCTTGGCATCATTTAGAAGAGAAATGATGAAAAGGTCACTTCATTTGAATAATCATATAATAAAAGAACACCTTTGTGATTGAATAATCAAGGTGTATGTATAATAGCCCTTTTATGTGTATGCTTTAGTGATGGGTTGATCCTCTTTGCCTTCAATTCTTGACCTTAGAAGGAGTTTGTCCTTAGAAATAAGGGGTAGGGACGAGCAAAGAAGAAAGGAAGGACTTAGATGAGAAATGGGATAAAGTAGAAGCTTTATGGAGAAATTTCACCCAAAATATATATATCACTTCCTTTGCAAGAAAAGGAACGTTTCTTTCATTCCCTCACTTATCCTCCTTGCTCAAACCGACTAAGGCAGAGCTCTGGAGCATAGGAGAATGACCAGGGAGTTCAAGGTAAGTTTGGATCATCCCTTTTGCTTGAATTCATGGAGGAAACTCGATTTCAAGGTTGAATTCATGGCTAGCTCACCTAGCTTTATCTTTCTAGCCATTCCTTTCCAACTTTTCCTTGGAGAATTCACCTTGGCCGACCTGTGGAGCTCAAAGAAGCCATTAAAGACCTGAAGCTTGGAAGCTTGGAGCTCAAGGAACAACCTTTAGGCGGGTTTTATAACTCTAAACCTTATGCTTTGATTATACATCTTTTTCTATGCATATAGTTGCTAGTTCTTCTTCTTCCCTATCTTCCCTTGCATCCTTGCAAGCAAAATCGTGAAGAACTGCTACTGTTCTTGAGGTAGAAGATAAGGGCATTAATTCCTATGCTTATCCACGGATTTCCACTTTACCAAACGACCTTCACCAATTGCCCATACGGTTTACACAACCGTTTGGTGGGCAAACGGTTTCAGGGTCGTATGAAGGAAAACGGTCTTCAATACCATTTGGTCGCGTTGACCAAGCGACGACCGTATGGGAATCTTGTTTATAATTATGTAGGTTAATCACCCACAAAATTTGAGAGGTTAACTCCAAAGGAATCGTGAGATATAAGCAAATCAATTAGCAAATCCAATTGAATTAAGTTCTGATTTTCAATCTGTTTAATTTGCCCCTTTTGGGAAAACGGTCTCAAGACCATTTAAGATGGTTGACCAAGCATTGACCGTTTGGGATTACTGTTCATAATGATGTTGATTAATGACTCACCAAATTTTATGGATTAATTCCAAACGAGTTATGAGTTGAAGGTTGATTAATAGGGCAAATCCTAATTAAAAGCAGTGCTGAAATTCCAATAAGTTAATTAGTGATTTTGGGTTGATTAGCCCAAACGGTCTCAAGACCGTTTGGGGAATCATCCAAACGGTCTCAAGACCGTTTGGGGATCACCCAAGACCGTTTAGAGGTCTGGGGTCAAGAATAGTTGACCAATTGAAGGCCCAAAGGTACCAAATCATATTGTAATTAAGTATTGATGTGATGATCAACTCAATAGATCAAACCTTGATGAATTTTCACTAGAGTCCAAAGGATGGATGGGCAAATGGTCTCAAGACCGTTTGGAACTCATCCAAATGGTCTCAAGACCGTTTGGTGTCAACCCAAGACCGTTTGGAGGTCTAGGGTTAAGGTAATTTGATCAATTGAGGGCCCAATTACAGTGGGTTATTGAAATAATCAAATTGCTGATTTGTGACATAATTAAGGTTCAACCCCTATCAAATCAACTTAGATTTTGATGAATTCTTGGGCAAACGGTCTCAAGACTGTTTGGAGGTCATCCAAATGATCTCCAGACCGTTTGGGCCAAGTTTGGGCCCAATTGGAGGTCAATTGATAGGTTCAACCTTGAATTGATTCACATTGTTGAATATTGATGACCATCCGATTTGAAACTCTAATTGAGATGGACTTAACCCTAATTGGCTTTCAATTGAGGGTTAATTTGGTGTCCAATTGATTGAGGCTCATCCTAATTGACTCAATTTATAAGTAGTTAACATGGCTTTGGCCAATTGAGGGCTTCAACATGCTTAATCATAAACATTTGTAACTTTTGAACCATGTTGGAGGTCCAAACGGTCTCAAGGCCGTTTGAGGCCAAACGGTCTCAAGACCGTTTGGGCTCAAACGATCTCAAGGTCGTTTGGACCAATCGATCTCAAGACAAGTTGATCAAACGGTTTCAAACCGCATAAGCTCAAACGGTTTGGAAAGTCAACCTTTCCAAACGGTCAACGCACCCAAACGGTTTGGGCAAACGACCTTGAGGTCATGCGGTCTTGGAGTCAAACCTAGCAAATGGTCAATGCACCCAAATGGTTTCAAACCGTTTGGAGGTTGAAGGTTGAAACCGTTTGGAGGTTTTCAAGGTTATTTATACATAATCACTTGAAGTTGTAATTGGTTCAATGGTGATCTAATCTAAACCCTAATGGTAACTTAGAACATTAAGGGACTAAGTGATTAATGAATTGACCCATGATGGTGATCATGAGGTAAATTACCAAAATACCCTTGAGGGGTTTAATTGAGTAATACCTTTTTCTAATAAAACCCTAATCACATGTTAATGATGTTTTGGCTTATGCTAATCAATAAGGACTTAACTCAACCTGATCTAGAGTGGTGTTATCACCATCTACTAGTAAGAGGAGAGAGAAAGTATCATAAGAGAGAGAAAGTACCCTTTTATAGTGGAAACTTAAGTAAAGTACCTTCAATACACATGAATGTGCATGATTAGGGTATGATCCACCTATGTGAGATCATGGAAACCCTAATTATGATGTTTAGTGAATCTTAATCCTATCTAGGAACTTTAATGATGATGTTTATCATACATGATGATGTTATGAGTTCAATTCGCCATGAGGTGAATGGTAAACCCTAATTCTAGGGTGAGGACATATATTGTGAATAGTAAACCCTGATTGATGAATATTGGGGAACTTGACTCTTCTAAGAGTTTGAAAGTGTAACTTCTAGAATGAATTGTTTACTGTTATCAGTTGAATTAACCATGCAGGTTGTTATGAGATGATGATCATATCCAAGTATGGATTATGAAATTATATTCATTGAAAGCATGCTTTAGCTTTATGAATAGTGATATATCCTGATGCATTGTCAATGGCAACATATGGATTAAAATGGGCTGTGAGAGCCATAATTACCATCAAGGTCATGCTTTAGAGATGACTTGTGATGAATGTATTGAGATATGATGATTGATGAGAGTTAAGCTTGTTACATTTAGTATTCTCATTTCATAGTTGTTATGCTAATGTTATTGTTTGAAGAACAATGTATGATGTTAAAAGAATACTGAATGTACCTAACTAATCAAGTGTAATGTAGAGCCCTGATCATAGATCCATCATTGTCAGAGATCAAATGATGGTGAAACAGGTTTTCCTAAGGGAACTCCTGGATCACATACTTTTGAGTATGTGGGGTATATGGATGTGTAGAACCTTACATCCTAGTGTAGGTGTTTGATGTAGATGTGTAATCCATCAATCCTTCACTACAATCCTATACCGTATCAGTGGATGGTAAACATGAAACCTCCTGATGACGAAGAAAGCACAGATATCCATATCAGTGGAAGATAAACATGAAATCTCCTGATGACGAAGAGAGTACAGAATGCCACTGTAACTCTAAAATAGCGAAGGACCAGATTACCCTGGTAAGCTATTATAGTAGAGGCACGAGATGTCCTACAAGTAATCCTCTTACTGACTGAGGAAGGTGAAGGTCATGAGAATCTGGCTCTTTCGATGACCTAGTATGATATCGAGGCACTTAGTAGTGATTGGTTGGAGTATGAGTGGTAAACCTCATCTCCACAGGGCATAAAAGTAATGTTTGAAAAACATAATCCACAGCGTAGCATACCTGTTAGAGATAACTACGAGTTGATTGATTGATGTTACATTATATAGTGCAAATGTCTTCATGTTTCATAACTGTTGAACTCATGCTTACTATTAAATCTGATGTTGAATACTTTGAAGCTTTTACTGCTTAAGTTATTCTTTGAGGTGCTATAATAAAGCTTCTGGTGGAGAGTTATAACTCTCGCTGGGACAATTATGTAAAATTGTCTCACCCCGTAGTCTTCAACTTTTTAGGTGGACGTCGAGGACGGCGGAACAGGTCTACAGGTGACCAGTCCCAGCAGCAGCAGCACCAAGGGCAGCAGTGAAATCTCAGGTGGAGATTTAGCCTGCCATGTGGTGTAGTTAGAGTCAGTCCTATGTGTCTTCTGTACTCTCAGGTCTTGGAGTCTTTTGGTCTGAGATTTTGGTTATGAGTTCTTGAGATTTTGTATCATGTTGTATATAATTACTCACGAAGTAATTATCTGAGATTTAAATAGTTTATCTCCTTTTATGAAGTAAGTTTTATGGTTTCAATGCTTTATCTCAAAAAGTTTTAATTTCCACTGATTTTTGGTATTCCGCTGCTAATCGAATCGCTTCCGCTAAGTTTAAATCGTGTTTATATCGTGGTTTAGAGATCAGAGCCCACAATTAAGTGGTATCAGAGCTCTAGGTTCGCTGAGTCTACAGAGGCATATGACTTAGGATGTCGAGTCTATCCTTAGTATCTCTTCCTTATCTAATAGAATCTTCTGCTCCTCAGGAGAAGAAGATACATAAGGATGGCAGAGCCACATGATGAGTATGTGGCAGAGAGTAGTGCTAGTACACCTCGAGGCGGTGCAAGGGTTCCAGAAATAGAACAGCATGCACCTGAACCACCCCAGTTTGACCCAGCTGATATGGGTAACTCAGCAGTTCAGACGATGTTTGGGCAGTTTATGACTGCCATGACACACATAACTGACAAGATGCCCATGCCTGCACCTAGGGCACCTGCCCAGCCTGAAGGACAAGGTATTGGTAAGACGTTCGAGCGACTTCGTCGTGTCGGAGCTACCGAGTACTTTGGGACTGCCGACCCCGCAGATGCTGATCTGTGGTTAACATAGTTGGAGAAGGCTTTCAGGATTCTTAATATTCCGGAGGCTGAGAAGGTTAGACATGCTGTCTATCTTCTCAAAGGCAGTGCTGGTCACTGGTGGAACATGGAAGAGCAGAAGAGACCTGGGATAGAGTTCTTGTGGGAAGAGTTTCGTCGGGAATTTATCAATAGATATTTTCCAAAGACCTTCCTAGATGAGAAAATCTCTCAGTTTGAGAGATTGAGGTAGGGCATGATGAACATTAGCGAGTATGAAGCTAAGTTCATGGAGTTATTGCGGTTCTGTCCGCACATGGCTGCCACAGAAGAGGAAAGAATCAGGAGATTCGAGAAGCGTTTGAATGCTGATATATCAACCCCTGTGTCTGCCTTAGAAAACTGAGAGAGATTCTCTACCTTCGTTGAGTCAGTCCGAAGGATAGAGAGATCTATGGTTGAGAAGAGGCAAACCCAGAAAAGATATCCACAGTTCAAGGGTTCTTCATCTAGGGATTACAAGAAATAGAGATTCTCTGCACCTAACCCTCCACCACCCAGATCAAGTTCCCAAACTCAGTGGTCACCAAGTAGAGGCAGGGGACGAAGTCTACCTCAACAAGAGACTCACAGTTCTGCATCAATGTCAGTTACTGGACCACCAAGACCACAACAACTGGAGAGGAGTTGTTACAACTGTGGGAAGGTGGGGCATTTAATGAAGGACTGCCGATCTAGGCCTGTCAGTGTGACACAACCTCAGAGGCAGAGTCAACATGGATCTCAAAGAAGGCAATCTCAAGGAGCAGCTCGAGGACGTGGACAAGCGTCTCAAGCTGGATCATCAGCACCACCTCAACACCAGGCGACAGCAAGGTTCTATGCTATGAACCCACCTGATGCACTGGTCAATCCACGGGTAGTGGCAGGTCAGATGGAACTTTTATATTCTTATATGTCTAAATCCTGTGTGGTATCTATTCTGATTGACTCGGGTGCTACGCACTCCTTTGTCACTCGGAGAGTGATTCGTAACTGCAATATGACGGTTAGTCATAGGGCAGATAGTTTGTTGTTGGAGACTCCGTTGAGTGGGTCTGTCATTTTGCAGGAGGTATGTTCTCTCTGCATCCTCTTCTTTTCTGATCATCGCATTCAAGTGGACCTTATACCACTTGATATGCAAGGATTTGATATAATCCTTAGGATGGATACCTTAGAAAGGTATAGAGTTGTCTTGGATTGTGAATCCAAGTTGGCTGTATTTGCTGATGAAGGCAACACATGGATCTTTCAAGGTGAAAGAAAGATTCTGCCCACCTGTCTTGTATCAGCTATGGTTGCTGATAAGCTGTTGAGGCAAGGATGTTATGCATTCTTGGCCCATGTGGTAGATGTTACCAAGGAAAGTTCCAATCCTGCTGAAGTTCCCATAGTTAGGGAATTCGAGGATGTGTTTCCTGAAGAACTTCCTGGTATACCACCACCTCGGGAGATTGATTTTGAAATCAATTTGATCCCAGACACGAAACCTATAGCCCAGACACCGTATAGAATGGCGCCTGCTGAGATGGCAGAACTCAAGAAACAACTTCAAGAGTTACTTGAGAAAGGTTTTATCCGACCGAGCACTTCACCTTGGGGTGCTCCGGTTTTGTTTGTTAGAAAGAAAGATGGGTCAATTCAGTTGTGCATTGATTATAGACAACTTAATAAAGTAACGATAAAGAATAAGTACCCTCTGCCGAGGATTGATGATCCCTTTGACCAGTTGCGTGGTGCAACCGTCTTCTCAAAGATAGACCTGAGGTCTGGATATCATCAACTTTGTATTAAGGATAGTGACATATCCAAGTCTGCCTTTAGGACAAGATATGGTCACTATGAGTTCATGGTTATGTCGTTTGGACTAACCAATGCACCAGCTGCATTCATGGAACTCATGAATAGAGTTTTTCGACCCTTCCTTGATCAGTGTGTTGTCGTCTTCATAGATGACATTCTGATCTATAGTAAGGATGCTCAGCAGCATGAGCAGCATCTTTGCCAAGCTTTGACCTTGCTAAGAGAACACAAGCTGTATGCTATGTTTAGTAAGTGTGAGTTCTGGCTGTCGGAGGTATCTTTTCTTGGACATGTGATATCTGCATCGGGAATTCATGTTGACCCTACAAAGGTAGAATCTGTTCTATAGTGGAAACAACTGAAGACGCCGACGGAGATTCGAAGCTTCTTGGGGTTAGCATGCTATTATCGAAGGTTCATTAAGAATTTCAGTTCCATAGCCTTACCCTTGACTAAGTTGACCCGGAAAGATGTTCCTTTTGTTTGGAGTGATAAGTGTCAGCAATCTTTCCAACTGTTGAAGGAGAAGTTGACAAGTGCACCCATACTTGTGCTACCTGAGCAAGGCAAATGATATATAGTTTTCTGTGATGCTTCTAAGAATGGACTAGGGTGTGTGTTGATGCAGGATAAACAAGTAATTTCTTTTGCTTCTCGACATCTTAAGAAACATGAAGAGAATTATCCGACACACGATCTGGAGTTAGCTGCTGTAGTTCATGCCCTGAAGATCTGGAGACACTATCTTTATGGAGAGATGTTTCATATTTTCACTGACCATAAGAACCTTAAGTATATCTTCTCTCAGCATGAGCTTAACATGAGGCAACGTCGCTGGATGGAGTTAATGAAGGACTACGATTGTACAATTGATTACCATCCAGGAAAGGACAATGTTGTTGCAGATGCCTTGAGTAGGAAATCAGCAACATCAACCATGGATAGAGCACAACTAAACTCTTTAGTATGCTATAAGAGAGATATGCTTATCTCTTTAAGGCAAGACAATGTACAATTGAATGTATCATTGTTAGTCGGGTTGATGGCTGAGATGCATATTAAACCTACCCTAAGAGAGCAGATTAAGGAGGCACAACATGTTGATGTTGTAGTTCAGCAGATTAGATCGGAGTATGGTAGTGAGAAACGAGATGGTTTCCATGACTCAGATGATCAAATAGCCTGTTATCATGGGAGGATGATAGTGCCGGATGTGGACAACTTGAGGAAGTTAGTCCTCGAAGAATCTCATTCTTCGATGTATGCCATGCATCCAGGGAGCACCAAGATGTATCGAAACTTGAAAGATATGTATTGGTGGCCTGGAATGAAGAAGGATGTTGCAGAATTTGTTCTGAGGTGTCCTGTGTGTCAGCAAGTTAAAGCTGAACACCAGAAGCCTACAGGAACAATACAACCTTTACCCATACCACAGTGGAAGTGGGACCATGTGACCATGGACTTTGTTGTTGGCCTACCCAGGACAAGCAAAGGACATGATTCCATTTGGGTAGTTGTAGATAGGTTGACTAAGACAACACATTTCTTACCTGTCAAAACAACCTATTCTGCTGAAAGGTTATCACAGTTGTATGTTCAAGAGATAGTGCGTTTGCACGGAGTGCCTGTCACTATAGTTTCTGACAGAGGTCCCCAGTTTACAAGTCATTTTTGGGAACGACTTCATAATGCTTTAGGCACACAGTTAAGGTTTAGTACGGCCTTTCATCCACAGAATGATGGACAGTCGGAAAGGACAATACACACCTTGGAAGACCTGTTGAGAACATGTGTTCTCCAGTTTACCGAAAGTTGGGATCTACACCTAAGCTTGATAGAGTTTGCCTATAACAATAGCTAACAGCATAGTATTGATATGGCACCTTACGAAGCCTTGTATGGTAGACGTTGTAGATCACCCTTGTGTTGGTATGAGACTGGTGAGCATCAGTTGTTAGGACCTGATCTTGTGCAGCAAACTACAGAAAAGATTAAGGTAATACAGCAACAGATTAAGACTTCACAGGATAGGCAGAAATCTTATGCTGACAAGCGTCGTAGACCCTTAGAGTTCCAGGTCGGAGACAGAGTGTATCTCAAAGTCTCACCTTGGAAAGGAGTTCTTTGTTTTGGAAGAAAAGGGAAGTTAGCTCCTAGATTTATGGGGCCTTATCCAATCATTGAACGGATTGGAAAGGTAGCATATAAACTAGAGCTTCCACCAGAGTTGCAGAGGTTACATCCTGTGTTTCACATTTCTATGCTAAAGAAATGTCACCCAGACACTGAGTCAGTTCTACAACCTATGGAGGTAGAATTGAATGATGATATAACTTATGAGGAAGGACCAGTGTCAATCCTTGATAGCAGAATTAAAAAGTTAAAGAAGAAAGATTTAAGCCTTGTGAAAGTCCTCTGGAACCACCGTGGTGTTGAAGAAGCCACTTGGGAACTAGAGGATGAGATGAGAAGGAAATACCCTGCCCTTTTCTCTTAATACGTTTTATCGATTTCGGGGACGAAATCCTTGTAAGGGGTGGATAATTTGTAACATCCCCGACCTGGGTTATAAACTAACCCTAGGTGTTTTGCCTAAATATGTAATTAAATCCTTGTGATTAACTTTGGGCATGTAATTAAGTTCCTCAGAAACATATATTTCAATTTTGCTCCTTTATATATAAAGTTGTAGCATTGTTTTGTAATACAGGGATCTATGTGCAAATTACCGAGTTAAGGGATTAACTTGCAAATTGCACATGTTGAGATGTTCCTCTGATGATGAGACATCATGAGGATGTTTATGATGAAGTTTGAGGGATTTCCCAAGCTTGAGCACCAAGGTGCAGCTGTGGAAGCAACCCATGTACTTGAAAACCCTAAATTGGTGTAAAGTGCAATTTACCCAATTTGAGGGGTGCAACTTGTAAAATACATCATCTAAAATATCTTTTATGACTCTTGGCATCATTTAGAAGAGAAATGATGAAAAGATCACTTCATTTGAATAATCATATAATAAAAGAACACCTTTGTGATTGAATAATCAAGGTGTATGTATAATAGCCCTTTTATGTGTATGCTTTAGTGATGGGTTGATCCTCTTTGCCTTCAATTCTTGACCTTAGAAGGAGTTTGTCCTTAGAAATAAGGGGTAGGGACGAGCAAAGAAGAAAGGAAGGACTTAGATGAGAAATGGGATAAAGTAGAAGCTTTATGGAGAAATTTCACCCAAAATATATATATCACTTCCTTTGCAAGCAAAGGAACGTTTCTTTCATTCCCTCACTTATCCTCCTTGCTCAAACCAACTAAGGTAGAGCTCTGGAGCATAGGAGAATGACCAGGGAGTTCAAGGTAAGTTTGGATCATCCCTTTTGCTTGAATTCATGGAGGAAACTCGATTTCAAGGTTGAATTCATGGCTAGCTCACCTAGCTTTATCTTTCTAGCCATTCCTTTCCAACTTTTCCTTGGATAATTCACCTTGGCCGACCTGTGGAGCTCAAAGACGCCATTAACGACATGAAGCTTGGAAGCTTGGAGCTCAAGGAACAACCTTTAGGCGGGTTTTATAACTCTAAACCTTATGCTTTGATTATACATCTTTTTCTATGCATATAGTTGCTAGTTCTTCTTCTTCCCTATCTTCCCTTGCATCCTTGCAAGAAAAATCGTGAAGAACTGCTACTTTTCTTGAGGTAGAATATAAGGGCGTTAATTCCTATGCTTATCCACGGATTTCCACTTTACCAAACGACCTTCACCAATTTCACATACGGTTTACACAACCGTTTGGTGGGCAAACGGTTTCAGGGTCGTATGAAGGCAAACGGTCTTCAAGACCATTTGGTCGCGTTGAACAAGCGACGAACGTATGAGAATCTTGTTTATAATTATGTAGGTTAATCACCCAAAACATTTGAGGGGTTAACTCCAAAGGAATCGTGAGATATAAGCAAATCAATTAGAAAATCCAATTGAATTAAGTTCTGATTTTCAATCTGTTTAATTTGCCCCTTTTGGGAAAACGGTCTCAAGACCATTTAAGATGGTTGACCAAGCATTTACCGTTTGGGATTACTGTTCATAATGATGTTGATTAATGACTCACCAAATTTGATGGATTAATTCCAAACGAGTTATGAGTTGAAGGTTGATTAATAGGGCAAATCCTAATTAAAAACAATGTTGAAATTCCAATAAGTTAATTAGTGATTTTGGGTTGATTAGCCCAAACGGTGTCAAGACCGTTTGGGGAATCATCCAAACGGTCTCAAGACCGTTTGGGGATCACCCAATACAGTTTAGAGGTCTGGGGTCAAGTATAGTTGACCAATTGAAGGCCCAAAGGTACCAAATCATATTGCAATTAAGTATTGATGTGATGATCAACTCAATAGATCAAACCTTGATGAATTTTCACTAGAGTCCAAAGGATGGATGGGAAAACGGTCTCAAGACCATTTGGAACTCATCCAAACGGTCTCACGACCGTTTGGTGTCAACCCAAGACCGTTTGGAGGTCTAGGGTTAAGGTAATTTGATCAATTGAGGGCCCAATTACAGTGGGTTATTGAAATAATCAAATTGCTGATTTGTGACTTAATTAAGGTTCAACCCCTATCAAATAAACTTAGATTTTAATGAATTCTTGGGAAAACGGTCTCAAGACCATTTGGAGGTCATCCAAACGATCTCAAGACCGTTTGGGCCAAGTTTGGCCCAATTGGAGGTCAATTGATAGGTTCAACCTTGAATTGATTCACATTGTTGAATATTGATGACCATCCGATTTGAAACTCTAATTGAGATGGACTTAACCCTAATTGGCTTTCAATTGAGGGTTAATTTGGTGTCCAATTGATTGAGTCTCATCCTAATTGACTCAATTTATAAGTAGTTAACATGGCTTTGGCCAATTGAGGGCTTCAACATGCTTAATCATAAACATTTGTAACTTTTGAACCATGTTGGAGGTCCAAACGGTTTGAGCCCATTTGGACCAAACGGTCTCAACACCGTTTGAATCCAAATGGTCTCAAGGCCGTTTGAGGCCAAACGGTCTCAAGACCGTTTGGGCTCAAACGATCTCAAGGTCGTTTGGACCAATCGATCTCAAGACAAGTTGATCAAACAGTTTCAAACCGCATAAGCTCAAACGGTTTGGAAAGTCAACCTTTCCAAATGGTCAACGCACCCAAATAGTTTGGGCAAACGACCTTGAGGTCATGTGGTCTTGGAGTCAAACCTAGCAAATGGTCAACGCACCCAAACGGTTTCAAACCGTTTGGTGGTTGAAGGTTGAAACCGTTTGGAGGTTTTCAAGGTTATTTATACATAATCACTTGAAGTTGTAATTGGTTCAATGGTGATCTAATCTAAACCCTAATGATAACTTAGAACATTAAGGGACTAAGTGATTAATGAATTGACCCATGATGGTGATCATGAGGTAAATTACCAAAATACCCTTGAGGGGTTTAATTGAGTAATACCTTTTTCTAATAACACCCTAATCACATGTTAATGATGTTTTGGCTTATGCTAGTCAATAAGGACTTAACTCAACCTGATCTAGAGTGGTGTTATCACCATCTACTAGTAAGAGGAGAGAGAAAGTATCATAAGAGAGAGAAAGTACCCTTTTATAGTGGAAACTTAAGTAAAGTACCTTCAATACACATGAATGTGCATGATTAGGGTATGATCCACCTATGTGAGATCATGGAAACCCTAATTATGATGTTTAGTGAATCTTAATCCTATCTAGAAACTTTAATGATGATGTTTCTCATACATGATGATGTTATGAGTTCAATTCGCCATGAGGTGAATGGTAAACCCTAATTCTAGGGTGAGGACATGTATTGTGAATAGTAAACCCTGATTGATGAATATTGGGGAACTTGACTCTTCTAAGAGTTTGAAAGTGTAACTTCTAGAATGAATTGTTTACTGTTATCAATTGAATTAACCATGCAGGTTGTTATGAGATGATGATCATATCCAAGTATGGATTATGAAATTATATTCATTGAAAGCATGCTTTAGCTTTATGAATAGTGATATATCCTGATGCATTGTCAATGGAAACATATGGATTAAAATGGGCTGTGAGAGCCATAATTACCATCAAGGTCATGCTTTAGAGATGACTTGTGATGAATGTATTGAGATATGATGATTGATGAGAGTTAGGCTTGTTACATTTAGTATTCTCATTTCATAGCTGTTATGCTAATGTTATTGTTTGAAGAACAATATATGATGTTAAAAGAATATTGAATGTACCTAACTAATCAAGTGTAATGTAGAGCCCTGATCATAGATCCATCATTGTCAGAGATCAAATGATGGTGAAACATGTTTTCCTAAGGGAACTCCTGGATCACATACTTTTGAGTATGTGGGGTATATGGATGTGTAGAACCTTACATCCTAGTGTAGGTGTTTGATGTAGATGTGTAATCCATCAATCCTTCACTACAATCCTATACCGTATCAGTGGATGGTAAACATGAAACCTCCTGATGACGAAGAAAGCACAGATATCCGTATCAGTGGAAGATAAACATGAAATCTCCTGATGACAAAGTGAGTACAGAACGCCACTGTAACTCTAAAATAGCGAAGGACCAGATTACCCTGGTAAGCTATTATAGTAGAGGCACGAGATGTCCTACAAGTAATCCTCTTACTGACTGAGGAAGGTGAAGGTCATGAGAATCTGGCTCTTTCGATGACCTAGTATGATACTGAGGCACTTAGTAGTGATTGGTTGGAGTATGAGTGGTAAACCTCATCTCCACAGGGCATAAAAGTAATGTTTGAAAAACATAATCCACAGCGTAGCATACCTGTTAGAGATAACTACGAGTTGATTGATTGATGTTACATTGTATAGTGCAAATGTCTTCATGTTTCATAACTGTTGAACTCATGCTTACTATTAAATCTGATGTTGAATACTTTGAAGCTTTTACTGCTTAAGTTATTCTTTGAGGTGCTATAATAAAGCTTCTGGTGGAGAGTTATAACTCTCGCTGGGACAATTATGTAAAATTGTCTCACCCCGTAGTCTTCAACATTTTAGGTGGACGTCGAGGACGGTGGAACAGGTCTACAGGTGACCAGTCCCAGCAGCAGCAGCACCAGGGGCAGCAATGAAATCTCAGGTGGAGATTTATCCTGCCATGTGGTGTAGTTAGAGTCAGTCCTATGTGTCTTCTGTACTCTCAGGTTTGGAGTCTTTTGGTCTGAGATTTTGGTTATGAGTTCTTGAGATTTTGTATCATGTTGTATATAATTACTCAAGAAGTAATTATCTGAGATGTAAACAGTTTATCTCCTTTTATGAAGTAAGTTTTATGGTTTCAATGCTTTATCTCAAAAAGTTTTAATTTCCGCTGATTTTTGGTATTCCGCTGCTAATCGAATCACTTCCGCTAAGTTTAAATGGTATTTATATCGTGGTTTGGAGATCAGAGCCCACAGCTGCATTCTGATTCTTCCACAAACTCCAACAGGTGACAGAAAAGGTCATCTTCCAGCTCTCCGCCCCTAGGTGTGAGAGGTTATAGACCATCCACCTGAGTATGTCTGGGCTAGTATAGAATTGCGTGGCTTCAGGGGGAAGCATGATGTTCCATACCATTTTCGCTTCTTTACAGTCGTGCATTATGTGCATGCTATCTTATGTCAGAGCATCACATATGGTACACTTGGTGTCCTCCATCATTTTCTTTTGATTCCAAAGCACATTCGTAAGAAGTCGATCGTGTCCAAGCAGCCATAGATGAATTTTGATATGATGTGGTATCATTTGCATCCAAATGGTCCCGAAGAGGGGTTGATTTGCATTCTACAGAATTTGATTAAGAATTGCATATGTTGAGTGAACGGTGAAGTTCCCGTGAGTATCATGTCACCATATGTGGGTATCCTCTCCATAACATATCCTCAGTGTAGGCATTGCCTCGATTGTATTTGCGGACTCCACATCGAACCAGTAGTTTATGAATTCCATGTCCCAGGATCCATCTTCTTTGACAAGGCTAGATACGTTTAGGTCCAACAAGTCATTTGGTGGAGAAAGACCCGACTTTAGAAGGGGGTGGTGTCCGCCAGAGATCCACTCGTCAGTCCATACCATAGTCTGACCAGAGATAGCAGTACGGTAGGACTGTTGCAACAAGAAGGGTATGTGACTTCTAATACTTCTCCATAGATGAGAATCGGTTGCTTTCACTTGTCCTCTGAATTGGCATTTTCCATACATTACCTCCACCCAGGGAATTTCTCGCCTTTGTATGAAGTCCCAAGCTAGCTTCATGATTAGAGTTGTATTAAAGTGTCTCGTTTTCTTCAACCCCAGCCCCCCTTGCTTTTTTGGTAAAGTGACTCGCTTCCAGGACACCAGGTTAAGCCGGCGTGATGGGTTACTTCCGTTCCAGATGAAATTTCTCATCACTTGATCAATCCTGTCACAAGTAGCTATCGGGAGTTTAATTGCTTGCATAATGTAGTTGGCTTGAGATTGGAGAACCGACCTTGCCAAGGTGATCCTACCAGCTAGAGAGAGGAGATTGTTCTGCCAAGAGTTGATGTGTTTATGAAACTTCTCCAGAAGGGATGTGAAGAGTTCTTTGCTTTTCCTATTGTGAATAATAGGCACACCCAAATGGCGGCCCAAGTTGTTGGTTTCAGTTATCCCAAGTTTCCTACATATCTGGTTGTGAACCCTCCTGTTAGCATTATTTGAGAAGAAGATAGTAGACTTTTCATGAGAGAGGAAAAGGCCTGAAGCATCGCTGAACCTTCTTAAGCATCTGCTTATTGTCTTAGTCTGGTGAAAGGAAGCCTCGCCAAAAAGGATGATGTCGTCCGCAAAACTTGCGTGTTTGATCGGCACCTTAGCTTTGGATATAATTATCAATTTCCAGTTTCCTTCTACAACCTCTTGGGCTATGGATTGGCTAAATCTCTCAAGACAAAGAACAAAGATGTAAGGAGATAAGGGGTCTCCTTGTTTTACTCCGCAAGAAGGGTAGAAAGAGCCAGCAATCTCTCCATTCCAAAGTATAAAAGATTTGCCTGAACTTATGATCAGCATAATGATGTTAATGATATTTCTTGGATTCGAAGTTCTAATCAGCGTGTCATGGATGAAGTGCCAACTTAGTTTGTCAAACGCCTTAACTAGATCCAGCTTTGAATGCCTTTTAAGTGTATAAAATGTTCTAAAATACATAATTAAGTCATTTTAACTCCAATTTGTAAAATAAAATATGTTTTCTTATTCAGGAGAATATGACTAATATATTAGACTAGGTTTTGAACCTTAAATTGTGGTTTTGTAGATAAGTTCCAAAATTAGGTTTTTCATATACTTTATACCTTAATACATTCTAATACATGATAATGTTTATAACTAGGGAAATATGGAATTGGATACAATCAGATTGGTGAATGTGATGGTAATTAATTAAAACAGGTATGTGCACCCTATTTTGTATGTGAAGCCTATTTTAGTATGTGACATCTATGATGAATGTGAAATCTATGTGGAATGTATATGTGCAAATCACACCTATCCTTATGTTGGGCTTTTATCCATCCCTACCTTCATTATGTGCTAGCCTTGATATCCTTCTAAATGCCTTATTTGAATCATTACTTATTTGATGTTTCTAATTCCATTGTGGCTCATTCATTTGAACTATGTGAATCTTGCTACCACTTAAGTTGGCTCATTTACTTGGAAATATTGTATATTGTTGTTGCTTATGTTGGCTCCTTTATTTCATGGGTTTTATTCCCAAATGCTATGATGCAAATGTTAATTTTATATCTCTCACTATTGCCAAGTGACTATTAAGCATGATGTATTTTAGGCCAAATGATAATGTAGTGTACATGAGTACAAACCACCCATAGGGCACTAAGGTTTTAGTCCTCCTGCAGGGCACTGGGGTTTTAGTCCCCCTGCCATTTTATATATTAGGCACTGGGGTTTTTGTCCCCCTGCCACTTTATAGGCACTGGGGTTTTAGTCCCCCTGCCACTGGTGAGGCCCGGTAGGTGTCTCACCCTACATTGAGATGACTTTGTGTCTTAATATATTCATGCTATGTGATTATTATTGTGGTGATTGTTTATGGCAGTTTTCTCTCTCTTATTCATATACTTGCCTCATTTCTTTTGAAATCTCTTATTGTAGAGAATCTTTTATATTGCAATGCTTTAGATTATTTAATTGTCTTATTTCTCTTGAATAACACATACTTTTATCCTTCTCTTGCTGGATGACCCCAACCATCTAGGCTAGGATCATAGTGCGCATGGAAGCTTGGTGAACCTAAGGCTAAGGATAGGACAAGAAGAAAAGGAACATATAGCTTGCATGTTCATAGTTACTTTTATATATTAAGTTGTTTTGTTTGGAGACAATATTGGCTTAGTCTAAGTCTTCCTCTACCTAGATCCTATGTTTTGTATAAAGTTGTACTTCCTTTATGGAAATTTTTATAATGTACTCTTTATACATTTTGAATAAAGTCAAGTTTTATTTCTTCCGCTGCCACACATTTGATGAATTTGTTTATCATGTTTCATAGTAGAGACCTGGTCTTTACAGAGGGCTTCTACAAGAAATATGATGTCACTCTCCATGACATACATAAATTCTTTAAGAAGCCTTAGTTTCCCTATAGGAAGAAGTGCATCCTACCCTCCTCTGACTTGGACCTTAAAAATTGCATTCTCACTATGGTAGTCAACTACAATATTCACCCCAAGAAAAATCATACTAAAATTGTGGAGAATACTACAATGATTATGTTTCGCCTATTAAAGAACATCGATGTCAAATGGTCTAGATATGTTCTCCACCATATGACCTGCTTTGACTCCAAAGAACACCCAAGGTACCCACCCACCCTACCCAACCTTGATTTGTGGTCTCTTTCAATCTGCCACTAAAATGTCTCTTTTTCATGATCTTCAATACAAACCTACTCGAAAAGGAGTCTGTATCAGTGAGACCACACTCAAGAAAAGCTTGCCTCCATCTTCTTCTACCACACCTAGAGCCTCCACCTCCACCCAGGTACCACTACCTCCTCAACCATCCTGACATGCCCACGCAATGTATCAAATAAAACCCGCATGGGTTACATGATGCATCAATAGGTGTATAATCTTTAGGTTCAGGAGCATCTATATTAGGACCTTTGTTCTATCATGTCTACCATGATCCTATCATGTTCCCATCCTTCTCCTACCTACCAGACCTACCCAAGTGGTGATTATGTATCCTATGCATATAATCACTTTTACCCTGTGCCTCCACCTACTGCTTCTGTAGCTACACCCTCTGTTGTTGGTGGATCTACCCTTGGAGTGCTACCTCTCCCTACTGGTCCTATAGCTACCTTGTTTGTAGGACTTGGAACCTCTACCCTGACTTTTCCTCAAGCCCAGGAACTACATGACGTTATTATGTCTTGGGCTGAGAAAAATGCCATGTGGCCCAATCATGGTTGCGGTCCTTCTGTCGATGAGGATATGTCCAACAAGGTTGATGAGGAAGTTGTTGCTACTGATGAGGATGCATCTTAGGATGATGGAAAGGATGGTTCAAATGGTTCTGATGATGGATTTGCTAGTGCATCTTGTTAGGAAGGTGAAGATGTTGCCTTTGATGTGCCTTCACATGGAGATGATGACTACGAGCCTGATGCTTTGGATGATGATGTCGATGATGATGAAACTCTAGACTTAGATAGCCTAGTCACTTAGATGTTTTAGTTTTTATTCTTTCGATGTTGATCACATATGTGTTTGTAGACTACTTTGTACTAAAAACATCTGGGAACTTTATCTAAGATGTACTATTTCTATCATCATAGTGTTTTCATTGTTTTGCCTTGTAGTTGTTTTGAGAACATGGTTTCAATGTTGTAATCTTAATCATATGTACCTTTACTCTCCGGTTGACTATATCTCATGAGTTGGTGGTATGTTACCCATATTTTGATTCTAACATAGATTGCTTGTCTCTCTTTCTTTTCTGTTTGATGTGTATTACAGGGTTCAATGTTTTATCTTGTGGTTCGATGTTTTTGGTTTTGCTTGGAGAAGCCATATTTTTATGCTCTTCTACCCCCTTCCTTTTTGAAAATGCCAAAAGTGGGAGAGAATTTTAATGTTTTTAAGCTCAACCATAATTTTCTTATTGCCTATGTGGTCCTTTTCTTATCTAAAAATATGTGTTATCATGTTACTTGCTAAAGGACCATATAGTATATATGTTATACTGCTTTGTGAAGAAAGACTGACTATGTAGATAAGAGCGAGCATAGATTGAGGGGGAGCAATTCACATTCTTAAAATTATGAATCCCCTTGCAATTCACAAGGCTAAGGTAAAGCTTTACATATCCTTTTCAATATGTTGAGGAATCGTTTGTCATTGTCAAAAAGGGGGAGAATGTTGACTTCAGAGTTATACATTGCCCATATTTTGATAATGACCTAACCATTCCATTCATATGTATAATACATTTGTTTAATATTTATTTCTCACTTTAGGTACATGAAAAGGATGAAATTATACAAGCCCTAGCTTGTCCAAGCTCAAGTCAAAAGAAATGCAAATGCGCAATTTGAGAAATCACTCCAAACCACCTTATAATATTTTTGTAATCATTTGTATTGATGATATGACTTGTAACTAAGATGAGAAAAATTAGGGACATTTAATTCCAACATTTGATCACTCAAAAATCATTTTGAAAATTTAGTCACAACAATTTTATCTGTCAAATTTGGATCTCGATCGAATAGTGATGGCTTTTGGGAAATGGATGAATCGGTTGAGTTGTACACTCGTAGAACTCAACTGAACGACTCACTAACCAAAATTAATTTTGATTGATCGGTCGAATTACCCCAGAACAGACTCGAATGATAGTTTGAAAATTGTCATTCTCAGTTAGTGGATCAGTCAAGTTACCTTTATTGAAACTCGATCGAATGTACTGTACAAAAAATGCAAAAAAGTGATTCCAACCGTTTCAAAGTTGTTAGAAATGAAAATAAATCTGTTGCAAGTTGTGAAATGGATATTTTTCATTCTTAAGTGATTCCACACTCAAAGGAACACCCCCATCTATAAAGAGGAACTCTTGGAGTTCATTCTAAGGTTGCTCATTCATGCTATCCTTGGTCCTTTCTATGGTTGAATGTGCTACAAACCTTTGATCCCCTTTCTCTCTCTCATTTACAAAGTATTTCAAGTTGTAAGAGAGTTTCCTCAATGTTATCTTGTAAAGCTCTCCATCCTTACATCTTTCCAATCCCCTTTCTCAAAGAGCAAAGGCTGAAGTGATCTTATCTGAGTGAAGGAGGAGTTGTTGTTCTCCTTCAAGGTTGAAGGAGTGCGGATCTTCTCTAGGTGAAGGAGAAGGACAAGGTGGATGATTTAAGAAGAGTGGGTAGTTCCTTCAAGGCCAAAGACTTGATACACGTGTGGGTAAGTCCTTGGTGAAGGCTAAAGACATCTTGATCAAGTAGGTAAGTCCTTGTGTAGGTGAAAGACTCTTGTCTTGAATAGGTAAGTCCTTGGATGTATGGTGGTCTTCTTGTATCACTTATAATGGAATATAAGTATACATGGGTTGCAAAGTCCTAGAGGTTGACCTCTCTAGGTAGTGGATTGAGGGTCTCCTAGTTTAGAAATTGGAACCACTCTAACCACCTTGTCCAAGTGTATGTTTCAATCTCTCTCATCCTTACTATTCTTGTTTAAATTGAGTTTTAGCATTTGGTTTCAATTGATAGAATTTGAAGGTCTAACTATTCTTGTGAGAATTTTGATGCTCTATTCACCCAACTTTAGAGCCCTAGATCCAACATATCTTTGACACCAAGAAATGGATATTTTTGGGGAGATAGGAGGGGTGTGGGTATCACTACTCTTTACAAAATTATTCCATGTGAATATTGGGTTTGACATAATCAAATAAATCCAAACATGCACTTAGCCCCATGGGAAGACTTAATACAATGTAAAAAAGGATGGTAGAGTACATTAGTAGGATGGGTTGTTTGGTTTCCTATATGTAACTACTATAGGATCAGCAAAAGAAATTAATTTGGTAAGTATTTTTGTTGAAAGTAGACTTAGATAATCAATTGTCAAGTAGATATTACTAGGGGTATTAATTTGTAACATAATGCAAAATTACCATTACTCATCTTACCGGTGTAGAAAAATAATATTGACAATGCTAGAATAGTTTTCGGTTGTGTGTACAATTAGATGGTACACAACCATGGGGAAAAAAGCAAAATAAAAAATGGGAGAAAAACGGGTGGGGAGGAAAAGGAAGAATGAAAGAAGTAACGAAAGGAGAAGAATGGGAGGAGAGAAAAAAGAAGGAAAAATTATGAACAGGAGGGGAGGAAACTAGAAAAAGCAAAGCAGAACAACATGAGAAGAACGAGAGGGTAGAAAAGGGAAGAAGGGAAGAAGAGGAATGAGAGGGAGAAAAAGGGAAGAAGAGGAAGGATAAGAGAAGAAAGAGAAGGAGAAGAAGTGAGAAAGAACGCAATAGAAAGGAAGAACCAACACTTTACATGCGTGAAAAAATAAAGAATAGAGGTACAGATGTAAACCACATCAAAGGAATTCACATACTTATAAAGGAACGATGTCAGATCGTGATAAGAGGTTTATACCGCACAAATTCGGGGGTGGGGGGTCTTGCGGAACTAAAAGTAACGATAAGTTGGATTTCTATTATTGTTGTAATGCAATCCTCATTTGCTTACTCAAACAAGCATGATATATCAAGTGCTAATGGTTTAGGATCATGTCCTATATATAGGGATGAGCAACGGGCCATGTCATATCAGATTTTGTCTATCCCAAATCCAAATCCACATTATAAAGTCAGTCGTGGGTCAGGTTTGGGCCCAGATAAAATTGAAAAATGCTATCCCGTACCTGGCCCATATAAAAATGATAGGTTTCGGGCCATGTTCAGGTTTTCCTATATATCATCGAATGAGCATATCAAATTTTTCTCGATCTAATGTGATGACATAAAAACTAAATTAGTATGATATATACTTTGTGATCAACCTTCATATATATATATATATATATATATATATATATATATATATATATATATATATATATATATATATATATATATATATATATATATATATTGAAAAATATGACATCAGATAGGCAGTGGAAATAAAAAATTTACTGACATATTTTCATTAAGCAGTAAATCACGTTAATAACTATGCAATGGAAAGGATGGTTTCACGAAGATATAATTGGTTCTATAGCAAGTCCAACGATAATCTTTGTCTATGTAAATGTACACTCTGTCTTAGATGGTGTTCGTGCAACTCCTGGTTGTACTAGGACTCGTATGCTTGCACCTCTATGGACAACATACCCAAACATCGTCGTCTACAGTAGCTCCTCTCATCACAGACTGTTGGCTGGCATCGTTCTCCTTAATGACGGGCAAAGGCCACCTCACCTCTAGAGAAGTCTACACAGACCAACTAGAACTCATGTTGTCCTGCTAGAAGGGATAGAAAGGACTTGTCCCTCTTGTTGGTATGAAAGTCACCAACCTGCTCTCTCACAACAATGATCCTTAGTTGTTTCTCTCTTGTAGCTATCCCTCTCTAGTCGGGTAGGACTTGCTTGGACTCTCTTAGTTACCACAACTAGAGAGGACAACAATTGCTAGAGCAAAAAATTCTCAATTGTCAGTGTTGTGTTATGGGGTTAAGACTAGGGTTCCCACTCTGTGCGGAAGTGGAAGGGACTGGAGGATCTAGAATTTTCATAACAATTTTGGAAACTTCGCATCCTACGACAGCCAAATCAGCTGTCTAGAAAACCTAGACAGTCGTCTGACAAATGAGACAGTCACTGCAAGACGGTCATTTTGTATTTTCCCAATTTTATGTGTATGTCAGCAAATCAATTCCAATTAGTTCACGTCATAACGTCAACACCAACCCTTGATGCAATTGAATTGCACCCTCGAAACGACCATTAGTGCAGACGTGATGGACATCTCACACCACGCCAGAGGGTCATCTCACATAAGAGGGATGAGCGTGTAGCAGCCCAAGTCAAGCTGAATTCCGGCCAATGTATAATACAATTAGCCTGACACTCCAAATGCCTGTCTCAACACTTGAACTGATCACCTGACAATCCAGCCAACTGATTTGTTGTGTGAATTGAATATATAAATATTTTAGTAATCAATTCAATCATCATTTAAGATCAAACACAACTTCTAGATGAGTTCCTATGTGTGAGACCCTATAAGTCACATATTATATTGGTAGTAAATGTCCATAACAACTTATGACATTACAAGTAATGAGTGGTGCCTAATCAAACATCATTGCTATCCAAGTAAATGGAAAGTTAGAGAACAACTTCAACTTACAATTTGTATATGGTGTTATAGTGTTTGTATAATTACTTTGTCACTAATATCCAATTTTAACTTGAGGCATGGATCTGTCATCCTCTTTAACATTCCGTTTATGTTTCTTGCTATAGCAGATTATATGAGATATATGTAAACTCAATATCATATATTGACTCATACCTACATGGCCGTGTATTTTGTAGTCTCACTAACTCAAGTGGCCTTGTATATCATACTCTCATAGGAGGGACAAATCTCATCTCTATCACTCACAGTTAGTTCTCATGTGTCACAGTCACCCAATCATCACATTTATAACAACTCATGTTTAAGGATTGTATTTGATGATGTTAAAGCATACCGAATGACATGTGATGAGTGTAGTAATTTCAGGTCTAAGAACCATAAACACCACCATAACTGTAAAACGTGATTCTAACTTACCTAGTTAAGGTTTCTATATATCACTCTTATGGTGGGTTTGTCTGATACACTATTCTCTAGCAGGTATCTCTGTGGTTGGTTTGATATCGCCATATCATGACTAATTAGATTTTGTCATCAACCAACTCACACTCTGATCTTATGTGTTTTTATTGTCTATTTATCTTAAAAAATAACAACTAATCAGGGACATAATAAAAATACATATACTCTTAACATCTGTATGATCTCCTTGTTCAGATCTTCAACCTGAATACATATGTCATTTATCATTCTCTAGACATTTATTATGTTATTTTATCATCTAAAAAATTGAATAAATAAAGTAAATTGGAAGTTTGTCTTTATTAATAATTAAATCATTTACAAGTTACGCCACTACAATCATCATATGATTGACTCTTTGGGCATACATACCAACAATATATATACTTTGTGATCTATGCACCTAGAATATTTATACCTTAGTTGTGTGATCCCTTATAGGGATCAAATGGATATTCAAAGAGCAACAAATTATTTTTCTCGTACACATGAATGTATGAGACTTAAAAAATCAATAGAATCTACAATGTTGTGACATTTTGCTTCCTCTTATATGTATATACAATGAAATGGGTGTTAAAAGGGCAAGAGATCATTTGTCTCATAGATGTGGGCATATGAACAAAAAAGAGCGAAACTACTATGCAATGAGCTATTTGCTTATTTTTCTTTAATGAGCTAATGATATGACATTTACGAGTGTCATATATATTGCAAAACAAAATATAGATGCCAGATTTTACTCAGTTGTTAATATATACATAGCTAAATAATAAAGGGTTCCATTTGAATGACAAGGAGATCAAAACAAATAAATCAAGTAACTATCCATGACAATGATGGTTATCTTACGGATGATGTTGATTGATTAAGGTTATCCATGTTGTCATTTGTTAGATACGTACTATATATCACATCAAGAAATTTGTATATTTTTCTTTCAAGACAAATATAGATGTACGTATACAATATGACATAAAATATAACATGGACATTCGAGTTTTCGGGCCTGGGTCTACCGCGGCCCATACCCAGCCTTAATAAACTATGGGTTTAAATTTTCGGCCCGGCCCATCTATATTATAAACTGGGTTTGATTCTGGATTGAGTTATGCGAGATGGGTTGTGAGTTAGATGGGGTGACCCGAGCCTATGCTCATCCCTACTTACATCTACTATATACCATACTAAGAGCCAAGAGTCGTTTCCGTCCCTCAGCCCATGTACAATACGATTAAACAAATTCTTCAAATAAAATTATATAACAATTAACGTTCCTATTTTTCAGTAACGAACTAACAAAGAGACTCATCTAAAATAGATATCTGTTTATATGTATCGTTTCTAAACCCTTTGTTGTGTTTCATCACCCAACACGTTCTCGCCGCATCATCCTGTCGATCAACTTCCTTTTTCTTCAATCAACTTCTTTTTTCTTCTTTTTCCTGTCTGCTAATCAGTTTACAGATGACACTCACTTTGATATTATGCAGACAAGAGATAGAATTATTCATTATTTTGGCGTTTTCACATGGATCAGGTAGCTTCGGCTTTAGTGTAATTGGCATCATCATCTGTATTTCCTACTAACCGTCAAGACTATCTAGGTCCTTAGAACATAGCCATGACAAGCAAACCAATTAACCGGTGACCATCTTGCAAGTCACAAGTGATCAAGTTATCTATGGGTGTACTTCTCCGGTCAGATATGTCCCCGATGGTGGCCCAGAAGGGAGGGTGGCGGAAGGGCGGCTTCGTGACCGTTTGGAAAGCAGCCAGTCCTGCCAGCTGTGATCTACTGCTGTTAGCGAATCACATTAAAATATTGTGATGAAATTTCAGTGTTAATTAAACATATGGAATACAAATTTTAGTGCAGAATTTTAATATCTATCCACCGATGTTTAAGATGAGCAACTCCAACTTGTCCGCGACCTCGATGCGCTTTTCACCGTCGCAATATATCGGATGAGCTTCTGATGGGGATTTTAACTTCCATGTAGATGATAATACGGTATTGGCTTCATTGTAGGATTTTTTTGTGGGAAATATATCAAAAGGGAGATCGTACTTCTTTTTCTTACCAATGTTTGTTTTGCCGTTGCAATACACATTTGCTTCCACCCTTAGACCACGCCAACATCATAGTGCCGGGAGCTTGATGGAGGCACTGAAAAATACATGGAGATACAGATCATGTTATGTGAAAGCGGCACCAGTTTGTTCGTCCAGAGAGATGTAAGCTCCTCCGGTCCCTCACCTCCAGTGCCGGATCTAGAAATCTACCAGGGGCTGAATTACTATGAGTAGTGACGATAAGGAAAATAAAAAGAAAAACACACCTAATAAGTATCTCATTGTCTCCAACATATAAAATAAGCTATTTGTAAAAAAAAATCTAACATAAATAAAATGATCAAATTCACTATTCAAAATAATGAATTTGTTTAAATGTCTAAGGTCATAACTAACACATTATTTGACGTGTCTTTCAGATTAAACAACTAGATGATCAACAATATAATCATAATTCATGATCACTTGATCAGTGCAATGTGCATACAATTGACAATGCATAAGAAAAATAATAGTTATCTTAAAATAGGAACATAATAATCTTTTAAGTGGATAACAAGCATTAAAATATAATATGACATCATTTAGTGGATGATGTCATACTGGAAGACCCAAAAAAATTATAGCATTCAAATCTTATACTATAAAGGATATACGTATAATGTACTTAGTATATTATAAGATCTTGACACAATGATCAGTTGAAGAAAACTTCATAAAGAAAGAAGAAGTAAAATATTTTATATGGTTGTATGAACAACATATGATGGAGAAGTGCATTGGAAAATAAAAAGTGAAGAGAATGAAGAGGAAAATTCCATTCATATTTTTTATTTAAAAGTTGAAGAAGAGACATATGAAAGAAAAAATTATATATATTTATTAGCTTCCATTTTACTTGTCATCCTCATTTTTCTCTCTCCATTTGATTAAAGTTATATTTACTAGTTGGATTTTCTCACTTTTTTTTCTCCTTCTTACCCCACAATTTATATATTTTTCTCTTCTCTTTTTTTACCTTATGTCAATTCAATCATCTTATTTTCTTTTATAGATAAAAATATTGCCATTATCTTCTAAAGTTCTTGTAAATTTGTAATAATTGTTATTTATCTTAAAACTTATAATATATAAATCTTATGTAACTAAAAAAGTTTGTGAAATACCATGTAACAATGAATATTATTTAGATCTATTTCTATATAATAATATAGATCTTTTCTTAATTTGAGAGTGATTGATTAATAAAAGTTTGAAAAATATATATATAAATAGATGGTGATAGTTGTGCATGTATGGTTATCATTTTTCCCACTGGTGTATAATTTGAGTGAACTTAATCAATTTATAGCTAATAATATTTGTTAATTAATAAGTCAACTATATTACATCAAATTTCAGTTAATAGGTAAACATGATGCATGATATATTTTTATAAACTTTATTTTGTATAACTATATTTCATCTTTTAAGGGTATATACCCCCTAGTCTTATAGAATTTCACATTCAAGTAGATTGGACAATTTGTGTAAGTCTTATCACAATTAATATGAAACTATTATGAAAATTTTAGTAGGATAGAAACCAAATATATGATTTCTTAAACTCATAATTGATGACATACATATTAGGACGGTAAGTTTTATAATTTGTGAGTATATACGACACATAATCCACAAATATATTAAGTTTAACTATTAAGTAGTTCATACAAAAAAGTATGATAGGATTGACTAAAAATATAAAATTAAAAGTCGCATTTTGTACGGTATAATAATTTTTTTTACAAAATACAAATTTGTACATGGTATCATAGTAATAATAAAAATATCTTTTAGAGGGGGGGCTTTAGCCCCGGAAGCCCCTCCTCTGGATACGCCCCTGCTCACCTCTATCGGCAGGTGAATTTTTCTTAAGTACGCACCTAACTAGACATTGCAGGGCAATTGCATAGTTAAGTGCAGGGGCGGAGCCAGACCTTGATATGTGGGGGGGCCAAAATAATAGTACTACCAACCAAGAATCGATCCAAAGACCCTTTGAAAGTAAACGTCATCTGAATCCACTGCACTACATTCACATGTTGATGAGTTTGTATTATAACCGTAATATAAACACATCGTTTGCACATTTGTTGGAAAAATAAAACACATATGTGTGCATGGGGTATCAAACCCACAACCTCATCCAAGGGAGAAGCTCCACTAGCCGTTGAACCAACTGTAAACTTGGTGGTGTATACACATTGTAATTATATATATTATTATACCATATCATAGACATATGTATATATATACATATATATATACTAAATTTTTTTTTTGGGGGGGGGGGCATGGCCCATGCTTGCCCCCTGGCTCCGCCCCTGGTTAAGTGGTAAGCCACATGATACATTTATTATCCATCGTAACCTTTGCTCAATAATTGACTCCTAAACCTTCATAAATGTGACTCGTTATCTTGCTAACCTATGTAATTAGTATATATCTAAATATCTGCTTTTTCGTAGGGGGTACTATGGTACAATTTTTCTATTTCATCCATATTTTTTTGGTGTTTATAAACTTATTAGATAAATTGATTAAATATATAGCACATATGTCGCCATACTATTCCATACATCAGTTTATATAGCACTTATCATCCCATTTTATTCCATACATCCATCACAATTTAGTCTGGCCTACATGCATTTTATGTTTTCGTATTTATTAAAACATTCTTGTCCTCCGATAAATTCATTTGATAATATGGACCTTTTCAATTAATGAAGGATACCGACACTGCAAGTTCTTTCTACTAAAAGTCAAATTATTTTTAAAAAAATTAACAATTACAAGTTAAATAGTAGTAGAATAAAAAACTCTTGTTCAAGTTTACGTGTGTGGAACTTGTGGAATAAATTCCAGCACCTTAATTGATTCCATTTCGTTATAGTGATAGTGAACATGTATCTATATTCTTGACAAATATCGATTAAGTTGGTACTCGAGCTAATGACAAAGTCCAAAAAAGAACTACATCTAATGTATTTCTTTGTACATCATATAAGTTGATCTAAAAAATTGGTAAATTTCCATCTCACTGGTCATTCAACATAGTTATCGTACACACTTTTTTATAATCTATGTTTGTATAACATTGTCCTAAATTCTAGAGAGTTAAAAAGAGATAGGATGCCCCAAATAAATGTGTGTCAAAAAGGACAAATAAATAAAGTTTGTCACAATCATAAAGGTATCACTACATTAACGTAATATAAAAATCAACTCAACAATGTAGAATATGTGTGGCATACATAAAAAAAATGAACGCAATACATATGTTTCATTATTGTTTATTATTTAGATGCAGTACAGGAGTTATTCTATAGTAACTATGATCATCCTCAAGAAAAACATGATCATTTATTTATTCTCATTAACAAATTTCCCACTAATGTAAATATTATCAAATTCTATGATTTGAAAACTAAGTACATAGAATATAAGGAAAAAATCATTTTACAAAGTTCATGACCTTTAATGTCATTGAAATTTTTCTAAATTAAATAATAAAAACTTCTATAAATTGAAGAAAGGAAGCATACAAGGTTTGATGTTTAGTTACTTAAGCACCATGTATATCTTAAAATTTAGGAACACAAACATACATTTTGCGTTAAGTTATCTCATGTTCTGTTTGGAAGAAGAAGAAGCATATTTTTAGACTCCGCTCAATGATGTTGGTGTTTGCTTGATAGAAAAAGGTAGTTCATCCAAAACAACAATACCTAAACTAGGACTTGATAATCAAATATTAGTACATTACATGTTGTGAAGTCATGTATTTCTTTGTTTCATTTTTATCCTTTTCTCATCTTCAAATATTTTTATGAATATTCCTCTTGCATATGGTTTCATTTTCAGTGAGAATTCCTTCTCATTTTACTTTCAAGTAAAAGCTTATAGACAAGAAGGAGACATATAAGTGTTTGTAATAATATTCTTCAACTATTACTCAATACTTTTCTATTACAAATGATAGTATTCTTGTCTTGTATGGATCTAATTGTTTCTCATTAAAAAAACAACTATGTAACATTTTCTTTCTCCTCAATATATTATAAATTAATGTATACTATACACAATAACTATAACAATATGAAACATGCCAATCAAAACATTCCAATAATGAGATAATCTAACAGTATTCATGTACCACCATAAATTGTTTTGAGAAATTATATAAAGAAATCATTGTTATTAGTGATAGTAAAGTATACATTTTAGTGAAGGTTCATGTGTTAAATAGATCTATTTTAAGCATGTTATAAGAATATAATTTAAGATTGATTTTATTATTTGTGCTCTCATGTTAAAAATGATTTCGAGTAATATTTGCACTAGATGAATGTGTTTTGGCTATAGTATATAGGAATGAAAAGGTTTGTGTGAGATCCCTTCATTTACGATTATGTGTGCAAGCTTTTATTATATATATATATATATATATATATATATATATAAGGTTTGTAGTCTTCGTCACTTAAGATATTTAAACAACTAATAGTAAGTTCAACATGTTATCATTTTCTAGACACCATGTTTTACAACTCGTTTACCATATATCTTCAAGATTAAGGGCTAAAACATCTTATTGTTGAGACATCTCGGCTATTCATAATTAAGAAAATGATAATGTGATAAGCTGCCGGGCATGAATTTTTTTGTGTCTCAATTTTTATCTAAAATTAAATATTCCTCTCTCTCTCTCTCTATTTGTAAATGGTGAGAATTCTATTTATCCTAATCTTCTGGAAAAAATGTTATGCTAAAATGAGTCATGAGGCAATAGGAATTTACATTCTCCTCCTCTCTGTTTGTTTCTTTCATTGTCTCTCCTTATCTCTTTCTCCCTCAAACACAAACTATGATGTGAGGTGCAAATAAGGTCCTCAATTGTGGAAATGGGGCATGAGTGGATGTCAAGTACCAAACTCAATAGGCCATATAATGAGATATATTATAATGTAATTAATTAGTAATATGTGTAGAAGCAAACTATATCATTTTTTGGTGAATGTGGCTAACATAATTTATTGTCATTACATGGATATGTCGAGTATTATTTCATGTAAATATGGAAAAATGTGACTATGACTTATGGAAACTATCATATCACTTATCTAAATGAAGCATAAAAATTATGAGAAATATTGTATAATTCATAATTAGATATATATGCTTAATCCTCGGTCCCCAATACATTAATAAATCATTATTGGGTACAAGAAAAAAACTAGAACATACAATGTTTGGTGCATAAAGTTCAACATGAATCATACCTTTATATTTTATTAGGGTGTGCCAAATGGAGAGACCAAGATAATCAGGATTATGTGTCCTTTATAGTTGCCACAATTTACTGGTGATGAGCTAAATTCTTAGTCCATATGAGGAGTTGTTGGTAATACCTAGGTGAGAATGAGAAAAACCTCTTCTTAATTATTGTTCAATAAATCCTTGATGATGATACACATGAATTGAAAAATACAAAATTTTAACGATATGAATTTACTATGAAAGAGTAGTGGGTAATTTTTGTCAAACTTCAACTAGGACTGGCTATGCATTAATATTGCAAGCTAGCAGATGGAGGATAATAAACTTGACCATCCTAAACATATGGATCAAGCTATAAAGACATTGAGTTCTTTCTCAGCATCATATGGGGCTCTAAGCATAGCCTAAAGCAATAATGTAGTTTCCAATGCTTTGAAGTGGGATCATACATCTGTATTAGCATTAAACAGTTTCACCTACACGTACATGAACATGTAGATATGGTGTATTGATGGGGTTTAAATTAATGAATAGTATCCTTCGAAGATATTTAGGATTGTGAAAGATTAAGATAGTAATGCGGTTGCATCAATATTTTCATTATTTGAAAATAAATATTCCTATATTTAATATATCACCATCATTATAGTTCTACAAGAACTATATATTGTAAGTGTGTTATTATTTTAGTCATTATTTTGTAAGTCAGACACAATAAGATAATTAGTATATGAATATAAATTATGTTATTCTATGATTAATACTAATTTTCTACGGAAATATATAATAATTTTTACAGTCTAATTGCTTTAGTAGATCAAAATTGTCTTGATGTATCCCACATAATTTTAGTTCAACTATTTTTTGATTGCATGACCAAAAAATAATAAATTAATATGATGTTAGTCTAATGTTTGATCTAATTATTGAAATTTATTCCATTTCTTGATAAAACAAATTAGCTTATAAATTCATATGGAGTCTCATAATTGATCACATAAAGGGTGATTGCTATGTTATGATTGCTTTGTTTTGTAATGTCGACAATATAGTGACTTTACCAAAAGTACTTGCACAACTTCAATGTGCATATAGAATTTGTTTAGGTAAACATGTCACATTATGTGAAAAATAATGAGTGATGCAAGACTTATCTAGAACATTATTAGACACGTGCAATGCATGTGCATATACTGGTATAATACTATGAGCCAAACGGGACTAGACCGCTGGAGTAGTATTTTTTCTATGAGCCAAACAAACTCGTTAATCTAGTTGTGGTCAATTTAAAATTTCCATATTCAAACACCAGTTATAGTCAATTAACTGCATTTATGATTAAAAGACAAACAAACTCAGATCCAATTTGATTCCAGTTTAAACTTGAAACAAATAGAGAAGTATATCATCGTATGGCCTCTTCTACATGTGATCCAAGTCCCACTTTGAGTAATGCAAGATCATATAGCAAAGCTTCCATACTTAGCCAGCCAAGTGCTCCCCCCTATTTGACATAGTTGTCATATAAAAAACAACTATATTACAATCGAAGACAATAGTTAACATGATGGTTCAAAATATCAAGATCTAACAAAAAGCATAATAATCAAACAATACATGAAAAAGAATAAAGACAAACAATGTGATGAACTTATCTTGACAAACCGCTTGTTCGTATTCCTTAAGGAAAATGGCGTCCAATTACATTGCTTATAGAATGTTCAAATCTGCTGTTTTAAGTTGTTGTTGCACTTGTTGTTGCATGTAATCCCAACTTTACACCTATCTCTAAAGACCCACCTCTAAAAATTAATTAGGTATTTTATGGCGGAGATGCAATGCAAAAAACTAGAATAACATCTTTAGAACAGCAAATTGGATCCCGCCTATAGGTGCCTACCGTTTCTGCCCCATGGTAAAACATTAAAGAATAGAACGCCAATGAAGGAGAAAATGTTACCCTCAGATTTGTAGTTGTTGAAAATCAAGTGGGATAAATATGTGTCTCTCCCTAATCTCCAAAAAGGTCTGTTTATTCTACTAGGGTAAAAATAATAGCACACTCACATATTCTCACATTTTTGAATTTGAAGTGCCAATGAAATTAAGATGTGTTATTGGTTAATGTATTTGTCTTATATGACCATATTCAATTGGATGCAGTATGCCAATTTCCAAACACACACACAGGTACCAGACATATGATTCAACTTATTTGATAGAAAAAACTTGATGCTTATTATTTCAATACTAAAATATTCTTTGCGATAGAAAATGAAACTCATAGAATACAATCAGTTAGAGACTGATTTGATTTCATTACTTTTAAGTGTAAAAAGAGAACACAAATTGAGTATCATTCGCAATGCACCAATTCTTGAGTCCCAAGTCCAAGCCTCAACCCTGGTGAACCTAATTTCGCATGGTGCACACTAGCACATGCATGTGTGTGATATCCATACCATCCTATACTCCTTTTAAATAAACGTACACTCACAGTCCCATATATAAGGTGTTGGCACTTTAATTTTTAGTATGCTTGATCCATTTTCCAGATGAAAGAAATCATGAAAAATGTCAGTATGAATGGTTTGAGAATCAGACATAGATATACGAAAAAACATCAACATCAAAATAGATACAATGATAAAGTTTGGGCATAACCATTGTCACCGTCTAAACATATGGAGCTTAAACCTCAACTTTGAGTGAGATAAAGCAATGTAAACATCTTAGACATGCAAGTTACATCATGAAAGATGTTAGGATATAAAAATATGATTTAATTGTGATATTTAATAGATCTAACTAAACAGAAAAGTTTTTGTTCGAATTGTGCTCAAATATCAATTTACGATTTCCGTAAGATTGACAATCACTTGATGTATTAACAAAAGATGACAATACGTCCTTCATAGTTAGAGTTTATTTTCATACAATTCATACATTAAAATTTTCCACAAGGGAGAAGGATACCAAATAGAAAGGATGTTCAACTAATGGATGATCTTCATTGGACTATCTTGCTTAGACGTTAGCATTGAGAACCTGGACCTGAACAATTCATAATTTAGTTCCTGACTTCTAGGACAAGCTTTTTAGCCAAAGTCCTTGCAATGCAGCTTGACCATATGCCCATAGAAGCTAAAATATCGGGCAGGAAACCCCATATGAAATGCATCTCAACTTTCCACAAGGTTTCAGACCACTGAACACCCAACCTCCATGCACAAAAGCCTCATGAATGTGTGGGGAAACAATCACACACCCAACCTTCCTACACTTCTCACTTTGATTGGTCAACTAAACAATGCTCAAAATAGATTTGGTGGATGCTAGAAGGAGGATGTGTGACCCTAGGCTTGCTACGTTTCTTGTGTTGGTTCAGTCTATAGACAATATTCTAAGTGTTTTTGAAAGGATCTAGAGCAAGGACTAGTATTTGATGTACAACCCTTGTCACCCTGCTTCCTTGGAGACCCATCTAGAGTCCTGACCCAGATAGCCTCCAACCACTATAAATGTATTCCCCCAACTTTCATTTATGTAGGATGACAACCCTAGGATGGAAAAAGGTTGAAGAAAAGGATTGTACTAGATGTCCACCCTTAGGCTATCCATTTGATAATGAAACCCTTAGATCTATAATTTCTCACCCCTAAATCCAAGATAGAAAAGAGAACATAAATCCACCTCTATCATCATATGACATCAAATCAAGATAGTTTCAACGTAAAAGACCATGTAAATTCCTCTCTCATCCCCACTTTTTGTTCCCCCATTCGTGTGAGGATATGAGCACCAATGGTTAATGATCACCTATATGATCTTGTTATCTATATCATCTCTTTTTCTTATTGTTATTTGTCTTCTTATATATTTTCTCTCTCTCCTCTTATTCTGACCCCTCATTATGAGGATATGAGAACATGGGCCTGATAATCACCTATATAATATTTTTTATGTCTAACCTGTGATTTTCATGTGGTTATTCAACATCATTTTGTTTTTCTTGCACGTACAAGTCATATTCATAAAAAACATTTTTAACCTCATTAGGATATAGTATACTACAACCTCATCATGAGGTGCCTACCAACTTTCCTATGCATAACTTGACACCTTATTCTATCTCTAATTATTTTTGCCTTATCCACCTACTTTTCAAAGGTTTTCATGGTTTTCTTCAATTTCTGTTACAAATGTTGTGGACGCTTCTCTTTTGCTTCATCCCTCCACTGACATCCACCCATTTTTGGTTTCATGATAAACATCATGCAAGAAGCCACAAGGTGATCACTTACATGGACTTCAACATCAAAAGAATTGAAGGTCTCAACTAGATATTGTTGATTTTTTCTCTCTCTTTTGGGATTTTTGTTAAGCACTACAAGAAAAAGATGATTTAACTAGAATTTCTATAAATACATATATTATGTTTGTAGTTAAAAACTACTTTTTCCTTACATATTATAAAAATGTAAATAAAACATATATAGTTAATTCTAATAGCAACAAAGTTAGCTACACATTCAATTGACTAAAGATAGTACTCTTCCCCAACTCATCTCCTACAATGTCCACCCCCTCCCAAATAACCCAAACACTAAAATTTTCAAACATTCCATGCAGTACTCCCACAGTTTCATGTGTGACGCCCATGTCCACCTTGATGGTGCCCCTCACACCTATCACTCTCTCTCTCTCACTCTCTTCTTCTCCACCACAACCCCCAATCTAATCTCCCTCTCTTCATCTCACCCTCTTCTCCTCCTCATCACACCAAGCATTTATAGTTGACCAATGGCAGATGAAGCATATGGAAGGGACGTTGATTAAATCATGCTCATCATGGATGGATGGCTTCTATGGTAGGTTGTAGTTCTAGGTGAAACATGACCTATTCCCTAGACTATGTTAGTGTCACCTATGCATTGTTTCATGAATTGATAGGAAGTTGTGTAGGGAGCACACATTGAGCAAAATTGTGGTTTCATTTTTGGAGGCCAATGTCTTAACGATCCAAACACTCAAGACATCTTCATCACAGGCCCACAACCCTGTCATTGTCGGTATCTTGAACCACTATTCCTCTTTCCCTCTTTATTCCATCCCCTGATTCCCTTCTCTCTCCTCACTCACCATTGAAATGGGGCAACTCTTCATCTCCCATCTTTGTTTGCGTTGCGCCCATTTTTTCCAACCCCCTTCCATCGACCCGTCAAACCATCAAAGTAGGAAATTACAACCACCTTTCCAGTCATCCACCAATGGAGGATCCACATTGCCTCCCCCTTGGTACCCTATAGGAAGCGATCACTTCCTCTGGTAATGGGTACACACATTAGCGATGTGCTTTTCTTCGTTTCCTGATAAGGATTTGTTGGGTTTCCTTCCAGTGACTTATTAGAAGGAGGAACTAACAAGACAAAATCTACATTAATATACATGTCACACCACCTCTAATTGAAATATAGTGTGAGTTCCAGACCAACCAATCAAATGTGGAAGAAAATCAAGGTTATGTTCTCTGGGTTTTGTGCTTTACCGTCTAAACTTCCATTTGAGTTTTTGATAGTTTTTTATTATTCATCAAAATTATAGATTGAGCAGAAGGGGATATCACTATGAATGATTAACACAAAATATGGTGTACGCATTATCCCATTTCATGTATAAAATGATTGTGTATATGTAACATAAATATCTTTTCTCTCATTCTGATCCTAGTCTTAGTTGAAGCGTAGGGAGACAAATGCCATTGTAGTTGTTCCATCAGTGCACTTTTTCATATGTTAGACTATCTAATTTTTGAAATTTTGTTTCTTTTGATCTCTCTTGAGTTTTCTATGTTTACAATTTCTCTATATTTAAAATGATATCTTGTCTAGGCAAATGCATGTTGATAAATGGTCATATACTTTATTTTAGTATCCTTGGAATCCCTTTTAAATATAATTACAATTTAGCTAAACATTTCCAAAGAGGCTTAGGCAAATGCATGTTGATAATCAATGGTCATATACTTTATTCAAATATATTGTTTCATTATTATGTCGTGTTGTTCATATTTATACTATGTTTTGACAATTTTACCCTTAAGTATGTAAAGATTATATATAATATGACATTAGTTGTCTAGGGACCCGCCTAGCCCCCTAGGGTCTAGTAGAGGGTCCTAAACCTGGGTGCCCAACTCCTTTGGTTCTTAATTTTGGCACTTGGGGCCATTTAAGCCTAATCCATGCCATTTTAAGGAAAAATTAAAATATTTTTTGTCTAGTTTAGACAAAATTAGGCGACTTTACGATGAAGTTGGGCCAAGTTAGGTTTATTTTAGTTCAAATAATATTTGAAAGGATCACAATTAGTATGATTTTGATGAAACTATGCCTGATTTTGTGTAATATATCTGATTTAGCTCAAGTAAGCATACGTCAAGGAAGATTAGCACAAATTATGTTATATCAGGTATCATTTAGTCAAATTAGGGAAAGTTGGATCTCATTTATGTCAAAATAGGCCTAATGTTGACCATTGTATTTCAAGTTAGTTGAAATATGTAATGTGAGATGTGATTCTGGTGAATTTTGAATTGATAAAGATTGAGAGAGTTTTCATATATAAACATCTTAAAACATATATGTATATATTTATATGTGTGTGTGTCTATTACTAACATGATATGAAAAGTGGAAATTTAATAAACTCCTAGGCTGCCTTGGCCTTAGAATCGATGTAGCTAGGCTTCCCCATATTACTCTTACAATAGATGATGATACTTGCTCTTTCTACTAAAGAATCTCAACCTACGGAAAAGTTGGTGATTGAATTTTCGAGGGATTAACCATGGAACTAAACTTCACTGAGGTTGGGAAGGATTTCAATGAAACATTGAACTTTGACCATGGGCTATGTCAAATCCTTAATACTTCATCATATCCAAACTTCAAGGTGAAGTTACACTATTGTCGATGAAGTTTAATTTTTTTTATGTATTTTTGTCTTAACATCTCAAAAGTCATCGATGTTTCCTTGAGTTGGCGAAGTTGGGTGAAGTTGGGGCAAAGTCGATACTACCCAGAATATTGATCCTAACTAGCACCCTAAAGGCAGTATAAGACATAAGTGTCGCCTTCAAACCTTTTCACAACTTCTAATATCAACTCCTATGTTGTTGTGAAACCCTTTGGCACATGAATGAGATTACTCAAAACAAAGTGCAAAATTATCACTAATAACCATATTACCATAAAATAGGATAAATTAAAACTGATCTCATAACATGATTTCCAGCTGAACAACTCACAATTGAAGCCATAAACTATCGCCACTTGTATTTCATTCATATTAAGAGGGTATTATACATCATTGTTCACTAGCTCTATAACCACCATCTATTACATGAAATCATCTTCTCACATATACAAAACATTTCTGCACCACTATGACATACAATAAAAAACTCAAAATGATGTATAACATTCACAAAACACCCCCAAGGACCTGAGTGTATAGGGATGACAAATATCACTCTATTACTAGACACTAACTGCATATCGATGATCCAATAGCTACTACTCTGACCACTGTAAGTCGAAATCATTGATTCAGCCCTATTTTAGGGCTTCATCTTGTGTCATTTTGCATTTCAATCACATATGTACCTGTTAGATAACATGTTATTTCCCTCAATATGCATATTTGTGTAAAATGCACTTATGGACATTATTTGCATGTTTTTTAGGCATTTGGACCACACTTGATGGAAGAGAGAGAAGGAGTGATCCTAGGGTTTCTGTACCCTTGGAGACACCCAAAGTCAAGTCTGATGCTCCCTCAACCTACCCCTAGTGGCCAAAGATTCATTGAAGTAAAAATGTCCAAGAAAATACAAAGAATTAAGTCAAAGTGCTAATCATGAGACCAACATGGTCGTGGTATCACATAACAACCTTGCTAGCCCACTTACAAAATCAATAGGTTCAGAGCTCAATTTTTGCAGAAATCACCATGGTCGTCGAGCACAGAACAGATGTGGTGCACTGACTCCAGAACCATCGTGCTGCATAGCACGACCATGGTACCTATAGAGAGAACGACTGTGGAGCCAAGAATGGGTGGATGAATTTGAGCCACCACAGATGTGGTACCCACTACGGTCGTGCTACCCTTGCCCCACCACGACCATGCCACCTTCAATACAAAATTGACCTATTTCCTATGATATTCCCCCATTTTTAACCACAGTCATTCCCATGCACCATGACTGTTCTCACCCCTCCCCACCACGGCCATGGTGGTCACCAAAGTCGTGCTACATACAAAAATTGGCTACTTTTGCACTATTTATCCCATACTACCCCTACTTCACCTAGTGCTTCCCCCACACCTATATAAACCCAGGTGGTGGCTCCTACACGAGGTTAGCTACCTTCTGCCACCTCTTAGCTCCCACTTTCACCCCATAGCTATTCCACTCCATTTCTACCTCTATTTCACAATTCCCACCATCAAAACCCTAGTTTCCACCCATTTCCACCAACAATCCATCGCCCTACACCTTGGAGGAGAGTGGAGGACACCCTATAGTAGTAGAAGTGGAGGATTTCTTCATCTACACTGAGCTCCATGGCTTCTTCTATCTTCTTCTCCCTTTTTTTGTTTTTTGCATTATTATCAACAGCTAGGCCCCTTGGGTGGGCTGTTTGGGGTATAAAATGTTACTTGATACCATGTTGGGGTAAAATGATATGTAAAATGTGTAATTCAATTAGCTAATGATTATGTTCTATTTCTATCTCTCTCTTCATAAATTGCTTATTGGTTTGTGCTTGAAATCAATTGGGAATTTAGGAAATTGATTATATGGGTGAATTTTGGGATTTGCTCCTATTTCTTAGATCCCTATCTAGCCACCCATCCTCTTACATTCTAATCAATCTTCCTAACCCTATTTGAGATATCTAAGTAGCTAGTTTAGATGAATTTGGTGTGCTTAGCATGGAGCTTTCTCAAGGTTAGAATGTGACTGATGGGAGGCCTAAAACCTCACTTCCATTCCCATTACTAACCTCAGCCCCTAATCATCCTAAAATCATCTAACCTAGAAACCTAGGCTTGTTTAACTCTAACTGAATTACACCTAAGCCCTAACCCAATTGAGCCTCACAAGGATGGTACGGAGTGTTAAGGACTAGTTCCCCTATACACAACCTAGCATATCCATGGCTAGTTATTAGCTTAGGCTAATTCATTAGACTTTATCTCATTGTTTGGTTTGGATAATCTAAATGGAATCATAATGTTCATGTGTCACCCCACAACCTAATTGATAAGTGCATCCCCTAAATAGACCACACACCCCTTAATTGCTTTAAAACCCTTGTTTCCATCTTGCTTAGCTAGTGTGAGCTTCATTAGCTCTTTTCTTACTTAGATAGCTTCTTTCCCTATTCTTGCTTTGTTCTTGCTAGTTTCACTCTTTAATTGTTGTCTTGCTCTTCTTGCATGCCTTAGTGTAAATTGCCTTTTCCTGCTCAATTAGTCTTAATCTAGTCTAGGGTTAACTTAGATTTCATTCTCGCCTTTAATTGCTTTCTTTCTCACTTTAGTTTAATCCAATCAACCAATCAATCCTTAACCCTAGTCTCCGCAGTAGGAACCCAGCTAAAACTAACCTAGCTCTAGTACCCCCTTTTATCCCTGTGGATCAACCCTATTCTTACCTCCCTCCTATACTATGACATGACCCTGTGCACTTGCAAGTTTAGTATTTTAGTTTGTGTGAGTGTATTGAGTATAGGTCATTATAAATTCAAAAGTTTAATCCACATGTGTGCTTCCGTCTGCGGATTTGCATCCATTCAAGTCTCAATTGAGTGGTGTGTAATGCCATTTGTGGGGGCGCACCAAGATTTTTGGCACCATTGTCGCGGAGTAAAGGCACTCAGCCTAGCTAGTTAGTTTTTCTTTTAATTTTCCTAATACCCTCGTCAAGCTATTCTTTATTCATTATTCTTTGCATTCTTTGTGTATATTAGTTTGCTAACTTGCCCTCTTGTGTTTGGTTTTTCTTTTTTCATGTGACAAGCCATTCAAGGAAGACGAGATGGAAGGCCAAAATGCACCCCACAAGCTGCTTCAAGACTACTTCATGCCTAGCAACTATAAATCTCCAATTGCTAGAAGGGTTGATCAAATGATAGGGGAGCAATTCTCCATCCCTCCAGGTCTTCTAGGGCTCCTTCCCTTCTTCTATGACTCATAGAGTGAGAACCCCTACAAGCACTTGGACTCCTTTCTTAAAGTATGCTCCACCTTCAGAATGCCGACAGCTAGTGATGATACAATCCGGTTGACATTGTTATCTTTATCCCTCAAGGATAGAGCCCAAGATTGGTGTCACTCAAGAAGGGACATCATGATTTGGGAAACAATGAAGAATGCCTTCTTAAGACAATTCTACTCTATAGAAAGGTTAACACAAATGCGGCATGCCGTGACAAGTTTTAATCAAATGGGCAATGAGCAGTTCCACAATGCATGGGAGAGATTTAAGAAGATTTTGAGAGAGTGCCTGCACCATCTGATCCCTTTGTGGCATTTAGTTTAATCATTCTAGTCCGGTTTATCTCTAAAGGACCAAGATATAGTGGATTCTTCTTGTGGAGGAGTTTTCAAGGCTAGGCCACCTGAGGAGATATGGCCTTTATTTGAGCAGTTGGATGAAGGGTCAAGAATTAGAGCTTCTAGCATGATGAATGATGGGGGTTATGCCTTTAGTGTGACACCTCCTACCCATAACGACTCAATCTCACAACTAATGAAGATTCTTGGTGACATGGTGAGCTTCATGTAGAACTAGGTGACAAATTTTCCTTGCCACCCATTCAATTCTATTGAGTTCTATGGTGAGGAAAAGAAGACACCTCACTCCTATATCTACCAAGAGCCACAAAGTCCAAAATATAACTCAAGGTTTGAGGAAGAGGTCCTCTCTAGATTGAAGATATTTGATGATGTTCAAAAAGATGTTGCAAGGCTAGAAGAGAGAATAGAAAAACTATCTTCCATAATTGCTCTCCAAGAAGAAACGTTGTCTTCAAAACCCATCATGAGCTACCATGAAGCAAGTGGACCAATTCCCTCTTCTCAAGTTTTCTATAGTCCACATCCCATGCAAGTGCGGCCCATCTACCATTTCCAATGTGATCCCAAGCCTTATACTCCACCTCCCCCTCCATCACCACCTTTTTCTCAATAATTCACTTTCCAACCTCAATTCTCCCCTCCACCTCAATTTCAACACCAAGTGTCACCTCCACCTCCTCCATAGCCACAAGTATCTCCCCTATCCACCATGAGAAATGAAGTGTTGTGATAGTTCTAAGGAGTGGGAAATCTCTTGAGCAGTCTAGAAGTCAAAGAAAGGTTGACTAAGCAAAGCAAAGGTAGCCAAGTGGTGCTACTGTGATTTAAATTCCCAAAGATGATTCAGTGACACATTTTGTTGATTTTGGGATACCATGTGCTCCACCTCATACTCCATTTGCATGTACCACCATCCCTAGTATCCCACGTCACATTGATGCAAGCAAGGCTAAAGCCAATGATCCTTCATTCACTGAAGCACTAGATGAGTCACCAGAAATGAATAGGAGGCAAAAGAACAATCTTGATATACTTGAGGTGTTTTGCTAAGTGAATGTGAACATTCCACTCTTGGATTCTACCAAGCAAATTCCATCATATGCCAAGTTCTCAAGAACATATGCACTATAAAGAGGAAGTCAATGGGGAGGATACCCAAGAAGGTGAAATTAACTGAACAAGTGAGCTCTAAACAAGTGAGCTCCATCATACAACATTCACTTCCCATGTAGAGAAAAGACCCAGGATCCCCACTTATACCTAGCTATATACGGGGACATTTTATAGACAGGTCTTTACTTGATTCAGGATCTAGTGTGAATTTGATGCAATACAATGTCTATGTTGAGTTGGGCTTAGGAAAGTTGAAGCCAGCACATTGTAGTCTCCATTTGGTGGATAGATCCGTAAAAGTGCCTAGGAGAGAGTGGATGTTGTCTTGGTGATGATAGACAAAGAGAAAGGTGTAGTGTTCCTGACAGATTTCATTGTACTCGATATAGAGCCAGAGGATAGGAAGGTTCCCATCATCCTGCGAGGTCTTTCTTATCTAGAACTAATGCTGAGATTCATGTACACAGTGGCACCATGACGGTTTTATTCATGGACATGAAGATCAATATCAACATGTATAAAACCCCAACCCTGTGAGTCTGAAATAGGAATATTGGACATGATCACTTAACAAGTTCAAATGATCATTTGAGAAAAGGCGATCAATATGGAACAATTGATGATGATTATTGTGATCAAAGGGGTGAGGAACACAGATCGAGTGCAAATGAGGGATGCATGTTTTGTAAGAATGGATACATGAAAATGCCAAATATATGAATGAATGAAGAATCACCAAGAAGCCAAGCTAAAGGCAAGAAACTCAACCCTTGTGGGAGGCAACCCACCTAGGTTTTTGGAATTTTTCACCCAACCTCTCATTTTTTATATGTTTGCTTTATTTTTACACAAACCTAAACACACACACACACAAACACTTGTGCTTGATAGTTATTTTAGTTTTGATGAAAATACATGTGAAATAGGTGCAAGTTGAGAAATGAGGCACATTCAGTGAAAACGGATTGATATAACATCAAAGGGGTCATTCATGATTGGATTATGAATGATGAAATGATTTGTTGATGATTTTTAAAGATTTTGGAACTGACAGAGACCATCACGGCTGTGCTGGTGTGGAATGGACGTGCTGGAAAAGATGGTGTTTCAATAGGGAAAACTTGATTTTTGGACGCGGGAAGCATGATCGTGCTAGCCCGGGTCTAACACTTAAGTATTCCGCCTAAACTAGCATGACCCAGAACTCATATTCGTGACAGAGCACAACCATTCTGCGCAGACTGGTGACTAGGGCGAGCCTCCTTCACCCCCAAATCAACTCCTCTTGCTCCCAACTCTGGATTTGAGTTTCCCTTGGTCCCCAATCATCTTCCCTAACCTCAAACTTTGTTTTCCACCCTCCATCATCATCTATCTCTCCATCTTCAAGGAGAATATGCCCCAACAGCCCAGAAGCACGTTTGGTGTTGTTCTTGTTTGTTTTTTCATCGAAAATCCTTGCAAGATGAAGAGCACGGACAAGGCAATTAGGAAGGGTGTAGAGAAGACGATCGACATCCTCACCGGTGGCAAAAGCCTCTCCAACAGGGCCTCTAATTTGTCACAGCAGTCCGACAGTACTTCATCATCGTCAAATTTGATTTTGCGATCCCTCTGACGGTCAACATCGATGAGTGCCTCCCGACACTGATCCTCCTACGACAGCCACACTTCGAATCCAAGCTACAACAACCCTGAAGAGGAGGAGGAGGAGGCGGAGGAGGAAGAAGAAGAAGAAGAGCTGGAGAACATAGTGGACTCAGTTAATGTTGATGTTTCAGCTCACGAGAGGAGGGCTAAGAAAACAAATGATGCATTTTCCTCACGCTTACCACCACGACCATCTCCAGCAAGACATTCCACCTAATTAGCTCAACCCATTGCAAGCTTTGAGACAGTGCCCTTGAATTTAGACACAATTTTAGGGTCACGTACTTATGCAGAAGAGGAGGAAGATGATATTGAAATTTAGGAGATGGAAGATGAACCAGTGGACTATGTGTCCAAGCTAGAAGAGGACAGGTTGAAATGAGTGGGAAAGCAACCAAAGGGAACCACCTACGAAAGGGAAATGACAAGAAAAGCTGTGATGAGACCTCTCTACCCGAAGTACTTGACAAGGAGAGTGATCCCCACTGGATATGCATGTATGACTATCATGCAAGCTCTAGGGATCCACCACACATTCAAGAGACAAATGCAATGTTGTGGGCTATACAAGATCTTGATTGAGGTTGAAGAAACCTACTTGGAGTTGACTCGTGAATTCTTTGCAAACTTAGAGAAGGTATAGTGTCAAGGAGAAGATGCCATCGGGTTCAAGATGAATAGCTCGACATATGTGCTTAAAGTTTCCCAAATCAATTCTATCTTTGCCCCCAATTCAGAAATGGTAGAGAAATTCAATGAGGGAAGACTTGACAAGAGTGGTAGAGTAGATTACTCCAAGACGTGGAAGGCAATTACTGGTCAAGCTACTTTTTCTGTAGGAAAATCTAAAACTAGCAAGATTTACAACCCCTTCATGAGATACCTACAGAAGGTCCTAGCAAACACTTTGTTTGGCTATTATGACAATAAAGGGTGTTTCTCGCAAAAAGATTTGTTTTTTATGGCCACAATTGCAAGTAGAGAATTTGTAAACATAGGTGCCATGGTGATTTACCACTTGAAGACAATTCCCGGCCCCCAAGAGTAAAAATCCATTCATCATGGGGGGACATATCACCACAATGGCAAAGGCATTGGGCTGCAATCTAGATGGGTTACCAAGGTAAAAGGACTAGGTCCCAAATGATCTCCTTCAGAGATAGAAAAATCTTTTATGTTCTAAACCCTGGGTACCCTGACATCACCTTGGAGCTCCCATACCACGCCACCCCCCTACTCATGGATGTGGGGCCACCAGAGAACTTTTCTGAGGTGGTAGTACAGTATGAGGAGGAGCACCCAAGAGAGGGGTTCAGTGCACCAAACGTGGACTTACATGAAGAAGGAGGAGAGACGAATGAGCCAGAGCAACAACACATTTTTTAGTAGCCACACTATACACGACCGATAGGGGAGGACATTGAGGCGCAACCACCTCCAACAATAGCATATGACATCTCAGTCATTGATGCACAATTGGAGGAAATTTAGAAGACATAGTTGGACATGTGGTCAGATCAGAAGTAGATGCATCATCAGATCAACCACATGTACCAGTTTCAGCATGCGCAAGTGTAGAGAAACTCCCAATGGTGGGATGATTTCTAGGGAGCCCTTTCTGGTTATTAGGAGACATACCCGCCTCCACAGGCAGACTACTAGAGCCATTACTACCAACACCCCCCACCATAGGGAGGACCACCACCACCACATTGATCACCTACCCTATCATTACTAGACTATAGTGTCATGCTGAGGACAACATGATTCAAAAGTTTGGGGTGGTAGGGAGGTATGCCCTATCTCATTTGCACTCTTCTTTTGCATTCACCTGCCATTTACTTTCATTTGTTTGCTTTTGCTTGCCTTAGTTTAGAATTTACTTGCTTTTCATGCTGACATGTCATGTAGTTTACTTTCTTGTCATTTTTGCGTAATTTTAAAAAAAATTGCTCTTTTTTTCATGCATTGCATATCATGTAGATTTTTTGTAATTTTTTGCATGTTTTAGCTAGGATTTGCTTGTTTACTGCTTTAAGTTCAATAATATAGGCTTAGATGTGAATAAAGGAAACTTGGCACCATTTTGGCCAATTTTTCCCAAATTTGAGATTTCTTGCCTAAAAGTGTGTTGCGACCCAATCTCTACCTTTTGGATTAAAAATGATGACCTTTGACAAATGCAAGTGAATTATCATTGTTTGTTGCTAAATGGTATCAATTCTTGACTTTTTACATGTGCATCACCTCTCTTATGTTTGTGAATGTTTTGGTTGAATTCTGACTTGAGCAAGCTATAATCGCTTAGTGCCTATGAAATCACTTGATAGAAGTATCAATTTTAGGTTGTTCATATATGTGGTGTGATATTGTTGGATGAAGTGTGGGATTAATTTTCATGCAGGATGCCTTCTATTAAGAATCACGCCAATGACCCCTCTTTGACTCGACTATTCACTTACCATCTTCTTACCACTCTGCCTCATGAAAGGATGCCAAACTGCACATATCAGTCATGGCCACCTCTAAAAGTTTGGGGTGGCCACATCTACATCTCACTGCTTCACTCTGATCACCATGTGCCCTATCTACTCCAAGGGAAAAGAAAAAGAAAAAGAAAAAAAAAGCAAAAAGAAAATAAAAGATGCTCCTATTTAATAGCATCTAAATAAAGAAAAGATGAGTGTGTGAAAACACTCCAAAATCTTACCACAATCCTTTCTTCCATTTTCATACCCATTGAGCTAGGAAACATCAAACTTAGCTCATTTTTCCCTTTCCGCAGCCACGTGGGTCATTTGGTGTGATTTGAAATATAAGGTTGAATGTATGAAGGTGAAACAACACTCCTGGTCATCCTTGATTAATGCCATCATGAAATGGTCTACTCGAAACTACATGAAAGAAATATGGATAGCTTGTGTGTTTTATGCACTATATTTGAAGTTCATATGCTTTGTGCTCTTTTCATGATTGGTTTGTGAAACAAGGAGAGGAGAGAGGTGGAATGCATGTACTTAGTCACTATTGATCCCATTTAGCAATATCCATCCTTTACATTGCATTTGTCATTTCTTGATTGTGGAAAAATTATAGAGAGATTGAGTTGGAGCATACTTGAGGATAAGTATGTTTTAAGTTTGAGGTGGTGATTCATCCCTATTTTAGGGCTTCATCTTGTGTCATTTTGCATTTCAATCACATCTATACCTATTAGATTACATTTTATTTCTCTCAATGTGCATATTTGTGAAAAATGCACTTATGGACATTATTTGCATGTTTTTAGGCATTTGGACCACCCCTGATGGAAGAGAGAGAGGAGTGATCCTAGGGTTTCTCTACCCTAGGAGAGACCCAAAGTGAAGTATGATGCTCCCTCAACCTACCCCTGGTGGCCAAAGATCCATTGAAGCAAATATGTCTAAGAAAATCCAAAGAATCAAGTAAAAGTGTTGATCCAGAGAACAACACGACCATGGTATCATAGAACAGCAATCCTAGCCCACTTGCAAAATCAACAGGTTCTGAGCTCAATTTGTGTAGAAATCACCACATCCATGGAGCACAGAACAGTCATGGTGCACTGACTCCAGAATGATCGAGCTGCACAACATGACCATGGTACCTATAGAGAGAATAGTCGTGGAGCTAAGAATGGGCAACCAAATTTGAGTCATCACAGATGTGGTACCCACCATCACCATGCTACCCTTGCCCCACCACGACCATGCCACCTTCAATACAAAATTGACCTATTCCCTGTGACTTTTTCCCATTTCTCACCACGGTCGTTCCAATCCACCACAATCATTCTCACCCCTCCCCACAATGGTTGTGCTACCTAAAAAACTAGCTACTTTTGCACTATTTTTCCCATACTACCGCTACTTGACATAGTTCTTCCCCCACCCCTATATATACCCAGGTGGAGGCTCCAAGATGAGGTTAGCAACCTTTTACCACCTCTTAGCTCCCCATTTTCACCCCTTATCCATTCCACTCCATTTCCACATCCATTTCACTCCATTTCACCATTTCCACCATCAAAATCCTAGTTTCCACCCATTCCACCATCATTTCATGCCCCTACACCTTAGAGGAGGGAGGAGGATGCCTTGTAACAGTTGAAGTGGAGGATTTCTTCATCTACACCGAGCTCCATGGCTTCTTCTATCTCCTTCTCCCTTCTTTTTGTAGTTTGCATTGTTATGAGTATCTAGGCCCCTTGGGTGGGCTGCTTGGGGTGTAAAATGTTACTTTGATACCATGTTGGGGGAAATTGATATGTAAACTTTGTAATTACATTTGCTAATGATGATGTTCTATTTCTATCTCACTCTTCATAAATTGCTTGTTGGCTTGTTCTTGAAATCAATTGGGAACTTAGGGAAATTGATTATATGTGTGAATTTTGGGATTTGCTCCTAGATCTAATTCTTGGATACCTAGCTAGCCACCCATCCTCCTAGGTTCTAAGAAATCTTCCTAACCCTAGTTGAGAGATCTAAGTAGCTAGTTTAGATGAATTTGGTGTGCTTATCATGGAGCTTTCTTAAGGTTAGAATGTGAGTGATGGGAGGCCTAAAACATCCCTCCCATTCCCATTACTAACCTCAACCCCTAATCATCCTAAAATCATCTAACCTACAAACCTAAGCTTGTTTAGACTCTAATTTAATTACACCTAAGCCCTAACCCAATTGAGCCTCACAAGGGTAGTAGGGAGTGTTAGGGACTAGTTCCCTAATACACAACCTAGCATATCCATGGCTAGTTAGTAGCTTAGGCTAGTTCATTAGACTCTAGCTCGTTGTTTGTTTTGGATAATCTAAATGGAATCATAATGTTCATATGTCATCCCCAACCTAATTGATAAGTGCATCCCCTAAACATTGCACACACCCCTTAATTGCTTTAAAATCCTAGTTTCCATCTTGCTTGGCTAGTGTTAGCTTAATTAGCTCTTTTCTTGCTTAGATAGCTTCTTGCCCTCTGCTTGCTTTGTTCTTTCTAGTTTAGCTCTTTAATTTCTCTCTTGCTCTTCTTGCATGCCTTAGTGTAAATTGCCTTTTCATACCTAGCTTAGTCTTTTCCTGCTCAATTAGTCTTAGTCTAGTCTAGGGTTAACTTAGATTTCATTCTCTCCTTTAATTTCTTTTTTTCTCACTTTAGTTTAATCCAATCATCCAATCAACCCTTAAACCTAGACTTTGCAGTAGGAACCAAGAAAAAACTAATCTAGATCTAGTGCCCCCTTTTCTCCCTATGGATTGACCCTATACTTACCTCCCTCCTACACTATGACACGACCCCATGCACTTGCAGGTGTAGTGTTTTAGTTTGTGTGAGTGTATTGAGTATAGGTCATTATAAATTCGAATGTTTAATCCACCTGTGTGCTTCTGTCTGTAGAATTACATCCATTCAAGTCTCAATTGAGTGGTGCGTAACACCATTGGCGGGGGTGCACCAATAAGTTTGAGTCTGCAACACAGTGACATATAGTCATACTACAAAGAAAACAACTTAAATTTGAACCTATAGTCCTATAAAGACAACAACTCATAGTCAAAGCTAGGGTCCTGTAAAACAACTAGCCTACCTTGGTACTTGGCATAACTCTAGAGAATAGGATCACACATGGTTGTTCTATAATTCAACATTGTACCACTCTTTCAACAATTTAAGGATACAGGGAGATACCTCCATTGATACCCAACATATTCAACAATATATGCTCAGAGTTTCCCATAGGAGTTACTCGTTTCTCCATCCAGCTAAATATTGATGCCGAAGATGGATTTATGGTACAAGGAAACTACATGATTAAGGTTTATCTTTATTAGTTATGCCAATTGGATGAATTAAGGCTCCATCATACAATTGGTCACACAAAACCCTAATGAAATTTAGCAAGAATAACTAAGAAACAACTTTAGAAGATATAAAATGTATAAGGTGTGAACTTGTCACATCATCTCATGCCAGCACTGCCTCACTACCTTAAATAAGGCCATCAACACCACCACATGTTAACACTATCATATTAGGATAATCATCATAATCAGATCACTTGGGATAGTAATTGCTTATCACATCACTAAAGGATATAACCTCCCATAAGGTATCAAGCCTTCACTAGGTCATAAGACCAATTATATTATTCTTATAACTCATTATTATCTCATCATGCCTCATCAGGCATATAAGCATCACATGTATTGCATCACATATATACATAGAAATCATTATCTATGTTAACCATCACATCATGCCTCAACGGGCATATAAACATTACATGTATCACATCACATATACACCATAGCAATCATTGGCTATAATAATCATCTCACCCGCAAAATCAACGTTTTACAAATAAAGAGAGAAAACTCATTGTTATTTCATAATATTAAACACTTTAGGCAATGTAACCAATACATCATATGTCCCCTCAATTTAGGGTTAGGATTTCATGCTTAACCACATATGGTCCCATGGCATTATTAATTTATCAATCTCTAGTTTCATTACCTCCGACCAATTTGGAGAGTATTAGGGTTATGTACTACAGACTATTACTAAGTATGTACATTCACATATATACAATTATAGTGCACTTCATTAAGGCTCATGGCCATCATCTAGTATCATTTAAAAATCTTCATAGCATGCACAAGCTATGACACTCAATGAACATGTAAGATAGAAACAGAAGTAGGAGAGAGAAAGTATAATCACACGCTAATCATCCATGCATGTTCAGTAGGTATAATATACCCAAGGATTAGGGTTAGGGCTTTCTCACATGGACATTTAGAGTTTACATCATGATTGTAGCACCAAACCCTAGATATGATATCTCCTACTTTCTTGGAAACAAATTTTTGAAATAACATCATTAATTGAAGATGATTTAGTCATGATATCTACAACACCAAGTATCATCATTATTTACATATGTAGGTGTACCATATTATTATATCATGCATGTATCACTACCAGTATGATATAAAAATATCAATCATGTACCAATGTGGTGTTGCAACCCATTATCAACAAGGTGTCTCATCATTACATGACACTTGTATTACTACTTCTCACAAGGTCATTAAAAACATCACATCACTATGGGATGTTAATCCCTCAATCAAATTTCTTGAGGATTCTACCTAAAATTATATACAAGGCACTTTATTGGTCATTAGACCCATTCATATATTCCTACACAAAAGATAACACATTATATCTCAGAAATGATCATAATTACCACCCTATATTTTACAAGGTTCACCATAGTACTCACACAGCTATGCCATTCATCTCACCTACTAAATTGGGATTACCTAAATAGGAGAAAGAATACACTATAATAGAATGAAAATACTCAATTAGAGTGAGCACATATGTCTTATTATTATATTATTAGGGTTAAGGTTCATTCATAACCAATTAGGGTTTCATAATGTTATTCAACACCTAAACCCTAATTCTATTATCTCCCACAAGTTTGGAGAGCACTAGGGTTAAACTCCATAATTAATGATTAACCATTTAAAATTTTCTCATTTCATATACACCATTACAGTATGTAGGGTTCATGTACATAACTGTGTGTATTACCATTGCTCACTCAACCTAGTGTCATGATGTGCAACGCATGCAACAAACATCTTGACACGCAATGTGTGCAAGGTGTGTCGACCTACAACACCTACAAGGTGTGTCACGGCCCACAAAACATGCAACATCTCTCTCTCCCCCTACAAAAAATGCATCACTAGTCTCTCATGTGCCCCGTGTAAGGATCATACTCAGTCACAACATGTGTACGACTCAGTCTCAGTCACGATACGTGCATGGCTCTGTCTCAGTCGTGATGCGTGCACGACTCAGTCTCGGTCACAATGTGTGCAAGGTTTAGTCTCAGTCGTGACACATGCAAGGTTCAGTCTCATTTACGACGTGTGCAAGGTTCAACCTTGGTCACGATGTGTGCAAGATTCAAGCCACAATGGTGCATTGCAATCAGGCAAGCAAGCATCAACCATTCCTCTTGTTGTTGAGATTTGAAACCACCACCTATGCATGGTATCAACATAAGGGGAGACCAAGGGGTGTCTCAACCTCATGTTAGCCATGTGCACAACTTCTAAATAGATTCAAACAAGTCGACATAGATGATTAACATCAAGAAATACCAACTGTCAATAGGGTGAATAACACCCTAGATCAAGGTTTTCATCAACCCTAACACTTGTTCATGGAACGTTATTAAAAGGACTATGTATAGAGAGAGGAAACCAAGGTTCTTATGCATATTATCATCTTCAAAAATTACTTTTATCTTTAGTAAACGAACCATATATTAGACATTAATTTTCCATAGACGATGATCCAAGGAAAACACACAAATCTTCCATTTATAACAAAAATTGAATACAAGATTTTTAGGGTTTATATGAACAACAACCTTCTCAGGAATGCTCCAAAGTTGAACCCTAAGAATATTATGTTTTTCAGCATATTAGGGATCCATTTTTAGATATTAGAACATCAACTTATGAATAGGTTTAAGATGTACATAATAGAAGTAGGAAAAGTTCCACGGAACTATTTGTTACCCAAATCCAAACTCCAAATGACTATAAAGTTAATGGTGATAGCACCTAAGTGTGTATCCCTAGTGTGGTATTATTAAAGTACAAATGTGGCAGCGTAAATCTTAGCATACATGAACAATAATAAGATAAAGGCACCAACAATAGTGTCAACATTCAACAATATATATTAAACAACATTGTCTCATTACAAGCTTTCAATGACATATTCAAGAGTACAACTTTACCCGTCTGCTCATGTATACTAGGAATCCTACAACAAGTACACCTAACATAGCTCACCAGGCAAATCAAATTCTAGCCATCTCTGAACCTATAAAATACATGAAACAAGGCAGGTCGAGCACACGAGGTGTCGAGTACAGGGCTAAAAGATACATATACATAAGCTTTGCATTATGAAAACATTTACAGAAGTAACGAACAAGAAATAAACAAGTTAAGTATTTAGCAAAACGAGAGCCCATGTTTCATATCATTTCACTCCAATTATATTGTCACTTTGTGCATTCATCAATATCATGTATTTGTAAGGCCTTTTATGGACAACTTCTCACTGGAAGAGTCTATGAGGGTGCTTAAGATTAGCTAACACTTTTATTAATGATCCACCCAATTTAAATAACTCAAGTAGGATGACCATCCTCATATCCTTACCCCAAAACTTTATCTAGTTGTAGGAGTTTTGTATAATGGAGTTTGTATATTATGTTTGCAAGTTATAAAACATTGTACGAAAAAAACATCGAGTACAATACTAGGGTACTACGTGGCAATATTTGAGCAAGTAAACAAGCATGGATATGTATCATATTTCAAGGAAGAAAACCATAGTCATATAATTATTAAAGCCCGTACATGATTCAGAGATTCACAACTTACTTATCCTTGACCATCTAGCCACAAGCAACACCTGATTAAGAGTAAGATCGCATACATGCATTAGATTATCATCATAAACCCTAACTAGCTTCATTTTAGGGTTTTGACCAAGTTAGGTTCACAGTTAGTTATTATACCATTAGATGATCTTTCATCTACTTAGGAGTCATCATGAAGGTGGGTTTCAAGATTCATGTCATTCTAAGGACTCATATGGACATTACAAGATTTGTGTCACTTACTTGTATTTTTGGGTCAAAAGACTCATAATAGGGCATACAAGGTCATGATTAACCAAGTTATGAGGTCCAAGCACAAAGTATGATTTAGATCAGAAATATTAGGAAAAGAAACATTAACAAAGTGGGGTAGATGTCCCTTAGGGTCTAGGTACTACTGTCCAAACTTGGTATCATCATATGTACATACTTGCCAACATCAACATAGTTAACATGCCATTAGGCGTAAACATAAGATTTAGGTGGACATCCAAATTAGGGAATGCAAGACTAATAGACTGAACTATAATTAAATAGGAGAGGGCATAAAAAGGTTCACATTATGATTAGGGCACACACAATGAATCAAGTCATGTACACCACTAGAGGACATAGAGCTACATGTAAGATCATATCAAGAAAAAGTGTGAATCTTGGGCATTAGGGCCTCTAACGTCATGGAGTTTCTTATATCAAGAATAGAAAGCCATTTGATGCACAAATTAGGTCAAACATCTCATTTTCTTCATGGTATAATCAACATTCACATATTAGCGGTACGCAAATACATTAGGTGCCATAGAGACAAACATATCAAAAAGGGGACAAGGGTGGATATATGCACCATAATGTGTCTTAATGCTACAATGTTTAATGTCATTATGATACTAGATTAACATTTTATGCTAACTATAAAAAAATTAGGTCTAAGAATATCATTTAGGTCCAAAAAGTCATATATGTGCAATTTGAGTCACTCAAGAGCAATAGGGTTGATTAGGACCCTCAATTAGTTGAAAAGTACATCGGTCATACAAATATTATCATTAGTTAGGTAGAGGTGCATCCAAGGTAAAATTTTTATCACAAACATGCATTAAATGAAGTCAACATGGTCAAAGATCGCATATTTAGAAAAACTAAAGAGTAGGAAGAGATTTTAGAGTTTGGAAATATACTCATGTTGTCGATCTTTTCGAGAGGATAAATTTGATATGTAATTTTACTATATTTGACCTTAATATGAGGGAGATATCTATTTTTGAAGTTTTACATCGAAACTATAGAGAATTTGTGTTCAGGTGTTACCTTTTAATTGATTGGGCGATCGCAACCCTTGGATTGTGATTATGCGGATGGTGAGGTGAGCATGTAACTGAGCTACCCGCCACCAATGTCATTTTGGTTGGCCTGTTGACGTGTCTGCTAGCTGCTAGTGGCTACTAACCTACGTCTCACTCTGGTTCTCCACTGCCGCCTGACGCTGTCCATCGTGACCCCACCAGAATGTGCCATGCCTACATGGCTTCAGACTGATAGATGATTGGGTAAAACAAGTGTTGACAGGACCCATATGAGAGAGGGGGAGGAAGGGAGAGGAGCAGTGTCTCCCATCTAGGCCGCTTGTGTAGAGACACACTGGACCGTTGGGGTTTAGACGGTAGGAGTTTCATCTCCCCATCAAGCTCAACATGCGTGTGATGCGAGGTGCAATGGCAGTCGAAGCCCTTTGAGCTCATCGGTGCTCAGGGCCAACAATGGCATAAGCCGCGTAGCCCCATTTTGCATGGATGGGCTGCTCCGCCAAAACCTTCCAGACCTCCCCATGGTCATAGCAGTCACGGATGTAGCCAAGGGGACCTATAGAGTGGGGGCGGAGGTAGAAGAGGTTGTGGCGGCACCATGGAGGCCGGAGCAAGAAGAAGAAGAAAAGGGTCCATTCTAGGGTGCGAGAAAGAGCACAACGAATGGCCTAATAGTGGGAATGAAGAATGAGGATGATTTAGTTACTCAATTTCTCAAGAGGAGGGAGAATGAAGGGGATTGGTTGCTCCTCTGCTACAGTGGTACGGACCAAGGTAGGATATGAGTCACAAACTGTCAGATCATGCATCCCATATCTAATGATAAAAAATAAGGGCGCCCTAGGGTTTCACAAGTGGGGATGGAGACTACTGGGCCGCATGCCTTATTTCTAGGCCCAACAAGGCTTAGAATCGTGCAAAAACAAATACATAAAGTGAAAATTTATGCCAAGAAGGGAAGTCCACAGCTTGGACTAAAAAGGTCTGATTGTAGTGATGTTGGTACCGTTAGAAAGATAATCGAAATATATATGGAATGAAATACATTAGGGACCAAAGTGATGACATTAACAAGTTTCAAAATATCTTGCAAGATTGTGATTCATTAACTCATGAAACTTAGATAAAAGTGCAAATTAATGTCACACATGGTGAAATTGATCATCGATGTGATGATGTTGGAGCATCATCACATTCAAATTATGAAATTGACATTAGATTGAGAAAGGTCCACTCAATGAGAGATAAAGAGAGCAATAGAGGAGAGAGAAAAGGTCAGGTTGTCACATCTTTCCCTCCTTAAATGAAATTCCTTCCTCGAAATTCGTCCGAGATCATAGTCAGAGTCAAAATCCATCAAGTATAGGTATCCAACCATGGTCTTTAATGAATTCCCTTCAGTGGGATGCACACTTTGGTTATCATCATTGAGGGTCTATTCATCTCGATTATATACATATTACCTAGAGTTCCATCATATTATGACATCATCATGGCATTAAGGTTTTTGTTCATATCTTCATAAGGGACCAAGGTGTATTATCAAACTCTATGTTATCAATCCTTAAATGAGCATGCTCACGGTGGGGACTTTCAAACAAGATCATCATATAATGTGTATTTCGTCATTATACTAAATTTCATCCATGTTTTGGTTTCCCCAAGTTATGCCACTCATCAATAATTGCGTTCTTTTCTTTTATCTTGGATCTAATATTAAACTTGATATTCACATTACTAAAGCTAAAAATCTCAAGGCATCATTGTACCAAGTTCATGATTTCATATGTATATATTTTATGCAAGGTATGATTTCATATTCGATCTAGGTTATAAGAGTGGTTATCACTCATGTATCAACCTTTTTTTCCATAAGTGAGATTATTTTCATACATCATGCATTGTCTCAAGGAACAACATTATCATCGACATCAAGGTTTCAAAATTATCTCACTTGTATCTCAAAGGAGCTCCAAAAGCTAAAGTCACTCAAGCAGAGCCCTATCTATGTCTGGGAAAAACATGCTAACCACCAAATTCTACCCATACAAAACCTTTACCCAACATACCAAATGAGAGAAAACTCTAGATTCCTTTGCATCAAAACACTAACCCAAGTATGCGTCTCATCATGGAGATCACATGTCATGTACATCATCTTAGGGTCTTGGGACATCTCCCTCACCTATATTGCAAAACATCACATATTCAACGCCTCTTCCTCTACGGTTAGATCTTTTCATAGGAAATCTAGGGTTCAACATTTTCAAGGGACCACACACTAGGGGACTCAACTGACATACTTAGAAGTATTCTAGCTAGGGATTCATCATCATATATTTCATCGTTCATATTTTTCAGCATTTCACATATTATGGAGTTTAGGTACTCTGCCATTTTCCTGTGGGGGGTTGACTCATAAGAAAAGGTCACCCTTTTCGTACGTCCCATCCTAGAGGTCCTCCTTTGTAAAGAAATTGAGGCCCATGTTACTGTCAAACCATATATCACATATCATATCTCAACATGTAAAAGACTAGGCATAAGTAAGCACACCAACCTACTAGCTATGTTTAGCACATCAACCAAGTCACATGTGTCGTACAAGGTGCTACATTTAGCTAGGGCGTTTCATGGTCAAACTGATTTCATATCATCAAACATAACTTAATCATCTTGAAACATCTCATAACACCACATCAACGTCATCATCATCATCATCATCATCATCATCATCATCATCATCATAGGTTATCTATGTTACTTACTAGTCTAACTTTTATCATGTCTCTAGACAACTCTCGATACTACAACTATCATCTAAACTCTCTCATATAGACTTATGTTACATCTCTTTCTCTTAGGCTACATGGGCACTCACTTCCTTTCTGTGTGTGGTAACATTTTTCATAAGTACATAAACTAATACTTGAAATAGGTTTTCTCCAACGTTGAAACAGGCGATGAAAACCACCATACTCCTTTGATCAAAACCAAAACCAAATGAGTTACCACACTCATTAGGTAGTCTAGTGTTATGAAACCTAGAGAACTAGAAAAAACATGGTGCAAACCTATGTAGATACCCTAAGGACATGTCCAGAACATATGTCTAATATTGTAGTAAGAACTCTCTTTTCTCACCCTCTAGAACCTACAAACCATACTACATGATAGAAAATAAAGCATCTAGGGATTACAAAAGTCTACACCTAGTTCTAGAACATCTAGGTTCTAACCTAGAGGCTAAGTCAACTTAGTCCACAAAGGACAACTTATTAAGTTTCTAAGTTTGAGATGTAAGGACATGTTTAATTTGTATTTCATGTGAGAAATGTTTGGTGTAGTTATTTTCATGCTCGAATACCATATGTCACGGAACCATTTGTTACCCAATCCTAACTCCAAATGACTATAAAGTCAATGGCGATAGGACCTAGGTGCCCGTGCCTAGCATGGTATTATCAAAGTACAAATGTGAAAGAATAATGTTTAGCATAAATGAACAAATAACATGATAAAGGCACCAACAATAGTCTCAACATTGAACAAGATATATTAAACAACATTGTCTCATTATAAGATTTCCATGACATATTCAAGAATACAACTTTACCAGTCTACTCATGTATACTAGAGATCCTACAAGAAGTACTTCTGACATAGATCACCAAGCCCATCAACTTCTCGCCATCTATGAACGTATTAAATATGTGAAAAAAGGCAGGTCAAGCACATGAGGTGCTGAGTACAAGGCTAAAAGATATATATACATAAGCTTTACATTATGAAAATATTTATAGAAGTAACGAACAAGAAATAAACAAGTGTTATATTTAGCAAAAAGAGAGCCCATGTTTTATATCATTTTTCTCCAATTATACCATCATTTCGTGCATTCATCAATATCATGTATTCGTAAGGCCTTTTATTGACAACTTCTCATCGAAAGAGTCTATGAGGGTGCTCAAGATTAGATAACCCTTTTATCAACGATCTTCCCTATTTTAATAACTCAAGTAGGATGCCCATCCTCATGTCCTTACTCCAAAAATTCAGGAAGGTGTAGGATGTTTGTATATTATTGTTGTAAGTTATAAACATGGTGTGAGACAAAAATCAAGTACAATACTAGGGTACTACATGGAAATATTTTAGAAAGTAAACAAGCATACACATGTATCATATTTCAAGCAAGAAAACCACATTTAATTTGCAACCTGATATTTGTATGCCTTTTTCTACCAAATCTGCAAGAGGAGAGCGGGATGAATAAGATGATCTCCTGACTTACCCAAAAAAAGAAGCAAGAAAACCATAGTCATATAATAATTAAATCCCGTACCTGATTCAGAGATTCACAACTTACTTATCCTTGACTACCTAGCCACAAGCAACACCTGATTAAGAGAAAGATCACACACATGCATTAGATTATCATCATTAACCCTAACTAGCTTCATTTGAGCGTTTTGGACAAGTTAGGTTCATAGTTAGTTATTAGACCATTAGATGATCTTGCATCTATTTAGGAGTCATCATGAAGGTGGGGTTCAAGATTCATGTCATTCTTAGGTTTCATATGGACATTACAAGATTAGTGTCACTTACTTGCATTTTAGACTCAAAAGACTCATAATAGAGCACACAAGGTCATGATCCACTAAGTTATGAGATCCAAGCACAAATATGATTTAGATAAGCAATATTAGGAAAAGAAGCATTATCAAAGTGGGGTAGATGTCCATTAGGGTTTAGGTATCATTGTCCAAACCTGGTATCATCATATCTACATACTTTCCAACATCAACATAGATCACATGCCATTAGGGGTAAACATAAGATTTAGGTGGACATCCAAATTAGGGAAAACAAGACTAAGAGAGTGAACTATAATTAGATAGGAGAGGGAATAAAATGGTTCACACTAAGATCTGGGCACACGCAAAGAAACCAAGGCATGTACACAACTACATGACATAGAGCTACATGTAACATCATATCTAGACATAGTGTGAATCTTGGGCATTAGGTCCTCTAACGTCATGGAGTTGCTTATATCAGGAATAGAAAGGCATTTTATGCACAAATGAGGTCAAACATCTCATTTGTGTCAAGGTATAATCAACATTCACATATTTGGTGTACAAAAATGCATTAGGTGCCATAGAGACAAACATAGAAAAAAGGGACAAGGGTGGATATATGCACCATATGGTGTCTTAATGCTACTGATTTTCATGTCATTATGATACTAGATTATCATTTGATGCTATGTGTAACAAATGAGGGCAAAGAATATCATTTAGGTCCAAGAAGTCATATATGTGAAATTTGACTCACTCATGAGAAATAGGGTTGATTAGGACCCTCAATTAGTTGAAAAGTATGTAGGTGGTACAGATATGATCATTAGATAGGTAGAGGTGCATCCAAGGTCAAATCTTTATCACAAACATGCATTAAATGAAGTCAACATGGTCAAAGATCACATATTTAGCAAAATAGAAGAGTAGGAAGAGGATTTAGAGTCTATAAATATATTGATGTTGTAGATGTTTTTGAGAGGATCAATTTGATATGTAATTTTGATATATTTGACATTAATATTAGGGAGATATCTATTTTTTAAGTTTTACATCAAAACTAAAGAGAATATGTGTTCAAGTGTTACCTTCTAATTGATTGGGCAAGCGCAACCCTTGGATTGCGATCGTGTGACTGATGAGGTGAGCATGCAATTGAGCTACTAGCCACTAGGGTCAGCTGGGTAGGCTCACTGAAGAATCTACTAGCCACTAGTGGCCTCTAACATGTGTCTCGCTTCGGTTCTCCACCTCTGCTTGACAATGTCCATCACGACCCCTCCAGCATGTGCCATGCCTACATTGCTTCAGACCGATAGATGATTGGGTAAAACAAGTGTTGACCAACCCCATAGGAGGGAGGGGAGGAAATGAGAGGAGCATCATCTCCCAGATAAGTCGCTCATGTAGAGGCCACACTGGACCGTGGGGGATTGGACGAGGGGGAGTTTCGTCTCCCCGTCAAGCTTAACCTACCCGTGACGTGAGGTGCAATGGCATTCAAGGCCCTTTGAGCTCGCCGACGCTTAGGGCCAGCAGTGGTAGAGGCTACCTAGCACCATTTTGCATGGTCGGGCTACTCCCCCAAAGCATGTTGGACCTCCCCATGTCCTAGCAGTTGAGGATGTAGCCAAGGGGACTACAACGAGGGGGCGAAGGTAGAAGAGGTGGTGGTGGTGCCATGGGTGCAAGAGAGAGCACAAACAAGGGTTGAACAATGGGAATGAAGAATGAGGATGGTTAAGTTACTCAATTTCTCAAGAGGAGCGAGAACAAAGGGGATTGGCTGCTCCTCTGCTACAGTAGTATGAACCAAGGTAGGGGATGAGTCACAAACCATCAGATCATGAATCCCAGATCTAATGGTAAAAAACAAGGGCTCCCTAGGGTTTCACAAGTGGGGCTAGTAGCTGCTAGGCCGCTTGCCTTATTTCTAGGGCCAACAAGGCTTAGAATCATGCAAAAACAAATAAATCAAGTGAAAATTTGAGCCAAGAAGGAAAGGCCATAGCTTGGACTAAAAAGGTTCGATTGTTGACATTTTGGTACCGTTAGAAAGATAATAGAATGATATACAACATGAAATACATTAGGGATCAAAGTGATGACATTAAATAATTTCAAAATATCTTGCAAGATTGTGATTCATTAACTCATGAAACTTAGATAAAAGTGCAAATTAATGTCACACATGGTGAAATTGATCATCGATGTAACCAAATTGGGCCATCGTCACATTCAAATTATGAAATTGACATTAGATTAAGAAAGAGTCCACTCGATGAGAGAGAAAGAGTGCAATAGAGGAGAGATAAAAGATTAGGTTGTCACAAAAAGTTATAAAACCCACCTATTGTTGAAGAGAAACAACCTCCCAAGGTTACAAGCTCCATGATCTTCAACCAAACTCCAACACTTCGGCAAAAGGTCACCTCAAAAAGGGAATGAAACCATGGTCACCATAGAATTAAAGAAAGAGGGAAATTCGTCCTAGGCCGAACAAAGGAATAAAAGAGAAAGGGATGAAATCATCCTCTCACTCAGGTTCCATCTTGTCAAAACATGATCTATGAGCCTTGTAAAGAGGAGATCTCCAAGTAAAAGCCACCATGGATAGTCCACAGTCTATGGCAAGAAGAAAGAAGAATGTGATGGAGGTTTTAGAAGAGGGGAAACATGATCAAAGTTTAGGATCACTTACCAAGAGAAGAATCTCCAAGAAACCACCATCAAAGAGTTGATCTACCACAAGATCTTCTACATGCAAGGTGAATCGGCCACCCAAGCTTTAAGATCTGATCTTCCTTGATCCCAATGCTCTACGGACAATCAAAAGGAAGGTGAAAGAGTGTAGGGACGAAAATATTGCTCATGTGTGAAGAGAAGGGGTTATATACCCAAAGGAGGAGGGAAGTATAGGTTTTATGACGTGTTAACATAATAAACCATCAAGGGACACATGCCCTTCAAAGAAACAACCTCTCCTCCATTCACATCCATGTCTCAAAGAGTCATGTTTATCCAACAAAAAGTGTCACAAACAACTAGGTCAGCAACCACCTTATCTCACTCAAGACACATCTCATGCATGTCTAGGCCAAAACCCTAGATCACATATGCATATGGTCGAGACACCAAAGGACAAGGTGTTTCGACCAACCCTTCCATAGGTCATATCAGTCGAGACCACACATCTAAGACAATCTAGGTCGAGATAAAAACATTAAGGGAGGTTGTCTCAATCGAGACACTCCCAAAACACACCATGCGGTCAAGACATAGGGTCTCTACACTTAGGCAAGCTCAATAAGGGAAACACCAACAAAACCCTAAAAACCCTAACATCACCACATAATGCCCCCTCATCAACCAAGGTCTAAAAGGTGCTCCATAGCATAATTATCTCTGTTATGATGCTAAATCTCTAAGGGAACAATCAACATATGACAAATTTCTATATAACACCTCAACTTGGGTAAATTGCATTTTGGTACAAAATAAGCAAACATAGCTCAAACAACTTTCAAACATGATCAAACATAAAACATAAGCTTGTCATATGATAAAAAAAATCCCAAAGGAATAGATTAAAGTTCTAAGAATCTTATTAAGCAAGGTAAGCACAAATTAGAATTTAAGCTAGGTCAGGGCCCTTACATTTCTAACTAGTATTTGACTCTATATTGTATATAATACATATGGTGAATTATATTTGTATATTTGTATTGAACATTTAACCCTTTCACAAGAAACATATTATATTATCAACCTTTCTTGGGCTAGAGAGTCATAAATTGTGCTTTTGTTAAAATATCATGCGAGATAGAGATACAACATAATTATTATCATTCAATGTTTCCTTCAAATTCACATCATTTTCTTCCAAAGAGGCATCAATATTTATCACAGTTTGAGTCTAAACTTCCCCCAAGTTTCCACAAACATCCACTTCCACACCTAGTGAAGTCGATACAAAGTCAAAGTCCTGCACCATGGGATTAACCTTTCCTTAAACTATGTGCCTCTACATAATTTTTGGAAATAATCAACAACAAGTACCCCTTATTGTTGTGTTCATAGTTGCAGCCTTATTCTCTAGTTTTTGTGTTTATTTGAGAATCCATCACTATATCAATATTTCTTTAATAAGGAATCGATACAACAATGTGGACATAATTGTGATTTTTTAGGAATTCCTTCATCTGTATCAACTTGTTTCCTTAAGGAATTACGCTCGTGGAAAAAAATTATAGAGGACAATATATTAGTCAATTATTATTGACAATAAATCTTTATGTTTAGCAAGGGTCTAAATAGATATTGACATGCTTTTATAGATTAATCATCAGTCCAAGGAAGACATATTTGTGGAGTTTTCCTTATGTTTGTAAGCTGAATGGCTTATATCAATTTTCAAGTAGCCAATGTGGTGCTTTAATTAGAGTATTTTTCTATAGTTGTAGTGATGAAAAAAATGTGATTTGTTCCCTACTATGATTTCAGTCATTCCATGTATACCATAAATATCGCATAGTATGGTTTTACATGCATGTTGTAATTGGTATATTACTGAGTATAATGAGATAATTAATTTTATTTAATTGCGGCTCATTACTATTATATTAGCTACAAGTACTTCAAGATGAGGTTCATGTATCCCATGTATCCTATTCCCTCTCTAATTTTTCCCATATCTACCATAAACACCATTTTAGGTTAGTTGTTGATATTTGATTTTACTACACATGGATTGGTCTAAGGGTGAAAAAAGAGCTTTTCATGGAGGAAAACATGAAGAGAAATACTATGCATGAGACAAATAAATGTCTAAATTTCACTAGGTAATTTTAATTCATTCCCGATGTACGTAATAACACTTTTGTTTTCTCATTGTGTTTGAGTCTTATGCTTCTAAATGATGTTATCTCATATTATAACCGTCGTTTAATGATGTTTTTAGTTTGATTAATAAATCTAGTTTTAATGCATGTGTATTGTTTGGCTCAAGAAATTGGATTTTCATAGTATAATACCAAAATTTTAAAATCTTGAACACAATTAGTTGAAACATAATGGATTTTGCCTATGCTTGTATAACATTTTTTAATATTACCACTATGTATTTTTGTTTATCTAGTCTTAGTTCAAATGTTGTCTAGGAACCATGCTTTTAGCATTTTATTAGATTCATGAATAATTGTTGTTTTACAAATGTCAATAATATTCTGCCTTTTTCAGGATACAAGTATTTATGTTTTTCATACATTTGATGTCGATCTCTATAGGATTGACTAGTCAGTGCAACAAGCTTGAAGTTGTGAGTTCTCATTTACTTCAAAAAGGGACAAAAACCTTTCTTCTCCTCTTCTAGGAGAAGAAAACCGTTGTATGCTTCTAGATCCAATTAGATGCTACTATAATATTTTGAGGCATGACAATAGAGTGCAACACAAATAATGATGTATGTGGAGAGGGGTGTCTATGAGTGATTAACAAGTCTAAATCCATTGTTTGTGGTGGGATTTCCTTTGTTACTTATTAATTACATAAAGGGTTGCCTACATATTAGAAATTTTATCTAGTTTTTTTCTCTCTACATGGTAACATATGAAACGATCTTAATCTATAAAGAACATGCAAAAATATGTTGCAAGAAGGCATCCATAGCTTTATTCCTTTAGTTGACCATCTCAATGAACATTCGTTAAGTTTTTCTTGTTCATCTTTCTTTTCTCGTATTCAAGTCCTACCACATTTTATTAAATTCTAACTTAATTATTTTGATCCACAGTCTGTAGGATCCCTTTATCTTTTATTCAGAAATAAACTTTGGCCTATTAAGTTATGCTTTAGTATGTTTTATGTCTATTCTATCATCAACCATCATCATTTTTCTCCAACATGAAACACATAAAGCAGTGTATTCCAAGCCAACACATTATCCGTTACAAGAGTTATTAGACATAGATATACCTTCAATGAAATAACACAAACCTACATGACGGAGCAAAAGGAAGAATAAATGTCGGTTGTTCCCACACCAAAACACTGCTATGTCTATTTCATCACTTATTTGAACTATGATATGTAGTAAAGATAATTTTATATCCTTTTATTGTAGTTAGCTAATCTATAGTTATAATCTTAGACCTGATTACAAACTCTAATAACCTCTTTCTTTATTGATATTTAGTGTTCAAAAATAGAACACTATTACATGCATGTTATACAACATCTATAGCTTGAGTTGGTTGATGCTAGAGAACACAATGGATCTTGCCCTATGGCTTACAAATTCCTGAATCTAATTCAAGCCAAGCTTTTTGATGTGTACGACCCAAAGAGAACCAACCTATGGTCAATAACAACACAATCTCTCAAAGTCACTTGGAAAATGGTTCACCCTTCATATCGACATCCAACATAACAGAATAGGTGCATTATTGGGGATCCATCATTCCATCTGAACCAATATATCAATTTATGCAGTAAAACATGGGGTGGTTTGTTTCTTGCATATGTTTGATTTACTTTGTTATTGTAAACAATTAATATTCTGATTCACTAAGTTGAACAGAGACTATATATCTAACGGGTTCCGAGTTTCTTGCCCATAATTGTTTTTTTTTGTCTGTATCATATTTGGTTCAAAAGTAAGTATCATAATGGAACAATAAAATGATGAAGTTTAAAATTAAATCTAAAAAATCTTTCTTAAACATAAATAATTACAAATCCCTCACTTGTAACATGTTTTCACCTTAGAATAACACAAAAAAACATTTTAAGTACTTCGGATCTAGCTTCTCTAAACTTGGAACTAGTCTGGAGATGAAGAAAGTCAATGCATCTCTTCACCATAACACATATCTGGTAGTAAAAAGAGGTGAAGTTGACCTCTGCAAGGTTGGTATAATCAATAGAATAGTTCATTTTTGGCAAGTAGGGAGAGGAAATGGAGAAAATCCATTGTAATTGTGTGCTAATATCTCTCCACAGTAAACAAACAACATCCTTTATTTTCTAATCCAGGTAAGAAGGCATTCACTGTTTATAGGAAAACCCAATGACAAAAGAACAGAGAAATCAAAATTTAGGTTCCTTAATGTTGTTTAGTTCCACAGTACATGATACTCTTACTTGTTAATGCGTCCATCTATCCTTTACTATCGCAGCATAGAGATATAAGGAACATAAAGTTTTTTGTTTCATAATCTATTAATGGTTGGCTATTCCAGCATAGTTCTTTATTTGTTGTCACCATGATTGTCAACAATCAAACCACCCATGACCCTAGACTTTCCAGATCTAAATTACATTAATTAAATATGAGGTTTTATGTTTTTTCTTATGTCGTTGGTGAACATCTGGAGGTGTTCATTTGGGCCTTACAATTCATTTCTCATTCAGTAGTATTATTATAGTTATGTGACATGTTCATGTTTCAATGTTATATCTATCTAGTACATGTCAAAGTCATTGTTTATCACTACATATAGCATACATAAGCTATACAAGTCCTTGGGTTTGGGATTACCATGGTCATCTCATCCCCTTATAGAAAAGTCTAAATGAATCTGTCTAATTTTAATTCATTTTGTTACTTTATCGTTTTGATGTTGGGTGTATGAAAGATCCATTTTCCTTTTGTATCATTGCATAGCTTCCTTTTATGAGGTTTTTGTTTAGAATTGATAAATTAGATGCCACAAGACCTAAATAAGAAGGGGACTGTGCCAAGTGCAAACAAGCAACTATTATTTAGTCAAATCCACTCTTGGAGGCTATTGGTAATGCAAGAACAGTTAGAAACAATAACTCAAGGTTTGTGTATTCTTTGTTCTTTATAATCTTCATACGTCTAGACCATTTTCATTTTCTCTCTCCGATATTGATTACTGATTTATTGGTCTAATACTTGTCAAAATATCAAAGGCAACATACTTTTCCCTGGTTATTATTGACTGGAATTTAAAATTTCTCAAATAAATTTCTTTTCAACTTCATTGAGGTCTATATGATGCAAGAACCATATGCAATATGTATATGAAAAATTGAATCACTACCCAGAAAAGCAATCCCATGTTCCATATTAAAATATGTTATCTATGTTCAAATAATTTTCATACCTAGTAATCAGTCCATTTCTTCATAATAATATTATTGGATAGTCGTAGGAGCATTCTAAATCATTCATATTATTTAAGGTAATTTGTTTTAGGAAGTCTTATAGTATTCTCATTTTGTATATCTTTTTCCCCCTTCTACCTACATTCACAAATACCCTAAAGTCTTTGTTTAACTCTTCATGATTATACAAGGTCCTCTTATGCACTTGCACATATGCTTGTACTTACTCCCTAGTTGAAGCCCTTAAGTGTCTACCTTACTTTATATATCCCTCCTGCTCTTCCTTCTGACTGCATCCTCAAACAAAGTGTCTTTTTAACTCTTCATGATGATGCATAGCTCCCCTTATGCATTTGTATGTATGCTAGCATCCACAACTTAGTGTTATGGGTTATCACAATCACTCTTGATTCTTAAAGGATCCCACAATTAATAATGAACCCCACGAGAAGTGCTCTCTCTTGAAATTATAGAAAGGGATCTTGTCCTCCTTGATATTACTAATGAAGGGGATACTTATCTCTTCGATAAGATCTATATTATCTTAAAATCTCACTATCACTCGTCTGTCACTAAGGTCAATACTTCAACCTAAGTCTTCCTTAGAGGAAACCATCATGTTTCCACCTCCTTAGGAAAGATTTCTCCCCATTTGTAGTAGTCACCTCTTTCTACACCCACCGACTCATTATGCCCTTCTTCTACCTCCTCTCATGCACAACTATCTAGCGTAGTACCACCCTCTCACAAATTTCCTGGTACCCAATTGGGCAATGTTTTAGAAGCAACACATGCACCTCATTATTACTTTAAGATTCCTTTAGAGACTAGCACTAAGTCATTGATCCTAGGGATATTGTGTAGTTTCTTAAGACAATTGGTTTATTCATATCATACAACCATTTAGGCCTAACTCATCCACACCCATATAAATTCCAAATTAGTATATCTGAAAACTTGTAAGTGAGTTGTGAGATATACAAAATCATAAAAAACTCATTCCCCATCTCTTTGGCAGTTTAACCTAAAATGTAGAGTAGATGACTCAATTTGATTCTTGTAAACTTACTATATATGAAATAAAAATGTTAAACAATTCCTGACCTTGTAAATCCTCATCTTTCAAAGAATTATAGAGTCTATGCTATGTTTTATGCTTCCCTCTGTGCTACTATCACCTGGAACATCTAGAGAAAATCATAATGTCTTCTCCAAATTAAGGTTCATTTTTAAGGTCAGTAATCGTGTTGGATACTATATGGGTACTGCTAACAAATAGTATGGTCCTATAAAAATGCTCTTTGGAAGTGACCATAAGTCTCTGGCTATCTTTTTGATAAATTTTGGTTGTGTTTTGGGACTTTGAAGTACACATATAGGCTAAGCAATCACAACCCATGATTTACTAAGAACACAAATCCTAGCATGTTTCTGGAAAGGAAAAATAAGACAATCTTAGAATACTAATAAAGAGACAATACCGTAGAATATTTAATGATGAAATTTTAATAAGTACTATCATTTTGTCTCAGTTAGTACTAGTCTATATGATTTTTATTTTTTTGTTAGACATAACTCTCACATTTTGCATGCCCTTCTTATGGCATGAGAATATTAATATAAGTTTGAAGTAAGGTTTACTATTTTTATTTTGAATAATATGAGGTAATATACACACTTCCTTAGATGGTATAACATCAACACTTATTCTATAGATAGTCACTTGTTTTTTTCTTTGTATTTCTCCTTCATTTTATAAAGAAATCAGCAAATCTATAGAACACAATTGGCTATTTTCATGGAAAAGTACTCATTTTTATTTAGTTGTTTTATGGTGTCATATATTGTCAAACATATATAGGGAGCATTTTCGTTGATGTTAATCCATTTACAAAACTACCTCATCTCTATAAAACACATATGACGGAGCAATATAAGCGATATAGGTCCTCATGTTTTTGCCGTGGCTGATGCGTCATAAAGGTGAAGTGCTAGATGCATCATTTGAATGGCTGAATTTTTGGTCTCTTACTTTTTTTCCTAAATTTAGGTCGATGGTGATAAAAAAAAGCTGGTCAATTTTGGTCAGTGGAGAAAGTGGTGCTGGGAAAACTGAGACTACAAAATTGATTATGTAGTATCTTACTCATGTTGGTGGACACACATCAAAAGATGATAGAAGAATTGAGAAACAAGCTCTTAAAGTAATAAATGGGGCTCTTGTATTCAATAGTAACACCTAATTTTGTTGCCATCATATAACCACATATCATGCATTGTGTTTTCTTTTAGTCAAATCCACTCTTGGAGGCTTTTAGTAATGCAAGAACAATTAGAAATGTTAAGTAAAGGTTTGTGTATTCTTTGTTCTTTATGATCTTCATACATCCATATCATTTCATTTTCTCTCTCTTGAAGTTGCATGGAAACACTTCTCTCTATATTGATTTATTGATTGATTTGTCCACATGTCAAAATATTAAAGGCAACATTCTTTGCCCTTATTATTTTTGACTCCAAATTTAAAATTTCTAAAAAAATCTCTTTTCAACTTCATTGACGTCCATATGATGCAAGAGCCATATGCAATATGTATATGACAACTTGAATTACTGGCCAACAGTGCAATCTCAACTTCCATATTAAAATACCTTAACGACGTAAAAATACTTTTCATACATAGTAATCAATCCATTTCTTTAGAATAATACTATTGGATAGCCATAGGAGTATTATAAATCATTCATATTATTTAAGGTAATTTATTTTAGGAAATCTTGTAGTATGCACATTGTAAATAGTTGATATTCTTATTCACTAAGTTGAACATAGATAGTTTATCTGACTAGTTTTGGGTTTCTTTCCCATAATTTTTTTTGATGTATGTATCATATTTGGTTCAAAAATAACTATAGTAATGGAACAACATTCATAATGTGTCACATTATAGATATTAAGGGTGAAACACATTATTTAGTCTCAATTTAAATTTTATACATTGTAAAATAACCCAATTAGGTTGTTACATTGAGTACAATATACAATAATATCACTACCTAAGTGATTTGTTGCGTAAAGTATGATCTAATTAGTTTGTCCTTAAGTTTTGGCATTGAACACATGCTCCCTGTCTATTATGGTCTCTTTCCTTAAAGATGGGACTGGGAACATATGCACAACCTTAGAACATAGTTTAACTTTTAGTTGTGATTATTGTGTTCCTAATTCAATTTTTTATCTATTTGAAAACTATATTGATTGTTTCTCTAATAGTATAAGTTATCTTTTCGCTATCTTATACAAAAATACAGAAAATGTACATCAATCATGTAGTAGATAGATTTAGAATAGAGATTAATCCTCATGCAAATAATATTCTTTGGAAATATCTAAGACATGCTTTACCTAGTGACTATTAATTCCAAAATGTAAGATTCCTACTCTCTACATATCTAACTACTGCATAGATCCTCAAGTGGAGACTACTAATCACCTGTTGAATAAAGTCATGTTGACCTCAATGCTTTCGAGTAATAAAATAAGCTTAAATCTTAGTCCAATGCAACCTCGACCAAGCTAACATGGGAGGTCATGATATTTACTTCCTACTATCCACAAAATAAATATGAATAGCTCTACAAATAAGATCATTATTTTTTTCATCTTGTTGATTCCCATATTGCTATTCATGTGTCCATGTCATTTTTTGCAAAGAAGTTTAGGTCAAACATAACTTAAATGGCAATGACTACTCTTAGGCCTAGTTTGGGTAGACTCATCTAAAATCTCATAAATTTCCATAGTAAATGGCATTTCTAATTGCCATTAATAGTCTACAAGAAAGGTAGAAATGTCTCAAACACACGGTCATAGGTGAAGATAGACATCATAGCTTGCAATTGTCAATGCTCACAATTTTGGCATGATTGAAAACTCACACCAACTACATGTATGCTATGTTCTGTAAGATTCATTTGTAGTTCTGGCCACATCTATATTGTAGTCCTAACTGTCGTCTATAATGTGAATTTCTAGGAGTTTGATATTAGCCATCCAAAGTAAGACTTCGTTCAAAAATGCTTTTCAATAAGATATTAAAAAAAAACTTCCCATCACATTGCCACACTATTGCAGACTGGTACTTAATGGAGTCCATATACCATGGTGGTGCAAAGTATGTGAAGCTAAGTTTTTCTATAAAGATTTTCAATGATTTTCAATGATGAATAAGGAAAGATTCTTTAAAATAGTATTGGTGGGTGAAGATTGCAGGAAGGTTTTGGTAAGGTTTGATTGAGTTTACTTTTTACAACTTGTTGCTCTCTTTAATTAATCTCGATGTACAGTGGGGGTTAAGTAGTCCTAGCCCACACCAAATTATTGTATTTGCTCTAACAACACAGTTTCCAATGAAGAAACTGTAATATACCTCGTACACAACCTATACATAATTTTTTCTTTAGTATAATGTCTCCTCTGTCTTTATAAGAAAACCTTGTGTTTATACCATAATCTCCTGCCATAATATGAACCTTTGCTAGATCTGTTCACTCACTTTTTGGTCAATTTGGGCCTACATAGCAATGTGTCATGCTAGATGCAAATGTTTGAATGTTCCTTCAGATTAGACATTCACATGAGAGCGATCTATCCTTAAATTTAGAATGATTCATCTCATATTGTGGGTGGACTATAAAATTGATAATAAGTTATGTTTTTATTTAATTCTATATCCATTTATGGTATGTTCTCCTTAAATTTCACCATTGTCATGGCTGAAGTTGGTTTGTTTTTCTAGTGCTTTGATAGTTATAGAGTTTATAGCTAGAAGGATCTTATGTACCTGAGCTTGTAGTTTATTGGTTTAATTATATTTTATTTTTGTATTGCTAATTAGGACTATACTCATTGTTGGCATGGGAGGTAGCTGGAGAAGAAACAATATCCAGTCCAGCTACATAGGTATGTACCTTGTTCAGACATCAATACTAGAGGGCTAGAAACCATATAAACATGTGGAATGTTTGTCTCAACAATTAGGAAAACAACGACAGAGTGAGGGGCCAACGAGGAAAAGGTAATCAATATGGTGATGCATCTACATACACCACTATTAGGTGTTGGAGTTGAGCTTGCAAGTTGGAACATTTGCACTTGTATTTATGACGTTAAATATTGAAAGAGTAGCTGAATCTAAATAATGACAATCCAGACAAAGCATAAAGTGAAGCACTAGTGAGAGAGAAAGAGGACAATGAAGAAAAAAAACAAAAAAGTAGTTAATAAAAGAATGGTAGGTAGAGGGTGCATTGATACTTAGGTCGATGACAAAAAAACATCCTACATGTGTCAAACTTGTTATCAAAGAGGATTCCAAAACCACAAACATTGTTGTAGAGCCTTGAAAGATTTATCTAAGGTTACAAAAACAACAATGAATGATGACTTTGAGCAATGTGATTTCTCCAACCACAAAGGGGAGGAAAAGTTAGGTTTAAGTTTTCTACATAAGGGAGGACAATTATATCTTGAAGAGGACACACCACTATTAATTTTGAACAAGGAGGGAACAAATAATGAGATAGGGTGTTGGACCATGTAGTAATTCATACTATCCCTAGCCCAAAGCCTCAAGTAGTGGTTGTTGTTGATGATGATGAAGAGTTGGAGGTCCCTATAGTGTTGACAGATGACATGTAATGCAACTTTGTATCTAGTTAGATTGTACAATATAATCCTACTACTATATTTTTTACACCATGAATGACTCTTGTTTTGTCAGGATCTTCTCAAAATGATTTAGTGAAAAAGGTCATTGATTATTTTGGAACTACCAAAGCTTCTTTGATGGAAAAAAGTTCCAATGTGGGTACATCAATTGTTAATGTGAACCTAACATGTGAAATTCATTTGCTTAAATTGTTACTTGTAATTGTTGATAGTAATACTTTATTTTTAACTACTTATTGATAGTGCATAACAACTAAGTCTATAGCTTTCATTATAATCATTTTATGCAACATCTTTGATGTATCTGTCAGAGTTGTTCGAGTGGAATTTAGGCGTCTGATGTTGGTGTCATGCCATAAAGTTGGGATGTAAGGAATACTTTTAAAACTAGCTCTAGACGTTGCATGGGCAAGTTTGGTAAACTAGAAAATAGATATTTATTATTTAGTGGCCCCTTTGGGAGCAATGGCACTAGACCTCATATGCCATTGTAATTAGGTATTGGTGGCCTAAAATCGAAGGTAGACTCTTAAGAGATGTCGTACGCTTATAATTTGTGTTTAGTGAACTTTCATTATCTTATGTGTTAATGCAATATAGATCTTTATTTTAGTTCCTTCATCTTTTTAAAAATGAGAAAAGTCATCGTCTCTCAAGAGAATACAAATTTCATAATAGTATTAGTATTACTATTACTATAGAAATATTGTTTTCCTTGTTAACCATTAATCATTCAATGTTATTTAAATGTGATCATTGTGATTCATAAATGGTGGATTTTGTTTATTATGCAAGCATACTCATTCTTCAAAGATACAACTTGTTTCTGGATATTTTTTAACCATATCGTTGGTGGAACTCTTCGTATGTAGTTTTCCTACAGATGGGATTTTGCATGCATGTGTGTTTCTTGTTTGTTTTTGGATTTGATGCTTGTATGGAACAAGAGATGTTGATTTGTAGTATAAAGGAAAACACTCGCGCATTTTCTTCATTTTATCTTTGTTTACAAAATGGTAATACTCAGTTTTATTTTAGTTTAATTTTTTTACATATGATTTTGAATTCTACCTTTTTTTTTCTAAAGCACAATATCCACCTATGATATTTGGTAGTAAAAGTTTTGGTCCATTAGATTCAAGATCAAAGCAGGCAAGAAGCCAAGAAGAACCATGTAGTGCATCCATTGGAGCTGATACAAACACCAATGGAAAGCTTGTCTCATCCACAAAGACAAGTCATGACGAATTTAGGTGATAAAGGTCAGAAGATAAAATTTTATCCAACTATATTTGTGTTTTAGATTTTTAGTCTTGTTGATTCATGCATACATTGGAACTTTAGGAAAATCTTGTTGATGCACCTCCTAGTTATTGCCCTTTTATATTGGACTAACTTAAATAGTTATCACCTCTATTCCTGTTTAAACATGAAAACTGAAATAGGCTTCCATTGGTAGAAATGGAATCTTTTGGGATAGTAGTAACTTTAGCATCTATAGAGATATTTTATGCTAGCTACACTTGGGACATGATCTTGAATGGAATGGAAATTTCTAACTAGCATCTTTGGAGATATTCAATGTAATATCCAAGATTAATCAAAAAGTTTTCACTACAAGGAAATCTATATTCACATCCATAAGTCATTAGTAGGGACTCTGGATTAAAAGGAAATAAAAGAAGGGTAGGGAGCTTATTCAGGATGAGGCTCGTGATCTAGTTTGAGGTCTTGATCTAAGACCCAAACAAATTGGAAAAGGAATATTTTAGGTTGTTTAGTTTAAGTCATGATCAAGGATCCTAAAGAGATAATCAAATAAAGCACATGATTGGTCTAGTTTGGGTCGCAGTCCAGGACCCTAGTAGATTGATAAAAGTTATTTTATATTTTGTCTAGTTTTAAATCATAGTCCATGACCCTATAAGATTGAATAATGAGGTTTTAGGTGTTGATCCAGTTTTTGGTCGTAGTCTGGGGCACTGAAAAAAAATGAAAAAAGTAAACTTGGGAGATTTTTAAGAAAAATAGATATTTTTCAGTTTTGGAGTCAAAATTTGACATTTTTAGGTTCTTACAAAATTTTTGGTATTCTTCAGGGTTTTGTTTTCATTGATATTGAAATTTTGTTGAAAATTCGGGGACGTAGTTGCAATTTTTGCATTATTTTTGTCTTTATAAGAGGGGGAATGGGAGGAGGGTCGAATAGTCTTCCTATTTCTTCCTCACTCATGCAAGCAGTAGTGGCAGAGACCAGTTCGGAGCATCTTAGGGCGATGGATGTGGCGAGAGGAGAGAGGAGGATAGAGTTTGGATATCAGTGATCTACCACCTCCAAGCTCATGGATTGGGGTGTTCTGTCGACTTTTGTGTGGAGCATCTCTGGGGGCAAGATCATGGAGGAAGACGACTTCTGGGGGTCCTCTTCAGTGGCTTTTTAGTGAGTTTTTTTCAAATACATTTGTCTCAAGGAAGGTATAGCTTTCATTGTTGCACTTTGGTTTGGCCATTTTGTCCCTTAGGGTGAAATTATGGATTTTGGATTACCCACATTCTTTAAGTACTGAAGGTTGAAGACGACCTAGATGCACATTTTTTTTCTGATCTAGCTCATTTCATCATTTTCTTGGTTATCCATTTCTGATTGAGTTGATTTCATATGTTGTGGAAAGCTCTTGATATTGTCATTTTTTTGAGAAGATGGTTGCTTTTCATAAGGTAGATCCCTTTGTAGACAAGTAAGATGTTGATGATGACAAGGGGACTGATGTGTACCCTAGGTAAAGGCACATTTCAATGTGATTGAATATGTATCTATTTAGTGAATATTTTGACTAAAGTCTTCCTGGAGTAGGTGTCATGGAGTTGTGAGCATGATTGACGGGGAACTACTCCCTACTAAGAAATTTCTCCATCATTCGGGTGTGATGTGTATGAATCTACATCACCAAGGCTGTCGAGATGGCGACGAGGTATAACTTGGAAAAAAACACTCCTTGTTATTTTCTATCTTCTTTATCAATCCTGAATAAGGCATTATTGCCATATAGCTATCATTTTATCTTTTGCTTTATTCCTTTAGGGTAACATATCATCAAACATTTATTGGAGAACCTATTAGAATGTGCTGCAATACTTGTATGAGAGTCTAGTGGTTCAGGAAGTGGAATGTTGGAGAGGACAAACTTTGCTGGCATTAGTCATTCTGGGGTCACAAATAGACCCTATGTTCTTCCTTTGATTGAGAACTTCCATCTGGAAACCAATACTTTTCACTTTTCTTGCAGTGAGTCAGCCATCAACCTATGTGATTTTTTTGGGATTACTAGTTTAGGGTTTGGTCAAACTCCCATTAGTTCTCTTCCTATCCAACAAGAGTGGGGTTGCTACCCCCTGGATGGGATTCTAGGAGTGAACCCCAAAGATAGTGAGATTGCCTCGAAGTATGAGGTTAAGTTTACTTTGTTAAGGTCATCTAATTTCATGAGGGAGGGTGGAGAGGTGTCAGTGATCTGTTGTATGAAATCATGTGGCTAGAGGTGTTCCTATCTGTCTTGATTAATGGTTGTAGTTTAGCAAGTACTCGGGAGATAGAGGACATGTCTGTTGGTTCTCCTTTCTATTGGACCTTGATGCAGTTCCTTCCCTTGATAAGGGTGGAGCATGTATTCCCAGCTACTAAAGCATTTGTGGATATGTCTTTTAGGAGATTTTGAAGGAAAGATGGTCCAAGCTACAAAAAGTTGCAAAAGCTTTGTAGGCTTGATTGTGGTGAGCTTTTGCCCATTATTTTGGATTTTATGCTTAGAAATAACTGTAATAAATGATTTGTTCTAACACTTCCTTTTGGACATGTGGTTCTATCAGCACTTCTGGCCACATAAGACCATCACTTTGAGTGGTCCACAGGGTTGTCTGTATCCTTCCCTTCCAACTTCTTACCATTGGGATGCCTATGCCAGTAGGGTGTTATGAGCTGTAGCCAGATGAACTAGAGATGATGGCCATAGTTGAGGTATGTGTAGTACTTTTAACACTGTATTATATTCTGCATCTGCATTTTATCTTACTCCAATTCATTGTTCTTCTCGGGTGTGATTCAGATTCTTCTCCAGGTTTCATCATGGTGAGGCGGACACATCTTGTGCAACCTACTTTGAGGTGTTGAATTTGGATGTTTTCCAAATTTAGTCCGAGTCTCCATCTAGGAGTGTGTTGTATATGGGGGAGTTTTTTTCTCGATAGTGGTTTGGTGACTGGCATATCTCTTTTGACTTACTATTGGGGCTGGTCCCTTCTGGACTTAGGAGTTGTCAGGTTGCTTGGGAGCTAAAGTATGGGCAGATGATGCATGGTGAATACTTGAGGTGGTACTTTATGCACGGTCATCCCATTCTCTTTTCTAGGGAGGTGTATGAATGTCTTTGACATCCTACTCTAGTGAGTCACAAGTTTGATTCTTCTTTTGTCATACTGGCACTATTTATGACATGCATTTTCTTGCAAGTGCTTGATTATGAATTGATTGAGGAGCATGATGATTATGGGTATGAGTTTCATCATCCACCCCCACCTGAGCCAGTTCCTTCAACTGAGGCAGTATCTTTTCTTGAGGCTCCACCTTATCTTCCCGTTGATACTTGTAGCTCTGAGAAATTCCCCAGGTTGTCACCCCATCGAGATTTTGGAATTTGAGGCTCACGTGACTTCCCAGATGACTTCAGTCAGACCTCATCCTTCATGGAGACATATGAGGCTTTGGATGTGGTGGGAGGACTCTTTGTCTTGATACTTTAGGCATTTTATATACTTTGAGAGATATTCTGGTGTATGGGGTTTTTTTTCAGACATCCCCATTTAGACTGAATATCCATCTTCAACTGGTAGATGGGTAGGTTCCTCTTACCTTAGAGATGCTACCCTAGTTTTTGAGGTGAATTCTAGGAGTTCCACTTCTTGTTATTAGTGTTCTACCATCGATATTCGCACTTACACGTCCAATGAGCATTTTTTATTAGGATCTTCTTCCACGATCATCTACCTTTGTCCAAGCTCTTGATAGGGTGGCTAAAGAAGAGAAAGAAGAAGTAGTTGTTTGATTTTATCATTTCCATTTCATGACGTATTTTCTTTTCCTACAAAAAATCAAGTATTTTGGTATTCATAAATTTTTTTAAAGTAAAAATAAATTTTTGTGTTGGATTTTAGAAATGATTATGTGTTTTTGTGATATCTTCAATTTAGAATATGATTTCTGAGTTTGATCTTTTGAATAATTTTGGTGGATTGGTGAATTTCCTCGATCCACATGTCGTTCTGAGGTGGCTGGTTGTGGAAATTTTTTGTATGGACTCAGAGTCCTTCCTGCCTTGAGATGTGAGTTTGCATTTTCCACAGATGTAGTGTGATTCCATTATGGAAAAGGACACAGAGTCTACTATATATGGAGACAAGTTTTTCCGATAAATTGGGTATTGTCCCTTATCTTTTCAACACAATTGGTACTCTCACGACTTAGGGTCATGGGAGAAAAGGAGTTATGGGATATCCCAGTCATGTGGCATCCTCCCATTAATGTGTCTTTGGGGCAATGTTGCATTGTTGATCTTTCTAAGATAGAATAAGTTGAGCAAGAAAGCTTTGGTGTGACCCATCGTCTTTGTCATCTCGCGTATACCAGTAGAAAGGGAGTTGATATCAGCGGCAATCCACTTTTAGGATCTCCTGTGTCACACCTTCTGGTTTGGTGATGTAATTCTAACTCCCACATTGTAGGATGTGGTTAAGATCACATAACTTCCCCTTCATGACTGGTGGCATGTGGTGCTGAGGAAGTCAACATTGGCTACCATGTTGGGGAGCGTTCATGGGATGAAGAAATCCTAAGCAGATTTATGGTTGACTAGTGAGAGTTTCTTAATTCAAATGGGCTCCCTATGGGAGTCGTTTATGAGAGAGATGTGTCTTGGTCTTGATTCTCATGATATGCTTTCCATGTGGGAATATACTTTACTCATCCTAGTTGAGATATTCTTTATAGAGATTGTTGGGCAAGTGACGACTACTACTTCTGGAATCTTTATTTCTCTCTACACAAAGGAAACCATTGTCCCTTTGATTCTGGTTCATCCATATGAGTGCTTGGATGAAGCACAATTGATTGGAAAGATAAGGGGACCCTTCTAGGTTATACAAATTTATCTAGGAGTGTCCATTGATCCTTCCAAATTGACGTTGTCTTCAAATCCTCATTATAGTGTGGTGAAGGAGTTTCTTTTGAAGCACATTTAGATAGGGGAACCTCTTTAGCTGGGTGGAGATATGGCTTGCGAGCTTGATAGTTCGAAGCCTATAGATGTGTGTTGGGATGGAAGTGGTTTTATCTTGATAACTTGGGTTGTGGCATGTCCATGATTAATATTCACTCATTGATCGTGTTGCCTAGTCTGGAGGGTTGTGTTTCATACGACCCTATATCAGTGTCGTGGCTGTTCAATCATCAGTAGTGTGTGTATGAAGTTGGAGCTCATCACCAATTCTTTAAGAAGTTGATGCTAGGTTCTCAGAAGGTTCATGTGAAGGTTTTAAAGATGTGGTTGAATCGAAAGAGATGGACCTGAGATCCATTCCCTATGATTTGAACTGCTCTCTTGAGTACCTGGAGTGGCTTACATTGATACCTTTAGTGGTAGTGATTTGTGATTCTTCTGGAGAACCACAATGATGTCTTTTTTGTTTGTTTGTTTATTGACTGGAATAAGAAGCCAGAGTTTTGTAATGATTTTATTTTTGGAACAAAAGTTTTGGTTCATGAAATGTGAAATCAACTGTGGGTACTTCCCTCCATGATACTTGGAAGTGTTCATTGGAATATGGTCCTTCAAGTGCATATGACTATGAGCTCCTTCCTAAGGAATTTCCTGATTGAAACAATCTTGAACTCCAATCAATGCATTTCTAGGACTCAAGGGATAGTTGTAGGTTTTAATATGTCAGTGTCACCTCCTTCTCATCCACCTCCTTGAATGAAGTTGGAAGGTTGAAACCCCAAGCACTTTAAGCTACCTCACATGTTTTTTTGATGATAGATATTTCCTCCATCTAAATGTTCATGGCATGTTCTATTACTAGGGGGCTCATTCTAGGGGGAAGATGGAAGAATCTCTACTAGACCTGGATGTCATCCTAATAGATAAATATATCTCATGTAGTGGGTGTGTTATTAGCCATTCCCTACCCGATTGGGACAAGGTGCCAAATGTCAGAGACATCCCAATAGTCTTTTCTCCCGACATGCCTTAGAGTAGAAATTGACCACGAGTATGTCTCTTCCTTCTTAAAGGGATTTTTGGATTTTTTTTCTTATTTTTTTCATTTTGAAGATTCCCATTGACTGCGGCTGATCTTTTCATTTGAAGATTTTTCTTTTACATTGATGCTCAGGGAAACATCATGAGAGGTAGGGGTTCCTTGGGGAATGAATGGGGTTTTCCTAGTGAGGGTTTCCATCTCATGACTCCCAGGTTAGTTCACTTAAAACTTGGTCCTACCATTTTTTTGTAAGAAACCAAGAGTAGTTGCAAGGGGTTTTCAACCTCCATCCTTCTCTGGACAATCTTTCCCTATTAGGTTAACTCTGGGAGATGAAAAGGTTATGGAATCTCCCTAGATAGATATGTTAGGATGTTGATTGAGAGGTTCAGATATGACTTTCTTATAGGGACTATAATTTCTTCCATCCTCTTGTTTGATTATGGGGCTTTTCCTAGCTTTATCCATAGTCATGAACATTTTGAATGTTTTTTATTTCTATTGGACCTATTTTGAGGAGTGATCTTTGTGTCATCTTATTTGTGGCCAACTGAGGAAAACCTACAAAGGATTGTATTCATCTTCTTTGGGTAGAGCTTCCCCCTTTTTGGTGTTGGGTCAACGATCTTGATGATGTTTGATGCTTTTATTGATGGATGAGTTTTCAGGGAACAACTTACTCACAGTGGGAATCAACATCATGTTGATTGCATCCTTGTCTGGAGGGATGACTTTGATGAGGGAACTACCTAGTTTTTGTGAATCCATGGACTCCCTAGGAGGAGGATGAATGATGACTCAACTCTAGGACAACGAATGGGACGGTGAACGTCTAGGGTCCAATTTGAAGCTCCAACATGATTTCTCATAGTGTATCCTTGATTACTCTGTCAAGGAGGTTTGTTTTTGTTGTTGATTAGAAGTCGGATAGATCCTTCTCCAGGTTGATTAGTGTCTTTAAAGGACACACATTGATGTATGCTTTGTTATCGACAAAAAACAGGGGTATCTTGAGGTTGTCGTATATTGAAGTGAACAATAAGGGCTTATTATGATTTCCTCCTATCAAAATCTCATCCATTAAGAACAATTTTAGGTGCATGGTTGTAATCACCCCAATGGTGACCACAAGAGCTTCTAGTCATACATTTTTGGAAATGTAAGTTCCTTCTACAATCTTCATGACTACTTCCTATTGTTCTAGGGAATTCTGCATCACTTCTTCTAGTGATTGTAATGACCTCACTTTTCAGTGTCCCCCAAATTTGAAAGGACCTTAAAGTTGAGAGTCTATCTTAAATTCAAATGATCTAGATTTGAACAAATTTCAAATAATAGTAAATAATTTACATTATTTTGAAAAGATTGTTTACATTTTTACAATGTTTCTCCTCTAAGGAGTTATATGTATTTCCAACATGAACTAATACAAATTGAGAAGAAGTATCTAACCAATCCTCCTTTACTTATATTAAATGCCTTCAGGTAGATTTTATCTGATTCGTCAAGTCTTGATGTCTTCACTATATTGCATCTACCTAAAATGGCATGAAACAAAGCACAAATCAGTATATAGAAACATATTGTGTACGTGGGGAGAATGCAAAAGTGTGAAAATGATATAACAACAAATAATCACTCAATTACATGCAAATAAAAACTGTCAGTTTATTCACATATTCTTATCTTTATATGATACTCATAGAGGCATTACAATTGAGCAAAACTTTAATAAACATCCAATAGTTTATTTTATTAATGCTTACAAAATCCTCAAAAAACATTGGCAATTGATATTGTGAGTAGTCATAATTGTAACCACGTACCTCAATGTACAACCATGCAGATATCATGCAGGCATACTTTTAGCATACCATCCAATCAACCAAAGAGGAACCCAAGAAATTGACATTTAATCTTCATGTATATTCTAAAGTATCACAATCATATTATTCAAATTAAAACTCTAATATATATCCTAAAGTATCACAATCATAATATTGAATTTATACTCTACTAGAGTCCTAATCTAGGGTTTAGGGTTGTCTCGGGTTTGGATAAGGAATAAGCGTACAAACACTAATTCCTTCACATTCATCAGGTGAAAACACTAATTATTTTATCCATCATATCCTTTTATTATGAATACTTAGATCAGATTAAGTCCATTAAGATTATCACAAGTTATGATCCTTCGTTTAAACAACCTAAATATACATGTATGTGATTATTGGTCTTGAAATTCTAAATAATCATGTATATGATTATTTACTTTATAAATCCTAATTATCATTATCATGATCATGTCAAATTATCATAGTATTCTACTATATCAGTTTACATCTCGAAGGAAACATATTTAACATGATTAATATACAAACTATGCTTTATTCACCACTTTAACACATATTAGCACCACTTTTGGAACTAAGTTTAGAATTTGGTCTCAATTATATTTTATTTGTGCTCCTCTTGTTTTCTCATTAAAATTGGTGTATAATTGTGCTATAATCAGACCTTTGTATCAAATTCTAGGGTCTATTGAAAGATCAGAACAATATTGCTAATATTAAATGGAAATCCTAGATTCTTGGGCTTGTGGTTTCCTCTTGTTAGGCTGCACCATTGAGTCGCATAACCATAGGGATCCTGGCATGGTGTGGCTCCCTTGAAGACCAGTCCATCATTTCTGGGTGGTACCTAATTTCTTCTGCCTTGGGCACGACTTTGTCCCCAACACGTCAACCCAACTTCCATTTGCACAGGTGTTGCTACGCAAATTTTGTTGTCGGGCCAAAGGGGGTCCATCACATGCTACATTCTAAGGTGGAGGGCAACCAGCCTCGTGAACTTCCATCACCATGACTGCACCTCCCTTTTCTATTGTCCTGGAGGCACACCTGTCATCTAAGAACAAGCGTTTTGGGTCCTCCTCATCCATATGACATACAACTTCTACTACACCACTGTGTTGTTCGACCAGTGTGAAACAACCAATTCAGGCTCCTCGAAGAGCATTGCCACGAAGCCAACATTCGTGAGACTTGGTAGCCAACCTAGGACCTAGAGTTGAGGCATCTACCGCACAACACCTTGGTCGACTTCCTCATCCATAGCAATAAGAGGGACATTCTCCCCCATGGGACTATGTTGTTTGCATGGATACATATCATAGGAGGTGTTCAGACAGGTGTGTAGGTGGTCATCAGAGATGGGCAAGTTCCCTATGACACACGACGACACTCCTCTCTCTCTGCCCCAGCCATGACCGGGTCATGGAAGAGTCTCTCGTCCACCTCATGAAGCTAAGGGAAATCTTGCTGCTAGGGTTGTTTCATGGGGAAGTAGATACTGCCTCCAACAGGGTACAACTCTACCCTATATATACACATTATACTTTGGATTCGAGGAGGTTAGCAAGATGTGCGACCATAAATTCCATTGTCCTCATCCTCATGAATATGTGAGGTATTCTCAGATTGATAGTCATGTTTCATACGTGATTAGCAAGGAAAACAAGGTAACGACTCAAAATATATTCCTTCCTATTTTTCTTAGGATAGAAAGCTCACATCTTTTATTATGTTGATCTAAAGGTCACCTGAGGAAGCCCTAATTTTATAATTGGAATCTTTGATAAAAAGAAAATCAATCAATGTGTTTACTAACTTATATTATAGTTTTGGGATTCATTGGGATATACAAAACTTTCTCTTTTAAATGTTTCATTAAATCAATTTCCATTGTTTCGTGGAACTTCCTTTTGCTCCCAATTTCTAGAATTCTCTTCTTGTGTTAATATCTTTATGTATACCAAAAGTCATATTGAAATAATACTACTTGATGCCTCAAACTTGTGTTTCCCAAATAAGTCTGACAGTTACTCCACTAATTATCTAAAACACCACATATATTGGTTTTTCTTTTGGAAACTACTTATTATCTCATGTTTCTATTATACATAAGTCATAAAGCCATTACTATTTATTTATACACAAAACTCTTATTTCTTTGTCTTGTTCCCCAAGGACCTATTTAGAAATTAAATAGTTTCATGTGTCTCCTTTGACCATGGGTTGCACCCATGCGACAAGGTGGGTAACATTATTATTCTAGGAATAATACCATCGGGGAAATTTACTTATTAATTAATGTCTTATATTCAAAATTATTTTGGATATTACATTCACCCCTCCTTAAAATGTACTTTGTCCGAAATATTCAAAATTAGTGTGGTTACGACTCATCTTAACTTCAAACCTTAGGGTTAGAAACCCTTCTTAGATTATCTTTGACAACTTCTATTCATATGTAAATTCTTCACAATCTTACTAAGGTTGCCACTTAAATTCGATTCAAGGATAATGCACATCCTTAGTATTTACATGATATCATCTCTTGGTGATTACACTTTCATTAGTGATTTCAATGTCAGTTGGTGATTACCTTTTCACCTAAGTTCCAACCTATTATTTGTTTATCTTAATAGCAGCTCAAACCCTATATCATGTCATTAAACTCAATGTAGTGTTTTCATTCTCATATGTAAATTTTAAGTATAGCGTGTGTCTACTAAATCCCTCTCACTCATAATAAGATGAAATAAGGGTTTGTTTTAAGACAAAATACAAATCTCATCCTATTCTAAGAGAATAGTCGATGTATCCCCATATTATCTTCTAATTTCACATTTTGGTTGAATTATCCTTGACCATAATTTTAAATAATTAATACTTTTTAATTCCACAATAATCATATACTTCATGAACTTAAGTTCCTTTCTAACTCTAGAGTTGGTGCACAATTCCTTTTAAGATTTCATTATTATTTGACTTCTTATATGTTTTATATTTACTCATCATCGCTCATTAGCCTTAGTCTTCTCCTCAAGGTCTCTATGAGTGCATGTACCTTTGGAGTGATGTCCTTCTCGCCTCATGGTCCTTATACATTTAGGGAGTGTCTCTGACATTTACCCCTTGGGCCTCATGAAATCATGAAGGTGGCCAATCTCCTGACCCATGGGCCTCAGGAAAACATGGAGGTCCTTCTCCTGACCGCATGGTCTTCTACATTTAGGGCACGATCACCTCCTAATCTAATCATTCGTATGTACCTTTAATCACCCTACCTAGGGTTTATCAAGAGTACATTATTTTCAAATGTAATTCTTTAACCCAAATTTCTTCCATCTATTATGGTGTTCATTATTCACTTTATGTCCCTTCATTGGGCTCATGGAGACCTTCCCTTCTGGGCTTGGTCCCATAATTCCAACCACTTCCACAAAGACTTTTCCTCATGTTTCTTATATGTAGCCTTGGGTCCAAGGAATTATATTGAACATATGTTATCTCTTGTTTCATATAATTAATTTTTCTTTCAAGCGTTAGATGACATTAAAGGTTACCTCAATTCTTAAATTGACTTATGCACTCACCCTTCTAAGAAGGGTCCTAAACTAGGGTGTCTTCTTGACTCATTGGAGGAGGTAAGGCTTTCTAGACACAACCCGACCCCACATGTTTATGGTTTTACCCTTTACATATGTCATTTTCTCATTCTTGGGTTGACCAACCCCAGGTCGGGACACCGACATAAAAAGTTGAATCGAGGGTTTCATATTTTCACTTTTACACAACCTAATTATGCATTTTCTATTATAAATTCTCAACCCATATTTGCTTGATCAATTTTGTATACCCACTCGCTAGGTGCATTCATAATATCATACTCACTTGCTGGGAATCTTTTAATGATTTTACCCACTCACTAGTGGTAATCTCTAATCATACACATTCAGTGGGGTTTTTCATAATATCATACTCACTCACTGGGAGTATTTCAAACATACCCACTCGTTGGGGGTACCATACTCACTCTCTAAGGGTGATTTCAGTGACATACCCACTAGTTGAAGATAATTTCAATAGTATACCCACTCACTAGTGGTAATTTCAATAACATCCCCACTCATTGGGGGTAGTTCCAATACCACACCAACTCATTGGGGGTATTTTCAATAACTTACCCACTCATTCATGTTAGCTTCAATAGAATACCCACTCGTTGGGGGTATTTTCATTAACATACCCACTCCTTAGGGGTATTCTTTATCATCCATTCCTCTAGAGATAGCATTTAGGTGAAGAGATAGGTATGGTCACCTAAACTCATTTGGATTTTTCTTATTCCTTTTTACCCTAGTTAGGGTTCATATGGATAGGGTCACTATCACAGCCACACTACTCCCATTCACCATGGTTAGGATTTAAGGGGTGGGTTAGGGACTACCCCTACACCTTAGGGTTCTATGATTCCCTTGACCCAATAGGAGTTTTCCTAAACCAACCCTATTCCTATCTAGGGTTTACATGTCATAAGAACCCATACAACATTATTCTTTGTTTTATCATTATTTCCAAATTACATGTACATTAGTTGGCGAAGGATTCCTTAATCCTACTTCTCAGAAACCCTATCTTGAGATGAGGAGGGAAATGACTATGATAACCTAGATTTTGTTTCTCATTAAATTTATGTACATAATTACTCATTAGATGCTCTAATGTACTCAATAACCTTCCGCACCCCCTTTTACAACTTTGAGTCACTTTATGCTCAATTAATGAGTTAGATTTGATTGGATATCAATCTGTAATTAAATATGATTTTAATTTGACTTTCGAGCTAAGTGTCATGCTTATTATGTACCATCAAATTGCAATTAAAATTGAAAACCTTAAATGAACTCTTAGTTCTTTAAAATGTATTTCAAGTAATAGAGGATTCAATTAGGAATCTAACAACATAGAAATTACCTCAATAGCACCATCCTAGAGCAAGATATGGCCTGTTTTATCTTTGGTGACCTATTCCCTATTTTAGCTGGTTTGGATCCCAATTTGTCCTATTTGGGAGGAGGCATCCCCCTTGCCTTACCAACTCAGCAAGTCGTTTGGTTTAGTTCATTTTAACCAATTTTGACCCTTGGATCGGCTCCATCAGATCCACTCATCTGATCTAATAGCTACACCTTCGTATCCTTCCTCCGTACGATAGCTCGATACCCCATTGGCTATGTGCTCACATAATTTCTCTTTATCTCTGCCAATAGTCCAAGTTCTTACCCCTTTTGGAAAATTAATGCATCCTTTTGTTTCCCCTTGCTTCCCTCTCTCATTCCCCTCTTTTTCACCGCTCTAACGAACCTTAGACCCCTCCTTCTCTTGTTCTTCTTCCTCCATTCCTTCTTGGTGGCCGCCTCCTACACCCTCTTAGGGTGTTTCACCATTAGGAGATCACAACTCACAATCTTACCATGGTTAACCTCGTGGTGGTGAGGAAGAACTGGACGACTGCCTTTTCATCCCCATCGAGGCGTGTAGGCCTTCCCTTGCTAGGGTTATGGAGAGCCACAATGTCATATAATATATGAATTTATATATAGAGAATGAGATATTTTTAGTGAGACTATTTATATGACCTAGTTCATTTCAAAGTTCCACTGGTATGCTAAATATGATAGTTTTGGGTATCTTTCTACATGTATTATGCCATATAATGCTCAATCTTGATCATTTATGCCTCAAAATCCTATCTCAGTCTAATTTCAGTTACTTATATACAATGATGCACTAAGATTTGAACGTTGTATATCTTGATATCATAAAATGGCCTAGTGTTTCTTGTATGGCCTAAAATGTGATTTTATACTTAAGATCACGTGTTTAATTCTTAACCTTGATTGAATATTCCTCAAATCCTCATGTTTGATCCAAATTAGTAATTTTTGATAAATGTTGGACCCAGATCCGAACTTGTTCATGCTAGTATCCTTGTTTTGACCTAATGATGTACTTTGAACCTTGAAACATACTTTTTACATTGGTGTTCAATCTTAACCCATGCTCACATATGGGTCTTTTATGTATGAAATGATCATGTAGACCTCTAATCAGTAACTTATCTTGGTTTTTGCACCTAAATACTTTGTGGATCAATATTGTTCACTAATGTGTCCCTAAATTAGACTTGAATTGTGACCTAATTCACATGTTATTAATTTGATCTCTAATATTGCATCAACCTTGATCTAATGATGATCTATGCTAATTTATGAATTCAACAAAGTATCTTGATAATTTGTATAACACCAATTCGTACTTGGCCTATCTTATAATCAAATGATGACAATCTTGCATGATAATAACTCAAAATGACTAGCATGACATTGTAGATGCTTATGTTTCTTGAATGATATGATCACTTGGTCTAAGATTATGAACCCTAATATTTTGAATCCCAATATTAGTTGTGATGTGTCACCATAGTTTTAGAGGAATCCATGAAGTATGATGTAACATGATAATGAGAATACACGACCTAGTTTGAGATATTGAAATCAATGATGATTTGTATGATACCTAGATCTAGGTGACACATCCAACCACCATGATAATGATTAATGACACCTAATCTTGTTGATATAAATGCAATTGCACCTATTTGTAATGTAAGGCCTTATGATGACCTAAATGCCAAGATATAATGAGGGTTTCTAGTTACACTTTTCTAATCAATGGTTAATCTTGTGCTCTTCTTGAGGTATGCTTTATCCTCTTATTGTCTAGACTATGGTATTGAACTTTCTTATATGTATGTATGCTTAAACTACTTGGATCTATATGCTTGTTTGAGCTACTTGTTCCCTATGATTGGTACGCTCTTTTTGCTTGAAATACATTGAACAAACCTTGAACATGATTGAATGTGTACATAATACAATCCTTGTGTACCTTCTTGTATTCTCATGGTAAGGGTAAAAGGCATATGGGAAGCTGGTCTATGGCCATGAAATGTGGTAAGATATAATGGAAATTCACCTAAAACACACTTGCATGTTAACAAGAAAGTCCTTAATGTTTTCACTCTATTTCTTGCTATTATATTAAGTTTTTCTAAGCATATATGTTCTAGTATACCTATTATTTTATGTAATTTATAGTGTACTTAGCACCGTTCTACTGATGTGTATCGATTTTATGATTTTAGGTAATAGGTACACTATAAATCTTGCTATGATCATTTATTCATCTCTATTATGATAATATGTTGCTCTTACTCTGATGATATCTGATGACATGCAAATGGAATTCTTATGGGTTGACTTATGTGACTCAGATCTTAGTTTAGGTACTAGTTTAGTTTCTTTTCTGCTATGTTGTCTCTTCCTTATTCTTAGATGTTGTTTTATTCATTCAATGTTATGTGAACCATTCTAGGGACAGAAACCATGGTTTACTCACCTTTGGTTGTGTAGCCATTAGGAGTTAGGAATTAGGATAATAAATAGTTATGTCACAAATGGTATTAGAGAAACAACATATACTCTATGCATGTTTAATAACTTGATCCCTCATATCCTATAGAGTCTTCTACCATATCATCTCTTCTTTAAGGATTACCCAAAGCCAATTGTTAGATGAATACTAGTTAGCTTCGCATAGCCTCAGGTGATCTCTCTCATAAATTGTAATCACATGATCTCTTGCTTATGGGTAGCTTATGTATGGGAAAACTAAATTTGAATGAAATCGGTAAATTTTGAGTGAAATTATGGTGATGGCATGATTTAACCTTCACTTAAAAAAGTCAATTATAGTTAATGACAAATACACTTGAAGTAAGAATTCTTTTATGAACCCTCGGATCATGTAAACTCAACATTACCGAAATATTGACTATATGCTTCCTATGTTGTAGGTAAATGATAATAATCTTGATATGATGAAATAAGGAGGACTTATACTTTATACCTCATGTTTAATGAGAGACATATTTGATGAAACCCATGTTTAGCTATTGGTGATTAGCCTCAAACATGACTAATAAATTTTCCCTTATTTTGATATGTATCATGATCATGCTTTGGAATGCCTATGCCTTTGAACTCTCAAAACCATGGTGGAAGACTTTGATACAAGAGGTATTTCCCCTATTGATTTCTATCCCTCTTTGTACTATCCATTTTAAATGACATGTTGAATATGAATATCAAACTTTCTCTATTATTCTCAAACTCTTGAACCCCTAGTTTGAATTCTCGATTTCCAAAATATGCCCCTTTACCTTGATCTATAGAAATAAGGGAGCAATATTATACCCTCAACTCACTCTTAAGGATGCTTTCCGACTGCAGGTGCGTCATGCTAAGAGTGGGAAATAGACACATGGGCGGGGGGGGGGCATTGCTCTAGACTTGTGGGATGGAAAGCTTAACCTCCTCCTATGATCCAAGAAGGTACCCTATGATAGGACCTCTCCTGCAAGGATGAGTTAACCAATCATTTAAGAATTGAGGTAACCTTGAATGTCACCTAAAGTTTGAAGCATTAAGTATACAAAGCATGAAAGCACATAAATTGATAATTATTCTTTGAACCAAATTATTCTATCACTAAGGGATAGAAGGAAGAGTCACCAAGGATGTGGTTGATATCATGAGGACCAAGCCCAGGAGGGGAGGTCACTAAGAGACCAAGCCTAGGAGGGAAGGTCACCCTAAAGACCAAGCCCAGGAGGGAAGGTCACTAAGAGGACAAATCTAGGATTGAAGGACACCATGAAGACTAAGCCTAGGAGGGAAGGCCACCAAGAGGACAATCCTAGGAGGGAGGGCCACCATGAAGACCAAGCACAGGAGAGAAGGTCACCAAGAGGCCAAGACATAGGGGGAAAGCCACCGTAAAGACCAAGCCCATGAGGGAAGGTCACTAAGAAGCAAAGCCTAGGATGGAAGGACACCATTAATGAAAAACTATTAGAGGGGGGGTGAATAGAGTTTTTGAATTATTTTAACAATTTATTGAATTCAAACAACCACAATTGAAATTAGAAGAAAGAGACAGGTGTTTAGAGTGGTTCTAACTATAGCAAATACTATAGTTGTCAGTCCACTACCCGGTTGCTTACCCAATCAGGATTTGAAAGTATTTATTTTATTACCTCTCGAGGATTTATACAAAATACAATACTTTCCTTTACACCCTTTGAACAGCCTTCACCCTGAAGTAGGTGCACCAACTTTGAGGTAGCCTTCTATGAAGTAACTCCAAGCTCCCCCTTGAAGTAGCCTTCCTCTCTAGAAGTAACCTCCCGTTGCACCAGCCTTCCCCTTGAAGTAGCCTTCCTCTCTAGAAGTAACCTCCCGTTGCACCAGCCTTCTGAAGTAGCTCAAAGTCTCCTTCTTTGCCAAGAAGATCTTCACCCTCTCCAATCCGCAACCTCCAACCTAGGAGTAGCAAGGAGAGTACAAATAATAATAGGGAACAAGAAAGGAAATAGAAATTACAACTTATCCTTTAAAGCCCAAGGCTTGATTTGCCTAGATCAAGCGTATAGATCTCCTAACTAAGTATGTGAACTTGTGATTGCAGTGGGTAGGAGATACTAGCCTATAGGACACGAATTATGAGCTAAGGAATGAAATGGCCAATTGTCACAATGCTCAAGTTGCTCACAAACAGATTGCACAAAGTATACTCAAAGGTTTCTCAAGTGTAACAAGTGTAAACAAGTGAGTTTAGGTGTCCTATGGCTTGTCCTATTTATAGGAATGGCCTAAGGATGCTTAAGGACGTTCTAGACCACTTCTAGGGGTTTCTAAGTGCTTAACTAGCCGTTAGGTACAAAGTTGTTGCTTTAACAACGGCTAATTAATTAATTCTGCAGTTGCTGTTAGAGACCATCTCGGTCGACAAATGGTCGACCGAGACACCTACTCGGTCGAACTTTTGTCGACCGACAGGCTCTCTGGACAAGTGATTTGCAACGTCTTTCATCAACTGCCAACTAACTTGTCTGTTGTGTCTAACGGCTACTTTGGATCTTTCTCGGTCGAGAAGATTGTCGACCGAGAGTGTCTCGGTCGAGGAGTTTGTCGACCGAGATTGATCCTGTTTCAAGGTTTCAATTTAGGCACTAATTATGTGTGTAAGTGTGCATAAGTAATCCTATTTGAATGGGATGACTTGTCTAACTGTGGTGTTTAGCTAGGGAGAATCTAACGCTTGATTTACATGCAATTCTAAGTACTTGTACATTATATTTTTGTACAAGTTTTTACAACAGTGATTACATTGCATGAAATTATAAATATGTAAGCTTGTAGATTTTCCCTTGTTGCTTTGTCATCCTGCACACTCAAGTAGCTCGTTAGATTAATAAGAATGAAATGTTTGTCATAATCAAAACAAAGGGATTTATAGATGTCCATTTAGCCAACAATCTCCCCCTTTTTGAAGATGACAAACATTTCCAAAATATAAATAAAGGAAATATAAAACATATGAGTTTCATACCTTTAGATTACCTTTTGTAGCTTTTTCTCTTGTCTTATTATTCCCCATGAATTATGGAACATGAAATCCAGATCATTTGGGAATATAGCAACTTTCAATGTAAAGCCAAGAGTTTATTTATGAAACTCATTAATTGAGTTTTACATAATTACTAAATTTTAGTTTTATATTTATCTCTCCCCCTTTGTCATTTCAAAAAGATAACCGTTTAAGAATAAAAACTCCCCCTTAATTAGATATCCCATCAAATCTAATGGAAAAGATGTCCATTTAAAAGCCAAAAATGTAAACAAGAGTTTTTGTTTAAGTAGCACAAATATCAAAGAAAACATCCTCCAAAGGAGTGATAAGCAATTGCTTCCTAATGTTGTTAAATTGATCTAGTGGAAGCGGTTTTGGAAAAATATCAGCCAATTGATCTTCTGTATCAACATGATGAAGGGAAACATGATAGATTTGCAAATATATTCAGTTTTATTGCAGACTTGACAACAGAAACCTGCTCGGTCGACGATCTTTCGACCGATAGTGTTCTCGGCCGAACAGTTTCTTGACCGAGAATGTGTCTGGATTTGTTTCATAACTGTTTTAAGTAATTGTGTCATAGATCCTTGTCAATTTTGCCACAATTTTTTTTAAAGGTTGCATTTTTTATTTATTACTCCCCTTATTTTGTATGCTTCTACAATGATGATCTTATAATCCATATTTTGAAGATGTCTCACATGCTCTTTATAAAAATATCCATTGGAATCAAGTAAAGATGGCCAATTTCATTAAAAGCATGTATTACAGCATAGAAAGATAGACACATCATATAGAGATGACCCATTACAATTATTCAAAAGATATCATTACAATAGAGTTTTTGAATTATTTTAACAATTTATTGAATTCAAACAACCACAATTGAAATTAAAAGAAAGAGACAGGTGTTTAGAGTGGTTCTAACTATAGCAAATACTATAGTTGTCAGTCCACTACCCGGTTGCTTACCCAACCGGGATTTGAAAGTATTTATTTTATTACCTCTCAAGGATTTATACAAAATACAATACTTTCCTTTACACCCTTTGAACAGCCTTCACCCTGAAGTAGGTGCACCAACTTTGAGGTAGCCTTCTATGAAGTAACTCCAAGCTCCCCCTTGAAGTAGCCTTCCTCTCTAGAAGTAACCTCCCGTTGCACCAGCCTTCTGAAGTAGCTCAAAGTCTCCTTCTTCGCCAAGAAGATCTTCACCCTCTCCAATCCGCAACCTCCAACCTAGGAGTAGCAAGGAGAGTACAAACAATAATAGGGAACAAGAAAGGAAATAGAAATTACAACTTATCCTTTAGAGCCCAAGGCTTGATTTGCCTAGATCAAGCGTATAGATCTCCTAACCAAGTATGTGAACTTGTGATTGCATTGGGTAGGAGATACTAGCCTATAGGACACGAATTATGAGCTAAGGAATGAAATGGCCAATTGTCACAATGCTCAAGTTGCTCACAAACAGATTGCACAAAGTATACTCAAAGGTTTCTCAAGTGTAGCAAGTGTAAACAAGTGAGTTTAGGTGTCCTATGGCTTGTCCTATTTATAGGAATGGCCTAAGGACGCTTAAGGACGTTCTAGACCACTTCTAGGGGTTTCTAAGTGCTTAACTAGTCGTTAGGTACAAAGTTGTTGCTTTAACAACGGCTAATTAATTAATTCTGCAGTTGCTGTTAGAGACCATCTCGGTCGACAAATGGTCGACCGAGACACCTACTCGGTCGAACTTCTGTCGACCGACAGGCTCTCTGGACAAGTGATTTGCAACGTCTTTCATCAACTGCCAACTAACTTGTCTGTTGTGTCTAACGGCTACTTTGGATCTTTCTCGGTCGAGAAGATTGTCGACCGAGAGTGTCTCAGTCGAGGAGTTTGTCGACCGAGATTGATCATGTTTCAAGGTTTCAATTTAGGCACTAATTATGTGTGTAAGTGTGCATAAGTAATCCTATTTGAATGGGATGACTTGTCTAACTGTGGTGTTTAGCTAGGGAGAATCTAACGCTTGATTTACATGCAATTCTAAGTACTTGTACATTATATTTTTTTACAAGTTTTTACAACAGTGATTACATTGCATGAAATTATAAATATGTAAGCTTGTAGATTTTCCCTTGTTGCTTTGTCATCCTGCACACTCAAGTAGCTCGTTAGATTAATAAGAATGAAATGTTTGTCATAATCAAAACAAAGGGATTTATAGATGTCCATTTAGCCAACAATTAAGACTAAGCCCATGATGGAAGGTCACCAGGAAGACCTTGCCTAGGAGGGAAGGTAACCACGAAGACCAAGCTGAGGAGGGAAGGTCTCAATGAGCCCAATGCAAGGACATAAGGTAAATAATGTGCACCCTAAGAAATGGAGAAAATTTGGATTAAAGAATGATATATAAAAATAACGTTCTCAAATATTGTTAGAGAAACCTTAAGAAAAACATGTATGACATCTCAGTAAAACCTTACGAAGGGTAGATGCTTAATTCACCCCTAAGGTCTAAAGTACGAACCTAAACCCTAGCTTTAAAATGTTGGACCTATGACTTCTGATCTCCAAGTTTGACTCTTGATATTGAATAATGAAATCCTAGCTCACGATTAATGATCTTGATATTGATTTGACTACTATGATCATACTATTTTGAGCTTGAGATCACCTTTGATATAGGACTGATGACATTCATGTTTCAAAAACTCAAAAATTTTAAATAATGGTTATGTTGATTCGCTTAATTTATAACTTAGGGATGATCTGTCATGTGGACTAGGGTGGGACCTTCCATCGATTTTGAGCACAAAATCACGATATTGAAATATGATGTATGTCCTAAATTGTTGAAATATGAAAATCTCAATCATGGATGTATAACCCCACCTAGACCAATGAAGAAGCTAGAACCCTAAATGTCATATTTAATTATTCATTTGAAGATCGCTATTCATTTTAACTAAAATTTGATTTCCTCAAATTGGTGATCTATAGGAAAATCTCTCCAATTTATGACGCACACGATGATGTTTTCAACTTGATAATCAATGTGACTATGTTATGATCTTGATGCTCGATTGCTCGATTTTGGAGCTAAATGTATATTGGAAAGTGAATATGATACATTATTGCAATGACATATTTTTTTTTGATATGTAATATGAGTCTCCAAACTAATAATGGAGGATTGTGTTAATTTTGGAGGCAAACTCCATATAAGGTAGGGAGGATGTGATATCATAGAATTTCTCTCATTCAATTTATGTACATCTTTACTCATTAAATGCTCTAATGTACTTAATAACCTCGCACACCCCTTTGATGATTGTGAGTCACTTTATGCTCAATTGATGAGTTAGAATTGATTGGATATGACTTTGTATTTATATATTGTAAACCTCTAGAGGGGGGGTGAATAGAGTTTTATAATAATTTTACAATTATTGCACTTAAACAATCACAAAGAAAATATTGGATAAGGAGACACAAGGTTTAGAGTGGTTCCAACTATAGCAAATACTATAGCCGTCAGTCCACTACCCGGTTGCTTACCCAACCGGGATTTGAAAAGAAATTTATTTTATTACCTTTTCAAGGAATTTACATAAAATACAATCTCTTTTCCTAAACCCTTCAAGCAGCCTTCACCTAGAAGTAATCGCCAACCTGGAAGCAGCCTTCCCTTGAAGTAGATGCACCAACTCCCGTTGCACCAGCCTTCTGAAGTAGCTTCCCTTGCGATAGCCTTCTTGAAGTAGCTTGAAGTCCCCTTCTCCACCTGAGAAGTCAACCCTCTCCAATCCGCAGCCTCCAACCCTAGGAGTAGCAAGGAGAGTACAAAAGATAAACAGGAACAAGAAAGGAAAACAGAAATTACAACTTATCCTTTAAGCCCAAGGCTTGATATGCCTGGATCAAGCGTAAGATCTCCTAGCCAAGTATGTGAACTTGTGATTGCTGTGGATAGGAGAATCTAGCCTATAGGACACGAGATTGAGCTAAGGAGAATGTAGGCCAATGATCACAGTGCTCAAATTTTGCTTGCAAAAGATTGCTCAAGTATGCTCAAGTGTATTCTCAATTGTAACAAGTATTTTCTAGTGTCCTATGGCTTGTCCTATTTATAGGAATGGCCTAAGTATGCTTAAGGACATTCTAGACAACTTCTAGGGGGTTCCTAGTGCTTAACTAGCCGTTAGGAATAAGTTAGGCGCATTAGCAACGGCTAGTTAATTAATTCTGCAGTTGCTGTCAGAGGCCATCTCGGTCGAGGACTTGTCGACCGAGATGCCCAGTCGGTCGAGGATTTGTCGACCGACAGGCTCTCTGGATTAACGTTTATTTGCAACTATCAACTGCTGTGTCTAACGGCTACTTTTGGTCAATCTCGGTCGAGAAGTTTGTCGACCGAGAGTGTCTCGGTCGAGGAGTGTGGTCGACCGAGATTGACTCTGTTTTCAATCTTTCAATTAAGATACTAAGTGTGTGCATGAGTGTGCATTATGTGATCCTATTAGAAGGAGATGACCTAACTAAGTGTGGTGTTTAGCTAGAGAGATTTAACGCTTGATTTACATGAAGTCTAAGTACTTGTACATTATATATTTGTACAAGTTTACAAATGATTACATTGCATGACATTTACAAATATTCAAGCGTATGAATTCCCTAGAACTTTGTCATCACCTTGTTCCTGCACACTTAAGTAGCTTGTTAGTTTAATAAGAATGAAATGTTTGTCATCATCGAAACAAAGGGATTTATCATAATATCCAATTTATCCAACAATCTCCCCCTTTTTGAAGATGACAAACATTTCCTAAATATAAAATAAGGAAATATAAAGCATGTGAGTTTCATACCTGAAAATTTACCTTTTGTAGCCATTTATGTTTTTCAAGTGAGTGCTGGCCAAGATGTGATGAAACTCCTTTATATATACTTTTATATTCTTTCTCCCCCTTTGTCATTTCAAAAAGATATCCAAGTTGAAAGTTTTATTTTTCTTCTCCCCCTTAATATAATGCTCCCCCTTAATTAGATATCCTATTAAGAACATGGATTTTTATCTAATTTATCCACAATTTGTTTCTCAATCATTTGCAAAGGATGTTAAGCCTTGAAATGATATGAGATTCCCTTAAGCTTAGAGTACCTAAAAATGTCTCCATCCAAAAGCAAGGGATGTTAAGCCCCATTTTGGGTAGAGAGTTCCTTCAAGTACAGGATACCATTTTTAATAAATTCATAAATTTCTTGAAAATATTCAGCTACATAGTGATTGCAAAGTTTTTGTAAGCTTCTTTAATCAAATGATCACAGTTTTGATGATCTCCCCCTTTTTCTTATGCTTTGCTCCCCCTTCGATAGATGTCTCAAATGAAAGTTCAAATACTGAGCAAATATATAAAATGTCCAAGATTTAACAAAGATGTATGCAAGTTATGTCAATCTGGAAAAACAGAAATCTAGTCGGTCGACAATTGCTCGACCGACAATGTTCTCGGTCGACTAGTTGCTCGACCGAGAATATTTCTGGAGAACTGTTTTGTTATTTGAAAATTTAATTTTAATTGTAATAGTTGCCTGTTTTTAATTATTATTCCCTTATTTGTTATGCTCTACAATAATGAACTTATAATTCATATTTTGAAGAAGTCTCATATGCCAAACAAATAACCATGTGAATCAAATAAAAATGGCAAATTTCATTCAATAGCATGAAGAAGATTACAATCATATAGAATACAACTATTACAACTCCAACACTTCACAGGAAAGATTTAAGAATTACATCAATGTCCGGATCTTTCCCAAGGAATGGCTCGGCTCCATAGTATTGGACCAGAGTTTGCCAATCCAAAGCACCAGTTGTAGTCAACGCATATGCTTCCAGGAAAGTGGGAACTCGGTCAAATCGGAAGTGAGCAGCTATGTCTTGCAATTGTATGGAAGAAAATTGAGTACGTGCAAGATCCATTGATGGTGAAGGTGGAGGTTGATAGTAGTTGTATGAGGGGTTAAATGGGTTGAGCATGCCAGGGTTTAAAGAATGCGGATATTCATCGGTTTGGCCAGGAGAAAGATTTTGCATTCTTTGATTTAAGTATGTCATGGCATGGTGATTGTAGTTTAATTGTCTACTAAGATGGTATTGGGAGCCAGCAATATAAGTAAGGGTATTTTGGATGGGATCAATGGAAAGGTTAGTAGGAGGAGGGGGTGGTATATCCTGATGTGATGACTCTCCTTCTACTCTTGCCTTTTTATGGCCAAAGTCAATCCCCATCTTCTCTACGGTGTTCTTACTTATCTTTGGTGGTCTACGCTCCCATATGTATCCCATATCTTCAATGTTTAACTTAAGACAATGTTGAGTAATCTGGCATACAAAATCGGCATATGGTGGATTGCCAGAAAACTCAAGCATATTTTTAAGTACTATGCGAATGAAGTTGATGGGAATTTCTTTTATGATAGCATAAATTAGACACATACGGAAAATGGGAACCTCGGATTTATTGGCTTGTGGATGTATGTTGGTGGAAACAATGAGGTTTACTATTCTACATGCCGGTTTTAGGTTTATAGCATAATAGGTTCCCCTATCTTCATGACAAGTGGTATTGGCTTGAAATATGGCTCTTTTGATATCACTTAGGCTAGTGGTGTGGTCATCATGGGAAAATAAATTTATTGGATTGCTGGTGGTAAGGTCAAGGAAATCTTGATATTCATCTATATCAATTTCAAGCATGTCAAGAATATCCCCTTCGGAAAATTTAAAACTATGCCCATTGACCATGGTGTAGAAGAAAGTGGTGTCATTTTCGGTGTGAGATAGAAGATTGGCATAGAATTCGTTGACTACCTTAATGGAGTAGGAAGGAAAGGATGGATTGATGAAGTCCTTCAGCTTTTGTACTCCAAAGAGATGCTCCAGGTCGACTATGTTGATGAAGTCCATCACTTCGACCGGACGTCGGGGAAGAGGAGCTTTAGAGGAAAGCCGAAAGTATCTATCTCCAGCATCTCCGTCGACGAAGGCTATGTCATTGATGATCGTCAGTGGCGGAGTGGCTTCCCGCTCTTCTCTTCTTTTTCTTCCAGCAACTTTCTTCTTCCCACAGACAGTTGATGATGAGGCCATTGTGTTTCTTGAGAGTGGAGAAGAAGCAAGGAAGATTTGAGGGTAAGAGTGCTGAAGGATTGCACGAAATTGCACTAGAGATGGACTATGGAAGCAAGGAAATGCAAGTGTGTGTAAGTGGCTCGTTTTTGCACTTATTTATAGAATTCCAGCGACCCGGTCGGTCGACGACCCATCGACCGAGCGTCCGCAACGGTCGAGTTGCAGACGCGCCACTTGGTCCTCCAACGGTAAAGAAAACGGTCATAACGGTCGGGTCGCAACGGTCATATCCAACGGCTAATTCTCGGTCGAGCGCTTGTCGACCGATATTGTCTCGGTCGAGCACTCGTCGACCGACCGTTTGTCCGATACTGAATCTGTTTAGAATTTGTCGGTCGAGTGAGATGGGCTGACCGAGTGGTTCTCGGTCGACGAAGTCGTCGACCGACAGACTTACTGAGTTCAAATTTTTGACTGAATTTTAATGAAAATCATTAGAACATTTTTGTAGAGCATATGTATATGTATATTCCAAGGGAGTAATAATATTTAAGGCTTCTAATTACCACAAATGATTTGACGTTTTGATTTTAAAAATATGCTAAGATTAAGTTCAGTAAAATAATGTTCAAATAAACAATTTTTATCAAAGTTTATTTTAGGTCGCCCTTGATTACGACCATGGCGCCCCTTGGTCAAATTTTATTTTAACCAAGAGGCATATTCTGCAGGTTTCCAGTATGAACATTCATATGCGAAGTATGAGTTCTGCAGATAGCTTGCAAATATCAATTTGAGACTCATTAAAGTGTACAAATTATGAGAGCTAAATAAGGACATCAAATATGATGAAGCATATTCAAGAATAATATCCATTCATGAATTTAAGATTACTTTGGATAGACTAAAATATGTGATGCTTAATATAAAAGCACACAAAAATTTATTTCAAACATTTTATTCATTGCAAGTATTTCTGAAAAAGAAATGTGCAATAAAAGCATGATTAAATAGAAATGTAAGCATGATCAGTTAATATTTATTCCATATAATCTTTCAAGAATAATTTTCACATACAATGTAAAGATTTACAGCAGTCTGAGAACAGTGATATGCTCGGTCGACAGTTGCTCGACCGAGGATGATTCGGTCGACAACTTCTCGACCGATCAAGTTTCTGGAAACTGTTTCAGAAATATATTTCAAGTGCAATATAGGTTGTATCTTATTCAATTATTTCAAAGATCAGTTTGAGATAAACATATGTGTATCAAGGTGCTATTAAATCTTTTAATTTTTGATTTTGTTATCCCTAAATGTTAAGTTGAGATAGACATAAGGATATACAAATTAAGATCTTTGGTCATATCTCAACTTAGTCGAACCTATTTAATTTGGGGGTTTTGGAACCCATACCATCTCGACATTCTTTTTCTTGTATGGGCATGAAAAAGAATAATGTCCAAGGCGTGAGCAATAATGACAACAAATTGAATCAACCTCAAGCCTTTTTCTATGGTTTTGATCTAGCTTATTCTTGGGTATATACATTTTTGTGCCTCTAGGTATATAAGCAGATTGACTCGCTTGTGTCCTTCTAGGTTGTTGATGGGATTTCTCATTAGGCTTATAACCTAGTCCTCTTCTCCCTATTTGATGATAGGAATTTTCTAGTATTCTATCAAGGATTCCATTGTTGCTTAACTTACTAACTTCTTGTTGCAACTTAATGATCTCATCCATTCTTTTCTTGATATCTAATTTTGCTTGGTCTAGATTGGATGATAACATATTTCTTTCTTTCACTATATTGTCATAATCTACATGGGTGCACAATATAGGTTGTTTTTGAATATCATTTAATTTTGTAAGCAATTCAGCTTTTTCTTGACATAGAAGATCATAGTTTGTTTCTAGAGTAAAGATCTTCACTTCACTGTTACTTAGAGATGATTTCAAGGTACGATTATCAGACATAATGCTGTCTTTTTCAAAACCAAGAGTATTCAATTTAGCATATAAATCGTCATTTTCGGATGTAAGCTCAAGAAGTCTAGCATTTAGATCATCATTTTCTTTATTTGATTTCTTTAATTTCTTTTTGTATTCAACATATTTATTATGTGTTTCTTCAATAATAGTAACTAACTCTTCTTTAGGTAAATCAAGCAAGCTTACCTCTTCTTCTTCTTCCTCACTTATTGTAGCAACGAAACATTCTTTATGTGTATCTTCTTTCTTTGACCTCCATGGACATCTAGAAGTAGAGTGTTTTGTTCCTAAGCACCAATTGCAACTTGTCGCACATTGGTCCATGCTCTTTTTCTTGTGATTGTAGTCACCTCCTCCCTTTATCTCTTCAAGACCTTGTTAGGGCTCCTTGAAGCCTGCTCTGATACCAATTGTAAACCTCTAGAGGGGGGGTGAATAGAGTTTTATAATAATTTTACAATTATTGCACTTAAACAATCACAAAGAAAATATTGGACAAGGAGACACAAGGTTTAGAGTGGTTCCAACTATAGCAAATACTATAGCCGTCAGTCCACTACCCGGTTGCTTACCCAACCGGGATTTGAAAAGAAATTTATTTTATTACCTTTTCAAGGAATTTACATAAAATACAATCTCTTTTCCTAAACCCTTCAAGCAGCCTTCACCTAGAAGTAATCGCCAACCTGGAAGCAGCCTTCCCTTGAAGTAGATGCACCAACTCCCGTTGCACCAGCCTTCTGAAGTAGCTTCCCTTGCGATAGCCTTCTTGAAGTAGCTTGAAGTCCCCTTCTCCACCTGAGAAGTCAACCCTCTCCAATCCGCAGCCTCCAACCCTAGGAGTAGCAAGGAGAGTACAAAAGATAAACAGGAACAAGAAAGGAAAACAGAAATTACAACTTATCCTTTAAGCCCAAGGCTTGATATGCCTGGATCAAGCGTAAGATCTCCTAGCCAAGTATGTGAACTTGTGATTGCTGTGGATAGGAGAATCTAGCCTATAGGACACGAGATTGAGCTAAGGAGAATGTAGGCCAATGATCACAGTGCTCAAATTTTGCTTGCAAAAGATTGCTCAAGTATGCTCAAGTGTATTCTCAATTGTAACAAGTATTTTCTAGTGTCCTATGGCTTGTCCTATTTATAGGAATGGCCTAAGTATGCTTAAGGACATTCTAGACAACTTCTAGGGGGTTCCTAGTGCTTAACTAGCCGTTAGGAATAAGTTAGGCGCATTAGCAATGGCTAGTTAATTAATTCTGCAGTTGCTGTCAGAGGCCATCTCGGTCGAGGACTTGTCGACCGAGATGCCCAGTCGGTCGAGGATTTGTCGACCGACAGGCTCTCTGGATTAACGTTTATTTGCAACTGTCAACTGCTGTGTCTAACGGCTACTTTTGGTCAATCTCGGTCGAGAAGTTTGTCGACCGAGAGTGTCTCGGTCGAGGAGTGTGGTCGACCGAGATTGACTCTGTTTTCAATCTTTCAATTAAGATACTAAGTGTGTGCATGAGTGTGCATTATGTGATCCTATTAGAAGGAGATGACCTAACTAAGTGTGGTGTTTAGCTAGAGAGATTTAACGCTTGATTTACATGAAGTCTAAGTACTTGTACATTATATATTTGTACAAGTTTACAAATGATTACATTGCATGACATTTACAAATATTCAAGCGTATGAATTCCCTAGAACTTTGTCATCACCTTGTTCCTGCACACTTAAGTAGCTCGTTAGTTTAATAAGAATGAAATGTTTGTCATCATCGAAACAAAGGGATTTATCATAATATCCAATTTATCCAACATATATGACTTTAATTTGAGTTTTGAGCTAAGTGTCATGTTTATTATGCTCCATCAAATTGCAATCAAAATTTCACACATTATATGAACTCTTAGTGCTATGAAATGCATATCATGTTATAGAGGATTCAATTAGAAATCTAATGGCATACAAATCACCTCAACTGGACCATCCTATCCCAAGATATGGCCTTTTGAACTTTGGTGAATTGTTCCTTGTTTTAGCTATGTTTTACCCAAAGTGGGCATGTATGAGCGTGCGTCCCAACTAGGAGGCACCCCCTTGTATTTCTAACTTACCAAGCTGTGTGGTTTAGTTCATTTTGATCAATTCTAACCCTTGGATTGACTCCCTCTAATCCACTCCTCTGATCTGATGGCTCCACTTTTGTCTCCTTCCTCCATATGGTAGCTCTACACCAATGGTGTTATGCTCACCTATCTTTTCTTTTTCTCCACCAATAGTCCTTATTTTTTCCTCATTTTGGAAAATTAATGCATCCTTTTGTTTCCCTCTATTATTCCCCTCTCTATTCCACCTCTCGCATGAACCTTAGACCCCCATTCTCTTGTTCTTCTTACTCCATTCCTTCTTGGAAGACACCTCCTAGACCATCTTTGGGTGTTTCATCATCAGGAGACTATATCTCACAATCAGACCGTGAATAACCTCGTGGTGGTGAGGCAAAACTGGATGCCCACCTTTTTTTCCCCATCACACCCTACAAGCCTTCCCTTGCTCAGGTTATGGAAAGCCGAGACGCCGATGGCTGTAGAGGGTGTGGTCCTGCTATTGTGAAAGAAGGATTCCATAGCTCCATTGGATGCAATGAGGACCATGGTGGACCAAAAGTAGATGACCCAAATTAGTTACAGGTTGATGCTCTGTCACCCCCCTCTTGTTGACTGAGTCTTTTGACCCCAGGTGCACTGGCACATCCGCGTGGCCAGGGAGAACCAACCCTAGCACGCCACATCAGTGCTACAGAGAGGGTTCTCTCTCTCTTCCTCTGTATTTTTCCTAGATCAATGCTTGAACTTGAAATGGGCATATCTCCTCATTCCTTGGGCCATTTTGGTCATATAATATATGAAATTTGTATCTACAAAATTATATCCTTTCAATGAGACTAGTTGACTCAACATGCCTTTTAAGGCTCATAGTCAGTGCCTATGTCGTATAAGCATCACCATAGCATTCATTTTCCCATTCTTCACATGGACCTTGGGTGCTCCAATACATTATAGGACTATAAGACTGTGTAATTAGCTAGTAATCAGGGAGCTCTTCAAGAAACAATGCCAAAGAATGAGTCACGTATGGATCATGATTCAACTCAAGCATGACATTTTTATGAGGTGTTTTACAACATGCATGAAGGGTCAACACTTATCAATGAGGTTCCCTTAATAATGGTGATGTTCATAGAATATTGGCTTAATAGATGTATCTAGGAGTGGGATTGGAAGCAACCAGTACATTAAGGATTTAAGGATAGCCTGAATTATAGGGAATAAGGATGCATAGGTATGTCTCAGATGAGTGAAACTTCGTGGGGTATTTTGATGATTTTTAGTAATCATGTTTCTTAGTTGCATTTTAGATTTAGTTTCACATGTTTTTCTTGAATTTTGTTCAATATTTCACATTTATTAGGAATTTAGCAGTTCATGAATTCTATTCGATATTTAATGCATTTTTATCTTTAACTTGTAGGGTTCTTTCAAGTAAAAAGATAAGAAATAATCCCTCCAAAAAATGCCCAAGAAAATGATCAATGATTGCAATCCTCACTTTCCCAACTCTTACAATTAGAGTTAAGACCATTAAGGTATAGACGGTCACTCAAATGAATAAAACTTTTGCGTAGAAACTCAAAATTGGATGATTCAAAATCCACTGGATGCACTATCCAATTATTTATGTAAAATATTATATAGATATATATACTAGTCATTTGACTCATCTTTATAGTCAGTTGATTAAGAAATTAGAAGTAAATCACCATATATCAGACAAATTTTCAATCGGGTAACTAGAAAATATTACCCCAACACTAATATCGCTCTAAATTCTGCATCCAATGTCATAATTGATTTATCTAATTTCTACTCGAATTGTAATTCGATGCCTATGAAAAACCATATTTAAAGACCAGTTCTAGTCGTCCAACCTCCAGTCACCCTTTTTGTTGAATCTAGAATTTTGCATTAATTAACAATTGTTAGATAGATTGAGATTGATTTGGGGATTTTTTAGACTGATACAAAAATACCTTAGGGACATCCAAAGAAAGGATTCTCGACCTATTCTATGTCATACACAACCCTATCTTCCTATAGGGAGATTTGGATATGGGAGTCAATGGCTTGACCCGGAGACATGCTCTACTAGATGATGTGATCAGAGATTGTAGTCATCATTCGATGGGGGGGAGTAATGAGAACCTTAACTTGTCCTCCTTGACGCTATCTTCTACATGATTTTTTATTCTCCTCTCTCTTTTACTATGTGAATAATACTAGAGAGTACATATTTGACTAAGGAGTAAGGATTAATTTTTTTTCCAGTATCTTGCACTCACATATTATAGATTGTTGTTCATATGGATTTTTTAGATTGATTATCAAATGATTCATTACATGTTCTATATATTAGTTACATATGTTTTGTGATTATTATAATCCTAGAAGTAGAGACCTTGACATCCAAAATTAGAATACTAATAAGTCTCATTGAATCTGACGAAATCACATAAGGGAGTTCTTTGAGGAAATTGATTAAGGATTTATAGGTAACGATACCTTGAGCCTACAGGAAAATCTATACTTGTGAATTTCATAATCCAAAAGGATATAAATTCCTTGACCCTAATCTAAATATTTGTATGAATGAGTGATTCAATGTGAGTGAGTTAATATGTAGGCAGTGGCAGTGAAACCAGTGATCCCATTAAGGTTATCGTAGTGATAAAACTTGTTTCTTCATCATTTGATTTCATTTATTGCATTAGTAATTTAGTTAATTAACCATCTATCTTTGTTAATTACTTTTTAGAAATTAGACTAATAATCCAATTCATTCTTAAATATGTTGTATCTTAGTTTGGATCCTTAGTTATACTACAATAAGACTTGTCTGCTTACTTAAGGTGATTATTGCACCTTAGATTAGGTACAAATTTTAGAATTTATTACTATGTAAATTTCATGTGCTATTATCTATCTCATTAAATTTTAGCACCATTTCCAGTGTGTAAGAAACATTAATAATTTTCACTTCTATTAATATATACTTACTTTACTTTATCTTGCAAATTTGGTTTGGTGTTGTGATTTTTAAACATGTTTTATAATGTCTTAGGCTATTTTTGTAATTTTTTATTTTTTTAACTCCTTTGTTTGTTTTTGTAATTCTTATCTTTTTATATCTTTTATTTTGGTTCCATAATTTCTTTTATGATATTTTTTTTGTTTATATCTTAAGTTTCATTACTTTTTGTTTAAATTCTCTTGCAAAGAAAAAAAATGTATCTTCATTCATTCTTAGGTGTGGTTACTACAATAATAAGTTAGTAAAATGCTTTGACACTCAACCCATAGTTTAAGGAAGCATTGCAAAAAATAATCATTGAACACAAGTTCATGTATCAACAGGGTGGGCGCATTGACGTTTCCAATCCACCATATTTCAAAGGATACTATGAGGAGTCATTCTATGTGGATAATTATCTAGATGAGGTAGACTAAGACCAACAATATTGTGGAAGCTATAGTGAAGATCCTCACTATGCGACTCAACTCCACCTGATCTGAATGAGTGGTTGGACGCTTTGGAACAAATATGCATTGTCTATGAGAGGATGATGGATAAACAAGAAGCTTAAAAATGGAGAATGTCTGCTTGCATGTCTCATAGCAAAGAAGATCATTCCCCTCTAGTCAAAGTGTTAGATGAGGTGCAGATCTAGTAGGAGGATCTAGAGCCACATGCTGAGATTGTTTAGGACCCCACTATTCATATTCACTCCAGTTTTGATTGGATAATTTTATAGGAGGGTGTACAACTGTACATAAATATTCATGAGGCTGATTTTACAACTTACAATTCCCTCCACTACATCACCACGGCTCCTACATGCTGACCAATGTGATGAAGAAAATCCTAAGCCAAACCTACCACCTAATTGCATAGCTGGCATCACAAGCAGTAGATTCACCACATGCCAAGTTTGCTGCAAAAGAAGATCCACACACATCTACCACACCAACTTTATTGATGACGGAGTATTGGTGGATCCTACTAGATGGATTGTGGTTTGAAAGCCAAACTAGTCAAACATCTTGACAATATGTTCGAGTTACTATGGCCACCTGATCACATATTGCATCATGGAGCTGGTAACGATCAAGACCACTACTCAAGGCTCTACTAGTGTTTTAGGAATAACTAATGGCCCCACATACCACCAAAAGCCTTAACTATTTACTTTTTCCTCACTCACATACAAGCTGAGATTGACTTCTCCACTGGTCACCCATCCTAGTACTACTCCAAACTGAGCATGCTTAACTACTAAGTTTATAATGATGGGCTCCCTAAAAAAGACGTGCACCTTGGTGGTATGGGTAGTTCAATCATTTATTTTAAGATTATTATTATTCAATGACTCAAAATCTTGGGACGTTGCAATCTCCCTTAAACACTTAGAATCTTCATCAAGGCTCAACAACATGGCCTCATAGTATTTCTCCATTTCAGTGTAGACCTAGAATTGCCCATGGACACCCATCTCCAAATCACGACTACCCATGGAAGGGTGGCTACATAACCATTGATGGCCATTTCCAACACTTTGTACTACACGACTCAAGACCAACATGACACATGACCATGTGGGTCCCACCTAATGGAGGGGTTACAACTATGATACCATTTACCATTTGTAACACCCGAGACCACTACCCAAGGCTCTATTAGATTTTTATGGATGGTAATTCTCCCCAAAAACCGCCATTGGCCTTAATTGTGCACTTTTTCCTCACTCAATGGTAAGCTGGGATCAACATCCATGTTGGTCACCATCCTAGTACTACTCCAAGCTAAGCACACTTAACTATGGAGCTCTATGTAATGGGAACCCTAAAATGGAGGTGCACCTTAGTGATATGGGTAGTCTAATCATTCATTTTAACATCATTATTATTCGAGGCCTCAAATCTTGGGATGTTATAGAGATATCATGTTCAAGGTATCAGCTCATGTCCATATTTCCTTCAGATGAACCTTCTTTGGGTTGTGAGGATCACCTACATGTGCATTGATGATTGTTCTCAAGAAAACACTTATCCATGATGGAGGTTGGGTGGTACATACTCCTTTCCACCCACACCTATTTATTATTTATATTCTTATTTTATTTCAACATGTAAGCTTTCTATATTTCATTTGCATTTTGATTACTTGCATTTCATACACCTAAATTTTTTTCTTATTTGTCTTTAGATCTTGCAATGTTAGTTGAAGACATTATCTATTTCGCTTACTTTAGATTCATCTTTTTCATTGCATATAGATTTTTCCACCAATTCCCCCTTGTTTGAATAAGTCCTTGATGTTAACTATCTTTCTAAAACATCCCAATAGTTAGAAATCACCCTTCATAGAAATGAATATATGCAATATGCTCCTTGGAAGGATGACAAGTGCTAGAGGAACCGATTGGGATCAAATACAATTTACCTGCTACTTCTTAGTTCATCATATCTATTTAATTTCCATGTATCCCCATATCATGTCATTATTTGGGTGTGGTGAATTAGAAGAATCACCCAAATCATAAACTCTCTTCTAGCACTTTTTCTTATGTCTTCTTTCCTTCCATCAACAAAAAGAAAAATAATACCCATGAAGTGTGCTAAAGTCTAAGATCAGGTGGAACACATACATTCCCCTTGTCCATCCCCCAAAAAGAATAAAACAGACATGGAGCGTACCAACCTGTAGGATCAAGTTGGCACCCGATCCATTCCCTCTATAATCACTTCTTTCATACCCATTTCTATGCAAGAAGGGCGTATCACCAAATATGCCAATGTGCACATACAAAAATAGCGCAATGTATGTATTTGCACAAATAAAATGAAATCTCAAGTCAAATATAGGAGGCATGCTCATTCTTTCTTCTACACCTCCATTCATTCCATTTTCACCTACAATATAATCTCACTAAATGCTCCATTGATATTCATTTAACATAACCAACTATTGGAGCGTGTGCATACTTGTGGGTTTTTAAGATTCCTCAATTTTTGATGAATTCCTTATACATGTCTGGTATTGAGGATAGTGGTGATGATGTTGTGGTGTGAAGCAAAGTTAGAAATGGGTATCACAAGTTGTGTCCTATGCTCTTCAGAGGATGGGTTTCATGCCCATATTGATGGCATGGTTTTAAACTTGATGCGATTATGATGCATGTACATTGGTTGAAAGTATTTATTTGAGAGTGTTTTGGATTATGTGTTATAGAGGGTGAGAAATATTCAAGCTTGGGGTCATGATGAATGTCTACCCATCACATTTCTTAGTTTCATTTTAGATTTAAATTCCATATTTTTCTTACATTTTACTTAATATTTCACTTGTATTAGGATTTGTGTAGTTTATGCAACTTGTTTAGTACTTAATGAATTTTTATCTTTAATATATGGTTTGGTTCAAGTAAAAAGCGAAAAAATTATCCATGTACGAAAATCACAAGAAAATGATAAATGATCGCATATCCTCACTATCCAACTCTAACAATTGGAACAAGGATCATTAAAATATTGATGGTCACTCATGTAGTTGTAATTTTTGCATACAAACCATATTGAATGAATTTAAAGACACTGGATTAAAAATCCAGTTATCCATAAATTTGCATATATAATAATATAGATAACTTGACTAACTCACATTACCTTTTGACTAATTGGGAAGTCTAATAGAAATCACAATATTATGGTGAATTTCTAGCAGGGGATTGGAAAATATACCCATGAATTTAAATGTATCTAGATCCCACATTAAATGTTGGAACTGAATGATTTAAGTTAGTATGTAAGTGTAATTTGATTATATACACAACGAGCATATATAATGATGCTTCTATTTGACTAATTGGGCCTCTAGTCTCCCAATTTTCTAACTCTAGAAATATTCAACATTTCAAGCCACCAAATCAAATTGGATTGATTGTGGATTTTTGGTTGATGTAAAAATACTCGGGGGACGTCTATGGTAAAAGTTCATGATGTATTATCTCCCATCCATAACGCTAAATACCCCAAAGGAGATCAAGATATGGGAGTGGAAGGCTTGACATGGGGACACTCTCTGCCAGAGGATGTGACGAGATATTGTAATCATTGTTCGAGGAGGTGTGACAAGGCCATTAAAATTCTCCTCCATAATGCTATATTATACATAAGATACTTCTTTTTTTCTCTTTCTTTATCATGAACATGAATAGAGAGTATACATTTTATTGGACGTCATTTCCCTTATCTTGTATGCTCATGTTATAAATTACCATTCATATGAGTTTCGTGATTGACTATCGATTGATTGATTGCATGCTCTATACATTAGCTACCTATATTGTAGATTGTTGAAATTATAGATGTAGAGATTTTGAAATAGGATTAAAATACCAATTAGTATATTTGAACCCCAGTTGAGACCACAGCAGTGAGTTCTCTAAGGCAACAAATTAAGTCCATGGGTAACGAGACCTCGAGCCTATGGCAAATATATCCTTGTGAATTTCATTCTATGAAAGGATATGAAATTCCTTGGGACCAATCTAAATATCTATATATATGAGTTGTGAATTATGAGAGAGTGGATAAGTAGGCAATAATAGTAAAACATGTAGTCCTGGTAATTTTATCATAGTGTTAAAACTTGTTTCTTCATAAATTAATCACATTTCTTGTACGATTAATTTAGTTAATCAACAAAAAATCAACCATCTATCTTTACTAATTATTTTTTTGGTAATATTAAAAATACAATTAGTTCTCAAAAACATGTTGTCTCATGTGTTTGGTCCTTATTTATATATATGATAAGACTTGTCTCCTTACAATGATGTTTTTCGTGCTATTGTTTTGATAAAAATGAGGATTTCATGTCTTAGTGAATTTTAGGGGTATGAAAATACCACATCATCTATTTGGATGCGGACCTATCAAATCACATATTTTGGGGAATTATTGAATATACTATCATTAGTTGGTTTTTCAGTGTCAATTTTAGAACCAAATCCCTAAGAGTTGGTAACTTCAGCTACTATGTTTCTTACTAGAAAATGATGAGATACTACCACCCACCATCGTAGTTTGTTGTAAAGTATTTCCATCCTTGTTGGTCCATCATTATTTTATGTTGTTGTTGAGTAAATATATCCACTATGGTAGAGGTAACCATAACATCAACAAATGATTGTATTTTCTTATTTCTCACATATGCACCAGGGATGGAAATGACACTGACTCCCACAATTGTGGGTTTTAGACGTATTTTAATACTAGTATTACGAGTGGTGCTGAGCGTGAGTTCTATGTTCTTGTAAAGGATTTGTTGTTTAAGTTCTCCATGTTAGTATTTGCTTGTATGAGATAAAAAAAATGACTTGTATGACTAGTTAGGGAGGCTGACTTAATGAACATGTGTATGTCTTCCTTATCAATTGTCTTGTTGTCGATCCATGGCACCCCCAATCTCTATATTTTGATGAATTGGGTAAAAGATTTTTCAACCTTTATTGTAAGTGATTTAAGACCATCTTGGGTTGGAAATTGGTCAATGTTCCATGAATATTGTTCGATGGAGAGATTGGCTAACACAACCTAGGACATCATTGTAACAAATTTGTGTTGGTTGTACTAACCAAAAGTTGGTCTTACAAGTGATATTTGGAAGAGCTTAATCATTAGTTTGTCATCATCATGTACTTTAACCATGTCAGATCAACACATATGAATGTAGAAAATCTTGTATACATTTCCTCTTGAATGTTGAGAACTCAAGGACCTCATATTTCTTGAGCAAACCTGCCTTTGCAAAGTAGCAAAAGTCATTGAATCATTTTAGTTCCACATTCTTGTTTTTGATCCCCTTCAATGGTTTTGTTAGTGATGATAGTGTAATATCTAGTGGTTCATGAATGGCACTAGAACTTGCATTAGTGTCAGATATGAGGAGCATGAGTGGTGTCATCATTAGCAATCCAACTTGGGAATAAACTTGCTGGTATTACCAGAAAGACATTTATGGCTAAAGATATGCGGTTGTCAATAAGGGAGGAGGGGAAAATGATTATAGGATGTTGGGGTCTTCCCTTTCTTCTTCTTCAATGGATAAAAAACACTCATGGGAACTTTTGTTAGATCATCTACCAATATATAGATTTTGAATCATTCCTTAGATGGTTGAGCTTTTGGGAGTGTAGGTGGAGTTTGAAATAATTGTTATATGGTTAATTGAAGCATATGATGTTTAGGATAAGCTATGTTCATCATGGGCATTCTAAATTGGTAATTTAGGGAACTTGGGGTCATCAATGAATGCCTCCCCTTAAAGGAAACATGGTTTTTTGGAGGATATATAGTGCTAGAGTTATTGGTCTCTTCGTTGATTGAGCAATCAATGTCATTTTTGGGCATCCAAACCTATCCTATCTACTTTTACACAACAGAGTCAATCAGTGTACATATGGTAATTGGGACCACAGATCTATAAGCCACATACTAGATTATCTATTCCCATGCCATAACTCTAGCCATGATGTTTTCAGACTTGGCATCCAAAACATTCATAATCAATGGTTGGGTGATGGACTTCATGTAGCATCATGGTGAGGATTAGATCCAAAGTTTTTGTTATTAGATGATACTAGATACATGTGAAAATATAGTACATAATGACAATGAAAAAGAGGGCTTTGAAATGCAACATTGATTATGTACAATCATGGTTTACAAGCCTAACAAAAATGGCATACATAAAGATGTCAATGAAAAAGAGGGTTTCAAAATTTGGTGAAAAGATCTAAAATAAATAAAAATTTCGCCATGCATGGTAAGGAAACAATAATGTGAAAAAAACCTAATCAAATAAGGGTAGGAATAACTTTCCCTCGTGTGTGGAAAGGGGCTGAGATAGATATCCATGAATGGATCTCAAGTTTTTTAGTGGGTAAGAAAGATTATCCATTCTTTGTAAACTTACATGCATAAATGAGAACACTTTATGGAGTCATCATGAGTTGACTTTGTGGGTGGCTAGGATATGCATCCCAATTGTTTATTTTTTATATTCCCTATAGTCAAATGTAGTTTGAATTTTTCATATTCCCTATAAAAAATATGTTGTCGGGACAATTTTTAGGTACATACTCCATGGTGATGTTGGGGATAATGTGATTTTGTCTCTATGGTTAAAAGCATTTTGTAGTTTTATAACTTATATGGGGATGCGTCACCAGAAAGGACGGTCAAAAATACAACAAAATTTTTCCATTATTACCTTGGGAGTGAAAAAAGATTTACAGAGATCAATCTTTCAGTGGGCTTAATGTGACTTAGATTTCTAGAAGAGGGTACAACCCATGAGTTACGGTTAGAAATCTCCAACCTTTATAATGAATAAAATATTATTACCAAAATATCAAAATTTCAATAGCATTCATGATGTTGTTTTGGTTTTTCAAAAGTTTTACCGCCATTAACACCTTTCAAGTTTTCTATTTGAAAAAGGTTTTACCAAGAAGGCTAGGAGTAGAGTCACTAACTTGATTGGATTCTAGAAAAAGATTGTTACAAAAAGGTCCAAACTACGGAATCATTCCTATAAAATAAGAAAACCTTGATTTTATGCGTTTGAAACAAATACAATGCATTCTCCTTTATTGGATAAGAGAGTGTATGAGAAATAGAGTTAGACAATATCAGATAAAAGAAACGCCAAAGATAAGACAAGTCTAAAGCACATAATAAAACAACAACACAACATAACACATAATACAACACACAACACACAACACACAACACAACAAACATAGATTTTGAACATGCCTAGCTTGTCCAAAAGTGTAGCAAAGCGAGTCTTGGGAAGTATCTTGATAAAGATGTCACCAACCTAATCATTTGTCCATAGATAAGGAGTACAAATGCGACTAGAGAGAATAGATTTGAATAGATTCATGAACAAAATGGCAATCCACCTATATATGCTTGGTGCACTCATGAAATGTAGGGTTATTGGCAATGAAAATGATGGCTCTGTTGTCACAATGCATGGGAATAGGAGAAAAATTAGAGATATCAAATTCCTTGAGGAGTCCTTGGACCCACATCAATTCACAAGCAGTATGAGCCATAGCTCTATATTCTACTTCAGTAGTAGACCAAGTAAACACAACCTATTTCTTATTGTGCCATGTAACTAGATTTCCCCCAAAAAAGGTACAATAGTCATAGGTAGATTTCCTATCACATCTATCAACATAGTCAAATTAGAATATCCACTAATTTTATAGTTCCCATTTCTTTGATATAGTAATCATTTCCTGGAGAAGATTTTAGATCTTTAAGAATATGGCAGACAACATCCCAATGACATTGTCGAGGTTTATCTAGATACCTACTGACAAGTTCAACAGTACCAGTGATATCATCTCTTGTCATAGTAAGATAAATAAGCTTACCAACCAATCTTCATATTTGTGGTCATCAAGATATGGTGGTGAAGATTCATCATCCCAATTGGTATTGGAATCCGTAGGAGTACTAGCATGTTTAGTTCCAAGTATGCCTATTTCCATGGGTAGATCTAGAACATTTTTGTGTTGTGAAAGACAAACACCTGAAGAAGATCTGGAAACTTCAATCCCCAAGGAATACTAGAGTTTACCAAGATATTTAGTAAGAAAGCATTGTTCTAGATATCTTTCGATATCTGCAATACCTTCATAATCACTACCAGATAGAGTAATGTTGTCCACGTAAGCTATCAGATTAACAAGACCAGAAATGGTCTTTTTAATAAAAATAGATTGGTCTTAATGTGAGTGTCCAAACTAAAACTTGAAAAGTATCTGACTCAATTTGTCAAACAATCCCTATGGGCTTTAGTTTTCGCATAGACCTCCTTTCTAAGTCTATAAACGTGGGAACATGCCCACTGACTAACAAAACAATGTGGTTTCTCTATGTAGACTTCCTAATGCAAGTCACCATTAGGAAGGCATTTTTAACATCAAGTTGAAAAAGGGGCTAATTATTATTAATAACAATAGATATAAGAACTCTTACAAAATTGAGTCTAGAAGTAGGAGAAAAAGTTTCAAACTATAGAATCATCACCACAACATTAGCTCTCTTCAGGCTTAGATCATATATCTAATGCCTGACATTGTCATAGTGGAGTCATGGCCTGTAGCCATATCCTTTTCACAAAGTATTGCGATATTAATCCCTCAACTCATCAAGTACATCTCCACTACTTAACAAGTTCATCATCATGATTATAGAATCTGGGTATTTGAACCCTTATTTCATCATAGAACACTTGTTACCACCTATTAGGTAACTTCACACCTTCAGGTCACCTGACCAAGGACATTATAATTCTTGCTACACAAAGCATTGCACTTAGTTCACAAAGCTCATATCACCTCTTATTACCCCTTGATAGGAAACAAGGCACATTATGTCTTATGAAGCCATAACCAATTTCAATAAATAAAACATCATATGGCACACAGGGCTCATAAGTTTTCAGATTACTTCTCACTAAGAAATTAATCATATGAAGGCTTATAAGGCTTATGAAACATTTTTAGTACACAGTGCATTATAGCCCATACCTGGCTATGCTCATCATCTCAACATACATGCATGTTTAGTACTCATGAAAACAATCATATATCTATATCATGCAATACAAGGGTCTTCTCATTACATACATAACTTATCAATATGTAATTGAACTTTACATAGGATTACTCTGTCTTAAGACTTCACATAGCATCATCCTATACTAGGGTTTCACATAGCATTACCCTGTATTAGGGTTCACATAGTATTGACTTATATTAGGGTTTCACATAGCATTACCCTATATTAGGGTTCACATAGCATTAACTTATATTACGGTTTCACATAGCATTACCTTGTATTAGGGTTCACATAGCATTGACTTATATTAGGGTTTCACATAGCATTACCCTGTATTAGGGTTCACATAGCATTGACTTATATTAGGGTTTCACATAGCATTACCCTATATTAGGGTTCACATAGCATGGAATCAATATAGATAACATAAGTATTCAATCATACTTATTTATTCTCATCATTTCATCATTAAATGAATTATCAACACACAGTATGAGTCTCTCTCTCATCTTTACCAGAATATGATTACATCATAGTTTATAGGTTTGGATTAACCTTTTCATAAGGCATGTTAGCCTACATTCATCAAAGTGCATTACATCTCAATGTAACAATTGACATGACACATTTCATATGTCACTCATCCAATTATATTGGACTTATAACACATCAACGTATATCAGTATTGGAGTGTTGGATGTGATATCTATCATATCTTGATGTATCACTTACCTCAACACCTTTATCTTACTTGTGCTCATCCACTTAGCTTGTATTATGGTATTACCCATCCTAATACTTTATGCACCAGTTCATCACATTTATCATGTAATTTATTGGTCATTAAACACTCACTTAGATTATACAACCATTGCCAATAATATGGACTCATCCTTGAGTTAGGAACTAGTAATATAAGGATATCCATTATCAACCTCTTTAGGTGTTACATTTGTCAAAACATTAATCATTATTCCATTATTAGGAATAGTATTCTTCATATTTATAATTTGAGGATTCACATAGCATATTCCATACATTTATGGATTTCACATAGTATTTCTCTTCAATAGAGTTTTAAATAATCATCCTTCTATATCATGGTTTCACCTAGAATTATGTGAAATTAGGATTTCACAACACATCACCCAGTGATAGGTCTTCACATAGAATTAGTGACTCTACCCTATATTAGGGTTTCATGCACCTTTACCCTATTTTAGGGATTAATGTTTACCATTCACATCCAAGTAGGGTTTCTCATACCCCATACCCAAATTAGGGATAGGATGTACAATCCCCATTAAATTAGGGTTTCTTACATTGTTACACTAAGTTAGAGTTACATCATCACTCTAGCTTATGGTTTCACTGAGATTTTGCCCTAGGTTAGGGGTTCACATAGCCTTGCCCTAAATTAGATTCAAGGCACATCAATCTTTTCAATGAAGATTTCATGATCTCGTATTATGCATCAAACCATGATTACACATTGTTTCATAATGAGAGAATTAGGACTTATGATATAACCAATCAACTCTCTCATTCTTTCTCTCTCTCTCATCCTCTTTAGGATGTTAGCTACTCCAAGATTGAACTTGGTCAACCCTTCAATTAAGTGCACATAGTTCGGGTTAACCTTCATACTCATCTTTGGTCCACATCATTAATAATCAAGTAACTATTTGACCTTTGTTCATATTAGGTTTCCAAATGGTTTAACCAATTCGAACCTCAAAAGGTCTTAGTCACTTAGACCTCAAACGGTCTTGGCCAATAAGTTCAAACAGTTTGAAATCGTTTAGCAAAGTAGTTACTTGAAACTGTTTGCTAAAGTGAACTCTTGAAACCATTTGCTAAAGTGAACACTTGAAACCATTTGCTAAAGTGAACACTTGAAACTGTTTGCTAAAGTAGGTGCTTGAAACCGTTTAGAAAACACACCTTGAAACCAAATGGACTTGAGTCTCCAAAAGGTTTGAGACTATTTGGTCTCAAATGATCTTGAGACCATTTCGTCCCAAACGGTCTTGAGACCATTTGGATTCAAACGGTCTTAAGACCATTTGGTCCAAACCCTCTCAAAACTGAATGGACCAAAAAGGGTCTTCAACACTTAATCGATTCAAGGTTCCAATCCATGGACCAACTATCAATTGGGCCATCAATTTATTCTTCAATTGAACCAATGAGTCACCATTCAATTGGACCTTCAATTAGGGTTTTGAACCCAATTGTTCTAGGGTTGACAATCAAGAAACCATCACTTAGGGTTTTTAAACTAAGGAACCATCAATGGTTGACATTGTGGAACCAATTCAATTGAAATCAATGAACCATTATCATTATATGATATAACCTGACCTCAAACGGTCTTGAATGCCCCCAAACAGTCTTGAGGTCGTTTGTATGATCTCCAAATGGTCTTGAGACCATTTGTTCACTTCATCATCAAAATCCATGACATCCAATTAGGGTTTGGGTCATTGGATTGATTATCAAATTACCAATTGATTACATTCCAATTTGGTATCTTTGGATCTTCAAATACCCAACCATAATCAACCCTACACCTCCAAATGGTCTTTGTTGACCTCCAAACTGTCTTGAGACCGTTTGGGTGATTCCCAAATAGTTTTGAAACCGTTTGGGTCAATCAACCCAAAACCTCAACTCAATCAATTGCAAAATCAGCACTTAGTCGATTAGGGTTTCTATTTGAAAGATTGTCCATATGTTGAACTAATCAATTGGAGCCATTAGATCATCATACAACACATACTAGGGTTCAGACCTCAAATGGTCAACCCATCCAAACGATCAAATCCTCTAAACAGTTTCGAGTTCCAAACTCCAAACGGTTTGGAAACCGTTTGGTCTCCAAACGGTTTGGTGAAACCGTTCGGACCAAACCATTGAAACTAGATATTTGGGGAGGTGTGTTCTTATAATGATGTCATCATCATCAAGCTCCAATCCCATAAAGTTTTCTATGATTTCATGGTTATTGCATCAATCAACCAAAATGAACTTTGGAAATGAGGAAAACATCAACAATTGATAAGGAATTGAATGCAATAACAATTTCAAGGGTTCAAGTTATAAACCCCACCTCCAATTGAGCTCCAAAGCTTCAAGCTCACGTCAACAATGGTGGATGAAACTTATTTCACTATTACAAGGGTCGTCCTCAAGCTTTGAGAGAAAAGGAATGGTTAGAATTAAAGAGGGGGTCGAGATATGAAGAATTCATACATTGATTTTTGATTTTCACCATGGATTCAAGGTGAAAGGAGGTCAAGAAGCTTTCCAACAGGTTGGGGGTCGTCATCCTGATCCTCCAAAGCGCCTTTGGTCATTTTCCAATCAAGGGAAAGAAGTGGAAACGGAAAAGCCTTTGTTTTGGCTTGTAAAGGGTACTTTTACAAGAAATTCCATGAGAGAGAAAATGCCTTATAAAATTCATTTAATCCCAAAAATAGTGCCGCCTCACCCCCCTCAACTCCTTGGATCCAAGGATATCTTGTTTGCCTCTTATTCCTCTCAATTATCCATGATTTAAAGGAAAGCAAATTAAGCACCTTAAATCATATTATACTAATATCCATATGTGAGTGGATATTTCTTTTTCTTATAATAAGGTGTGTGAGTTATCCACTCCCTTGGATATTTTCGTGCCTTTGAAAGGCACAAGCTCGTCCAACCCCTTTAAAAAATCATCCCTCAACTTTTGGTTGAAGGGCTCTCTAATTAATATATTTCTTTTTACATTAAAAAGAATTAAAGTTCCACTTATACTTAAATCTTGATTATTTTAATATCAAGATTCTCTCTCCTCCAACTTAATGAAAATGAGGTTCCCCTCTCATTTTATTCCTCAACATGATGCCAAGAAATATTAGGGACCTTATTGAAGTGGTAATTTGCATATTGAACCCTGGGTTTTGAGTAATTTGCACATTACACCAAAACTAGGTTTTAATGCAAAAACATTGCTTTATCAGCTCTTTCTTGGTACTCATATAGGGAACATACCACATGCCATACATATGAATCATATTCATTCTCATGATGCTTCAACATATAGGGAACATATTATCATGTATAATTGCAATTTAACCCCTCAACTTGGGTAATTTGCACTTTAGTCCAAATTAAGAAAAACAATGTTTCAACATTATCCAAAAAGGACTAAATTGAAATATAATTTCCTTTTGAGTACTAATCAATTTTCACAAGATAGGATTAAGAATTTACTCATCCTCATTAGGCAAATAATCTAGGGTTAACACATAACCCAGGTTAGGGATGTTACAAATTATAAACCCCTAACAAGGATTTCATCCCCGAAATCCCAAGAAAAGGTGGGACATATTTATTCATTTATCATACCCTCAAGTCTCCACATAATATCTTAATATCATGGAGATATCATGGATCTGTAGTCCACATAGAGTTCCTTTCATTAATTCAACCTTATTAATGTTTATGTTTATGCAGAGCATAAACCCCTAACATATGATGTCCATATTATTTGAAAGGAGGAAACATAAAAGAACATACTCCTGTGATCACCCAAGAGTGTCTATCAAAAGAGAAACATATATATCTAACAGAGATAATCCACTCAGCTCACATAGCTTTTCCTTTTTAACTGGGAATGTTCACTTAGCTCTTCTTATTTAATTAGGAATGTTCACTTAGCTCTTCCTATTTAATTGAGAATGTTCACTTAGCTTTTCTCTTTAATTGGGAATGTTCACTTAGCTCTTCCCATTTAATTAGGAATGTTCACTTAGCTCTTCCTATTTAATTGAGAATGTTCACTTAACTTTTCTCTTTAATTGGTAATGTTCACTTAGCTCTTCCTATTTAATTGAAAATGTTCATTTAGCTTTTCTATTTAATTAGGAATGTTCACTTAGCTCTTCCCATTTAATTAGGAATGTTCACTTAGCTCTTCCTATTTAATTGAGAATGTTCACTTAGCTTTTCTCTTTAATTGGGAATGTTCACTTAGCTCTTCCCATTTAATTAGGAATGTTCACTTAGCTCTTCCTATGTTTTTTAAGGTGTAAGGACTTCTATTACTTGCCTCTCAAATCGGCATCAACAAAGTTTAAAACATCAGCAGGAAAAGAACTATCGTAGAAAAAATAGCTACTACTTCTGGTCGTCGTCCTTGCTAGCTGGTGTGCTAGTTCGTTGACTTGCCTTTTACATGAACTAAAGTCTATTCTATTAAAAGACGGAATCAAGGATGCACTATCATGGAGAAAAGTTCCCAGCAAATCCATTCTTTTAGTTTTGTTTCAGATGTGGCGGATGACTGTTTCAGAATCAGACTCGACGAGCAAATTATCCAGCTGCTTTGTCTTAGCTAGTTTGAGGCCTTCTCGGACCACCCATGCTTCAGCGCAGTTGACATCCTGCAGGGAGGGGTTGCTTCGACCAGATGCAAAGGGGACAGAACCATGGTTATCCCTCCACACCAGTCCAGTGTCGTCGGAGCCGTGTACTCCCACCGCAGCGTCACAATTCATCTTGATCTGTGATGGTTCCGGTGGCATCCATCATACTTGTACTCGAGGTTACCCCGGTTGGTGGTTTTGACAGTGTATTCTCTGGTGATCTCTGATTTGTTATAGCAGAGTTCTGTGGATGATGGTTGGCATCCGAATCTTATTACCAAAGACGATGTCATTTCTTCTCGTCCAAATTGTCCAGAGCGCAGCAATCATAGTGTCTTCTTCCTCTTCCATTCCTACTGTGGTAATTTCCTTGCAAGCTTGTCCCACGGTGTAGTTTTCTACTTTCTTCACCTTCTGTTGTATCTCCGGTGCACAGTCTCTCCAGAGTTCCCAGGGTTGGGGGCATCAGAATAACATGTGCGGTATGTCTTCTTTCTCCGTAGCATAGATACTACACATTCCAGTGGCATGGCGGTGTCTATAAAAAAGGCGTCTAAGGGTTTCCAGCATTCCCGACACACACTGCCAGAGGAAGTGCGCTGCTTTTGGAAGTAGTCCTCTATTCCACACTTTCCTCCATAGCTCAGCTTCCCTGGGATCCTGGTTTGCTTGTTGGTTTGGTAGTTGTGTTGCCATCCAGTAGGCTGATCGAAGTGTATACTGGCCACTTCTGCTTGGACGCCAGAAAATATTATCCTCCATTCTTGCTTCACTGACCGGTATGGACAAAACGCTGGCCGCTATCTAAGGAGTGAAAAGGTTATTTATATAGTCTGCATCCCAATCCTTATTCTCCCTGTCTATGAGTTCCGAGACGTATTGAGTTGTGTTGCTTGAAACTCCGTATCTGTCTTCAATGCTGCCTCCCAATCTTGGAATCCAATTATCCGTCCAGATCATAATATTTTTTCCCCTTCCAACCCTCCATTGGATTCCCTCAAGTATAACGCTCTTGGAATTCCAAATATTGTGCCATGTGAAGCTTGGATTATGGCCTTGTCTAGCGTTCAAAACGGTATCCCTAGGGAAATATTTAGCCTTCAGTACTCTGTACACCAGTGTATCTTGTCTGTGAAACAGTCTCCACACTTGCTTAGCTAGAAGGGCTTGATTGAAGATGTGAATGTTTCTGAACCCCATGCCTCCTTGATTTTTCGGCTTGAATAGTGACTCCCAACTTACCCATGCTATCTTTCATTCTGCCTCATTGGCACTCCACCAGAACCATGCTATGATGATGTTGATAGAGTCGAGTAGGTATACTGGTAACTAGAATATGCTCATGATGTATGACGGGATGGCTTGTGCAACCGCTTTAATAAGGATCTCCTTTCCTGCTTTAGATAGCATCTTCTCCTTCCACCCTTGTAGTTTTCTCCATATTCGCTCCTGGATATAGGCGAAAACCTACTTCTTGGATCTTCCCACTGTTCTGGGCAACCCCAAGTACCTACCATGTCTGTCCACTTCTTTCACCTGTAAGAGATTTGTAATTTCCATCTTCCTGTTGCGGTCGAATCCCTTGCTAAAGGCAACATCAGTCTTGTGTAAATTGATTTTCTGCCCGAATGCCCGTTCATATTGGTTGATGATGTCAGCTAACTTCATACATTCTTCTTTGGTTGCCTTGGCAAAGAGTATTGAGTCATCTGCAAAGAAAAGGTGAGATATCTGAGGACCATGTCGGCTTGCCCGAATGCCATGGATCTCTCGTTGTTGTGAGGCTAGAGCAAGTGATGTGGAAAAAGCTTCAGCACAAAGGATAAAAAGATAAGGAGATAAAGGGCCACCTTGTCGTAGTCCTCAGGAAGGTAGAGTCTCTCTAGTGCGATCCCCATTAATGGAAAAGGAATGAGATACAGTTGACATACAATCCAGAATCTTCTTTCTCCACCTTTCCCCGAATCCCAGCTTTCCTTGGATGAAATCCACAAACTTCCACTCCACTCTATCATATTCCTTGGACATATCAAGTTTTAAGGCCAAGTGACCTCCCTTTCTTCCTTTTCCCCCTTTCATAGTATGAAACAATTCATATGCAATGAGAGCGCTGGCAGTGATAAGTCTGCCAGGGATGAAAGCACTTTGATTTTCTGACACAATCTTGTCCATTAGGGGTCGAATTCTATTCACAATAACTTTTGATGCTATTTTGTATAAGACATTACATAGACTAATGGGACGGAACTCTCCTACCTCCAATGGTTTTTGCACCTTTGGTATCAATACTACCAGGGTAGAGTTTACATCAGCAATGCTTCTTTCAGATTTCGACCAACCTTTAATGTAATTGGACACATCCTCACCCACTATGTGCCAATATTTTTGAAAGAAAAGGGCTTTCATACCATCAGGTCCGGGGGCTTTATTCGGGCGCATGCCTTTAATATAAATTAGGATTTCTTCTGTAGTGAAGTCTCTCTCTAGGAACTCTCTTTCCTCTTCATCAATCTTTTTTGATATCCCCTTTGTCGCCTGCTCCCAGCCCGAAGTATTAGTTGACTGGAACAGATCCTGGAAAAAATCTTTGATGATCTTTTCAATCTCCTCCTCCTCTGTCTTCCATTGCCCCTCAGCATTTTTTAGTCCTTCGATTCTATTCTTTTTCCTTCTCTGGGACACCTTGTGGTGGAAGTAGGTAGTGTTTTGGTCTCCCGACCTCATCTCATTAACACGAGCCCTAGCATGCCAGACGGCCTCATCTCTCCTGTGCCACTCTTGTAACTCAACTGCAATCTTTGAGCATCTTTCTAGATTGGTATTGTCAGGCGGTAGCTGTTGGCATTCCTCCAGTTGACCTTCTAGTTCCTTTATTCTTTTTTTCAGTATCCCAAATTTCTCAGAAGCCCATTATTTTAACTTGCTACCACACTCCTTCATTCTGTCTTGTATGCCCCCATGCTGGTATTTTCTCCATGTTGATTGAATGATATGCTCACATCCTTCCTCTTCAACCCACATTGGCTCAAAGTAAAAGAATTGCTGCCTTCTCTTTTTCTTCTTTGTTCTCAGCTCTGTGTGGATAATAATAGGTACATGATCTGACTCATACTTGGTGAGGTGAACCACCCTGGCCTGATGAAAAATTGAAGTCCATGTTGGGCATGAAAGAGCTCTATCAAGCCTCTCCCGAATAAGAGTTTCCGCCGTCCGTCCCCTCTGCCATGTGAAAATACTGCCGCTGTACCCCAATTCGATGAGATCGCAATCATCGATAACATCTCTGAAGTCGTGGATAAATCTCAGGGTTTTTGGTGGTCCTCCCTATTTTTCGGAGTTCGAGACAATTTCGTTGAAATCTCCAAAGAAAACTGTTGGATAGCTAGAATCTTCCTTTAACTCCCTCATGAGGTCCCAAGTCCTGTATTTTTGCTGTTGGTCTGCCCATCCATAAATCCCAATAGGTCTCCATATACTGTTTGTGCTTCCATCCATGATCTCGCAGTTGCAGTGATGTTGTGAAAAAGATGTGACTTTAGGTCCACGTCCCTCCACCACAGCCTGATACCTCCTGCTCTGCCTACACTGGAAATGCATATCCCTTGGGTAAATCCGCATTTTCTCTTGACGACTTCCAAGTCCGAACTTGCCATCATAGACTCCATCACGAAGACTATGTCTGGGCTTTCCCTCCAGCACCATGACCGGAGGGCATTTACCGTGTCAGGACGGCCCAGACCCTGACAGTTCCAGCTCATTATTTTCATTGTTCTTTGCGGGGATGGCTTGTCCCAGCCTCCGCTACTTGGACTGTATCAGTCACCTTCAAATGGTTGTTGGACCCTTCCATCCTTGCCTTTTTTCCTCCATCGTCTGTTTGTTCAGTGCCATCTACCTCCATGTCTCATTGCTCTGTACCTCTGCCTCTTTTTCCTGTAACCAAATCCCAAATAACCTCTGTCTCTGTAATTCCCAGTCTCTGTGCTCTGCTCATTTTGTATACCCATGGAGGGGTCTTCTTCTTCCTTGCCTCATGTTTTCCCTTCTTTAAAGTTTCTGTTCCATGGTCCTTTTCTGTCTGCGCCCTGGTGCGAACAGCCATGCAGATGGGTTCTGTCATCTCCTTGACGTTATCTAGATGCTGATGTTTGTGGCCCGCCTTGCCGTAGAGCTGTTGGGTTCGGTCGTCCTCTGTACGGTTCACCTGTATAACAGTCATTTCTTCACCTGGTCGATCTTTTGTTCTCAAAGCCAATATATCTTCCCTTGAGAGCAGGACCTTCTCCTTCTGCGTCACCTCTTTCCGTTGGTTGTGCTTTTTGCTTTGTCCTTCAGCTTGTTTTCCTCTGTTGCGCCCCACGTCTGAGGTGTCAGGTCCCGACGTATCCCATGGCTGCTCCGGGATGATCTCCGGGAAGACCTCTGCTAGATTACAGATTGACTCCCCTCCCTACTCTATATTGGAAGAACGATGCAATCTCCCTTCATGGTTTGCTTGATCGTGAGATAGATCGTCTTTTTCCTTGCCATTGTCAGACTTAGCTGAGGATTCGCCCCTTCCTCTTACAGCTTGAGGTTGATCTTGTGATCGGTCTGTCCCTGGTTTGTTGATAAAAATGATATTGTGCTTTGTTTTGGTGTTCCCAAAGATCTCTTCATGCAGTGGAACCCTTGGTTTCCTTGGAGACGCTCTAAGCCAAGCTCCCCATTGGGTCTCTTGTCTGTCTTCTTCCTCTTTCTCGCTGCAGTCTTTCTCTACATGACCTAAACGGCCACAATAGTAGAAAAGGTTAGCAAGTCTTTTGTATTTCAGTTCCAGCTCCCTTATCTTGTTGTTGTGCCAGATTCTCAGAACCTGCTTCAAAGGTTTAGTAACATCCAGATCAATTCGTGCTCTTATGGAAGATTCCCATCCTAACTCATCGGTATCCAACGTGATCACCCTTCCAATTATGTTGTCTATTTGCTCTATTATCTTTACTGATCTGCAACCCAGGGGTAGGCCATAGATGCGGATCCAGAAAGGACTATGCTTTATCACAATTCCTCCTAGCTGCTCGTGAGGATCGATGTCCTTGAATAAAAGGAGTTTGTTGTCGAAATTCCATGGTGCCCCGTCCACCATCTTCTATTTGTCCCTCCAGTCAAGGAATTGAATCACAAAGTCGCCACCTTCGAGTTGCTTGAAGACTACTTTGTTGTTTAGGCCCCAGGCTTGCGTGAAAGTATGTTTCATAGCCCAAAAATTGTAAGATCGCTCCGTCGGGATTTGAGCCACCACCGCCAGTTGTAGATGTGACGGTTCGTCATCATCTTCCTGTTGTTCAACCTCTATCGGCTCCTCTTCTTCTGATGTCAACTGTAGTCTCGAGTACTGATCTGCTAGTTCCCCTTCCATGATGGGAAAAGCTCCCAAAGAGATCGCCCTATCCTTATACCTGCAAGAGAGAAACCCGTGAGGGAGGTAGCCGTCCCACGCACGAAACCCTAATCGCCAGAGCATTTAGGTTAGCCGACGGGGAGAGATTTTGAAGATTACATTAGCTCTTCCTATTTAATTGATAATTTTCACTTAGCTTTTCTCTTTAATTGGGAATGTTCACTTAGCTCTTCCCATTTAATTACGTTATACTCTCTAGATTGCTTCAGAATGACTACTTGATCAGAGTAATCAAAAAGACAACAATCTAAGAGTTTCATACTTGCCTTATCTACAACAATCATATACCTGGACAGCGTATACAAGTATTGAGATTAGGTAGTATGCACTTTATTTACTATCATGTTCCTCACTTTTCATATCATTATACACACAGGATTTTTCATTTCTGAATTTTCTTCAGACATCGCTTTTATATCTCATCTTCTATTACACAGATAAGAGAGATTATAAAGCATTTTAAGGAGCACTGAGTAAAATGTAAGTTCTCTTCTTCCTTGTGTCCTTATAGGACTAGTTAAAGGAAGTTCAAAAACAACTACTTTCTTATTTTTAACACATAGAATAAGGAAATTAAATACCAGTATGAATCTATTTCATGTGACATGTCTGGGACGTCTGTCCATGTCCTCTATTGTTACTAGAAAACTGCCTCCTTTGTGAGCCTTGCTGACTCTGCCCTTGGGGTTGGATCATCATCGAATTCTAGTCCGGACAATCCTTTGCTAGATGTCCCACTTGTCTACATTGGTAACAGACCCTGGGTGCAAAACATGGTCTGTGAGATCCAGTTACCGATGTTGATGCTATGTCAGGGGTTCTACTTGGAACATTACTATGATCCCTACCCCTACTTGACGTCCATTGCATCTGCGCATGGAATTTCGATGATGCTGCCGATGCAGAAAATCTCGATTTCTTAAAACTTTCGGACCATTGTCCTTGAGACTGAGTGTACACCTTCTTACCACTAGTCTGTCGTTTCTCAATTTCAGACCTCTCTATCCTCCTTACCGACTCCACAATGGTGGCAAACCTCTCCCTGTTCGCTAAAGTAGACACATGAGTGGTCAGTTTAGCGTTCAACCCCTTCTCAAAATGCTGAATTCTTTCCTCATCATTAACTGCCATTTGCGAAGAAAACCACAACAGCTCCATGAACTTAGCTTCATACACGCTAACGTTCATCTGTCCTTGTTTGATCCTCTCAAATTGAGAAATCTTCTCATCTAGATACGTCTGAGGGAAGTATCCACTGACGAATTCTCGTCGGAATACCTCTCATCCAATTTCTTCATCTGGTCTCTTATCTACTTCTATCATCCACCAATGACCATTCACTCCCTTTTAGGAGGTACACACCATGTCTTACCTTTTCAGCTTCAGGGATATCAAGGATCCTGAAAGCCTTTTCCAGCTCTGTCAGCCACAAATCAACATCTGCTGGATCAGATGTACCATCATAATCTATTGCTCCAACCCTGCGAAGTCTCTCAAAAGTCTTGTCAGCTCCATAACCCTCATGATGGGTTGGTTCCCTAGGTGCATGTATTGGCATCCTATCTGTCATGTGAGTCATGGAAGCTATAAACTGCCCAAACATGGCTTGGAAGGATGGGTTCCCCATGTCATCTTGATTGAACTGGGGCTGTTCAGGTACGGGCTCCTCCCTATCATGGTCTCCTGCACCTCCTCCTGGTGCAGCAGCACTGCTCTTAGCAGCATGTTCTTCATGTGGTCCAGACATCTTCAAGTTCTTCTTCTCCTATGTGAGTAGAAGATACTATCAGATAAACTAGAAGACATTTAGAACAGACTCAACAATCCTTAGTCCTATGTCTCTGTAGACGCAGTGAACCTAGAGCTCTAATACCACTTAATTGTGGCATCCAACTCGCAGAATCATGATTAACTAATGCGGAAGCGTTCACTAAGCAGCAGATTACCAAAAATCACTAAAAATTAAAACCTTTTCATCAAGAGATCCATCAAAGGAAAACTTTCTCACATAGAACCAAAGTAAGACATTTACATTCTGATTTAAAGGTACATGTCTTGTATCATCTCTTTTTGTGAATTACAAGCACCAGTTGCCCTATTGAACTAAGAAAAGGCAGTATGAAAATCTCGAGGCGCTGAGCCAAAATCTCAAAAGTACTAACTACTACTCTGAGGATGTGAGAGTACAGAGACGACACATAGGACTCTATATACAACTATACAAGGAGGACAGCCAGTGTCTCCACCTGAGACTTCACTACTGTCTCTACTGCCGCTGTTATTGTCCTCCACCTACTGAAGGGTTCCTGCCTCCTCGTCCACGTCCACCTAAAAAAATGTGGTTCCCACGGTGGTGAGACAATTGTAAATTGCCCAAGAGAGAGATATAACTCTCCGCCAGAAACATTATTATTGTAGCTAAAGAAGATAAATATGAACAGAGGAATCATATTTGTTGGATAACAGTTAATTCAATGTCTAACAGATTAGAACATTATTCTTATCATAAGCATTGTAGCTATAACTTGATAGAGCAATATCTCACTTATCCATTAAGGAATATGAAGAACATGTATAACATTTATTCACTATAGAATCATCACCACAACATTAGCTCTCTTCAGGCTTAGATCATATATCTAATTCTTGCCATTGTCATAGTGGAGTCATGGCATGTAGCCATATCCTTTTCACAAAGTATTGCGATATTAATCCCTCAACTCATCAAGTACATTTCCACTACTTAACAAGTTCATCATCATGATTATAGAATATGGGTATTTGAACCCTTATTTCATCATAGAACACTTGTTACCACCTATTAGGTAACTTCACACCTTCAGGTCATCTAACCAAGGACATTATAATTCTTGCTACACAAAGCATTGCACTTAGTTCAAAAAGCTCATATCACCGCTTATTACCCCTTGATAGGCAACAAGGCACATTATGGCTTATGAATCCATAACCAATTTCAATAAATAAAACATCATATGGAACACAGGGCTCATAAGTTTTCAGATTACTTCTCACTAAGCAATTAAGCATATGAAGGCTTATGAAACATTTTTAGTATACAGTGCATTATAGCCCATACCTGGCTATGCTCATCATCTCAACATACATGCATGTTTAGTACTCATGATAATAATCATATATTAGTATCATGCAATACAAGGGTCTTCTCATTACATACATAACTCATCAATATGTAGTTGAACTTCACATAGGATTACTCGGTGTTAAGACTTCACATAGCATCATCCTGTACTAGGGTTTCACATAGCATTACCCTGTATTAGGGTTCGCATAGCATTGACTTATATTAGGGTTTCACATAGCATTACCCTATATTAGGGTTCACATAGCATTAATGTATATTAGGGTTTCACATAACATTACCATGTATTAGGTTTCACATAGCATTGACTTATATTAGGGTTTCATAGAGCATTACCTTGTATTAGGTTTCACATAGCATTGACTTATATTAGGGTTTCACATAGCATTACCCTTTATTAGGGTTCACATAGCATGGAATCAATATAGATAACATAAGTATTCAATCATACTTATTTATTCTCATCATTTCATCATTAAATGAATTATCAACACACAATATGAGTCTCTCTATCATCTTTTCCAGAATATGATTACATCATAGTTTATAGGTTTGGATTAACCTTTTCATAAGGCATGTTAGCCTGCATTCATCAAAGTGCATTACATTTCAATGTAACAATTGACATGACACATTTCTTATGTCACTCATCCAATTATATTGGACTTATAACACATCAACGTATATTAGTATTGGGGTGTTGGATGTGATATCTATCATATCTTGATGTATCACTTCCCTCAACACCTTTATCTTACTTGAGATCATCCACTTAGCTTGTATTAGGGTATTCCCCATCCTAATAATTTATGCACGAGTTCATCACATTTATCATGTAATGTATTGGTCATTAAACACTCACTTAGATTATACAACCGTTGCCAATAATATGGACTCATCCTTGAGTTAGGAACTAGTAATATAAGGATATCCATTACCAACCTCTCTAGGTGTTACATTTGTCAAAACATTAACCACTATTCCATTATTAGGAATACTATTCTTCGTATTTATAATTTGAGGATTCACATACTATATTCCATACATTTATGGATTTCATATAGTATTGCTCTTCAATAGAGTTTTACATAATCATCCTTCTATATCAGGGTTTCACCTAGTATTATGTGAAATTAGGATTTCACAACACATCACCCAGTGATAGGTCTTCACATAGAATTAGTGGCTCCATCCTATATTAGGGTTTCATGCACCTTTACCCTATTTTAGGGATTAAGGTTTACCATTCACATCCAAGTAGGGTTTCTCATACCCCATACCCAAGTTAGGGCTAGGATGTACAATCCCCATTAATTAGGGTTTCTTACATTGTTACACTAAGTTAGAGTTACATCATCACTCTAGATTATGGTTTCACTGAGCTTTTTCCCTAGGTTAGGGGTTCACATAGCCTTGCCTTAAATTAGATTCAAGGTACATCAATCTTTTCAATGCAGATTTCATGATCTCATATTATGCATCAAACCCTGATTACACATAGTTTCATAATGAGAGAATTAGGGCTTATGATATAAGCAATCATCTCTCTCATTCTTTCTCTCTCTCATCCTCTTTAGTATGTTAGCTACTCCAAGATTGAACTAGGTCAACCCTTCAATTAAGTACACATAGTTTGGGTTAACCTTCATAATCATCTTTGGTCCACATCATTAATAATCAAGTAACTATTTGTCCTTTGTTTTTATTAGGTGTCCAAATGGTTTAACCAATTTGAACCTCAAAAGGTCTTGGTCACTTAGACCTCAAACAATCTTGATTACTTAAACCTCAAACGGTCTTGACCAATAAGTTCAATGGTTTGAAACCGTTTAGCAAAGTAGTTACTTGAAACCGTTTGCTAAAGTGAACTCTTGAAACTGTTTTCAAAAGTGAACACTTGAAACTGTTTGCTAAAGTGAACACTTGAAACCGTTTGCTAAAGTAGGTGCTTGAAACCGTTTAGACAACACACCTTGAAACCGAATGGACTTGAGTCTCCAACGGCTTGAGACTGTTTGGTCTCAAACAGTCTTGAGACCGTTTGGTCCTAAATGGTCTTGAGACCGTTTGGACTCAAATGGTCTTAAGACCGTTTGGTCCAAACCCTCTCAAAACCGAATGGACCAAAAAGGGTCTTCAACACTTAATCGATTCAAGGTTCAAATCCATGGACCAACTATCAATTGGGCCATCAATTTATTCTTCAATTGAACCACTGAGTCACCATTCAATTGGACCTTCAATTAGGGTTTTGAACCCAATTGTTCTAGGGTTTACAGTCAAGAAACCATCACTTAGGGTTTTGAAACTAAGGAACCATCAATGGTTGACATTGTGGAACTAATTCAATTGAAATCAATGAACCATCATCATTATATGATATAACCTGACCTCAAACGGTCTTGAATGACCCCCAAATGGTCTTTAGGTCGTTTGGATGATCTCCAAACGGTCTTGAGGCTGTTTGCTCACTTTATCATCAAAATCCATGACATCCAATTAGGGTTTGGATCATTGGATTGATTATCAAATCAGTAATTGATTACATTTCAATTTGGTATCTTTGGATCTTCAAATACCCAACCATACTGAACCCTATACCTCCAAATAGTCTTGAGATAGTTTGGGTGATTCCCAAATGGTTCTGAAACCGTTTGGGTCAATCAACCCAAAACCTCAACTCAATCAATTGCAAAATCAGCACTTAGTCGATTGGGGTTTCTATTTGAAAGATTATCCATATGTTGAACTAATCAATTGGAGCCATTGGATCATCATCCAAAACATACTAGGTTTCAGACCTCAAATGGTCAACCCATCCAAATGGTCAACTCCTCTAAATAGTTTGTAGTTCCAAACTCCAAACGGTTTGGAAACTGTTTCGACCAAACCTTTAAAACTGTTTGCCCTAGATATTTGGGGAGGTGTGTGCTTACGATGATGTCATCATCATCAAGCTCCAATCTCACGAAGTTTGCTATGATTTCATGGTTATTGCATCAATCAACCAAAATGAATTTTGGAAATGAGGAAAGCATCAACAATTGATAAGGAATTGAATGCAATAACAATTTCAAGGGTTCAAGTTATAAAACCCGCCTCCAATTGAGCTCCAAAGCTTCAAGATCACGTCAAAAATGGTGGATGCAACTTCTTTCACTATTCCAAGGGTCGTCATCAAGCATTGAGTGAAAAGAAATGGTTAGAATTGAAGAGGGGGTCGAGATATGAAGAATTCATACATTGATTTTCGATTTTCACCATGGATTCAAGGTGAAAGGAGGTCAAGAAGCTTACCAACAGGTTGGGGGTCGTCCTGATCCTCCAAAGTTCCTTAGGTCGTTTTCCAAGCAAGGGAAAGAAGTGGAAACGGAAAAGCCTTTGTTTTGGCTTGTAAAGGGTACTTTTATAAGAAATTCCGTGAGAGAGAAAATGCCTTATAAAAATTCTCTCTCCTCCAACTTAATGCAAATGAGGAACCCCTCTCATTTTCTTGCCTCAACATGATGCCAAAAAATATTACGGACCTTATTGAAGTGGTAATTTGCATATTGAACCCTGGGTTTTGGGTAATTTGCACATTACACTAAAACTAGGTTTTAATGCACAAACATTGCTTTATCATCTCTTTCTTGGTATTGAAGCTACCACATGCCATACCTCTGCATCATCTTCATTCCCATGATTCTTCAACAAATAAGGAACATATTATCATGTACAATTTTCAATTTAATCCCTCAAATTGGGTAATTTGCACTTTAGTCCAAATTAAGCAAAACAATGTTTCAACATTATCCAAAAAGGACTAAATTGAAATATAAGTTCCTCTTGAGTCCTAATCACTTTTCACAGGATAGGATTAAGCATTTACTCATCCTCATTAGGCAAATCATCTAGGGTTAACACATAACCCAGGTTAGGGATGTTACAATTGCCACATGCAAGCATCATGCACCAAGTGTCCACTAGTGTGGTGACACAAATGAAGCTAAGAGTCAAAGATGGTACATGGCCGACACACATTACTCCCTTGCCCAATACATCCCCATGGGCAACACACCCATGGCCGACACCAAGCTCTCTTGACCGATATAGGGTCCAACAAGGCAAAGCAAAGCCCAAACAAGGCAAACTAAAGCCCAACAAAGCTCAACAAAGCCCAAGGCAACTCAAGCAATGAGCCCAACCCATCCTGTCCACTCTAGAGGATGCAAGGAGAGAGAGAGAAACATCTCTCAAGGTGACAAACTTGCTCATCAACCCTAAACTTAGGTTATTTGCAAGTAGCACCTCCAACTCTCAACAAAGCATAAAAAAACCCTAGTCACCACTTGAGGTGATTAGCAAGCTAAACACCAGGGTTATGCAAAGCAAACAGGATAAACCCAAAATGGAGGTCAGGGTCCTTACAATGACCATGTGCGTGAGAGGAGGAAGAAGACGACCGACGATCATCTGAATGTGGCCCAGCGTGATCCTAGGCTCCCAGGCAGAGATCCAATGATCTAGAGCGAGAGCGGCTAATTTAGGCATGCACAACAGGAATTGTCAGATCCGGGGAGTAGATCACCGGTCCACTGATCAGACGACTATCGATTTTTTGGTAATTTCCCTCTCTGCTCAATTAATATTGAAAAAGCCTTTTTCTTATAAAAATCATAGAGATTACTAGAAAACTCGGATGAATAAACTTTATACATGAAAGTTGATCAAAAAATACATGGAATAAGATAAAAATAGTTTGAAAGCCTAATTCCATCTATTTTTGCAAAATATATTATTTTGATGGAAATGTAGTAAAATTAGGTTAGAAACCCAAACTGATGGTAATGGATATTTTTATGAGGAATACTGGGTTTATTCAAGTATTATTAACTTGTTATATGATAATGTTGAGTCTTAACCTGATTTAGAAGGATAACTGCATGATTTAGGGTTTTAAACCTAATATGGTGGATAATACATGAGGAAACCCTAAATTAGGGTAGAAGAAGAGAAAATTGTACTTAATCCGAAAATATGGAAATACTTGGTTAAAAGATGATCTTAGGATCTTTTATGAGAGACGGATGAGAAAATTAGGGTTTATGACTTATTTTGTATAATTAGGGTTTAAAGTTATTAAAAGTGCGACAAACCCCTAATTGCATATGAAACCCTAAAAAGAGGTAGAAAATCCTAACAGGAATAGAAACCCTAAGAAGAAAGATGATTTGGATAGATCATGATAAGAAGGAATTATATGTTATTTCAAGATTTTTGTACTTTCTTGCTTGGCTGGATTATCTTTCTTGGTTGATTCTATCTCAAAGATCTGCAAAACAGGTATGTGGTTATTTATGGTTAACTGCTTTAGTTTCACGGAGATTTCTCAGATGATTGATTGAATTGAATGCAACTCGTTTGCTTGGATGTTCATATATGCAAACTCATAAAGTCATTATGATTATCATAATTATGATATAAGTGTGTACTCTCGCACCTACATGCCACCCTGATGTAAGATGCAATGAGGTCAAGCCCAAGAGGGAAGACCAATGGGCACCATGAGGGGTGACCTCAGGCACTAAGCTCAGGATAGAGAAGGTGGCCTTATGATATTGCATGACTATTGGGCACCATGAGAGGTGACCCCAGGCACCAAGCTCAGGATAGAGAATGTGGCCTTAAGTCTATTGCAAAAGAGAAACCCTAAAGAAGGTATTCCAGGATTAGGGAAAAAGTGGTGGAGAATGTCACATTGAAGACGTAAATTAGATTGTTAATTAACTTGATTGTGATATTTAGGTTGTTAGCAATATATGTGAAATTTTGGTTGTCCCCACATACTGGAATATTCATTTATGTTGACCGACATTTTGTTTGTCGGTGTTTTAGGTACCATATTGAAAAGGACAAACAGTAAAGTTGCATATTGTGAAAGTAAGAATTAAAGTGCAAGGAGGATTAGTTAGAATAGATTGAAGTTGTGGATAGAAGTTAGATATCCAAAGTTTTTAAAAGGTATGCAAAGTTTTATTTTATTCCATCTTTCAGTATAGTTTGGTAGAATTTTATAATTATTATTGATTATTTGTCGAACCTTTGATCCGGTATTGGGAAGCCTAATAGATGGGCGGGGTATACACGTAGTTATAGTCGATATCTAATATGCTTGTTAAAGATCGTACATTGAGGTTTCTCGAATATCTTAACAACCCTATACACAATTGGCCACAAGTTGTGAGTTCAAACCCCCACTAGAACACTACGGAAGGTAATAAAAATAACAACTTCTTGGCATTTTTGGAAGTTCATAATAGTCAATTGAAAAATGCTAGCTGTAACGCCATCTGATCTATCACCCGATATATATATGTGATTTCTTTTGAGTAAGTAGGAGCCAATAACGGTAGTTATGCCTTGACACGGAAAGTGGGATGAGAGAAAAAAGAGGAAGAAAAATACATAAAAGAGAAAAAGGAGAAACATAAATTTCTTATAGTTATAACTTTTATTTATTAAGAATTTTTTAAATCAAAAGATTACATAAATGTTCTCACAGAAATGCGAGCAACAAATTGGGTTGTCAATCTTTTAAAGCTATTAGATTTTTTATAATAAATATTTTATAACATGACACCAATGTTGATATATTTTTGAAAATATTGAGATAATACTCATTTTATAAAGTGAATATAATGAGTATTTGAATATAAAAAGAACATTGTAATAGTTATTTTTGTAAAATATGTCTACTATATTTGAATGATTTAAAAAATTAAGTACTATTTATTATAAGATGTACAACCCTCCAAGTGAGAGAGTATTAATTTTTTCAAATTATTATTATAAAAATGAGTATTGTATATATTTCTAGAGGATAATACTCATATTTTTTAGTTTAATTTTTCTCAAAAATAAATATTGTGCTTACTTTTATGAGGAAAATACCCATATTTAATTGGTACGATTTTTGAGGAAATGATATATGTATGTAAAAAATCAGTACTTATTTTTGGAACACATACAATACTGAGTACTGTGCTTAAATACACATATTTAACTGATAATGTACTTGACAAAATAAAATGTGTATGAAAAAAATAAGTACTCATTTTTATAACATGTATAATACTCCAAGTACAATTGTATATATTTGTTTGTATTGTTTATTCTTAAAAGTATTTTATATATTTTTTAGATAATACTCATTTTTGCATGTTTATATATATAACGGTACTCATTGTTCATATTATTTTATGTCTCACATTAATTTTCTGAAAAATATGTTATCATCGTCTTGTTAGAATATATTTTTTCAATAGAATTGTTAAAAAAATTATTATAGTTTGAAAGTTATAGGCATTACAAGTTTCTCTCTTTTTTTTCTCTTTCTTGGTGTCTTTTGTCTCACTATTTTGTCTTTTCCTTAATATCCATGTTGTCAAATTCTAACAACGGGTACGAAAGGTGTTACAAAGGGGGTTCTACGTATCATTACTCTTTTCAAGTTACCTGACCTTTTGATTCCCGCTCCCAGTAAAGAAAGTGCCTCCATGTTTGTTGTTATGTGACTCGAAGTAATGTCATGATCCGACTGCATATCCAATTTGGAAAATTAAATGGATCTTCGCCGACCCATTTACGGGGGTGCGGGGGGCGAAGCCCCCGCGGTATGGTACGACTTGGTTTTTAGATCCGATTAGGAATCCAATTACTCTTTCTGTATCTATATATATGTACACCTTTGTTAGGGTTCGGCAATCATCCTGTATTCTTCTTTGACGGCTGCCGCCGTACACAGGGTGTCCCTTTATAATCTTTTCTTTGAAATAGTGGAAATCTCGCCCCCTCCTGTGGACGTAGGTCATCTCGACCGAACCACGTAAATCTTGTGTTTTGGTTGTGTGATTGTTTCTCGTTTCTTGTTCTTCCGCTGCGAAATCGTCGTATTCTCACGTTCAACTCTTAACATTTGTGACCAGAAAAAACCAGTCTGTACGATCTGTGCAGTCCAAATTTGGCAAGCTTTTAAAGATGAGGTTCTCGAGCCCCATTAAATATAATAAAGTCAATACAATACACATCAGATATGGTGATTCAGGAGAAATATAGGTCTGTGCCTGGGGCGGATCTAGGGGGGGCTACCGGGGCTTCAAACCCCTCCCAAAATCTTAAATGTTAATTTATATGTATTTATGCATTTTTAGTATTATAAATATAGTATATATACGAGCTCTTTAGATATATGATAAGGCAAAGTTGTAACTGGGTTGGTAGAAGTACATTGGTTCTACACCATGCACTCAAGTTCAAATCTCACTATAGGCATATTTTTTTTAACTCCTGTGCAACCACAACTCAGATTATGTCAGAACTATATACACAATTTTTTTGAGGACATATATAGAAATTTAAACTAATGCAATTATCATAAAAACGCGTTAGGAGCTATACATGATTAGGAAAAACTAAATTACAATGTCTTGATCGCCTATGTCCTTCTGCAAGGCTTCTTCCAGGAGTTCCTCCGCCCTCTCCATCAAGTCCGGGCTAAGCCTTATCATGAGTACGCAGAACTCCATCTGGCTCATCGCGCCATCGCCATTGGTGTCTCCAGCCGTGAGCATCCCCCAGAGCAAGTCATCGGACATAGCACCTAAACCCAGCCTCGCCGCGTTCTTCTTCAGGCTGTCGAAAGTGATCAGTCCCCGCTCCGAGTCCATCAGCAGGCAGAATCCCTTGCACAGCTCATCCATGAGCCCACTGACGCCGAGCCGTTCGGCCATCGTCGGCAGGAAGTCCTGGAACTCGACGGCGGTTGAGCAGCAATCTTGCCCCATGATCGAGTACTTGGTCGAAGATCAACGGTGGAACAAATTAATGATAGTTGATGGATGGTAGAGTGCCAGGTGATTGTTTGCCAGTTGACTTCTCTGTTTGAGATTCGTCCCCCGTATAAATACAACTATAACAAGCTGTACAGTAAGGGGAACGGGGCTTCATGGGATGTTAAGGTAGAGGTTCTTGGAACGGACATGGAACCTTGCAATGCAAGTACATAATCTCCGCAGCTGTCAAGAGAGGAAAGATCTCGCCTGCTTTCTGATTGTTCATTGTCCGGTTTATTTGCACGGGAGGATATTTAGTGTTCAGATCGATCTCCCTTCCAGCCTCCCAGGAAGCTGCACGGTTGCTTCCCTATATGAAGTGGTGCATACCGACCTCCTACAGGCACCGACTCTTCAGGCACATTTGGTTAATTGAATTTTGCAGCCAATTCTCTAAATTTTATGTTTGATTTGTGGGATAGGAGAAATGAGTTAATTTCGGGATTTTCAGATACAATAGGAATCTCGCATTTTGATTTTCATCAAAATTCTCTCGGACGCCAAAATTCATCATAGACAAAACAACAGACACGAAAAAAGATAAATCTCACCCTTATAAAATTCAGCAAACAAAATATAAAATTTTAATTTGCGGGATTTTGAGAATATATAGCATTTTAGCAATACGGAATGGACATAATACAAGATTTTAATAAATCCAGTAAATGCAGTATCCAAACGTGCCTGAAGTGGCCCTTTCCCTCCTACAAGCCCGTTGTTTGGCTTGCTTACTACGCGTAAGAATGACGTGGCCATTGAGTTCCCGTCAGGTTTCTGTTAAATACGTCCGTGACGACGTCGCCTTCGCGACGAAGTCTTCCTTGTGTAAACCCGTGAGCTTCGTCAATTAAAAATCGCAGTTAAGAGATTCATACGAATTAAAGATGGATAACGAGAAAATAGACCAATATTTAATGTTTGTGCATTGAACCTAATTCTTCTATGACTCGAACATTAATTTCATCACACTAGCCGAATTGATCTTTCAAGAGGCAACTAATTGGGAAAATTGCGGACGTTCTGCAGAACAAATGCCGGACCGTTCCGCAACGGGCAATGCCACGGCCATTCGGCTAATTTTTTGTATGTTCCCGCAAATCATCTTCTCAACAACATGCAACGGTTATAATGGATTTCTGTTTGCTCCTTCGTACAACGGCGTAATAGAACAAAAGAACTTCTTAATACTTTAAAAATCAATGATTTATAAAAATTCCTTCATATAAGCACGTTCAACAAATTGGACTGCAAGTGCTTTTTCTGGATGGCGAATAGAGACGCAATTAACGGTTTATTTTCTTCCGGAAACATGGAATGTATAACTTTTGTTGTTTTTCAGCCTTCCTTGTTTTATTTATTTTTCTTTACAATTAATTTCAGCATTTCACTTAGGTTTGACATAGAGTTAACCTATACTAGTTTTTTATTTAGATGTTACTTCACTTTGCTAAAAGCTCTACATATTCATGAATCTTCATATTTAAGGTTGTCAAAACTCTAGCTCTCAATCGATTAAGGGTCAGAAAAGGATGATAAGAATTTTGCATCGGTCAAACCTGAAACCAACCCAGATCTACATCTCACTTTGTCAACTCTTAACCAAGCTAAATAGTTAAATTGAGAAACCATAACTCATAACTGACACCGTATGTTAGACTTAAAATTGATATCGACCCAAACTTCATCATCTTATAGGCTAGCTGTGCAAAATTCTAGGTATAACTTAGCATTTTTACTAGTCCAGCCCCGAATAGATTCAAACCCCAGATTGTGAAATTAGAACTCGGAATCGAGATGGATTTTCAAAATTAGAACTCATTACTAATTTTTTCGTGTCATTCGGGGTCGGGTACACGAGTTCGGGTGTATCCTTGACAACCCTATCCATATTCTTTGCCTAGTTTATTTTGAATGTGAAGTCACATAAAATGTCATTGATAACATAACAAAGTAATACAATGATTCTCATATAAAACTAAATTTTCTTCAAAATTCAGGCATGACAATAACCATTGTTTAATTAGATTTATAGCAAACATTTTTAAAATTGGACCCAAAATATTTTAGATGTCAAAGTTCTAATTTTAGAATTGACCAATATCTCAATTTTTTTATTGTAGACAAGATTCAAAATTAAGAGTGGCCATGATACATAAATCCTCAATCCAACTATTGTTTGTATTAGTATGAAACTATTAAATTTATGTGTAATGGTAATGTAATTTTTTTCATGGATTGTTTATATTTTATATAAGAGATAGTCTATTATTTTTTTTATTTAGTTTAAAAACTTATATATTTTGTGTAGTTGTCATTTTAGTCCGAGAAGGAAATTGTAGTTGCACGCCAATGCTAATCTTAGCCATTTTAAAGGATAGCCCACTCCCCCGAAGCTCAAAGTGTCAACCACAACTATTTCCTCTTTTAAAATCCTAACCAGCCTCAAGCTTGAGTTTCCCCAAAAGCCAACCTCTATAAATGGTGGTAGTGGAGTTATATTTATAGTGATTGAGGGGTCATGTGGTTAGGATTTAGTTTTAGTGTATTTCAAGTAAAAAAGAGGTTGGAAGGTGGATGGACAGAAGATAGATGATATCCCTCTTCTATAGACAATCTATAGGATCAACAAAATTAAGAATGAGAAAATGGTCATCAGGACTGCTAAAAGAAGCAAAACATGACGAGGTTGACACAAAAAATATGAGAAGACATTGCTTTATGCATGTTGTTGAAGAAAAAATGAGACATGTTTGTGTAAATAGGAATGAGTAGGCATTCCTTCAGGCCTACTAGCGAAGAAAAAAATTGATGAGGTTGCATAAGCATGAATCACCAAATGTGCATCATGCTTGTTGGCGAAGCAAATATGAGACAATGATGGCATATATAAGAATGAACATACACTCCTTTTAATTAATAGAAAAGGTGAAACGATATACAACCATTTCTAAAACTAAGGAGACAGTGAAAGAGGCGTAAGGTTATCTTCAAAATGCAGGAGAACATCTACCTTAACAATTGACATTCACAATAGCAAGGAAGTCAAAAAATAGCAGATACATCTACTAAAGACTTTGAACACCTTTACCAGATACAACATGCATGAATAAGGGAAAGGTAGATAGAAAACATACCATACATGTGTTTGGATGAAACAAGGATCAATTTTCCCTAGGGAGATTGTGACATCCAACTCACAAAAAAAAATCTACTTAAGTGGAAGCGTTCGTTAGCAGCGGATTATCGAAAATCACTAAAAATTAAAACCATTTTACAGAGAGATCCACACATAGGAAAACTCTTTCATAAAGAACTAAAGTAATTTAATTACATACTAGTTCACAAGTACATGTCCTGTATCATCTTTTTCTAAGAATTATAAGCATCAACTGCCCTGTTAAACTATACACAGGAAGTATAAAATATTGAGGCACTAAGCCAAAATCTCAAAAGCATGAACTATTACTTCAAGGACCTGAGAGTATAGAGACGACACATAGGACTTTCTATACATATATACAAGATGTGACAGCCAGTGTTTCCACATGAGAAATCACTGTCGTTCTCTTCTACTGCTGATGTTGTTGTCCTTCACCTATTGAAGGATTCCTGCCTCATCATCTGTGTCCACCTAAAAATGCAGATCCCACAGGGGTGAGACAATTGAAAATTTCCCCAGTGAGATATATAACTCTCTGCCAAAACATTATTATTGCAGTTTAATTGAATACAATTGTGTAGAGGAATTATATATTCAACAGGAGATTGATCAATGTCTAAATAGATTAGAGCAATATTCTTATTCAAAGCATTTCAGCTATAACTTGATAAAGCAACATGTCACTTATCCAATAAGGAATATAAAGAACATCTATAACATTTATCCGCTATACTAAGCAAGATAATATCAACCAATGATTCTCATATTTCAACCTTATACAAATATGCTACACGGCTGATTATATTTTACAATCATACTTAATTAATACCCTGAAGAGATGAAGTATACCGTTCATACTCCAACCGACCATGATTACGTTAGGCATCCGTACCACACAATGTCAATGGAAGAGCCGGACTCCAAGACCTCATCTTTCTCAGTCAGTGTGAGATTATATGGCAGAGACACCATGTGTCAAACTGCAATTAGCTTTCCAGGGTATATTGACATCTTCACTATAGAGTTATAGCCACAACATATACTCTCTTTAGGCTTAGATCACACAGCTAATTCCTGGTATTGTTTTGTGGAGTCATGACATGCAACCATACTCTTTTAATAAAGTATTGGGATCTTAATCCCTCATCTCATCAGGTACATTTCCATTTCTTAACAAGTGCATCATCATGATTATAGAATATGGGTATTCAAACCCTCAGCTCATCATAGACTACTTGTTACCACTTATCAGGTATCTTAATAACTTCAGGTCATCTGACTAAGGTAATCATGATTCTTGCTATACATGCATTCTACATAGCTCACAAAGCTTATTTCACCTCTTGTTACCTCTTAGTAGGCAACAAGGCATATTATGGCTCATTAACAACTTTAATAAAAGAAACATCATATCTCATACCTGGCTATCTTCATCTTCTCATGATCACTAGTATGATCATTTCATAATAACAGTTATATCACTTACATATCAGCACTTAAACTTGTGCAATGTAAGAGTAGCATCACCATTCTCTTATTTAGGGTTAGGATTTATATTGCATATCATCACCCTCCATTAGGGTTTTCCATAAATAACCATTTAGATTCTCAAGATCATATTATTAATGATCAAGCCCTATTTCGTTGGTTCACATAGCTAGGAGCCAACATTGATAACATAAGCATTTAATCATGCTTATTTATTCTCATCACTTATCATTGAATGCATTATCAATACAAGGTATAAGTTCCTCTCTCCACTTTACCAGAAAATGATTGCATCATACTTTATTGTTTTTGCTTAACCTTTTCATAAGGCATATTAGCCTACACTTATCAAAGTGCATTACTTCTCAATGTAACAATTGACATGACGCACTTCATGTGTTACTTATCCAAGTATATTGGATTTAGAATACATCAAGGTGTATCCATATTGAGGTGCTGGGAGTGATATTTATCATGTCTTGATGTATCGCTTCCCTCATCACCTTTATCTTACTTGAGTTCATTAACTTATCTTGTATTAGGGTATTTCCCATCCTAATACTTTATGCGCCAGTTCATCACATTTATCATGTAATGTATTGGTCATAAGTCACTTATTTAGAATATGAAACCATTACTAATGATATGGACTCATCTTTGAGTTAAGACAATATTGATATAAGGCCATCCATTACCAATCCTTTTAGGTGTTTCACCTGTCAATAAATTAGTCACTATTCCATTATTAGGAATAGGGTTTCCCATATTTATCAACTAGGGTTTACATAACATCATCCTATATTAGGGTTTCACATATTGTCACCCTACATTAAGATTTCATATAACATCATCCTTATATTAGAGTTTCACATAGCATTACCTAAAATTAGGGTTTCTCAACCCATGGCCCAAAATTGGGGTTATGGTTTATCTTCATATTGTCCAAGATTAGGGTTCATACACTATTAACCCAAAATTAGGGTTTTACATACCTTCACCCTATATCAGGGTTAGTACTTCATATCAAGGTTTCACATATCATTACATACCATCACTTTGGGTTAGAGTTTCACATCACATCATTGCATTAGGGTTTCACTTGACATCACCATCAATTAGGATTTCATCTAACATTACCCTTAATTGATATTTCTCACATCATCACCCTAGATTAGGGTTACACCAAGCATTGCTCTAAATTAGGGTTGGGGTTCATCAACCTTCTCAATTAGGGTTTCATGATCTCTTTATCAAGGATCATACCCTAATTACATATTCTATTTATTTGAATGTTTTGCTTTTGAATTGCTACATGATTATTATACATGTATGCATTTCTCTCTCTCATCCTCTCTAGAAAGTTCATTACTCCAATCGTGATTAGATTGAGTCAATCCTTTATTCAAATACATACATTTAGGGTTAGCATAGTGTATTGAGTCATTACTTCCATAAGCATGAAAGGTTAACCCCTCTAAGATACCAATCATCTAAGTACATTAGGGATTCAACAATTGTAGTTATCTTTGATAATCATCATTATCAATCATGGGATCAACTGATCTTTCACCACTTTAAGTCTTCAATCAATTTTGTATATATTGAACCTCCATTCGGTTTTGACCTTTGAATCTCCAAATGATTTGAAGTCAATTACCCTCTAAACGGTTTTGAAACCGTTTGGGCATCTAGGGTTAAAACCATTTTCCCTCCAAATGGTTTTGAAACCATTTAGGCACTTAACATTAGAAACTGTTTGAACAATTCATCACTAAGATTGATTGGACAAACCAATAATTGAAACCACTTGGTCATTCAAATAGTTTTGAAACCATTTCATTCCAAATGGTCTCAAGATCATTTGTGTGGGCTCTGATCTCCAAAACCCGAGATAAACACATAAACTTCGAGGTAAACTCAGTAGAAGCAATTCGATTAGCAGCGGAATACAAAGAAAATCACGGGAAATTTAAACTTTTTGTAATAAGGTATTGAAACCATAAAACTCCTTTCATAGATTCAAGATAAACTGTCTACATCTCGGTTAATTACTTCTTGAGTAATTATACACAGCATGATACAAAATCTCAAGAGATGAATCATAACTCAGACCATGACTCCAAGGACCTGAGAGTATAGAGGACGCATAGGACTGACTATCTATCTATATAACTCAGCAGTCTGAATCTCCACCTGAGATTTACTGTTGCTCTGGGTGCTGCTGCTGCTGATAATGGTTACCTGGAGATTGGTCCCTTCGTCCTTGGCGACCACCTAAAAATTTGAAATCTACGGGGTGAGACAATTTTAAATAATTGTCCCAGCGGGAGTTATAACTCTTCGCCAGAAACATGATTATTACAGAATAAGAGAATAACAGTACATAAAGAAGTCATATATATTTTAGGAGTAGTTCGAACAATGTTTCATAGATTGTAATCTATTCCTCCTACTAGAAGCAAAGCATCTCTAAGATAAACCCACATATCACTTTTCTTTTAGAAATAAAAGGACATGTATTACATCTATTTATTATAAATCCATCATCACCACACTGGCTCTCTTCAGGCTTAGATCATATATCCATCACCTGGCATTATAATAAGGGATATCATGGCCTGTAGCCATACCCTTTTCTACAAGGTGTTAGGATTCCAAATCCACAACATAACTGTATGATTAGTACACATAAAATCATACTTAACCATACTCAAATGACATAAGGGTTATTTACATTCATCGCCCATAAGTATGCAGTTAAGCCTTTCATAGGATTATCTTGTAATAGAATTTCACATAATAACACTCTATATTAAGAATTTACTCATCCTCATTAGGCAAATAATCTAGGGTTAACACATAACCCAGGTTAGGGATGTTACAAATTATAAACCCCTAACAAGGATTTCGTCCCCGAAATCCCAAGAAAAGGAGGGACATATTTATTCATTTATCATACCCTCAAGTCTCCACATAATATCTTAATATCATGGAGATATCATGGATCTGTAGTCCACATAGAGTTCCTTTCATTAATTCAACCTTATTAATGTTTATGTTTATTCAGGGCATAAACCCCTAACATATGATGTCCATATTATTTGAAAGGAGGAAACATAAAAGAACATACTCCTGTCATCACCCAAGAGTGTCTATCAGAAGAGAAACATATATATCTAACAGAGATAATCCACTCAGCTCACATAGCTTTTCCTTTTTAACTGGGAATGTTCACTTAGCTCTTCTTATTTAATTATGAATGTTCACTTAGCTCTTCCTATTTAATTGAGAATGTTCACTTAGCTTTTATCTTTAATTGGGAATGTTCACTTAGCTCTTCCCATTTAATTAGGAATGTTCACTTAGCTCTTCCTATTTAATTGAGAATGTTCACTTAACTTTTCTCTTTAATTGGTAATGTTCACTTAGCTCTTCCTATTTAATTGAAAATGTTCATTTAGCTTTTCTATTTAATTAGGAATGTTCACTTAGCTCTTCCCATTTAATTAGGAATGTTCACTTAGCTCTTCCTATTTAATTGAGAATGTTCACTTAGCTTTTCTCTTTAATTGGGAATGTTCACTTAGCTCTTCCCATTTAATTAGGAATGTTCACTTAGCTCTTCCTATTTTTTTTAAGGTGTAAGGACTTCTATTACTTGCCTCTCAAATCGGCACCAACAAAGTTTAAAACATCAGCAGGAAAAGAACTATCGTAGAAAAAAACAGCTACTACTTCTGGCCATCGTCCTTGCTAGCTGGTGTGCTAGTTCGTTGGCTTGCCTTTTACATGAACTAAAGTCTATTCTATTAAAAGACGGAATCAAGGGTGCAATATCATGGAGAAAAGTTCCCAGCAAATCCATTCTTTTAGTTTTGTTTCGGATGTGGTGGATGACTGTTTCAGAATCAGACTCGACGAGAAAATTATCCAGCTGCTTTGTCTTCGCTAGTTTCAGGCCTTCTCGGACCACCCATGCTTCAGCGCAGTTGACATCCTGCAGGGAGGGGTTGCTTCGACCAGCTGCAAAGAGGACAGAACCATGGTTATCCCTCCACACCAGTCCAGTGTCGTCGGAGCCGTGTACTCCCACCGCAGCGTCACAATTCATCTTGATCTGTGATGGTTCCGGTGGCATCCATCGTACTTGTACTCGAGGTTACCCCGGTTGGTGGTTTTGACAGTGTATTCTCTGGTGATCTCTGATTTGTTATAGCAGAGTTCTGTGGATGATGGTTGGCATCCGAATCTTATTGCCAAAGACGATGTCATTTCTTCTCATCCAAATTGTCCAGAGCGCAACAATCATAGCGTCTTCTTCCTCTTCCGTTCCTACTGTGGTAATTTCCTTGCAAGCTTGTCCCACAGTGTAGTTTTCTACTTTCTTCACCTTCTGTTGTATCTCCGGTGCACAGTCTCTCCAGAGTTCCCAGGGTTGGGGGCATCAAAATAACATGTGTGGTATGTCTTCTTTCTCCGTAGCATAGATACTACACATTCCAGTGGCATGGCAGTGTCTATAAAAAGGCGGCAAAGGGTTGCCAGCACTCCCGACACACACTGCCAGAGGAAGTGTGCTGCTTTTGGAAGTAGTCCTCTATTCCACACTTTCCTCCATAGCTCAGCTTCCCTGGGATCCTGGTTTGCTTGTTGGTTTGGTAGTTGTGTTGCCATCCAGTAGGCTGATCGAAGTGTATACTGGCCACTTCTGCTTGGACGCCAGAAAATATTATCCTCCATTCTTGCTTCACTGACCGGTATGGACAAAACGTTGGCCGCTATCTAAGGAGTGAAAAGGTTATTTATATAGTCTGCATCCCAATCCTTATTCTCCCTATCTATGAGTTCCGAGACATATTGAGTTGTGTTGCTTGAAACTCCATATCTGTCTTCAATGTTGCCTCCCAATCTTGGAATCCAATTATCCGTCCAGATCTTAATATTTTTTCCCCTTCCAACCCTCCATTGGATTCCCTCAAGTATAACACTCTTGGAATTCCAAATATTGCGCCATGTGAAGCTTGGATTATGGCCTCGTCTAGCGTTCAAAACTGTATCCCTAGGGAAATATTTAGCCTTCAGTACTCTGTACACCAGTGTATCTTGTCTGTGAAATAGTCTCCACACTTGCTTAGCTAGAAGGGCTTGATTGAAGATGTGAATGTTTCTGAACCCCATGCCTCCTTTATTTTTCGGCTTGCATAGTGACTCCCAACTTACCCATGCTATCTTTCATTCTGCCTCATTGGCACTCCACCAGAACCACGCTATGATGCTGTTGATAGAGTCGAGTAGGTATACTGGTAACTAGAATCTGCTCATGATGTATGACGGGATGGCTTGTGAAACCGCTTTAATAAGGATCTCCTTTCCTGCTTTAGATAGCATCTTCCACTTCCACCCTTGTAGTTTTCTCCATATTCGCTCCTGGATATAGGCGAAAACCTACTTCTTGGATCTTCCCACTGCTGTGGGCAACCCCAAGTACCTACCACGTCTGTCCACTTCTTTCACCTGTAAGAGATTTGTAATTTCCATCTTCCTGTTGCGGTCGAATCCCTTACTAAAGTAAACATCAATCTTGTGTAAATTGATTTTCTTCCCGAATGCCCGTTCATATTGGTTGATGATGTCAGCTAACTTCAGACATTCTTCTTTGGTTGCCTTGGCAAAGAGTATTGAGTCAACTGCAAAGAAAAGGTGAGATGTCCGAGGACCATGTCGGCTTGCCCGAATGCCATGGATCTCTCGTTGTTGTGAGGCTAGATCAAGTGATGTGGAAAAAGCTTCAGCACAAAGGATAAAAAGATAAGGAGATAAAGGGTCACCTTGTCGTAGTCCTCAGGAAGGTAGAGTCTCTCTAGTGCGATCCCCATTAATGGAAAAGGAATGAGATACAATCCAGAATCTTCTTTCTCCACCTTTCCCCGAATCCCATCTTTCCTTGGATGAAATCCACAAACTTCCACTCCACTGTATCATATTCCTTGGACATATCAAGTTTTGAGGCCAAGTGACCTCCCTTTCTTCCTTTTCCCCCTTTCGTAGTATGAAACAATTCATATGCAATGAGGGCGCTGTCAGTGATAAGTCTGCCAGGGATGAAAGCACTTTGATTTTCTGACACAATCTTGTCCATTAGGGGTCGAATTCTATTCGCAATAACTTTTGAGGCTATTTTGTATAGGACATTACATAGACTAATGGGACGGAACTCTCCTACCTCCAATGGTTTTTGCACCTTTGGTATCAAGACTACCAGGGTAGAGTTTACATCAGCAATGCTTCTTTCAGATTTCGACCAACCTTTAATGTAATTGGACACATCCTCACCCACTATGTGCCAATATTTTTGAAAGAAAAGGGCTTTCATACCATCAGGTCCCGGGGCTTTATTCGGGTGCATGCCTTTAATAGCAATTATGATTTCTTCTATAGTGAAGTCTCTCTCTAGGAACTCTCTTTCCTCTTCATCAATCTTTTTTGATATCCCCTTTGTCGCCTCCTCCCAGCCCGAAGTATTAGTTGACTGGAACAGATCCTGGAAAAAATCTTTGATGATCTTTTCAATCTCCTCCTCCTCTGTCTTCCATTGCCCCTCAGCATTTTTTAGTCCTTCTATTCTATTCTTTTTCCTTCTCTGGGACACCTTGTGGTGGAAGTAGGTAGTGTTTTGGTCTCCCGACCTCATCTCATTAACACGGGCCCTAGCATGCCAGACGGCCTCATCTCTCCTGTGCCACTCTTGTAACTCAACTGCAATCTTTGAGCATCTTTCTAGATTGGTATTGTCAGGCGGTAGCTGTTGGCATTCCTCCAGTTGACCTTCTAGTTCCTTTATTCTTTTTTTCAGTTTCATGAATTTCTCAGAAGCCCATTATTTTAACTTGCTACCACACTCCTTCATTCTGTCTTGTATGCCCCCATGCTGGTATTTTCTCCATGTTGATTGAATGATATGCTCACATCCTTCCTCTTCAACCCACATTGGCTCAAAGTAAAAGAATTGCTGCCTTCTCTTTTTCTTCTTTGTTCTCAGCTCTGTGTGGATAATAATAGGTACATGATCTGACTCATACTTGGTGAGGTGAACCACCCTGGCCTGATGAAAAATTGAAGTCCATGTTGGGCATGCAAGAGCTCTATCAAGCCTCTCCCGAATAAGAGTTTCCGCCGTCCGTCCCCTCTGCCATGTGAAAATACTGCCGTTGTACCCCAAGTCGATGAGATCGCAATCGTCGATAACATCTCTAAAGTCTTGGATAAATCTCAGGGGTTTTGGTGGTCCTCCCTATTTCTCAGAGTTCGAGACAATTTCGTTGAAATCTCCAAAGAAAACTGTTGGATATCTAGAATCTTCCTTTAACTCCCTCATGAGGTCCCAAGTCCTGTATTTTTGTTGCTGGTCTGCCCATCCATAAATCCCAATAGGTCTCCATATACTGTTTGTGCTTCCATCCATGATCTCGCAGTTGCAGTGATGTTGTGAAAAAGATGTGACTTTTAGGTCCACGTCCCTCCACCACAGCCTGATACCTCCTACTCTGCCTACACTGGAAATGCATATCCCTTGGGTAAATACGCATTTTCTCTTGACAACTTCCAGGTCCGAACTTGCCATCATAGACTCCATCACGAAGACTATGTCTGGGCTTTCCCTCCAGCACCATGACCGGAGGGCATTTACCGTGTCAGGACGGCCCAAACCCTGACAGTTCCAGCTCATTATTTTCATTGTTCTTTGCGGGGATGGCTTGTCCCAGCCTCCGCTACTTGGACTGTATCAGTCCCCTTCAAATGGTTTTTGGACCCTTCCATCCTTGCCTTTTTTCCTCCAACGTCTATTTGTTCAGTGCCATCTACCTCCATGTCTCATTGCTCTGTACCTCTGCCTCTTTTTCCTGTAACTGAATCCCAAATAACCTCTATCTCTGTAATTCCCAGTCTCTGTGCTCTGCTCATTTTGTATACCCATGGAGGGGTCTTCTTCTTCCTTGCCTCATGTTTTCCCTTCTTTAAAGTTTCTGTTCCATGGTCCTTTTCTGTCTGCGCCCTGGTGCGAACAGCCATGCAGATGGGTTCTGTCATCTCCTTGACGTTATCTAGATGCTGATGTTTGTGGCCCGCCTTGCCATAGAGTTGTTGGGTTCGGTCGTCCTCTGTATGGTTCACCTGTATAACAGTCATTTATTCACCTGGTCGATCTTTTATTCTCAAAGCCAATATATCTTCCCTTGAGAGCAGGACCTTCTCCTTCTGCGTCACCTCTTTCCGTTGGTTGTGCTTTTTGCTTTGTCCTTCAGCTTGTTTTCCTCTGTTGTGCCCCACGTCTGAGGTGTCAGGTCCCAGCGTATCCCATGGCTGCTCCGGGATGATCTCCGGGAAGACCTATGCTAGATTACAGGTTGACTCCCCTCCCTACTCTATATTGGAAGAACGATGCAATCTCCCTTCATGGTTTGCTTGATCGTGAGATAGATCGTCTTTTTCCTTGCCATTGTCAGACTTAGCTAAGGATTCGACCCTTCTTCTTATAGCTTGAGGTTGATCTTGTGATCGGTCTGTCCCTGGTTTGTTGATAAAAATGATATTGTGCTTTGTTTTGGTGTTCCTAAAGATCTCTTCATGTAGTGGAACCCTTGGTTTCCTTGGAGACGCTCTAAGCCAAGCTCCCCATTGGGTCTCTTGTCTGTCTTCTTCCTCTTTCTCGCTACAGTCTTTCTCTACATGACCTAAACGGCCACAATAGTAGCAAAGGTTAGCAAGTCTTTCGTATTTCAGTTCCAGCTCCCTTATCTTGTTGTTGTGCCGGATTCTCAGAACCTGCTTCAAAGGTTTAGTAACATCCAGATCAATTCGTTCTCTTATGGAAGATTCCCATCCTAACTCATCGGTATCCAACGTGATCACCCTTCCAATTATGTTGTCTATTTGCTCTATTATCTTTACTGATCTGCAACCCAGGGGTAGGCCATAGATGCGGATCCAGAAAGGACTATGCTTTATCACAATTCCTCCTGGCTGCTCGTGAGGATCGATGTCCTTGAATAAAAGGAGTTTGTTGTCGAAATTCCATGGCGCCCCATCCCCCATCTTCTGTTTGTCCCTCCAGTCAAGGAATTGAATCAAAAAGTCGCCACCTTCGAGTTGCTTGAAGACTACTTTGTTGTTTAGGCCCCAGGCTTGCGTGAAAGTATGTTTCATAGCCCAAAAATTGTAAGATCGCTCCGTCAGGATTTGAGCCACCACCGCCAATTGTAGATGTGCCGGTTCGTCATCATCTTCCTGTTGTTCAACCTCTATCGGCTCCTCTTCTTCTGATGTCAACTGTAGTCTCGAGTACTGATCTGCTAGTTCCTCTGCCATGATGGGAAAAGCTCCCAAAGAGATCGCCCTATCCTTAGACCTGCAAGAGAGAAACCCGTGAGGGAGGTAGCCATCCCACGCATGAAACCCTAATCGCTAGAGCATTTAGGTTAGCCGACGGGGAGAGATTTTGAAGATTACATTAGCTCTTCTTATTTAATTGAGAATTTTCACTTAGTTTTTCTCTTTAATTGGGAATGTTCACTTAGTTCTTCCCATTTAATTACATTATACTCTCTAGATTGCTTCAGAATGACTACTTGATCAGAGTAATCAAAAAGATAACAATCTAAGAGTTTCATACTTGCCTTATCTACAACAATCATATACCTGGACAGCGTATACAAGTATTGAGATTAGGTAGTATGCACTTTATTTACTATCATGTTCCTCACTTTTCATATCATTATACACACAGGATTTTTCATTTCTGAATTTTCTTCAGACATCGCTTTTATATCTCATCTTCTATTACACAGATAAGAGAGATTATAAAGCATTTTAAGGAGCACTGAATAAAATGTAAGTTCTCTTCTTCCTTGTGTCCTTATAGGACTAGTTAAAGGAAGTTCAAAAACAACTACTTTCTTATTTTTAACACATAGAATAAGGAAATTAAATACCAGTATGAATCTATTTCATCTGACCTGTCTGGGACATCTGTCCATGTCCTCTATTGTTACTAGAAAACTGCCTCCTTTGTGAGCCTTGCTGACTCTGCCCTTGGGGTTGGATCATCATCGAATTCTAGTCCGGACAATCCTTTGCTAGATGTCCCACTTGTCTACATCGGTAACAGAACCTGGGTGAAAAACATGGTCTGTGAGATCCAGTTACCGATGTTGATGCTATGTCAGGGGTTCTACTTGGAACATTACTATGATCCCTACCCCTACTTGACGTCCATTGCATCTGCGCATGGAATCTCGATGATGCTGCCGATGCAAAAAATCTCGATTTCTTAAAACTTTCGAACCATTATCCTTGAGACTGAGTGTACACCTTCTTACCACTAGTCTGTCGTTTCTCAATTTCAGACCTCTCTATCCTCCTTACCGACTCCACAATGGTGGCAAACCTCTCCCTGTTCGCTAAAGTAGACACATGAGTTGTCAGTTCAGCGTTCAACCCCTTCTCAAAATGTTGAATTCTTTCCTCATCATTAACTGCCATTTGCGGACAAGACCACAACAGCTCCATGAACTTAGCTTCATACTCACTAACGTTCATCTGTCCTTGTTTGATCCTCTCAAATTGAGAAATCTTCTCATATAGATACGTCTTAGGGAAGTATCCACTGACGAATTCTCGTCGGAATACCTCTCATCCAATTTCTTCATCTGGTCTCTTATCTACTTCTATCATCCACCAATGACCATCACTCCCTTTTAGGAGGTACACACCATGTCTTACCTTTTCATCTTCAGGGATATCAAGGATCCTGAAAGCCTTTTCCAGCTCTGTCAGCCACAAATCAGCATCTGCTGGATCAGATGTACCATCATAATCTATTGCTCCAACCCTGCGAAGTCTCTCAAAAGTCTTGTCAGCTCCATAACCCTCATGATGGGTTGGTGCCCTAGGTGCATGTATTGGCATCCTATCTGTCATGTGAGTCATGGAAGCTATAAACTGCCCAAACATGGCTTGGAAGGATGGGTTCCCCATGTCATCTTGATTGAACTGGGGCTGTTCAGGTACGGGCTCCTCCCTATCATGGTCTCCTGCACCTCCTCCTGGTGCAGCAGCACTGCTCTTAGCAGCATGTTCTTCATGTCTTACCTTTTCATCTTCAGGGATATCAAGGATCCTGAAAGCCTTTTCCAGCTCTGTCAGCCACAAATCAGCATATGCTGGATCAGATGTACCATCATAATCTATTGCTCCAACCCTGCGAAGTCTCTCAAAAGTCTTGTCAGCTCCATAACCCTCATGATGGGTTGGTGCCCTAGGTGCATGTATTGGCATCCTATCTGTAATGTGAGTCATGGAAGCTATAAACTGCCCAAACATGGCTTGGAAGGATGGGTTCCCCATGTCATCTTGATTGAACTGGGGTTGTTCAGGTACGGGCTCCTCCCTATCATGGTCTCCTGCACCTCCTCCTGGTGCAGCAGCACTGCTCTTAGCAGCATGTTCTTCATGTGGTCCAGACATCTTCAAGTTCTTCTTCTCCTATGTGAGTAGAAGTGTAATGCACGGGCCCACTGCCCTAGGCTCTAGTAGAGTTTCAGGAATGACGACTGGCCCCACAGACCACCACTAGCCTTAACTACATGCTTTTGTCCACCCACGTGCAAGCCAGGATCAACTTCCCGACTGGTCACCCATCCCACTACTACTCCAAGCTGAGCACGCTTAACTATGGAGTTCTTTAGTGATGGGCTCCCTGAAAAGGAGGTGCACCTTGGTGATATGGGTAGTCCAATCATTCCTTTTAAGATCATGTTATCCTAGGCCTCAAACCTGGGATGTTACAATCTCCCCCACTTAGACTCTTGACGTCCTCATCAAGGCTCAACTATATGGCCTCATAATCTGACCCCGTTTCAGTGCAGACCCATAATGGCCCATGGACACCCAGCTCCCATCCACGACTACCAGCGCAAGGGCGGCTCCATCTCGTCTCTACGGATAGCCCTTTCCAACTTGCCTGGACCGCACGACTCAAGACTGACATGCCACATGCCCATATGGGCCCCACCTACTGGAGGGGTTATGGCTCTGATACCATTTGTAATGCTCGGGCCCACTGCCCTAGGCTCTAGTAGAGTTTCAGGAATGACGACTGGCCCCACAGACCACCACTAGCCTTAACTACACGCTTTTGTCCACCCACGTGCAAGCCAGGATCAACTTCCTGACTGGTCACCCATCCCAGTACTACTCCAAGCTGAGCACGCTTAACTATGGAGTTCTTTAGTGATGGGCTCCCTAAAAAGGAGGTGCACCTTGGTGATATGGGTAGTCCAATCATTCCTTTTAAGATCATGTTAGCCTAGGCCTCAAACCTGGGATGTTACAAGAAGATACTATCAGATAAACTAGAAGACATTTAGAACAGACTCAACAATCCTTAGTCCTATGTCTCTGTAGACTCAGTGAACCTAAAGCTCTGATACCACTTAATTGTGGCATCCAACTCACAGAATCATGATTAACTAATGCGGAAGCGTTCACTAAGCAGCGGATTACCAAAAATCACTAAAAATTAAAACCTTTTTATCAAGAGATCCATCAAAGGAAAACTTTCACACATAGAACCAAAGTAACACATTTACATTCTGATTTAAAGGTACATGTCTTGTATCATCTCTTTTTGTGAATTACAAGCACCAGTTGCCCTATTGAACTAAGAAAAGGCAGTATGAAAATCTCGAGGCACTGAGCTAAAATCTCGAAAGCACTAACTACTACTCTGAGGATGTGAGAGTACAGAGACGACACATAGGACTCTATATACAATTATACAAGGCATGACAGCCAGTGTCTCCACCTGAGACTTCACTGCTATCTCTACTGCCTTTGTTGTTGTCCTCCACCTACTGAAGGGTTCCTGCCTCCTCGTCCACGTCCACCTAAAAAAATGTGGTTCCCACGGGGGTGAGACAATTGTAAATTTCCCAAGCGAGAGATATAACTCTCTGCCAGAAACATTATTATTGCAGCTAAAGAAGATAAATATGAACAGAGGAATCATATTTGTTGGACAACAGTTAATTCAATGTCTAACATATTAGAACATTATTCTTATCATAAGCATTGTAGCTATAACTTGATAGAGCAATATCTCACTTATCCATTAAGGAATATGAAGAACATGTATAACATTTATTCACTATAGAATCATCACCACAACATTAGCTCTCTTCAGGCTTAGATCATATATCTAATGTCGGGCATTGTCATAGTGGAGTCATGGCATGTAGCCATATCCTTTTCACAAAGTATTGCGATATTAATCCCTCAACTCATCAAGTACATTTCCACTACTTAACAAGTTCATCATCATGATTATAGAATATGGGTATTTGAACCCTTATTTCATCATAGAACACTTGTTACCACCTATTAGGTAACTTCACACCTTCAGGTCATCTAACCAAGGACATTATAATTCTTTCTACACAAAGCATTGCACTTAGTTCACAAAGCTCATATCACCTCTTATTACCCCTTGATAGGCAACAAGGCACATTATGGCTTATGAAGCCATAACCAATTTCAATAAATAAAACATCATATGGAACACAGGGCTCATAAGTTTTTAGATTACTTCTCACTAAGCAATTAAGCATATGAAGGCTTATGAAACATTTTTAGTATACAGTGCATTATAGCCCATACCTGGCTATGCTCATCATCTCAACATACATGCAAGTTTAGTACTCATGATAACAATCATATATTAGTATCATGCAATAAGGGGTCTTCTCATTACATACATAACTCATCAATATGTAGTTGAACTTCACATAGGATTACTCGGTGTTAAGACTTCACATAGCATCATCCTGTACTAGGGTTTCACATAGCATTACCCTGTATTAGGGTTTGCATAGCATTGACTTATATTAGGGTTTCACATAGCATTACCCTATATTAGGGTTCACATAGCATTAATGTATATTAGGGTTTCACATAACATTACCATGTATTAGGTTTCACATAGCATTGACTTATATTAGGGTTTCATAGAGCATTACCTTGTATTAGGTTTCACATAGCATTGACTTATATTAGGGTTTCACATAGCATTACCCTTTATTAGGGTTCACATTGCATGGAATCAATATAGATAACATAAGTATTCAATCATACTTATTTATTCTCATCATTTCATCATTAAATGAATTATCAACACACAATATGAGTCTCTCATCTTTGCCAGAATATGATTACATCATAGTTTATAGGTTTGGATTAACCTTTTCATAAGGCATGTTAGCCTGCATTCATCAAAGTGCATTACATTTCAATGTAACAACTGACATGACACATTTCTTATGTCACTCATCCAATTATATTGGACTTATAACACATCAACGTATATTAGTATTGGGGTGTTGGATGTGATATCTATCATATCTTGATGTATCACTTCCCTCAACACCTTTATCTTACTTGAGATCATCCACTTAGCTTGTATTAGGGTATTCCCCATCCTAATAATTTATGCATGAGTTCATCACATTTATAATGTAATGTATTGGTCATTAAACACTCACTTAGATTATACAACCGTTGCCAATAATATGGACTCATCCTTGAGTTAGGAACTAGTAATATAAGGATATCCATTACCAACCTCTCTAGGTGTTACATTTGTCAAAACATTAACCACTATTCCATTATTAGGAATACTATTCTTCGTATTTATAATTTGAGGATTCACATACTATATTCCATACATTTATGGATTTCACATAGTATTGCTCTTTAATAGAGTTTTACATAATCATCCTTCTATATCAGGGTTTCACCTAGTATTAAGTGAAATTTGGATTTCACAACACATCACCCAGTGATAGGTCTTCACATAGAATTAGTGGCTCCACCCTATATTAGGGTTTCATGCACCTTTACCCTATTTTAGGGATTAAGGTTTACCATTCACATCCAAGTAGGGTTTCTCATACCCCATACCCAAGTTAGGGTTAGGATGTACAATCCCCATTAATTAGGGTTTCTTACATTGTTACACTAAGTTAGAGTTACATCATCACTCTAGATTATGGTTTCACTGAGCTTTTTCCCTAGGTTAGGGGTTCACATAGCCTTGCCCTAAATTAGATTCAAGGTACATCAATCTTTTCAATGCAGATTTCATGATCTCATATTATGCATCAAACCCTGATTACACATAGTTTCATAATGAGAGAATTAGGGCTTATGATATAAGAAATCATCTCTCTCATTCTTTCTCTCTCTCATCCTCTTTAGGATGTTAGCTACTCCAAGATTGAACTAGGTCAACCCTTCAATTAAGTACACATAGTTAGGGTTAACCTTCATAATCATCTTTGGTCCACATCATTAATAATCAAGTAACTATTTGACCTTTGTTTTTATTAGGTGTCCAAATGGTTTAACCAATTTGAACCTCAAAAGGTCTTGGTCACTTAGACCTCAAACAATCTTGATTACTTAGACCTCAAACGGTCTTGACCAATAAGTTCAAATGGTTTGAAACCATTTAGCAAAGTAGTTACTTGAAACCGTTTGCTAAAGTGAACTCTTGAAACTGTTTTCTAAAGTGAACACTTGAAACCGTTTGCTAAAGTGAACACTTGAAACCGTTTGCTAAAGTAGGTGCTTGAAACCGTTTAGACAACACACCTTGAAACCGAATGGACTTGAGTCTCCAACGGTTTAAGACTGTTTGGTCTCAAACGGTCTTGAGACCGTTTGGTCCCAAATGGTCTTGAGACCGTTTGGACTCAAATGGTCTTAAGACCGTTTGGTCCAAACCCTCTCAAAACCGAATGGACCAAAAAGGGTCTTCAACACTTAATCGATTCAAGGTTCAAATCCATGGACCAACTATCAATTGGGCCATCAATTTATTCTTCAATTGAACCACTGAGTCACCATTCAATTGGACCTTCAATTAGGGTTTTGAACCCAATTGTTCTAGGGTTGACAATCAAGAAACCATCACTTAGGGTTTTGAAACTAAGGAACCATCAATGGTTGACATTGTGGAACCAATTCAATTGAAATCAATGAACCATCATCATTATATGATATAACCTGACCTCAAACGGTCTTGAATGACCCCCAAATGGTCTTTAGGTCGTTTGGATGATCTCCAAACGGTCTTGAGGCTGTTTGCTCACTTTATCATCAAAATCCATGACATCCAATTAGGGTTTGGATCATTGGATTGATTATCAAATCAGTAATTGATTACATTTCAATTTGGTATCTTTGGATCTTCAAATACCCAACCATACTGAACCCTAGACCTCCAAATAGTCTTGAGATAGTTTGGGTGATTCCCAAATGGTTTTGAAACCGTTTGGGTCAATCGACCCAAAACCTCAACTCAATCAATTGAAAAATCAGCACTTAGTCGATTGGGGTTTCTATTTGAAAGATTGTCCATATGTTGAACTAATCAATTGGAGCAATTGGATCATCATCCAAAAGATGCTAGGTTTTAGACCTCAAATGGTCAACCCTTCCAAATGGTCAACTCCTCTAAATAGTTTGTAGTTCCAAACACCAAACGGTTTGGAAACTGTTTGGACCAAACCTTTAAAATTGTTTGCCCTAGATATTTGGGGAGGTGTGTGCTTACGATGATGTCATCATCATCAAGCTCCAATCCCACAAAGTTTGCTATGATTTCATGGTTATTGCATCAATCAACCAAAATGAATTTTGGAAATGAGGAAAGCATCAACAATTGATAAGGAATTGAATGCAATAACAATTTCAAGTGTTCAAGATATAAAACCCGCCTCCAATTGAGCTCCAAAGCTTCAAGATCACGTCAAAAATGGTGGATGCAACTTCTTTCACTATTCCAAGGGTCGTCATCAAGCATTGAGTGAAAAGGAATGGTTAGAATTGAAGAGGGGATCGAGATATGAAGAATTCATACATTGATTTTCGATTTTCACCATGGATTCAAAAGGAGGTCAAGAATCTTACCAACAGGTTGGGGGTCGTCCTGATCCTCCAAAGTTCCTTTGGTCGTTTTCCAAGCAAGGGAAAGAAGTGGAAACGGAAAAGCCTTTGTTTTGGCGTGTAAAGGGTACTTTTATAAGAAATTCCGTGAGAGAGAAAATGCCTTATAAAAATTCATTTAATCCCAAAAATAGTGCCTCCTCTCCCCCCTCAACTCCTTGTATCCGAGGATATCTTGTTGTCCTCTTATTCCTCTCAATTATCCATGATTTAAAGGAAAGCAAATTAAGCACCTTAAATCATATTATACTAATATCCATATGTGAGTGAATATTTCTTTTTCTTATAATAAGGTGTGTGAGTTATCCACTCCCTTGGATATTTTCATGCCTTTGCAATGCACAAGCTCGTCCAACCCCTTTACAAAATCATCCCTCAACTTTTGGTTGAAGGGCTCTTTAATTAATATATTTCTTTTTACATTAAAAAGAATTAAAGTTCCACTTATACTTAAATCTTGATTATTTTAATATCAAGATTCTCTCTCCTCCAACTTAATGCAAATGAGGCGCCCCTCTCATTTTCTTGCCTCAACATGATGCCAAAAAATATTACGGACCTTATTGAAGTGGTAATTTTCATATTGAACCCTGGGTTTTGGGTAATTTGCACATTACACCAAAACTAGGTTTTAATGCACAAACATTGCTTTATCATCTCTTTCTTGGTATTGAAGCTACCACATGCCATACATCTGCATCATCTTCATTCTCATGATTCTTCAACACATAAGGAACATATTATCATGTACAATTTTCAATTTAATCCCTCAAATTGGGTAATTTGCACTTTAGTCCAAATTAAGCAAAACAATGTTTCAACATTATCCAAAAAGGACTAAATTGAAATATAAGTTCCTCTTGAGTCCTAATCACTTTTCACAGGATAGGATTAAGCATTTACTCATCCTCATTAGGCAAATCATCTAGGGTTAACACATAACCCAGGTTAGGGATGTTACAATTGCCACATGCAAGCATCATGCACCAAGTGTCCACTAGTGTGGTGACACAAATGAAGCTAAGAGTCAAAGATGGTACATGGCCGACACACATTACTCCCTTGCCCAATACATCCCCATGGGCAACACACCCATGGCCGACACCAAGCTCTCTTGACCGATATAGGGTCCAACAAGGCAAAGCAAAGCCCAGACAAGGCAAACTGAAGCCCAGCGAAGCTCAACAAAGCCCAAGGCAACTCAAGCAATGAGCCCAACCCATCCTGTCCACTCTAGAGGATGCAAGGAGAGAGAGAAACATCTCTCAAGGTGACAAACTTGCTCATCAACCCTAAACTTAGGTTATTTGCAAGTAGCACCTCCAACTCTTAACAAAGCATAAAAAAACCCTAGTCACCACTTGAGGTGATTAGCAAGAAACTAAACACCAGGGTTAGGAAAAGCAAACAGGATAAACCCAAAATGGAGGTCAGGGTCCTTACAATGACCATGTGCGTGAGAGGAGGAAGAAGACGACCGACGATCATCTGAATGTGGCCCAGCGTGATCCTAGGCTCCCAGGCAGAGATCCAATGATCTAGAGAGAGAGCGGCTAATTTAGGCATGCACAACAGGAATTGTCAGATCCGGGGAGTAGATCACCGGTCCACTGATCAGACGATTATCGATTTTTTGGTAATTTCCCTCTCTGCTCAATTAATATTGAAAAAGGCTTTTTCTTATAAAAATCATAGAGATTACTAGAAAACTCGGATGAATAAACTTTATACATGAAAGTTGATCAAAAAATACATGGAATAAGATAAAAATAGTTTGAAAGCCTAATTCCATCTATTTTTGCAAAAGTATATTATTTTGATGGAAATGTAGTAAAATTAGGTTAGAAACCCAAACTGATGGTAATGGATATTTTTATGAGGAATACTGGGTTTATTCAAGTATTATTAACTTGTTATATGATAATGTTGAGTCTTAACCTGATTTAGAAGGATAACTGCATGATTTAGGGTTTTAAACCTAATATGGTGGATAATACATGAGGAAACCCTAAATTAGGGTAGAAGAAGAGAAAATTGTACTTAATCCGAAAATATGGAAATATTTGGTTAAAAGATGATCTTAGGATCTTTTATGAGAGACAGATGACAAAATTAGGGTTTATGACTAATTTTGTATAATTAGGGTTTAAAGTCATTAAAAGTGCGACAAAACCCTAATTGCATATGAAACCCTAAAAAGAGGTAGAAAATCCTAAAAGGAATAGAAACCCTAAGAAGAAAGATGATTTGGATAGATCATGATAAGAAGGAATTATATGTTATTTCAAGATTTTTGTACTTGCTTGCTTGGCTGGATTATCTTTCTTGGTTGATTCTATCTAAAAGATGTGCAAAATAGGTATGTGGTTATTTATGGTTAACTGCTTTAGTTTCACGGAGATTTCTCAGATGATTGATTGAATTGAATGCAACTCATTTGCTTGGATGTACATATATGCAAACTCATAAAGTCACTATGATTATCATAATTATGATATAAGTGTGTACTCTCGCACCTACATGACACCCTGATGTAAGATGCAATGAGGTCAAGCCCAAGAGGGAAGACCAATGGGCACCATGAGGGGTGACCCCAGGCACCAAGCTCAGGATAGAGAAGGTGGCCTTATGATATTGCATGACTATTGGACACCATGAGAGGTGACCCCAGGAACCAAGCTCAGGATAGAGAAGGTGGCCTTAAGTCTATTACAAAAGAGAAACCCTAAAGAAGGTATTCCAGGGTTAGGGAAAAAGCGGTGGAGGATGTCACATTGAAGACGTAAATTAGATTGTTAATTAACTTGATTGTGATATTTAGGTTGTTAGCAATATATGTGAAATTTTGGTTGTCCCCACATACTGGAATATTCATTTATGTTGACCGACATTTTGTTTGTCGGTGTTTTAGGTACCATATTGAAAAGGACAAACAGTAAAGTGGCATATTGTGAAAGTAAGAATTAAAGTACAAGGAGGATTAGTTAGAATAGATTGAAGTTGTGGATAGAAGTTAGATATCCAAAGTTTTTAAAAGGTATGCAAAGTTTTATTTTATTCCATCTTTCAGTATAGTTTGGTAGAATTTTATAATTATTATTGATTATTTGTCAAACCTTTGATCCGGTATTGGGAAGCCTAATAGATGGGCGGGGTATACACGTAGTTATAGTCGATATCTAATATGCTTGTTAAAGATCGTACATTGAGGTTTATCGAATATCTTAACAACCCTATACACAATTAGCCACAAGTTGTGAGTTCAAACCCCCACTAGAACACTACGGAAGGTAATAAAAATAACAACTTCTTGGCATTTTCGGAAGTTCATAATAGTCAATTGAAAAAACTTCTTGGCATTTTCGGAAGTTCATAATAGTCAATTGAAAAATGCTAGCTGTAACGCCATCTGATCTATCACCCGATATATATATGTGATTTCTTTTGAGTAAGTAGGAGCCAATAACGGTAGTTATGCCTTGACACGGAAAGTGGGATGAGAGAAAAAAGAGGAAGAAAAATACATAAAAGAGAAAAAGGAGAAACATAAATTTCTTATACTTATAACTTTTATTTATTAAGATTTTTTTAAATCAAAAGATTACATAAATGTTCTCACATAAATGCGAGCAACAAATTGGGTTGTCAATCTTTGAAAGCTATTAGATTTTTTATAATAAATATTTTATAACATGACACCAATGTTGATATATTTTTGAAAATATTGAGATAATACTCATTTTATAAAGTGAATATAATGAGTATTTGAATATAAAAAGAACATTGTAATAGTTATTTTTGTAAAATATGTCTACTATATTTGAATGATTTAAAAAATTAAGTACTATTTATTATAAGATGTACAACCCTCCAAGTGAGAGAGTATTAATTTTTTCAAATTATTATTATAAAAATGAGTATTGTATATATTTCTAGAGGATAATACTCATATTTTTTAGTTTAATTTTTCTCAAAAATAAATATTGTGCTTACTTTTATGAGGAAAATACCCATATTTAATTGGTACGATTTTTAAGGAAATGATATATGTATGTAAAAAATCAGTACTTATTTTTGGAACACATACAATACTCAGTACTGTGCTTAAATACACATATTTAACTGATAATGTACTTGACAAAATAAAATGTGTATGAAAAAAATAAGTACTCATTTTTATAACATGTATAATACTCCAAGTACAATTGTATATATTTGTTTGTATTGTTTATTCTTAAAAAGTATTTTATATATTTTTTAGATAATACTCATTTTTGCATGTTTATACATATAACAGTACTCATTGTTCATATTATTTTATGTCTCACATTAATTTTCTGAAAAATATGTTATCATCGTCTTGTTAGAATATATTTTTTCAATAGAATTGTAAAAAAATTATTATAGTTTGAAAGTTATAGGCATTACAAGTTTCTCTCTCTTTTTTTTCTCTTTCTTGGTATCTTTTGTCTCACTATTTTGTCTTTTCCTTAATATCCATGTTGTCAAATTCTAACAACGGGTACGAAAGGGGTTACAAAGGGGGTTCTACGTATCATTACTCTTTTCAATTTACCTGACCTTTTGATTCCCGCTCCCTGTAAAGAAAGTGCCTCCATGTTTGTTGTTATGTGACTCGAAATAATGTCATGATCCGACTGCATATCCAATTTGGAAAATTAAATGGATCTTCGCCGACCCGTTTACGGGGGTGCGGGGGGCGAAGCCCCCGCGGTATGGTACGACTTGGTTTTCAGATCCGATTACTCTTTCTGTATCTATATATATGTACACCCTTGTTAGGGATCGGCAATCATCCTGTATTCTTCTTTGACGGCTGCCGCAGTACACATGGTGTCCCTTTGTAATCTTTTCTTTGAAATAGTGGAAATCTCGCCCCCTCCTGTGGACGTAGGTCATCTCGACCAAACCACGTAAATCTTGTGTTTTGGTTGTGTGATTGTTTCTCGTTTCTTGTTTTTCCGCTGCGAAATCGTCGTATTCTCACGTTCAACTCTTAACATTTATGACCAGAAAAAACCAGTCTGTACGATCTCTGCAGTCCAAATTTGGCAAGCTTTTAAAGATAGACGTTCTGGAGCCCCATTAAACATAATAAAGTCTATACAATACACATCAGATATGGTGATTCAGGAGAAATATAGGTCTGTGCCAGGGGCGGATCTAGGGGGGCTACCGGAGCTTCAGCCCCCCATCCCAAAATCTTAAATGTTAATTTATATGTATTTATGCATTTTTAGTATTATAAATATAATATATATACGAGCTCTTTAGATATATGACAAGGCAAAGTTGTAGCTGGGTTGGTAGAAGTACATTGGTTCCGCCACTGGTTTGTGCAACCAGATTATGTCAGAACTATATACACAATTTTTTTGAGAACATATATATACACATTTAAACTAATGCAATTATCATAAAAACGCGTTAGGAGCTATACATGATTAGGAAAAACTAAATTACAATGTCTTGATCGCCTATGTCCTTCTGCAAGGCTTTTTCCAGGAGTTCCTCCGCCCTCTCCATCAAGTCCGGGCTAAGCCTTATCATGAGTACGCAGAACTCCATCTGGCTCATCGCGCCATCGCCATTGGTGTCTCCAGCCGTGAGCATCCCCCAGAGCAAGTCATCGGACATAGCACCTAAACCCAGCCTCGCCGCGTTCTTCTTCAGGCTGTCGAAAGTGATCAGTCCCCGCTCCGAGTCCATCAGCAGGCAGAATCCCTTGCACAGCTCATCCATGAGCCCACTGACGCCGAGCCGTTCGGCCATCGTCGGCAGGAAGTCCTGGAACTCGACGGCGGTTGAGCAGCAATCTTGCCCCATGATCGAGTACTTGGTCGAAGATCAACGGTGGAACAAATTAATGATAGTTGATGGATGGTAGAGTGCCAGGAGATTGTTTGCCAGTTGACTTCTCTGTTTGAGATTCGTCCCCCTTATAAATACAACTATAACAAGCTGTACAGTAAGGGGAACGGGGCTTCATGGGATGTTAAGGTAGAGGTTCTTGGAACGGACATGGAACCTTGCAATGCAAGTACATAATCTCCGCAGCTGTCAAGAGAGGAAAGATCTCGCCTGCTTTCTGATTGTTCATTGTCCGGTTTATTTGCACGGGAGGATATTTAGTGTTCAGATCGATCTCCCTTCCAGCCTCCCAGGAAGCTGCACGGTTGCTTCCCTATATGAAGTGGTGCATACCGACCTCCTACAGGCACCGACTCTTCAGGCACATTTGGTTAATTGAATTTTGCAGCCAATTCTCTAAATTTTATGTTTGATTTGTGGGATAGGAGAAATGAGTTAATTTCGGGATTTTCAGATACAATAGGAATCTCGTATTTTGATTTTCATCAAAATTCTCTCGGACGCCAAAATTCATCACAGACAAAACAACAGACACGAAAAAAGATAAATCTTACCCTTATAAAATTCAGCAAACAAAATATAAAATTTTAATTTGCGGGATTTTGAGAATATATAGCATTTTAGCAATACGGAATGGACATAATACAAGATTTTAATAAATCCAGTAAATGCAGTATCCAAACGTGCCTGAAGTGGCCCTTTCCCTCCTACAAGCCCGTTGTTTGGCTTGCTTACTACGCGTAAGAATGACGTGGCCATTGAGTTCCCGTCAGGTTTCTGTTAAATACGTCCGTGACGACGTCGCCTTCGCGACGAAGTCTTCCTTGTGTAAACCCGTGAGCTTCGTCAATTAAAAATCGCAGTTAAGAGATTCATACGAATTAAAGATGGATAACGAGAAAATAGACCAATATTTAATGTTTGTGCATTGAACCTAATTCTTCTATGACTCGAACATTAATTTCATCAGCACTTAAACTTGTGCAATGTAAGAGTAGCATCACCATTCTCTTATTTAGGGTTAGGATTTATATTACATATCATCACACTCCATTAGGGTTTTCTATAAATAACCATTTAGATTCTCAAGATCATATTATTAATGATCAAGTCATATTTCGTTGGTTCACACAGCTAGGAGCCAACATTGATAACATAAGCATTTAATCATGCTTATTTATTCTCATCACTTATCATTGAATGCATTATCAATACAAGGTATAAGTTCCTCTCTCCACTTTACCAGAAAATGATTGCATCATACTTTATTGTTTTTGCTTAACCTTTTCATAAGGCATATTAGCCTACACTTATCAAAGTGCATTACTTCTCAATGTAACAATTGACATGACGCACTTCATGTGTTACTTATCCAAGTATATTGGATTTAGAATACATCAAGGTGTATCCATATTGAGGTGCTGGGAGTGATATTTATCATGTCTTGATGTATCGCTTCCCTCATCACCTTTATCTTACTTGAGTTCATTAACTTATCTTGTATTAGGGTATTTCCCATCCTAATACTTTATGCGCCAGTTCATCACATTTATCATGTAATGTATTGGTCATAAGTCACTTATTTAGAATATGAAACCATTACTAATGATATGGACTCATCTTTGAGTTAAGACAATATTGATATAAGGCCATCCATTACCAATCCTTTTAGGTGTTTCATCTGTCAATAAATTAGTCACTATTCCATTATTAGGAATAGGGTTTCCCATATTTATCAACTAGGGTTTACATAACATCATCCTATATTAGGGTTGCACATATTGTCACCCTACATTAGGATTTCATATAACATCATCCTTATATTAGAGTTTCACATAGCATTACCTGAAATTAGGGTTTCTCAACCCATGGCCCAAAATTGGGGTTATGGTTTATCTTCATATTGTCCAAGATTAGGGTTCATACACTATTAACCCAAAATTAGGGTTTTACATACCTTCACCCTATATCAGGGTTAGTACTTCATATCAAGGTTTCACATATCATTACATACCATCACTTTGGGTTAGAGTTTCACATCACATCATTGCATTAGGGTTTCACTTGACATCACCATCAATTAGGATTTCATCTAACATTACCCTTAATTGATATTTCTCACATCATCACCTTAGATTAGGGTTACACCAAGCATTGCTCTAAATTAGGGTTGGGGTTCATCAACCTTCTCAATTAGGGTTTCATGATCTCTTTATCAAGGATCATACCCTAATTACATATTCTATTTATTTTGAATGTTTTGTTGCTGAATTGCTACATGATTATTATACATGTATGCATTTCTCTCTCTCATCCTCTCTAGGATGTTCATTACTCCAATCGTGATTAGATTGAGTCAATCCTTTATTCAAATACATACATTTAGGGTTAGCATAGTGTATTGAGTCATTACTTCCATAAGCATGAAAGGTTAACCCCTCTAAGATACCAATCATCTAAGTACATTAGGGATTCAACAATTGTAGTTATCTTTGATAATCATCATTATCAATCATGGGATCAACTGATCTTTCACCACTTTAAGTCTTCAATCAATTTTGTATATATTGAACCTCCATTCGGTTTTGACCTTTGAATCTCCAAATGATTTGAAGTCAATTACCCTCCAAACAGTTTTGAAACCGTTTGGGCATCTAGGGTTAAGACCATTTGCCCACCAAATGGTTTTGAAACCATTTGGGCACTTAACATTAGAAACTGTTTGAACAATTCATCACTAAGATTGATTGGACAAACCAATAATTGAAACCGTTTGAAAATTGAAACCACTTGGTCATTCAAATAGTTTTGAAACCATTTGATTCCAAATGGTCTCAAGACCGTTTGTGTGGGCTCTGATCTCCAAAACCCGAGATAAACACATAAACTTCGAGGTAAACTCAGCAGAAGTGATTCGATTAGCAGCGGAATACAAAGAAAATCATGGGAAATTTAAACTTTTTGTAATAAGGTATTGAAACCATAAAACTCCTTTCATAGATTCAAGATAAACTGTCTACATCTCGGTTAATTACTTCTTGAGTAATTATACACAGCATGATACAAAATCTCAAGAGACAAATCATAACTCAGACCATGACTCCAAGGACCTGAGAGTACAGAGGACGCATAGGACTGACTATCTATCTATATAACTCAACAGTCTGAATATCCACCTGAGATTTACTGTTGCTCTGGGTGCTGCTGTTGCTGATAATGGTTACCTGGAGATTGGTCCCTTCGTCCTTGGCGACCACCTAAAAAGTTGAAATCTACGGGGTGAGACAATTTTAAATAATTGTCCCAACGGGAGTTATAACTCTTCGCCAGAAACATGATTATTACAGAATAAGAGAATAACAGTACATAAAGAAGTCATATATATTTTAGGAGTAGTTCGAACAATGTTTCACATATTGTAATCTATTCCTCCTACTAGAAGCAAAGCATCTCTAAGATAAACCCACATATCACTTTTCTTTTAGAAATAAAAGGACATGTATTACATCTATTTATTATAAATCCATCATCACCACACTGGCTCTCTTCAGGCTTAGATCATATATCCATCACCTGGCATTATAATAAGGGATATCATGGCCTGTAGCCATACCCTTTTCTACAAGGTGTTAGGATTCCAAATCCACAACATAACTGTATGATTAGTACACATGAAATCATACTTAACCATACTCAAATGACATAAGGGTTATTTACATTCATCACCCATAAGTCTGCAGTTAAGCCTTTCATAGGATTATCTTGTAATAGAATTTCACATAATAACACTCTATATTAGGATCATGTTTCATAATTTAACACAGGGATATCAATACCTAAACATCTTATCACTAAGATTCCGGAAAGTGAGAGTCCAAACCCCTGGATTAATTATAACATTTATTACCAAGAACATCTTATTTTATCTGGTCATCTACATAATATGACCTTTGATGATCATCAGCGCATATTACTCATGACTCATTCAACCTATCAAACTCATAAGTTATCACTTATCAGATAACATACATGTTCTTGAACATTAAACATTAGCATAGCAGCTAAGAAAGAAGGATACTAAATGTAACAAGTCTAACTTACATCAATTACCATTTCTCAATTCTCTCATCACAAGTCATATGTTAAGCATGACCTTGATGGTACTCATGGCTCCCACAGACCATCAATCTCATAAGATGCCACTAACAGGGCACCAGGATATATCACTATTCATAAAGCTAAAAGCATGCTTTCAATAAATATAACATCATCATCCATACCTGGATATGATCATCCTCATATAGGAACCTGCATGGTCAATTCAACTGATAACAATAAATAAGTCATTTAAAGAGGTTGTATCTCCCTACTCTTACAAGAGCTACATTTCCCTGGTTTTCATCAAATAGTGTTTACTATTCACAATACATGTCATCACCCTAGAATTAGGGTTTACTATTCATCATACATGTCATCACCCTAGAATTAGGGTTTACTATTCACCTCATGGTGAATTGATCTCATAACATCACCATGTATGAGAACCACCACCATTAAAGCCCTCAGATAAGATTAAGATTCATCAGTTATCATAATTAGGGTTTCCATGATCTCACTTAGTGGATCATACCCTAATCATGCACATTCATGTATATTGAAGGTATTTTACTTGAGTTTCCACCATAAATGGTACTTTCCCTCTCCTCTCACTAGTAGATGGTAATTACACCACTCTATATTAGGTTGGGTTAAGTCCCCTTTGATCTTCATAAACCAAATCACCACTATCAAGTGATTAGGGTTTGATTAGAACAAGGTATCACTGAATTGAACCTCTCAGGGGCATTTGGTAAAATTACCCATTGATCATCATCATGGGTCGATTCATTAGTCACTTAGTCCCTTAGTATTTTAAGTTACCATTATGGTTTAGATTAGATCATCATTGAACCAATTATACCTTTAAGTGGTTAAATATAAACAACCACGAAAATCTCCAATTAGGTTAGGGTTTAACCTTCAACCTTCAACCCATTTGAACCCTCAAACGAGTGTGGACTCACTGAGTTGAAACGGGTGTGAACCCATTTAAGATGAAACGGGTTTGAACTCGTTTGAGATGAAACGGGTTGAACTCATTTGGATTGAAACGGGTTGAACTCGTTTGGATTGAAACGGGTTGAACTCGTTTGGATTGAAACGGGTTGAACTCGTTTGGATTGAAATGGGTTGAACTCGTTTGGATTGAAACGTGTTGAACTCATTTGGATCTAAACGAGTGTGGACTCGTTTAGGTCCAAACCGCATGGATATGAAAGGTGATACAAAGGTTATGATTAAATAGGATTTCCTATGTTGAAGTCTTCAATTGGCCCAAGCCATGTTAACCACTTACAAATTGAGTCAAATAGGATGAGCCTCAATCAATTGGACACCAATTTGACCTTCAATTGAAAGCCAATTAGGGTTAAGTCTAACTCAATTAAGGTTTCCAAACGGCTACTCATCAATTTTCATCAATGTGAATCAAAACAAGGTTGAGCCTATCAATTGAACTCCAATTGGGCCCAAACTTGGCCCAAACGGTCTTGAGATCATTTGGATGATCTCCAAACGGTCTTGATACCATTTGCCCAAAGTTTGACTAAATATTAAGTTGATTTGATAAGGGTTGAGTCCTAATTAGATTACAAATCAGCACTTTTCATCAATTTATCAACATCTTGTGATTGGACCCTCAAACCATCAAATTTCTTTAACCCTAGACCTCCAAACGGTCTTGGGGTGTCACTAAACGAGTGTGAGATCGTTTGGATGAACCCCCAAACGGTTTTGAACCCGTTTGGGTCCTTCAACCCAACACTCAACAAGATCTATATTGAAAATCAGCAATTTTAACCCGATTAGGGTTAGGGTGTTGAACTGCCTTCAACTCTTAATTGGTTATGAATTAGATTATGATTCTTTGTAGAGATGAAATTCAATATATTATGAACAGGAATCCCAAACGGTCAATGCTTGGTCAACTCATTCAAATGGGTTGGAACCCGTTTGCCCAAAAGGTTCAATTTGATTAGTTTGGAAAATCAACACTTAATTTAATTTGATTGCTTAATTGATTGGCCTTCAACCTATGATTACTTTTGAATTAACCCCTCAAATTAGGTGGGTCATTATTCTACATAATTGTGAACAAGAATCCCAAACGGTCAATGCCCTCAAACGGGTTGGAACCCGTTTGGCCAAACCGACCTATTGAACCCGTTTGCCCTTCAAACGGTTGGTCAAGAAGGGGGAGGGAAATCATAAGATCGTTGGATAAAGTTGGATAAGGACCAACATAGGTATTAACGCCCTCCATCTTCAACCTTGAACCAAGGTCTGTTCTTCACGAAAAAGCTTGCAAGAGTGCAAAGAATGATGGGGAAGAAGAACTAAGCTTAAAAAGCAAGAACAAGGATATGCATAATAAAGCTAGGAGTTTAGAATTATAAAACCCGCCTTAAGGTCATTCCTTGAGCTCCAATCTTCCAAGCTTCAAGTCTTTAATGGTGTCTTGAGCTCCAAAGGTCGGCCAAGGTTGTTTCTCCAAGGAAAGGTTGGGAAAAGATGGCTAGAACGAGAAAGCTAAGTGAGTTATCCACAAAACCAAGCTTGCATGATGAATTCACCCAAGAATCCGAGCTTGAAGATGGTTCTTCTCACCTTAGAACTACTTGGTCGCCTCCATGAGCTCCAGAGCTTGCCTTAGACGTTTTGAGAAAGAAGAGAAGTGAAGATAAATGAAGGATCGTTCACTTGGTTTACAAGGAAAAGGGCTTATATACTTTAGGCCATTTTACACCATAAGGACCTCTAAAGCATGGGATTTTCATCTACGTCCCTCCTTGCTTCTTAGGCACGTCCAAGACATCTAAACTCAAACCAAGTTCATAAAAGCTCAAGATTTAAGGGTAGAAAAGGTCAACTTTCAACTAGGGTACACGTATGAAGGTCTTCATACCCATACATGGTGAATTTTATGCACAAAGATTACTTTTCTTATCTGATTATTTATTGATGCATCTCTTTCATCATTTCTACTCTAAATGATGCCAAGAGTCATATAAGATGCTCTAGAAGGTGTACTTCCCAAGTTTCACCCATAATTTGGGTAAATTGCACTTTACTCCAAATTAGGGTTTTTAAGCACCAGGATCATTCCACAAGCTGCATCTGAACGCCCAAGCTTGGAAAATCCATCATGCCTCATCAGATTCACTCTTATGATGTTTCATCATCAAAGGTACATCTTAACCTGTGAACTCTGCAAGTTAAACCTCTTAACTGGATAATTGCACATAGGTCCCTGCATTGCAAAACAATACTACAACATTGTTCCTAGGGGACAGGAATGGAAATATATGTTCCTTAGGAGCTTTTATTACCTACTAAAAGATGATTACATGTGTTTAATTACCTATTTAGGAAAAACTTCTAGGGTTAGGTTATAACCCAGGGTAGGGATGTTACAAATTATAAACCCCTAATAAGGATTTCGTCCTCGAAATCCCAGGGAAAGGAAGAACAGATTGATCATTATGATGATATTATGGGTTTGTAATTCGTACAAAGTCCCTTTTGTTAATTACTTCTTATCACTGTTTATGCTTGTATAAAGCATAAACCCCTAACATAAGGTGTCCATACTTTTTGGAAAGGAAAAAGCATAAAAGAACATTCTTCCAATATTACTCAAGAATGCTTACCATTAGAGGAACATACATACCTTAACACAGATATTTTACTTAGTATATTGTCTCAAAGGCTTCACTGAAGGAGTTCATTGAGTATGCTTACTAAGTAGTTACTGAGGAAATTCACCGAGTATATTCACTAAGTTTGTTCACTAAGTATATTCACTAAGTATTCACTGAATATATTCACTAAGTATTCACTGAGTATGTTCACTGAGTATATTCACTGAGTATTCACTGAGTATGTTCACTGAGTATATTCACTAAGTATTCACTGAGTATGTTCACTGAGTATATTCACTGAGTATTCACTGAGTATGTTCACTGAGTATATTCACTAAGCATTCACTGAGTATGTTCACTGAGTATATTCACTAAGTATTCACTGAGTATGTTCACTGAGTATATTCACAAAGTATTCACTGAGTATGTTCACTGAGTATATTCACTAAGTATTCACTGAGTATGTTCACTGAGTATATTCACTAAGTATTCACTGAGTATGTTCATTGAGTATATTCACTAAGTATTCACTGAGTATGTTCACTGAGTACATTCACTAAGTATTCACTGAGTATGTTCACTGAGTATATTCACTAAGCATTCACTAAGTATGTTCACTGAGTATATTCACTAAGTATTCACTGAGTATGTTCACTGAGTATATTCACTAAGTATTCACTGAGTATGTTCACTGAGTATATTCACTAAGTATTCACTGAGTATGTTCACTGAGTATATTCACTAAGCATTCACTGAGTATGTTCACTGAGTATATTCACTAAGTATTCACTGAGTATGTTCACTGAGTATATTCACTAAGTATTCACTGAGTATGTTCACTGAGTATATTCACTAAGCATTCACTGAGTATGTTCACTGAGTATATTCACTAAGTATTCACTGAGTATGTTCACTGAGTATATTCACTAAGTATTCACTGAGTATGTTCACTGAGTATATTCACTGAGTATTCACTGAGTATGTTCACTGAGTATATTCACTAAGTATTCACTGAGTATGTTCACTGAGTATATTCACTAAGCATTCACTGAGTATGTTCACTGAGTATATTCACTAAGTATTCACTGAGTATGTTCACTGAGTATATTCACTAAGTATTCACTGAGTATGTTCACTGAGTATATTCACTGAGTATTCACTGAGTATGTTCACTGAGTATATTCACTGAGTATTCACTGAGTATGTTCACTGAGTATATTCACTAAGTATTCACTGAGTATGTTCACTGAGTATATTCACTAAGTATTCACTGAGTATGTTCACTGAGTATATTCACTAAGCATTCACTGAGTATGTTCACTGAGTATATTCACTAAGTATTCACTGAGTATGTTCACTGAGTATATTCACTAAGTATTCACTGAGTATGTTCACTGAGTATATTCACTAAAAAGGTTCACTCAGCTTTTCTCATTTAATTTTCCCTATACTCTCTAGATTGTTTTAGAATAATTACCTGATCAGAGTAATCAAAAGATAACAATCTAGGAGTTTCATACTTGCCTTATCTACAATAACCATATACCTGGCCAGGGTATATGAGCATTGATATTAGGTAGTATGTATTTTGCTTATCATCATATTTCTCGTTCTTCATATCATTATACACACAGAATTTACCATACTAGATTATTCTTCAGGTATCACATATATATTTCATCCTTTTCATACACAGTTAAGGGAGATTATAAATTGTTTTAAAGAATACTGAGTAAGATACAAGTTCTTATCTCCCTTGTGTTCTTCAGGGACTTAGACAAGGAATTCAAAAGCAGCAAAATTTACATATCTTTTACACATAGAATCCTGATATGTAATATTAAAACAAAACTTATGTCATCTGACCTGTATGGGATGTTTGTCCACATCCTCTATTATTATAGAGCCTCCCTTGTGAGCCTTGCAGACTCTGTCCTTGGGGATGAGTCATTATTGTATTCCTGTCTAGACAATCCCTTGCCAGGTGTCCCGGCTGTCTACATAGGTAACAGATCCTGGGTGCAAAGTGTCTATACGATCCAGTTACCGATGCTGATGCTATGTCAGAGGGTCCTCTTGGAATACTACTATGATCCTTACTTCCACTTGACACCCATTGTGTCTGGGTAGGAAATCCTGGCAAAGCTGATGGTGTAGAAAATCTTGGTTTCTTAAAACTTTCAGGCCCTTGTCTATGAGGCTGGGTGTACATCTTCTTACTACTTGTCTGTTGTTTCATGGTTTCTGACTTCTCTATCCTTCTTACTGACTCCAAAAAGGTGGCAAACCTTTCTCTATTCTCTAGAGCAGACACAGGAGTGGCTAGTTCAGAGTTCAAACCCTTTTCAAAACGTCGAATTCTTTCTTCATCGGTAACTGCCATTTGTGGACAAAACCGTAGTAACTCCATGAACTTAGCTTCATACTCGCTAACGTTCATGTGTCCTTGTGTGATCTTCTCAAATTGAAAGATCTTCTCATCTAGATACGTCTTAGGGAAGTATATATTGATGAATTCTCGTCGGAAAACCTCCCATCCTATTTCTTTGCCTGGTCTCTTATCCTCCTCTATCATCCACCAATTACCAGCACTCCCTTTTAGGAGGTATACCGCATGTTTTACCTTTTCAGCTTCAGGAATATCAAGGATCCTGAAAGCCTTTTCCAGCTCTGTCAACCATAGATCAGCATCTGCTGGGTCAGATGTACCAGCATAGTCTATGGCTCCCACCCGGTGAAGTTTCTCGAAAGTCTTTCCAGCCCCATAACCTTCCTGATGGGCTGGTACCCTAGGTGCATACGGTGGCACCTGCAATATCCTCAAATTTTGGTAAAATTAAAACTATAAAATGCGACACATGAATTAAATTGGTAATTCCTCAATAATTTTATTGGTGGAATAATAATGATAATTTCCTTTGTTGCACAAGTGTTTTTGGTACAAGACAAATAAATAAAAGGAAATTCATGCATTAATAAATAGTAATGATATTGATAAATGTTTTTCAAAGGAGAATAAAGAATATGTATCTTTCCATTATTGGAAACGCAATGGTTGGGACACAAATAGTGTTACCCTGGGTTGTCTTTTTGGTATGTTGAAAGATAATTACAATATAAAATAATAAGAGGATTTCAAGGATAATCCAAGATAATGAGTGGCTTAGATAATTAATTAAAAGATTATCCACCTTTTCTTGGAAGCCATATAATGGAACAATATGTAAGTTTCCTAAGAGAAATAGGAAACATGGTTTAAAAGAAAAGTAAGAGAAAGTTGAGAATATTATAGATATGCCTTGGTTTCTCCCTATTCGTGTGGATGGAGATAATTGTAAATAGAAAAGGACATATTGTAATGCTTAAAAGAAAGATAAAGGAAAGAGGGGTTATGCAAAGGTGCATGTTTTATGTTTAATACATTTCCATTAGTAAGTCATAACCCACATGGACTCCCGTTAGGAAAGGAGTCCATCTATCTTTAGGAAGGCAGTGGTTGTTCTCTTTTCTTGGCAATCACGTGCGAGGGAAAATAGTCCCAAGGACTTAGGGTTTGATGGAAGGGTTTCATGAGCAAACGGTATATATATATATATATATATATATACCACAAGAGATGCTCCAGCCACAGGAGAACGGAGTGAAACCCTACAGATGAAAACCGAACAGACTACAAGCTACAAGATGGCCATGGCCAAAGATGAGGGCAGACGGATCCTCTCCGTCATCTACAAAGCAGAGTGTCCCGATCGCTCTGGGCGGCCCAGAGATTCTGGGTAGGTTCGTCGAAGATGGACAACACTGACCGAGCTTCGTGCGTGGCCGTATGCCTGAAGGAGAGAGAGAGCAAAGGCCCACCTTCTGTTGGGTCACCATGGATGATTTTGTGGAGGTCTGAAACCTCTATCGAACTGGTCCGAGTGAGGATGGAGGACGGAGCATCTTGGGGGGTAGCGTCCAGGATCCTTGCCTCCAGCTGAGACATCTGTGGGGGCTCTGAAGCGTGTGGAAGCGCCACGCCCAAGGTGGAGGACGCCGGAGTCGGAAGGAGGAAGAAGCCATCGCGCGTAGCTTGCGCTCTGTAGGAGGTAGCTAGGCGGTAGAAGGCGATGTGATTTACTAAGTCGGCACCTCATCGACCTTGGGCCGAGCACCAGAGGAGGTGTCGGGAGCTGCGGCGTCGTCTACCACCGTGCGCCTGCAGACTGCGGGGATCGCTCACAGAGGCTCGGCACTGAGAGCCTTGCAGCGCGGCTGTGCGCCGGGCGGAAGTTGCCGTAAGAGAATAGAGAGAGAGAGAGAGTAGGATAGAGGAGGGCCTGGACGGCGGCGACGGGACCTTGGTGGAAAAGTGTGCGGCGGCAGGGGTGGTACTCCGTCGTGTTGCCTCTGGCAGCGCCGTGCGCGCTAGGCTGCGATTTGCAGATCGCGTGAGAGAGAAGGAGACAGGCTGGTCCATGAACCTGATGGTTCAAAACCAGTGAACCAAACTCTGATGTCCGGTCCAGAGATGAATCAAGGGCTGAACCGCGCCTCTACACTTATCCAAGTGGCGTTGGTATTGACCAATGGGATGACGCCACGCGGCCTGTGTTTAAGGTAAATATCCTATTTTTGTGTAATTCATAATAAATGCTAGGAATGTCTAAATATAGTGATATTATATATCAAATTGATCAGAAAAATGAGGGGAATCCAAATAAAATAATAGTAGAACCTGATTAGGCTTCCTGTTCAAAAAGTATGTACAATACATGTTCTAATGTGTTTAATGTAAGGGAAAGCCTAGTTTTGGTTAATATGATGCTTAATTGGACATATTCGTTTATGTTAAGCTAATGCCTGATCTAGACATGTATAATGAAGAAATCTTGGATAATGATGAATAATGGATGATTCTAGATTAGTAATCTTATACATGTTGTTTTAGGGTTTTAAAACCAATGCCGACATGTTGATATGATCTAGTGTTTATAATGGGATATAGATATCTTGAGTAGTCTGATATATTTAAAGTGATGAATAGAATTTCATCTAATATGGATAATGGAATTGGTAATCTTAGAAACCATAATATGGTCAGGTTAGGGTTGGTAACCCTAACTTACAGTCCAACCATGAGGTAGTCCTAAACCCTAGTTTAGGAGTGCATCTAGATCTGATTAATATAATGTGAATACATGGTGACACATATATAGTATGTATATTTCAGATTAAATGCTTTACTAATTGGATGTTTGGATGCACTCTTAAAGTACATATGATGTTCTACATGGTTTCTGTGATGGCATAAGGTACGTGGTTACGCTTATGAATACATGTATCAAATTCTGAGATTGCCGATGTTTCTCGATAAGATTGAACGACAAATACATTGCTTGCTTGTTTATTTAGTTCTTGCAAACTATAAAGTGCATATGAGTATCATGTAAAGTAAATAATAGTATTCTGAACCCTGGGTTAGACTGATCTTAAGGGTAATGCACACGAGCCCTAGAGGGACAGTGATTACACCTGAGGTAGTTGACTAGAGATGGGTTAGAATATGGAAACAAGTTTATATTCTTATATGCAAGATAAAAGATGTTTGCTTATATCTGTACTTGTGATTATTGTTTGAATCCACGTACCAGTATAGAAATATACTGATTGCGTATTTGTTTGTCGGCGTTTTAGGTATCAGATATACTTGATAGCGTGGACATGAGGGTACAGATAAAGATGCTGAAGACACTACAGTTTAATCATAAAGGTTTAGTCTTAATGGTTTATCTTCACATATGTAAAAGTTAATTCTCTTAAAAGTCATGTAACTCCTTAGAGGAGCTTTTTATCTAAACATGTAAATATTTGATCATTAATGGAAATTGTTTACTATTTTGTATTATTTCATGAATCTGATCCTGGAAGTTAAGATTAACGATCTGTGACTTTAAGGTCTTTTAGACACTCAAAAGTGCGGGTCGTTACAGCACCCTATCTTCTATGTGTGTTATGGCTGTCAGAAACTTATCAACTAAGGCATGGACAGCTGGGTTTTCTATCTCAGCTGGGTCAAACTGGGGTGGCTCCCTGGGTTGCTCAGGTAAGGGTTGCTCCATTTCTGGGTGCCTTGCACCTCCCTGTGGTGCAGCAACGCTACTTTCCGCCACATACTCTTAATGTGGCTCAGACATCCTTATATATCGTCTTCTTCTGAGGAGCAGAAGGTTCTATTAGATAAGGAATGAACACTAAGGATAGACTCGACATCCTAAGTCCTATGTCTCTGTAGACTCAGCGAACCTAGAGCTCTGATACCACTAATTGTGGGCTCTGATCTCCAAAACCCGAGATAAACACATAAACTTCGAGGTAAACTCAGCAGAAGCGATTTGATTAGCAGCGGAATACAAAGAAAATCATGGGAAATTTGAACTTTTTGTAATAAGGTATTGAAACCATAAAACTCCTTTCATAGATTCAAGATAAACTGTCTACATCTCGGTTAATTACTTCTTGAGTAATTATACACAGCATGATACAAAATCTCAAGAGACGAATCATAACTCAGACCATGACTCCAAGGACCTGAGAGTACAGAGGACGCATAGGACTGACTATCTATCTATATAACTCAGCAGTCTGAATCTCCACCTGAGATTTACTGTTGCTCTGGGTGCTGCTACTGCTGATAATGGTTACCTGGAGATTGGTCCCTTCGTCCTTGGCGACCACCTAAAAAGTTGAAATCTACGAGGTGAGACAATTTTAAATAATTGTCCCAGAGGGAGTTATAACTCTTCGCCAGAAACATGATTATTACAGAATAAGAGAATAACAGTACATAAAGAAGTCATATATATTTTAGGAGTAGTTCGAACAATGTTTCACAGATTGTAATCTATTCCTCCTACATTAAGGTTTCCATGATCTCACTTAGTGGATCATACCCTAATCATGCACATTCATGTATATTGAAGGTATTTTACTTGAGTTTCCACCATAAATGGTACTTTCTCTCTCCTCTCACTAGTAGATGGTGATTACACCACTCTACATTAGGTTGGGTTAAGTCCCCTTTGATCTTCATAAACCAAATCACCACTATCAAGTGATTAGGGTTTGATTAGAACAAGGTATCACTGAATTGAACCTCTCAGGGGCATTTGGTAAAATTACCCATTGATCATCATCATGGGTCGATTCATTAGTCACTTAGTCCCTTAGTATTTTAAGTTACCATTATGGTTTAGATTAGATCATCATTGAACCAATTATACCTTTAAGTGGTTAAATATAAACAACCATGAAAATCTCCAATTAGGTTAGGGTTTAACCTTCAACCTTCAACCCATTTGAACCCTCAAACGAGTGTGGAATCACTGAGTTGAAACGGGTGTAAACCCATTTAAGATGAAACGGGTGTGAACTCATTTGAGATGAAACAGGTTGAACTCGTTTGGATTGAAACAGGTTGAACTCGTTTGGATTGAAACGGGTTGAACTCGTTTGGATTGAAACGGGTTGAACTCGTTTGGATTGAAATGGGTTGAACTCGTTTGGATCTAAACGAGTGTGGACTCGTTTAGGTCCAAACCGCATGGATATGAAAGGTGATACAAAGGTTATGATTAAATAGGATTTCCTATGTTGAAGTCTTCAATTGGCCCAAGCCATGTTAACCACTTACAAATTGAGTCAAATAGGATGAGCCTCAATCAATTGGACACCAATTTGACCTTCAATTGAAAGCCAATTAGGGTTAAGTCTAACTCAATTAAGGTTTCCAAACGGCTACTCATCAATTTTCATCAATGTGAATCAAAACAAGGTTGAGCCTATCAATTGAACTCCAATTGGGCCCAAACTTGGCCCAAACGGTCTTGAGATCGTTTGGATGATCTCCAAACGGTCTTGAGACCATTAGCCCAAAGTTTTACTAAAAATTAAGTTGATTTGATAAGGGTTGAGTCCTAATTAGATTACATATCAGCACTTTTCATCAATTTATTAACATCTTGTGATTGGACCCTCAAACCATCAAATTTCTTTAACCCTAGACCTCCAAACGGTCTTGGGGTGTCACTAAACGAGTGTGAGATCGTTTGGATGAACCCCCAAACGGTTTTGAACCCGTTTGGGTCCTTCAACCGAACACTCAACAAGATCTATATTGAAAATCAGCAATTTTAACCCGATTAGGGTTAGGGTGTTGAACTGCCTTCAACTTTTAATTGGTTATGAATTAGATTATGATTCTTTTTATAGATGAAATTCAATATATTATGAACAGGAATCCCAAATGGTCAATGCTTGGTCAACTCATTCAAACGGGTTGGAACCCGTTTGCCCAAAAGGTTCAATTTGATTAGTTTGGAAAATCAGCACTTAATTTAATTCGATTGCTTAATTGATTGGCCTTCAACCTACGATTACTTTTGATTTAACCCCTCAAATTAGGTGGGTCATTAGTCTACATAATTGTGAACGGGAATTCCAAACGGTCAATGCTTGGTCAACGCCCTCAAATGGGTTGGAACCCGTTTGGCCAAACCGACCTATTGAACGGTTGGTCAAGAAGGGGGAGGGAAATCATAAGATCGTTTGATAAAGTTGGATAAGGACCAACATAGGTATTAACGCCCTCCGTCTTCAACCTTGAACCAAGGTCTGTTCTTCATGAAAAATCTTGCAAGAGTGCAAAGAATGATGGGGAAGAAGAACTAAGCTTAAAAAGCAAGAACAAGGATATGCATAATAAAGCTAGGAGTTTAGAATTATAAAACCTGCCTTAAGGTGGTTCCTTGAGCTCCAAGATTCCAAGCTTCAAGTCTTTAATGGTGTCTTGAGCTCCAAAGGTCGGCCAAGGGTGTTTCTCCAAGGAAAGGTTGGGAAAAGATGGCTAGAACGAGAAAGCTAAGTGAGTTATCCACAAAACCAAGCTTGCATGATGAATTCACCCAAGAATCTGAGCTTGAAGATGGTTCTTCTCACCTTAGAACTACTTGGTCGCCTCCCTGAGCTCCAGAGCTTGCCTTAGACGTTTTGAGAAAGAAGAGAAGTGAAGAGAAATGAAGGATCATTCACTTGGTTTACAAGGAAAAGGGCTTATATACTTTAGGCCATTTTACACCATACGGACCTCTAAAGCATGGGATTTTCATCTAAGTCACTCCTTGCTTCTTAGGCACGTCCAAGCCATCTAAACTCAAACCAAGTTCATCAAAGCTCAAGATTTAAGGGTAGAAAAGGTCAACTTTCAACTAGGGTACACGTATGAAGGTCTTCATACCCATACATGGTGAATTTTATGCACAAAGATTACTTTTCTTATCTGATTATTTATTGATGCATCTCTTTCATCATTTCTACTCTAAATGATGCCAAGAGTCATATAAGATGCTCTAGAAGGTGTACTTACCAAGTTTCACCCATGATTTGGGTAAATTGCACTTTACTCCAAATTAGGGTTTTTAAGCACCAGGATCATTCCACAAGCTACATCTGAACGCCCAAGCATGGAAAATCCATCATGCCTCATCAGATTCACTCTTATGATGTTTCATCATCAAAGGTACATCTTAACCTGTGAACTCTGCAAGTTAAACCTCTTAACTGGATAATTGCACATAGGTTCCTACATTGCAAAACAATACTACAACATTGTTCCTAGGGGACATGAATGGAAACATATGTTCCTTAGGAGCTTTTATTTCCTGCTAAAAGATGATTACATGTGTTTAATTACCTATTTAAGCAAAACTTCTAGGGTTAGGTTATAACCCAGGTCAGGGATGTTACAGTTTGGACTCAAACTTTCAGAAAATCTCAGCTTCTTAAAACTTTCAGATCTTTGTCCTTGAAACTGAGTGTACACCTTCTTACCATTGGTTTGTCGTTTCTCAATTTCAGACCTTTCTATCCTCCTTACCGACTCCACAAAAGTGGCAAACCTCTCCCTATTCTCTAAAGTAGACACAGGAGTGGTCAGTTCAGCGTTCAACCCCTTCTCAAAATGTTGAATTCTTTCCTCATCATTAGCTACCATATGCAGACAAAACTACAAAAGGTCCATGAACTTAGCTTCATACTCACTAATGTTCATCTGTCCTTGTCTGATCCTCTCAAATTAAGAGATCTTCTCATCTCGATACATCTTAGGGAAGTATCGACTGACGAATTCTCATCGGAATACCTCCCATCCAACTTCCTCTCCTGGCCTCTTGCCCTCCTCAATCATCCACCAATGGCCATCACTCCCCTTTAGAAGGTATACAACATGTCTTACCTTCTCAACTTCAGGAATATCAAGGATCCTAAAAGCCTTTTCCAGCTCCGTCAGCCATAAATCAGCATCCGCTGGATTAGTTGTACCAGCATAATCTATGGCTCCAACCTGGTGAAATCTCTCAAAAGTCTTGCCGGCTCCATGTCCATCATGGTGGGATGGTGCCCTAGGTGCAGGTGGTGGCATCCTATCAACCATGTGTGTCATAGTCTCCATAAACTGGCTAAATAGGTTATGGAAGGATGGATTCTCTATTATAGTTGGGTCAAATTGGGGATGTTTAGGTACTGGCTCCTCCCTAGCTTGATCCATTACACCTCCTCCTGGTGCAGCAACGCTGCTCTCAGTAGCATGTTCATCATGTGATCCAGACATCTTCAAGTTCTTCTTCTCCTATATGAGCAGAAGATACTATCAGATAGACTGGAAGACACTTAGAACAGACTCAACAACCTTAATCCTATGTCTCTATAGACTCAGTGAACCTAGAGCTATGATACCACTAAACTTGTGACATCCAACTCACAAAAAAAAATCTATTTAAGCAGAAGCGTTCCTAAGCAGCGGATTACCGAAAATCACTAAAAATTAAAACCATTTTACAGAGAGATCCACACATAGGAAAACTCTTTCATAAAGAACTGAAGTAATTTAATTACATACTAGTTCACAAGTACATGTCCTGTATCATCTTTTTTTGAGAATTACAAGCATCAATTGCCCTGTTAAACTATACACAGGCAGTATAAAATCTCGAGGCACTAAGCCAAAATCTCAAAATCACTAACTATTACTCTGAGGACCTGAGAGTATAGAGATGACACATAGGACTTTCTATACATGTATACAAGATGTGACAGCTAGTGTTTCCACCTGAGAAATCACTACCGTTCTCTTCTACTGTTGTTGCTGTTTTTCACCTATTGAAGGATTCCTACCTCCTCGTCCACATCCACATAAAAATGTGGATCCCACGGGGGTGAGACAATTGTAAATTGCACCAGTGAGAGATATAACTCTTCGCCAAAACATTATTATTGCAGTTTAATTGAATACAACTGTGCAGAGGAATTATATATTCAACAACAAATAGATCAATGTCTAAATAGATTAGAGTAGTTGTAACATCCCTGACCTGGGTTATGAGTTAACCCTAGGTGTTTTGCCTAAATATGTAATTAAATCTTTGTGATTAACTCTGAGCATGTAATTAAGTTTCTCAGAAACATATATTTCAGTATTTGCTCCTTTTTATTTAAAGTTGTAGCATTGTTTTGATATACAGGGACCTATGTGCAATTTACCCAGTTGAAAGGGTTAGCTTGCAATTTGCAGATGATGAGATGTTCCTCTGATGTTGAGACATCATGAGAATCTTTTTGGTAAAGTTTGAGGGATTTCCCAAGCTTGGGCACCAAGGTGCAGCTGTGGAAGCAATCCCGGTGCTTGAAACCCTAATTTGGGGTAAAATGCAATTTACCCAAATTAAGGGATGCAATTTGTAAAAATATATCATCTAATGTATCTTTTAAGACTCTTGCCATCATTTAGAGAAGAAATGATGAGGAAGTCACCTCAAATGAATTATCAAGTTATGAAATATACCTTGTGATTGAATAATCAGGGTATATGTGCAATAGCTCTTTATGTACGTACCTTAGTATTATATTGATCTTCTTTGCCTCTTTTTCTAGACCTTAAGAGAAGGTTTGTCCTTAGAATAAAGAGGAAGGGACGAGCAAGTAATGAAGGAAGGACCTAGTTGGAATTATGGGAAACTTATGGGCCTTTAATGAAACCCCACCCAAGTATATATACACTTTACCTCTCAAGCAAAGGAACCTTTCCTTCGTGCATATCACTGTTTTCCTTTGCTTGTCCGACTAAGGACTGTCTTGGAGCTCAAGAGGAATGACCAAGGGTGCAAGGTAGGTTTGGGACCTTCTTTTGCCTAAATTCCATGGTCAGAACTCGGATTCAAGGTCAAGTTGATAACTAGCTCACAAAACTCTACCTTTCTAGCCATCTCTTTTCATCTTTCCTTGGAGTTTTCACCTTAGCCAACCTGTGAGAGCTCAAGGACGCCATTAGAGCTTGGATCTTGAAAGCTTGGAGCTCAAGGAGCAAGCTTTAGGCGGGTTTTATAACTCTAAACCCATGCTTTACTATATACATCTCTTTTATGCGGTTAGATGATAGATCTTCATGTTCCCTACTTTTCTTTGCTACCTTGCAAGCAAATCCGTGGTATATCCGTACTGTTCTTGAGCTAGGAGATGAAGGCGTGATTTCCAAGAAAAACCCACCGCTTTTCACTTTCTTAAACGGTCTCCCTAACTTGCTCTCACGGTCTCAGGACCGCGAGGTGAGCAAACGGTTTCTGGACCGCGAGAGGGTAAACGGTCCTCACGACCGTTTGGACCCGTTGACCGAGCGTGGACCGTATAAGAAATCTGTTCCTAATTATGTAGGCTAATCACCCTCAAAAATTGAGAGGTTAACTCCAAAGGAATTAGGAGATATGGTCTTTTTAAGTAACAACGTTAATTGAATTTATTCCTGATTTTCAAACGGTCTGAAATTGCCTTTTTGGGAAAACGGTCTCAAGACCGTGTAAGGTCGTTGACCAAGCTTTGAACATATGAAATTACTGTTCAAAATTATGTTAGTTAACAACTCACCAAGTTTGATGGTCTAATTCCAAACGAGCTAAGAGTTGAAGGGTGATTACTAGGGCTAACCCTAGATGAAATCAGTACTGAAATTATGGTGACTTAATTAGGGTTTTTAGGGTTGATTGACCTAAACGGTCTCAAGACCGTTTGGGGGTCATACAAACGGTCTCAAGACCGAGAGGACAATCACCCAAGACCGTTTGAAGGTCTAGGGTTAAGCTAATTTGATCAATTAAGGACCCAATTGCAATAAGTTATCAATTAATCAAAATTCTGATTTTGGAGCTCAATTGAAGGGTTCAACCTTATGTTGATGCACATTGTTGAGTGTTGATGGGTGAACATTGATAGAACCTAATTGGTCAACAAGTGAGGGTCAATTGAATGACCAATTTGTTAAGCATAATCTTAATTGACCTAATCCATAAGTGGTCACCATGGCTTTGACCTTTGAGGGCTTCAACATTAGTTGACATTATCGGTTGTAACTATTGAACTTTGTTGATGGTCCAAGCGGTTGAGACCATGTGAGCCTCGTGGTCTCAAGACCATGAGAGGGCTCGCGGTCTCAAGACCGTGAGAGGGCTCACGGTCTCAAGACCGTGAGGGGCCTCGCGGTCTTGAGGTCAAAGGTGAGCAAACGGTCTACATAACCTTCGCGGTCTTAAAACCAAGTTGAAGGATCGCGGTCTTGGAGTAAGATGAAGGCTCGCGGTCTTGGAGTCAGATGAGGGCTCGCGGTCTTGAAAAGTCAAAATAGAGCAAACGGTCAACACACCCTCGCGGTCTTGGAAGTCAAAATTGGCTAAACGGTCAACTCTTTCAAACGATCTCAAACCAATGGGAGGTTGATGGTTGAGATCGATCAAGGTGATTCAAGGTTGACTTCACTCAATCATTTGAAGATATAAATGGATTAATTATGCCCTAATCTAAACCCTAATGATAACCCAGGACATCAAGGGATTAATTGACTAATGACTTGACCATGATGATGATCAATGGGGTAAATTACCAAAATACCCTTGAAGGGTCAATTGAGTAATACCTTGATCAGATCAAACCCTAATCATATGGTGGTGATGTTTTTGGCTATGTTAGCCTATGATGACTTAATCCAACCTGATCTAGAGTGGTGTTATCACCCTCTACTAGTATGAGGAGAGAGAAAATACTTCTAGAGAGAGAAAGTACTTCTAGAGAGAGAAAGTACCCTTTTTAGGTGGAAACTCAATTAAAGAACTTTCTATACACATGAATGTGCATAATTAGGGTATGATCCACCTGTGTGAAGTCATAGAAACCCTAATTATGATGAATGATGAATCTTTAACTAATCTGAGAGCATCAATGCTAGTGATACTCATACATGATGATGTTATGAGTTCAATTCAATGTAATGTGAATAGTAAACCCTAATTTAAGGGTAATGGCATGCAAATGAGTATTAAACTCCAATTGATGAGAATCAGAGGAGTTAACTGTTATGATAAGAGTGGGAAATGTATTCCTTATTTTTGTATTATCTTTGTCAGTTAAATTAACCATGCAGGTTCTGATATGAAGGTAATCCTATCCAGGTATGGATGTTGATGTTATATTCCTTGAAGGCATGATGTTAGCCTTATGAATAAGAAAAGTAACTTGACGCCTTGTCAATGGCATCCTATGATGATAATGGGCTGTGAGAGCCATGAATACCATCAAAGTCATGCTTTAGAGATGACTTGTGATGAGTATAATAAGAAATTATGATTGATATGAGTTAGGCTTGTTACAATTAGTATTCTTCTTTTATAGCTATTATGCTACTGTTATTGTTTGAAGAACAATGTACGTTGTTAAAGAATACTAAATGTACCTAACTAATCAAGTATAATGTAGAGCCCTGATCATAGATCCATCATTGTCAGAGATCAAGTGATGGTGAAACAGGTTTTCCTCAGGGAACTCCTGGAGCACATACTTTTGAGTATGTGGGGTACATGTATGTGTAGAACCTTACATCCTAGTGTAGGAATGTGATGTAGATGTGTAATCCGTCAATCCTTCACTATATTTCCATGCCGTATCAGTGGTAGGTAAACATGAAACCTCCTGATAATGAAGAAATCACAGATATCCGTATCAGTGGAGATAAACATGAAATCTCCTGATGACGAAGAGAGTACAGAACGCCACTGTGACTCTAGAATAGCGAAGGACCAGTTTACCCTGGTGAGCTATAGTAGTAGAGACACGAGATGTCCTACAAGTGATCCTCTTACTGACTGAGGAAGGTGAAGGTCATGAGAATCTGGCTCTCTTAATGACCTATGTATGATACTGATGTGACTTCTCAGCGATCAGTTGGAGTATGAGTGGTATGCCTCATCTCCACAGGGCATAATGTTGTTTGTAAAACATAATCAACCACGTAGTATACCTGCTAGAGATAACTACGAGTTAGTTGATTGATGATACACTGTAATAGTGCTTATATTTCTTCATGTCTCATAAATGTTGAACTTATGTTATATAGTTGCAACTGTTATTGAATACTTTGAAGGCTTTACTGCTTAAGATAATCTTTGATGTTATAATAAAGCTTCTGGCAGAGAGTTATAACTCTCGCTGGGACAATTATGTAAAATTGTCTCACCCCGTAGACTTCAACTTTTTAGGTGGACGTCGGAGACAAAGGAACCAGCCTACAGGTGACCAGTCTCAGCAACAGCAGCACCAGGAGCAGTAGTAGAATCTCAGGTTGAGATTTATCCTTCCATGTGGTGTAGTTAGAGTCAGTCCTATGTGCCCTCTGTACTCTCAGGTCTTGGAGTCTTTTGTATAAGTTCTTGAGATTTTGTATCTTGATGTATATAATTACTCAAGAAGTAATTATCATGAGATATAAACAGTTTATCTGTTGATATGAAATAAGCTTTTATGGATTCAAGTTCTTGTCTCAAAAAGTTTTAATTTCCCGTGATTTTTGTCTTCTGCTGTTTATCGAATCGCTTCCGCTAAGTTTTAATCGTGTTTATGTCATGGTTTGGAGATTGGAACCCATAGTAGTATTCTTATTCAAATCATTTCAGCTATAACTTGATAAAGCAACATGTCACTTATCCAATAAGGAATATGAAGAACATGTATAACATTTATTCACTATACTAAGAAAGATAATATCAACCAATGATTCTCGTATTTCAACCTTATGCAAATATGCTACACGACTGATTGTATTTTACAATCATACTTAATTAATGCCCTGAAGAGATGAAGTATACCGTTCATACTCCAACCGACCACGATTACGTTAGGCATCGGTACCACACAATGTCAATGGAAGAGCCGGACTCCAAGACCTCATCTTTCTCAGTCAGTGTGAGATTATATGGCAGAGACATCATGTGTCAAACTGCAATTAGCTTGCTAGGGTATATTGACATCTTTGCTATAGAGTTATAGCCACAACATATACTCTCTTCAGGCTTATATCACACAGCTAATGCCTGGTATTGTTTTGTGGAGTCATGGCCTATAGCCATACTCTTTTAATAAAGTATTGGGATCTTAATCCCTCATCTCATCAGGTACATTTCCATTTCTTAACAAGTTCATCATCATAATTATAGAATATGGGTATTCAAACCCTCAGTTCAACATAGACTACTTGTTACCACTTATCAGGTAACTTAATACCTTCAGGTCTTCCGACCAAGGTAATCATGATTCTTTCTACACAAGCATTCTACATAGCTCACAAAGCTTATTTCACCTCTTCTTACCTCTTAGTAGGAAACAAGGCATATTATGGCTCATTAACAACTTTAATAAAAGAAACATTCATAGCTCATACCTGGCTATGTTCATCTTCTCCTGATCACTAGTATGATCATTTCATAATAACAATTATATCACTTACATATCAGCACTTAAACTTGTAAAATGTAAGAGTAGCATCACCTTCCCTTATTTAGGGTTAAGATTTCTCTTACATATCATCACCCTCCATTAGGGTTTTCCATGAATAACCATTTAGATTCTCAAGATCGTATTATTAATGATCAAGCCATATTTCATTGCTTCACACACCTAGGATCCAACATTGATAACATAAGCATTTAATCATGCTTATTTATTCTCATCACTTTTTTATTGAATGCATTATCAATACAAGGTATAGGTTCCTCTCTCCACTTTACTAGAAAATGATTACATCATACTTTATTATTTTGTCTTAACCTTTTCCTAAGGCATATTAGCCTACACTTATCAAAGTGCATTACTTCTCAATGTAACAATTGACATGACACACTTCATTTGTTACTTATCCAAGTATATTGGATTTAGAATACATCAAGGTGTATCCATCTTGAGGTGCTGGGAGTGATATTTATCATGTCTTGATGTATCACTTCCCTCATCACCTTTATCTTACTTGAGTTCATTAACTTAGCTTGTATTAGTGTATTTCCCATACTAATACTTTATGCACCAGTTCATCACATTTATCATGTAATGTATTGGTCATAAGTCACTTATTTAGAATATGCAACCATTACTAATGATATGGACTCATCTTTGAGTTAAGGCAATATTGATATAAGGCCATCCATTACCAATCCTTTTAGGTGTTTCACCTGTCAATAAATTAGTCACTATTCCATTATTAGGAATAGGGTTTCCCATCTTTATCAACTAGGGTTTACATAACATCATCCTATATTAGGGTTTCACATATTGTCACCCTATATTAGGATTTCATATAACATCATCCTTATATTAGAGTTTCATATAGCATTACCTAAAATTAGGGTTTCTCAACCCATGGCCCAAAATTGGGGTTGTGGTTTATCTTCATATTGTCCAAGATTAGGGTTCATACACTATTAACCCAAAATTAAGGTTTTACATACCTTCACCCTATATCAGGGTTAGTATTTCATATCAAGGTTTCACATATCATTACATACCATCACTTTGGGTTAGAGTTTCACATCACATCATTGCATTAGGGTTTCACTTGACATGACCATCAATTAGGATTTCACCTAACAATACCCTCAATTGAGATTTCTCACATCATCACCCTAGATTAGGGTTACACCAAGCATTGCCGTAAATTAGGGTTGGGGTTCATCAACCTTCTCAATTAGGGTTTCATGATCTCTTTATCAAGGATCGTACCCTAATTACATATTCAAGTTATTTTGAATGTGTTGAGGCTAGATTGTTACATGATTATTATACATGTATGAATATGTCTCTCTCATCCTCTCTAGGATGTTCATTACTCCAATCTTGATTAGATTGAGTCAATCCTTTATTCAAATACATACATTTAGGGTTATCATAATGTATTGAGTCATTACTTCCATAAGCATCAAAGGTTAACCCCTCTAAGGGTACCAATCAGCTAAGTACATTAGGGATTCAACCATTGTACTTATCTTTGATAATCATCATTATCAATCATGGGATCAACTGATCTTTCACCACTTTAAGTCTTCAATCAATTTTGTATATATTGAACCTCCATTCGGTTTTGATCTTTGAATCTCCAAACGGTTTGAAGTCAATTGCCCTCCAAATGGTTTTGAAACCATTTCGGCATCTAGGGTTAAGAACATTTGCCCTCCAAATGGTTTTGAAACCGTTTGGGCACTTAACATTAGAAACCGTTTGAACAATTCATCACTAAGATCGATTGAACAAACCAATAATTGAAACTGTTTGAAAATTGAAACCACTTGGTCATTCAAACAGTTTTGAAACCATTTGATTCCAAATGGTCTCAAGACCGTTTGGTCCAAAACATCTTGAAACCGAATGAATCATAATGGGGTTTTCATTAACCAATCGATTTAGGGTTACTAATAATGAACCATCCATCAATGGGATCTTCAACTAACAACCCTTGGATTTCCATTTATCATCATAGCTCTTGACCACCAAACGGTCTTGAGACCATTTGGTCACCAAACGGTCATAAGACCGTTTGGGCCAATCAACCCTTAGTTTGATTCAATTCAATTAGGGATTCAACACTCAACCCGATTAGGGTTTGCAATTGATGGAACATTCACAATTGGAACCATTAAGATCAAATCAATTGTAACCAATGGATCAACCTTCAACAATATCATACTTGTGCTCCAAATGGTCTTGAGACCGTTTGGTCTCAAGCTCTTTGAAACCATTTACTTTAGATATTATTGAGGTGTGTTCTTGGGATGATGACATCATCATCAAGCTACGTTTCTTCAAAATAAGTTGTGATTTTCATTGTGATTTCATCAATCAACCAAATAGATTTTCGAGAATGAAGAAAGAATCAACAATTGATAAAGATATGAAATCAATAATAACATTCAAGGGTTTAAGTTATATAACCCGCATTCAAAGAAGATTCAAAGCTCCAAAATCCACGTATTTAATGGTGGAAGAAGCTTTCTCAGCTATCCCAAGCTCGTGCTCAACTCTTTGAGTGAAATGAATGGTCAAAGTTGAGAATTGAGTGGAGAAAAGAAGAAATCAAGCATTGATTTTCAATTTCCACCATGAAATCAAGGTGAAAGGAGATCATCGAGCTTACCTACAGGTTGGGGATCGTCCTCCTATTTCTCCTAAGCTCCCTTGGTCGTTTTTCAAACAAAGAGTGAAAGAAAATCCGAAAAAGAGTCCTTGGTTGAGTGGGAAATGAAGTGTTTATAAAGAAATTTCAAGGAGAGAGAAAGTTGAAAAGCAATCCTTCAACTCCCCAAATTGGTGCCACTTAACCCCCTATACTCCTTGCATACGAAGGCATACTACTTTGCCTTTAATTCTCCTTCATTATCCACAATTAAAGGAAAAGCAATTAAGCACCTTAATTCATAAATACTAATATCCCATTTTAGTGGATATTACTTTTTAGTTAACTAATGTGAGTGGGCTCTCCACTCACTTAGGATATTTCGTGGCCTTTGCAAGGAACAGGGACTTTCACACTTATGCAAATTCAACCATCTCAATTTTGGTTGAAGGGCACTTCAATTAATATATTTATTCTTGCATTAAATTGATGTAAAGTTCCATTTATGCTTAAATCTTGATTATTTTAATATCAAGATTCTCTCTCTTTTAGAATGATTCAAATGAGGCACCCCTCTCAAATTATTTTATCTACATGATGCCAAGAATCATGAGGGACCTCTTGAAGTGGTATTTTGCATATTGAACCCTAAGTTTTGGGTAAATTGCACATTACACCAAAACTGGGTTTTAATGCACAACATTGCTCAACAAGCTCTTTATTGGTACTCAGGCTTGTGGAAGCCATACCTCAGCATCATTCTCATTCCTATGATTCTTCAGCATCTGAGGAACATTTTATCATATACAATTTGCAAGTTAACCCCTCAACTTGGGTAATTTGCACTTTATTCCAAAACTAACAAAACATTGTTTCAACATTATTCAAAAAGGACTAAAATTGAAATATAAGTTCCTCTTGAGCCTTAATTACTTTTCAAAAGATAAAAGCAAGCATATAATCAACCTCATTAAGCAAAACATCTAGGGTTAACACATAACCCAGGTCATAAATGTTATAGAGATAAACTAGCCATGCTAGAGGGGAAGCCAAAAACTACTTCAGCTGAACCAAAAAAGAACCTGGGAGTGCTCCCAAGACTCTCAAACACAACGAAATTGTTTCAATAGGAGTTTTGTTGATTATACAAGTTCTTACACTTTCTCAAAAAGGCACGTGACTTGTGTTTTTGTTTCAAGAAGAGGAGATGCCCCTTTATAGTTGGGAACATAAATCGAATGTGTGCCCCACATTCTAGGGAGTGTGTTAACATCACGCCTCCCCAAAGAACCCTAATACTCACACCCTAGAGGGAGCATAGATTTAATGTGCACCTGATGCACATACACCAAGCTTACAAATATGTAACTGAAACGAGAACACTCTCATATAACAAAATAATGTACAAGTGCACAAGCTTGGGAGGCAGTATAGGAAAAGTCATATGTGCGAGGTCAAATCCAAAGAGAGTGGGGTAGATGCTAGGGAGCTAGGTTTTTTGTTTAGGTTTCTCGAGTGGGGAGTAGTGTTCTTAGCTTTTGATTTGGGATTTAAATGACATTAGGAAAGATATGAAAGAAAGAGGAAAAGTGAGAATCAATCCTAGGTTAAACCTATACAATAATGCTAATTAACAAACTAGAAGAGCAATTAGACTAGGTTAAACTGATCACTAAAGCATGTGGGAGATAGAGTAATTAACTAGACTAGGCTACCAAATTCACTATGAAGGTAAGTAAAGATTCTAAGAAAAATCTAACACAAGAAACTAAGTAAGAACTAATTACTCTAGAATGAACCAAAAAACTGGAACAAAAAAGTAGACTAAGTAAGAAATAGGAAGCTAACTAGAAAGAGAGAAAATAGGGCTTATGCAATTACATGCAGTCGTGGGATGTCTAGGGGGATATGTAACAATCTGTAATCCAATGGTGTTCTATTCATGCACAACATTTAATAAGTAGTTATTAAACCAATAAACAATGATTAGTTTAGAACATGCATCCTACTATATTAGTTATCCCTAGATGGCATGATTGAGTAAAGGGGAACTAGTCCCTATCATTTTCCAATTATCCTTAAGAGGATCAAATAACTAAGTAGTAGGTAGGTACAAATCCAAGTTATACAAGTATAGGCTTCTATATGGACTTATCCTAATATACTTAGGGGCAAGTAGTGTTGTAGAGTGTAGTTAAAGGGTATATCACTACTCACTATCACCATCTAACAACTAAGCAAGCCTTTTTTCAAAGTGCATACAGAAAAGCAGATCTGGTCACTTAAATCTTTCACCTAAGGATATGGGAATAAAGAAACAAGGGGAAGGGGAAAAACTAGCTAAGATTCATGTAGGAAACATAAGTGTCTTTCCACCAAAAAACTCAAAATCACCCTTTTCTCTATGCCTTAGGTGATTCCCTAGCTTAAACAACCATAGAAAGAGGTAGGGAAATATACCAAGCAATAATACAACATTAGGAGATGAAATAAGAGTGTGGTTGACAGACCGAAATCGCACATCCAAAATGGAGCGGATCCAAAGTGGTCGGACTCTCAAGATAGTAACCAGACACTCAAGCCCCCGCAACTATTATACGGGGTCAGACGTAGTAATCGGGGTCAAACCGCAGGGACAAGGTTAGCAAGTGTTACATACGCAGGGTCTCACACTCATATAGTCCAGACAAATAGATGGTTTAAAAAAGGTTGTTCCCTAAGGAACGAAGGTTCTCAAACCAAAACAAAGAATGATAAAATAAAGAAATAAAATAACAACAAGAGAAAACAAGGACAAACGGTAAGAAACCAAGATATGGAAGGGAACTCAGATCTGGTTTCACCTACTAAGATCTCTCACCAACATGCAAAACTCACTCCCCCTTTGTATACTCCTGTCAGGATTACAAGCAGCCATAGAAGTGTCTATTCCCTCCTCTTTCGAGATAAGGATAGATCTAGGATCTAAGGCGGCCTCCCTCTCGAGATGGCAACCTTACACCTACAAAACAAAACATGTGACCATAAGTGTAACATCGTAGGATTTGAGGCCTGGGATAATATGATCTTAAAAGGAATGATTGGACTACCCATATCACCAAGGTGCACCTCCTTCTCTGGGAGCCCATCACTAAAGAACTCCATAGTTAAACGTGCTCGACTTGGATTAGTACTAGGATGGATGACCAGTCGGGAAGTTGACCCCGACTTGCGCGTGAGTGAGGACAAAGCGCATAGTTAAGGCTAGTGGTGGTCTGTGGGGACAGTCGACATTCCTGAATCTCTACTAGAGCCTTGGGCAGTGGGCCCGAGCATTTACAAATGGTATCAGAGCCAAAACCCCTCTAGTAGGTGGGGCCCACATGGGCATGTGTCATGCTAATCTTGAGTCATACGGTCTAGGCATGTAGGAAAGGGCTATCCATGGTGATGTAGCCACCCTTGCATTGATATTTTGTGATCGGGAGCTGGGTGTCCATGGGCCATGTTGGGTCTACACTGAAATGGGGAAATATTATGTGGTCATATAGTTGAGCCTTGGCGAGGACGTCAAGAGTCTAAGTGGGGGAGATTGTAACATCCTAGGATTTCAGGCCTGGGATAATATGATCTTAAAAGGAATGTTTGGACTAACCATATCACCAAAGTGCACCTCCTTTTTCAGGAGCCTATCACTAAAGAACTCCATAGTTAAGCGTGCTCGGCTTGGAGTAGTACTAGGATGGGTGACCAGTCGGGAAGTTGACCACGGCTTGCGCGTGAGTGAGGACAAAGTGCGCAGTTAAGGCTAGTGGTGGTCTATGGAGACAATCGTCATTCTTTAAACTCTACTAGTGCCTTGGGCAGTGGGCCCAGGCGTTTACAATAAGACTTAGCAATCCAACATTTTCATGCATTCATACTACTCCATAACACCAGATAAAGAAGATACTATTCTTTTGAGGTACCAATGATCAAACATCACAAGATGGTAGCTAAGCATACAAGTGAAGCATTAATAACGAGAGTATGGAGATAAACTTCATATGAGTATATATATATATATATATATATATATATATATATATATATATATATTCAAAGGGAAGAAAGAATATACATGTTGGGAGAGACTTAGTGGCTACTCCCAACCCGAGTTATGTGTTTAGCCACACATGTTAACAGGCAACATAATGACATTATAAAATGATAGATACATCATAACCTCTACGAGGAAAGGGATACAACATAGCGGGGATGATAGATCTAGAAGAGAGAGAGAAGATGGAAATACACCAAAGTACTCCTTCAACTCTTGATCTTGGATGGACAGTGTGGATGCTCTCCTTCTTTTGAGGGAGAAAGGTCTTCAATCTTCTCTCTCCTCAGCTTCTTCCTTCAAAGATTCAAGATTGATTGAATGGATGAGAGTGGGTATGGAATTGGGTAGCACTTCGTGATCCTTGATTATTTGATGATGTGACTGTTGGGTTTTAGGGGAGACAGAGAAGGAAGCGGAAAGAAAACTTTCTCCTCCCCAAACCCAGAACAGGGAAACGCGTCAACGTCTATACAATAGGAAGGGATGGTTTGTAGAATCATACCTTGTCTCGAGGCTTGCTCGACGACAATACCATGCGGCTTGCGCGGTCTTCACCTCCGGTCTTGGACGGTGTTTGTGCAGCTCTTGGTCACACCGGGACTGATGACTCCTGGTCTCACCGGAACTGTCGGGATTGATAGCTGTCCTCCGAGCGGCAGAAATATCCCACCTCTAAAGTAGTCCACACGGACCACTTGGAACTCCAATCTCCTTGTCTCATAAGAAATTGGAAGGAGTCGCACCCTCCTATCAGCGTACTAGTCACTGACACACTCTCCTGCCACCAGTCACTTTCTGCAGTTGTCTTTCCCTTGCTGTGCCTCCCTTATCAGGTAGCACTTGCTTGGGCTCTCTCGGTTACCAAAACCAGAGCGAACGACAACTTTATAGAGCAACTGGTTGCACTGATTTGTTCTTTGAGAAGCCCCCAATACCCCTATATATAGGAGGGTCATGGGACAAGGTTCTCTATCCCGGGCAATGCGGGACTAAAGCTGGAGTAGAAGGGTTCGAGATTTTCCACAAAAAACAACCAACTGCGCAACCTAAACCGATCGTTTCATTTCTGAAATGGTCGGTTGGGGACCTGAGCCAGTCGATTGACATCTCAACCGATCAGTTGGGACCCATGAAACAGTCAGTTCACTTCTGAGCTGGTCGGTTCGTGGTCCTGGTCAGTTCCCGATTGACTTTTCATCTTTTATTTCTGATTGGTACCTAATACCAATCCTTGTTCCAATCAAATTGGGCAAGTGAAATGAAAAACAATTTCTCACCAAACTGACTTTCCCAACTTGCTCGGTTGGACCAGTTGAACTGATCGTTTCAACACTTGAAGCGATTGTTTCACCCTGTCCATCAGCCGATCGACTCTCCATCTGAGGTGATCGGTTCCCCAAGCTCAGCCGATCGGTTCATCACATAAGTCGATCGGTTGGGAGTGCAGATTGTGCAGAATCAGTCAATTGCAGTCTCAATCAATCCGATACTCCAATCAATGTGTCCAACACCTTGAACATTATGACATTGAGCTATCAATTAATTGAGTGTTTAATTGAACTACTAAACTTTTTTAGTAATCGATCTAAACATTGTTTGTGGACAAAAACTCCTTTTCCAGGTTAAATCCTATGTGTGTGACCCTGCAGGTCCATTTCACGTTGGCAGTGAAAGTCCATAACACTTATTACTTCACAAGCAAAGAGCGGTGCCTAGTCACACATCAGTGCTACCCAAGTGAAATAGAAAGTTGGAGAACAACTTTCAATCCTACAATCCATGAATGGTGCTATAATGAATGTATAATTCCTTTATCAGTCATCCCGAATGAACTTGAGTCATGGAACAATCATCCTGTCAACGTTCATTCACTTTCTTGATCTCAGAGTAGATTGGAAGAGATATGTATGACATCAATATTACATACTGATTCACACATGCGTGGATGCCTTTCTCAATCCTACTCATCAAGTGGCCATGGATATCAAACTCCCTCAGGAGGGACAAATCCCATATCTATCACTCACCCCTCAAAAGCTCCATGTGTCAAAGCCACCCAATCATTACCTTTATAACAACCCATGTTTTAGGACTGCGTTTGATGATGTCAAAGTGTGCCCAACGACATGTGTTGAGTGTAGTGATTTTAGGTCAAAGAATCACACTCACCACCATCATTGTGAGTACTGACTGTGACTACAATGTCATGGTTCCATGTGTCAAACTCACGGTGGGTCTGTCCGGTACACTTGTTGTCTAATAAGTACCTATGTGTTTGGTTTGATATCTCTATATCATGACTAATGAGATTCTGTCATCAACCAACAACATAATCTAGTCTTGTGTGTCATTGCTGTCTATCTACCTTCCAAAATGACATCCGACTAGGGACATAATGAGAATGTACAAACTCTTAGCATATGTATGATCTCATCGTTCAGGTCCTAAACCTGAAGGCATACGTCATTGAGTACTGTCATTCTCTAGACATTCAACCTGTTCTATCAGTATCTCATATGATTGAACTAGAAAGAATTGGAAGCTTTCCTTTGATGTTTATCAAATCAATCTTAATGTATCCCACCAATCATCTCATGATTGGCTCTCAGGGCATACCAACAGACTCCCACTTGCACTGCGAGCCAATCACCCTTGAATCATATTCATAGTGATCTTCAAACACGTCCCACATGTTACTCTGCTCTAGTGTGATCATAGTGAGTAATGGAAACACCTTGCCAAAGTCAGTATAAATTACATGTCTCTCATCTCTTCGATGTACGTCACACGTATGAGATGGAGTTGCCAAAATATGCGATCTAGTATTCCTTTGCTAACCTTTAGCCACATTGCATGATCAAGGATTCCATACTTGTCATCAATGAGTGGAATATCTATAAGTTCATCTCATGAACTTCTAGATCCATATTGTATCCACTGTTGTTCTCCAACACATAGATACTCAGCATTTCCTTTTAAATGGTTTTATTGGAACACTTCCAATTATCAACAAATTTTCACTTTTATATATCTTATATATAATTTGCGATTAATTTTCTGTCCCTTTTCTAGAAGTTTGCATCAATGTAACTCTTTATATTGAACTCTTCCTTATCTCCATAGAACTAGTACTTCTCAAGTACTTATCAAGTTCTCATGGTATTCCAGTAACCTTTACTGGAAGTAGACATACAACCACTCATCATGTCTCACATATGAGTTATCAGGATGAGCACATCATATTGCCATGTCATACATACAAGATGATGAATGCATTTTGTTCTTACCATGCAAGATAATGGGATGATTACATACATGATAGATCCACATGTATTCTTCGTGTTCCCATTCTTCATAAGAATTGGACACTTGGCCTTGGCATACTAACTCCATGTAACATGGACACATTTTCTCCCACTGAATCTGTGCATACTGAACCCTTCAGTACAGATTGCCAATGTATGTTTTCTCTTTTTAGGTCAAGAGGTTTTTGAGAACTATCTCTATAGATCTCTATTCCTATCACATAGGAAACATCTCTATCTTCCTTAAAGATAATTTCCACTTTTGGATTTCCATTCTAGAACATTTCCATTTCACATCAACATGTGGAATGTGAACACGCTCCCACTAAATCACATATCCCTTCTTTATCTTTGACATATCAGTCAAACCCTTTGACTATATCATCAAAGTAAAGATCCAATTATGAGTTTCTTGTACTCAATCAATCACACTGATTAGTCCATTGTAACTTATAGACTTCATTTGCATTAGTGGATTCATAAACCTTATAGGTTGTATCACATACACATCCTTGTTTTATTCCTCATAGGAATGCGGTTTTAGTATCCATATGCAAAATGTCTCAGTCATTAAGTTGCAATCAACAAGCATCATCCTTCTCAAAATATTATCCATGTGTCTTAACACTTAAGATTCATTTGCACTTATGGATTTCATCCAATGGGTTCTACCATCAAGGTCATACCTTATGGTTCACATGGATGTCATTTAGGATGTAATGGTCATAAACCATAACTCAAAATTCAGTTCCTCATATTCATCCAGATAGTTGACTCATCACATGAACAACTTATCACATAGATAATTGAGGTGTAAGGATATAAGAATTCACCACCCTTGTGATTCTTAATTTCTTTTATTAGTGAGGGGTATTCTTTTATTAATAAGAATTCAATTATTTGATAATCATTCTCTAACTCCTTAGAGTATGATTCCTTCTTGATTTATACATCACCATGCCTTAATCATGAGTTCACTATGATATACTATCATAATCACTCATAAGGATCTCAAACATTTGGTCCAAGTATTTCATTCATTGATCTCATCAAGAATTAGCACTTTACCAAATTTGCACTTCATTTATGATATTCTTGAACACTTCAAGATATTCATATTGATATTTCTCTAAACACCATTTGAAGTATTAGCAATTGTTCCAATAGGTATGTAAATACATCACATGTATCATACCTAATAGGATAATCATTCTCCCACTACCTTTAGTGAAGATTGATTAATCATGTCCAAGATATTCATGTCTATTACTGGTTCTCTAACCAAAAGAGTCTAGATTTATCCATCACATGGAAACTAGAAATGAATTTCTCATGATTGATGCTAATTTGATTGTTTGAGTTATCTATAACTTTTAGGTATCATTTTGTCTTATGCATATCAAATACCACAAGATAAACAAGGCATTGCCACAAAGATCATATCCTTAGAAATTGAAACATCTCTTTATTGATTGTCATCATTGTCATACAATATGCAAAAATAAAGTGTTTCTATCTATTGGCAAATATGAAATAACAGTTCATAACTGTATTACATGCCTTTTAGGCTGAAAATAAACTAAAGTACTCCTATCTATGGCGGCATCACTTGCCGCATTTATTGAGTGCTTTACACTTTACATCTTGGTATCATATACCTCAAAAGTGGTACAACTTTACTTTCATGACACCTTTAAGTAGAGATGTTTATCGCCTCCTTCTTCTTTTGTTCTTCCATAGAGAGAGGACAATTCCTTTTCCAATGTCCTGGCTTTTGACAATGGTGGCAATTTCCTTTCTTGGTCACGCCTCCCTTGGTCTTGAGAGCTGAAGACGACTTGGGCTTCTAGCTAGCATCAAAACCTTTCTTAGCTTTGCCCTTGCCATTACGCTTGGACTTGCCTTTCTTGCTTGTGATCACCATAACAGACTTAGGCTTGTCCTTCTTCATCTATGTCTCGACTATCCTCAACATGCCCAACAACTCTGACAGTGGCCTATCAAAGTTGTTCATGTTGTAGTTCATCACAAACTAACTGTAGGATTCTGGCAACGATTGCAGTATCACGTCAGTAGCCAACTCTTGGCTTAGTGGAAATCCCAGTCTTGTCAGGTTCTCCACATACCCAATCATCTTGAGTGTGTGAGGACCAACTGGATCTCCTTCTGTCATGACACACTTGAACAGTGCCCTTGAGACATCGTATCTCTCTTGCCGTGCTCGATCTTCATACATGTTCCTGAGATGTTGAATCATCTCAATGACACCCATGTTCTCATGTTGTCTCTGCAACTCATGGTTCATAGAGAACAACATCAAGCACTTTGCATCAATGGCATCATCAAAATGCTTCTTGTAAGCATCACTTTCTACCTTTGGTGCATTAGGAGCAGGTTCCCCTGGAATTGGAGCATCCAGGACATAGAGCTTTTGCTCATGAGTGAGAACAATTCTCAATGTCCTATACCAGTTGTGGAAGTTTGTCCCATTTAGCCTGTCCTTTTCAAGGACCGATCACAAAGAAAAGTGATTGTTGTTTGTTGTCATTTGTACTACGATAGGAAATATGCAATTTTAGTCCAAAAACTCATTTTTTGACTCATTTGATTGATTTGAAAAGTTTACGATATAATTAGGCCTTTAATTATTTATCTCTCCCACTATTTTACTTCAAATTGATAGCCCTCACCATCAATTCAGAAGATTGCAGCGTACAACCTTCTAGTGGGCAAGATCCTGAAATCCTCTAAGTCATGGACCAGCTAGGGCTGTCACCCACAACTTAGATCTCTCAGGTAGGCAACTCTTGCCAATTGCATCATATGCAACTCTTGATAAGATGTCATATGCAACTCCTTGCCATGATCATCTCCATGCCTCAAGGTGCTAGATCCTATCTAGGTCGACTTGTTAAGTCTGACCCAAAGCCAACACGATGAATATGCACCCTGCTAGGGCATACCCACACATTCATCCTTCACGCTTCCATGAGATAGATGGTGCACCACGCTAGGGCATGCCCACACTTGGTCGATTAAGCTTTTCATGTGTGTCGCATTTGGAAGACATCTAAAACTTAATATTTAATGAGGGATTTGGTTTTTATAAACATATACATATCCAATCACCACAATACATAGTACGTATCATATACATGCTATATCCCACAGAAAACATGCAAAATGATAAAAGTGATGATTATGGCCATCCTAATGTGATTCCTCGAGCCAAGAGGAATCACGGTCATCTAGGTCTACATAACATGCATCATGTACAAGATGAACTCTGTTCTTTGCCTTTCTGGGTTTGATCAACTCATCACATGACTGATTGGCTCGCCATCAGGCCGGTCGGCTGGGTGCCACCAGCCGATCGGTTGGCTCCTTCAACTGATCGGTTCGCCTGGTCGTCATGCATCTTATCATGGCTGCCGCCTACTCGTCTCGCTCCTCGAACTGGTCATCAACCGATCGACTCACTCCTTGAACCGATCGTCTCGAACGTCAACCGATCAGTTCACGCCTTGAACCGATTGTCTAAGCTGTCGTCAGGATGTCCTCCGTTCTTTGACATAATAGGAAATAAAATTCTATCCTATTTTACAATGGAAAAAGAGAAACCTCGAGTTACATTTGAGGGGAGCAAAGGTAGGAAATAAATCTCGAATTATTTTGAGTTACATTAGGAATAGGAGAAAGGAAATCAGTGCGCAGACCGAGATGCAAGTAACCACATACAACTATACACAAATAGGGTTTATTGGCCATAACCACACAATACATCCACCACAAAACTCATTTAAGGGCGACGCGTATTGAGTGCATTCATAATACATATCATATATGTAAATTGGGATTTGTGGATTTAGGATTGGACATGCATAAAGCCAATTTTATTCGCATCGTATGCAATAACTAAAAGCGACAAACCAAAATCGATCATATCGATAATCCTAAAGTATAGAGTAGTAGATGTGGCTCTGATACCACTGTTGGGTTTTAGGGGAGGCAGAGAAGGCAGCGGAAACAAAAATTTCTCCTCCCCAAACCTAGAACAAGGAAACACGTCAACATCTATACAATAGGAAGGGATGGTTTGTAGAATCATACCTTGTCCTGAGGCTTGCTCGACAAAAATACCTCGCGGCTTGCGCAGTCTTCATCTCCGGTGTTGGACGATGTCTGTGCAGCTCCTGGTCGCATCGGGACTGACGACTCCTGGTCTGAATGGAACTGTCAGGATTGACAGCTATCCTCCGAGCGGCAGAAATCTCCCGCCTCTGAAGTAGTCCACATGGACCACCTGGAACTCCAATCTCCTTGTCTCACATGGAATTGGAAGGATTCACACTCTCCTGTCAGTGTACTAGTCACTGATACACTCTCTTGCCACCAGTCGCTTTCTGCAGTTGTCTTTCCCTTATTGTGTCTCCCTTATCAGGTAGCACTTGTTGGGCTCTCTCGGTTACCAAAACCAGAGAGAATGACAACTTTACAGAGCAACTGGTTGCACTGAGTTGTTCTTTGAGAAGCCCCCAATACCCCTATATATATAGGAGGGTCATGGGACAGGGTTCTCTATCACGGGCAATGCGAGACTAAAGCAGGAGTAGAAGGGTTCGAGATTTTCCACAAAAAACAACCAACTGCGCAACCTGAACTGATCATTTCATTTCGGAAACGGTCGGTTGGGGACCTGAGCCGGTCGGTTGACACCTCAACTGATCGGTTGGGACCCATGAAATGGTTGGTTCACTTCTGAACCGGTCGGTTCGTGGTCCTGGTCAGTTACTGATTGACTTTTCATCTTTTGTTTCTAATTGGTACCTAATACCAATCCTTGTTCCAATCAAATTGGGAAAGTGAAACGAAAACCAATTTCTCACCAACCTGAATTTCCCAACTTGTTCGGTTGACCAGTTGAACCGATCATTTCAACACTTGAAGCGATTGTTTCACCCTGTCCATCAGCCGATCGACTCTCCATCTGAGTCGATCAGTTCACCAAGCGCAGTCGATCGGTTCATCACATGAGCCGATCGGTTGGGAGTGCAGATTGTGCAGAATCAGTCAATTGCAGTCTCAATCAATCTGATACTCCAATCAATGTGTCCAACACCTTGAACATTATGACATTGAGCTATCAATTAATTGAGTGTTTAATTGAACTACTAAACTCTTTTATTAATCAATCTAAACATTGTTTGTGGACAAAAACTCCTCTTCCAGGTTAAATCCTATGTGTGTGACCCTACAGGTCCATTTCACGTTGGCAGTGAATGTCCATATCACTTCTGAGTTCACAAGCAAAGAGCGGTGCCTAGTCACACATCAGTGCTACCCAAGTGAAATAGAAAGTTGGAGAACAACTTTCAATCCTACAATCCGTGAATGGTGTTACAGTGAATGCATAATTCCTTTTTCACTGATATCCCGAATGAACTCGAGGCATGGAACATTCATCCTCTCAACGTTCATTCACTTTCTTGATCCCAGAGTAGATTGGAAGAGATATGTATGACATCAGTATCACATACTAATTCACACATGCGTGCATGCTTTTCTCAATCCTACTCATCCTGTGGCCATGGATATCAAACTCCCTCAGGAGGGACAAATCCCATATCTATCACTCACCCCTCAAAAGCCCCATGTGTCAAAGCCACCCAATCATTACCTTTATAACAACCAATGTTTCAGGACTGCGTTTGATGATGTCAAAGTGTGCCCAACGACATGTGTTGAGTGTAGTGATTTCAGGTCAAAGAATCACACTCACCACCATCACTGTGAGTACTGACTGTGACTACCATGTCATGGTTCCATGTGTCAAACTCACGGTGGGTCTGTTCGATACACTTTTCTCTAACAAGTACCTATGTGTTTTGTTTGATATCTCTATATCATGACTAATGAGATTCTATCATCAACCAACACCACAATCTAGTCTTGTGTGTCTTTGCTGTCTATCTACCTTCCATAATGACATCCGACTAGGGACATAATGAGAATGTACAAACTCTTAGCATCCATATGATCTCATCATTCAAGTCCTGAACCTGAAGGCATACGTCATTGAGTACTGTCATTCTCTAGACATTCAACCTGTTCTATCACTATCTCATATGATTGAACCAGAAAGAATTGGAAGCTTGCCTTTGATGTTTATAAAATCATTCTTAATGTATCCCACCAATCATCGTATGATTGGCTCTCAGGGCATACATACCAACAATGAGAAGTTGAGGTGGGTGGCCTATTTATAGGTGTTTCCCACTGACTTAACCATCCACACCACGATCGAGGTTTGGTATCAGACGAGGCTTGATTGCGGTCGATCAAGGCCCCTCCTCGGTCGAGGTCACCACAACAGTTGGTTGAGTCCCCACCTCAATCGAGGTATGGCTCCACCTCGATCACGGCTTGGCATCACCTCGGTCGGGGTGCTACCTTGGTTGAGGTTGATCGAGGTTGAGATGGATTGGTTGTAGGTCGCGACCGAGAAGGGGTGTGTTGCACCGTGGTCATGAAGCATTGGTTTGATTGGTGGCATTGGTCATGGTGTGAGGGTCCTAAATGATCGATGAGCCGCGATCAATGTGCTGACCATGGGCGTGGCTTGATGTGACCCTACAAGGGTGGAAAAAGTGTGCAATTAAGATTCTCATCATAAAATTGCTAAAATAAGTGGAAAAGTCTATAAAATATGTGTTTGGAGAGGTATAAAATTAGTGTGAAAAGTGTATAAAATTAGGTGTTATAAACTCCCACAAACTTAGAATCAAGCCTGTCCTCAGGCTAAGGGTAGGTTTGAAATCATAGAGAGAAGCGAATTTTTGTGAAACTTAACATTACAGAGTTATCTCATTCTTACACCAAAACACTTGTGGTACGTTTTCTCAATCATAAAATCTCATTCCTCCCCCTTCACAACTAGTGTTGCACAACTTCGAGTTCTTGCCATATCCTTTGGTAGTAAAAGGTCTCTCCATCTCAACGTATCACCCTTCCCTGCATTAGGTTACTAGCCATACTAATACAACATCTCCTAGAGGGGTAGCTTTCACACTCTTCATTTATTTTTAGTTGGCCCTATGCTTATGTGTTTGGGTAGGCTTCAGGCTTAAAGTGTTTTTCTTTTTACCTGAACTTCCTTCACCCACTACTGGCGTAAGGACAATGTTACCCTTAGGGGCTTCTGACGTTTAAGTCAGGTGGTTGCGTGAGGTTCATTCAGGATAGAAGGAGGGTAAGTTTGGCTTCAAGGTTCCACTTACAAGAACGACATATCTACATTCATGAGTATAGGAATACAGTGGTCTGGTGGAACCCCTTGACATCTTTTGGGATCAACTCTCACTATATATATATATATATATATATATATATATATATATATATATATATATATATATATATATATATATATATATATATATATATATATATATATATATATATATATATATATATATATCTTTTTGGAATACAGTGGTCGGGTGGAACTCGTTGGCATATTTTTGGCACAAATCTCATTATATATATATATATATATATATATATATATATATATATATATATATATATATATATATATATTGGCTTTTTATACCTCCTCTCTAGTTTGGGTGAGTGGGTTTTTTTTTACTTGGTCTTTTGGGTGGTCAAGCATCTTTTCATCCCAAAGCGGGGATACTTAAACTTGAAAGGGGTAGCTATTTCCTTCTTGAGGAAAGTGAAGATTTTCAGACTGGAACCGTCAAGTTAGGGTGGTTGGTCAGGATTATGGCTTGGTAAAGTTCACCAATTTCTAAGGGTTTTGTAAGTTTAGGATTGTTACACACACAACATCTTATTGTAAGAATGAGATAAAAATACATTGTTATGCTTCTTTTTTTACTTTTATATGCATTAGTTTCTTGTACATTCCTCTCTAGAAATGATAGCACTACAAACTTTAGCAAGGGAGTAGTGAAACTAAAAGGTAACTATGAAAAACTGTGACTTATAACAAAATTCCTTAAAGCATAAATTTTTCATTAAATTAGTTTGGCGGGAACTAAAATATGTACACGTTCACTAAAATATGTATAAGTAAAAAAATTTCGAATTTTTGGGACAGGATTGAACCTCTCACACCCATTTATAACCCCTTCCCAAACTTATCATTCACCCCGACTCGTGGTATCAAAATAAGAGTTAGGTGTATAAATAGGCTTGCTTTATTTCTGTTAGCTGGTCTTGGTGGCCCACTTTGACTCGAGGAGCATGCTAGCGTACACTCCATGTATTCATAATGCATTCCTTCCACCTTCATATTCAAAGTGGCTAGGGTTGTCATCCAGTCTAGACAGTAGAAGCCGCAGTCATTGGATAGAGGCACCTGTTGAGGGCTCTTGTGGTAGAACTGCGTCTTCTTGAAATCTTTGCCTTCTTTATGTTTGTACCATTTGTCTTGACTCTTTAGCATCTCAACAATCACCTCTGTGCATGTGACTGCCTTCTCTTTGATAGGTGTCTTTGTGGTAGTTATATTTGTTTTCTTATTTAGAAAGAAGGTTGTGTCTGAGCTATTATACAATATTGCAGTCCTTTTGATTACATTGACTACTAGCAAAGTCCAGTGGCTATCATGAAGTATCGGCAGGAATATGTAGTCTGGGAGACACATTGCCAGGTGTTGTTGTAGGCATTCCTTTTCACCTAATCTTTTGTTTTGTAGGATGTCATCTACCAATAGAAAATATGCCATGTGCACATTTGGCATGTTGTCGTTTAGTAGAGCTTGATAAACAAACATTGTGCTGACTGAGAGGTACCCTCCTACTTTCAATGTATCTTGGAGGTCATCCTTCAGCACACAAATGCCAACCCTTTTGAAGACTGCCTCTACCGGTGCATCATCTTCCTTCTAGGATTTCATTAATGCATTGAGGGCTTCTAAAGATAGACTCACATAGCTCCATCTCTCACAATCCTTGAAGGTTGACATTATTTATCCAATCGGCCCATCTGGTTATCCTCAAGCAGATCTTCTTCTTCAATCTCACCTTCTTTTGGCTGGCCCGGTAGAGGCTGTTCTTCTTTGTCTTCTGCCACCGGAGGTTACCCTGGCTTAGATTCTAGTATTCTTTCTACAGTCGCTCCAGTATCAATTGTCCAACCTTCCTTCCAGGCTACTACTCTGGCTAGCTCTGTAGGGTCGATCCATAGTGCCTTGAGTTCCTCCCTCCATGTCTTCTTTTTTGGGAGGGGGATGTAATGATGAAGCCTCTGGGGTACTACGTTTGGAGCAATCGTCAGGTCATTGAAGAAGTAACAGTCGTAGATGACCTCCATTGCATACATATCATGCATTCCATGTAGATCCTCAGTGCAGAGATCTTCCAACGAGACACCCTTATTAATGGCTTCCATCATCCTTAGTATGATGAAGGCGCAGCCCCTTATTCCATCCTTCTCCATGGGGACCTCCTTGCAGATTGAGAACTGCTTCCACATCCCCTTGTGTCTATTGTCTGCTGATTATATAACTCTTTACAGACGTAACAACACCTTTGGGATATCTCTCTCTTCTTTGTTCTTATAAATTAGGGATGTGCTATCAAGTTCGGCTACGCAGTAGTTGAACATTGTTTTTCGTCTTTCATACATTTTGAAGACAATCAGAGCTTAATGCTTTACAATCATTATGGGCATGACTACCATTCTAGTTTCTTCCCTACTTACTGCGTGTTGTAGCTTGATCACATCAGTAGCTTTGTTGTTGTCTTCATTAAGGAGTCCTACTAAATGTGTGGTGTCATTGAATACTGGTTGTACTTTATCTAGATGTAGGAATTCTTCAAATAGGGGGGCACACAACACTTTAAATAGCTTCTTGTAGACACATGCTCTTGTCTGGAACAACCCCTAAAGTAGTCTATGTTGAGTGGCCTACCCTTGTTGTGGTAGATGATGTCAGCTCTGGGAAGTTTTTCATCTAGTACATCGGTGAGGATATGGACATATATGCATGTTATCCTTGACAATGTAGCCATGTCCATACCTGCCATCTTACATGGCAGAGGAGGAGCCATACCTAATTCTACCTCATTGACTGGTGTGCTATGTTTTATGATTAGTTCATTCATAAAGAAAGAAGCGAGCCCACCTTCATCATCTTCTAAGGTGCTTTCTTTTGTTGTTTGTACCTCTATTGGTGGTGCTTCTGTTGTAGGAGGATGAACCGTTATTTTTGTCAGTATCTAGGTTATCACCTCGTCTTTGTTTTTTGTGGACATCTTTGGAACTATGCCTTCTGTTGGGTGACTCATTTCTGACGGTTGTTCCATATCTATAGCATTTAGAGCAGCTAATGTCGCATCCATCTTTTCTTTGTAGAAGGATTCATCTTGATCATAATGTTTATGGTCTTTTAAGAAGTTGTTGTAGATGTCCATCCCGTACGTCATGTCATCCAAGAACTTGTTTAGATCTCTAATTTCTCTTAATGTGAATTCTTTTGTCACTATGCTCTCTGCTCTAGCGACGACGGCCTACATGGAGTCTTTTAGTGCAACCTTATCCTCATCCGGGCTACTGCTCAGATTGAAACCCTTCAATAATGTGTTGGTCTTCTTTGTCTCATTTTCTTGATGAGCTTCTGACTGTGGCGGTGCTTCTTTTGCTTGTGGTTCAGCAATCAGATAAGCTTTCACATTGGTGCTCTCTTCCTTCGATGTTTCTGCTGCACCGGTTCCCCCCACGTTATCGTCATCTTTGTCCGGGCTTGAGGGGCTCGAGGAAGCATGTGATGTGGAGGGATTTGTCAGGTGATTAGTCTTTTTCTTTGCCGCCAACCGTCAATTTCTTGGCGTGAAACTTCTAGCTGATGACGTTCTTCATCTAAGCATTGACACTCCATCATTAGATCATCCAGCGCTACCTCGTACCCTTTCCTCATGGCATTCCTCTCCTTCCTAAGGTCTGCCATCTCCTCAATGAGAGCCTTTAGCGCCCCCATTAGTGCGTTCTTGGTGTTGATCACCCCTACAAGAATTGGGGAAGTGCTTCAATCCTCTCGTTTAATGCCTGTACCTGTGTAGTTAGCGTAAATGGGGTGGAGGTAATATTTTCATTTAAATTAGAAGTTTGATGCATGTGTTGCCACATTACATCAAACTTACTGCCCAATACGTCACCGAAGGTGTGCGGGCGATGTTGTTGCAGCTCCACATGTTACAGCCTGTTCCTAGATTTGCAGGTAATCCTAGAGATTTAAGAGAATCTTAATGCTTGTCATGTTTTTTGTTAGTAATATTTTATCTTGTGCTTTATCTTAACTTTGGTAACCTAAAATACTTTTTTGGGCAACTTATAATCACGACTTAACCATACTATAAAGATCCCAGTTGCAGTAGTACAACATTAACCCATACATGTATGCAAGAAGAGAGTTAATGACATTGTAGGAAATCATTAATAAATAATTTTTCCTCTGAAAATATTATCAAAATAATATTGTAGGATTGTAAAGAATTCAATTATGAATCCAACAAAAAAGAATAAACCAAATCGGAGTTAAAATGAGAGTTATGCCCTTTTTAGTAAACATGTACAGAGTGTCGCGACTGCGATGCTATGTCGAGTGTCATGACCGTGACACTGTGCCATGTGCACAACCACCACACTACATCATGTGCCGTGACCGCAACGCTGCATTATGTGTCATGACTGCAACCGATGCCACCCAGGACAGCCAATCGTAAAACGATCATATATCGGGCTATACTTATCCATTTTCAATGAAATGAAGTGTGTTGGAACTGCAATTCAATCCTCTATCATCTTAAAGACCTTGCTCAATGAGAGGGTGACTAGGAAGTCAATTTTTGGGGTTATTGTTTGGGAAGAATGTGAAGAACGGAGGAAATCGAAAATGGTTGTCATAGATTTGACTTGGTGAGTAATTGTAACCGTCAATTCTTCCTCCTCCTCATTTTCCCTTGCTCAGAATCCCTAATCCAATGGATGTTAGGTTCGGCTTAACCTCTAATTTTCATCTTCTACCTACAACAGACCATCTTTAGGGTTGAAAGGAAGAAGAAAATGGTGATTTTCTAGAGTTTTGAAATGTATTCTAGATTTTCAGAGATGGGCTACATTTTTAAGGTGTTTTCACACCTTAGGCTAAGTGGGTACTTCCTTTAAATAGTAGATTGCATGAAAATGAGTTAAATCATCAATAATTTTCAATTTCTTAGTACACGAGTACAAATCCTAAATGGTCTTTTTGATCTAGATTTTGCTAGATGATATGAAATGGATTATTTCTCTATTGTGATGAATTTCAGATGATGAAATCCCATTAGAAATCCATCTAAATTAGAATTCTTAAAGTAATCACAGAGGTTACATGAATACTTAAATTTAAGGTTTTTGGATATGATTGAAATTGTTGTATAATTAAATAGAGAAATGTGTCTATATCAATCACATTGATTATTAATGAATTGTTTATCTGAATGGGTGGTACATAAATGTCAGATACTTTCTTGGATTTCATGTGATGTGAATAGTATTTTCTTGATATCTTAGTAAAGAGGGTGAAACCCTAGATGAGTGGAAAGTTGGCAATTTGTGAATAGATATTGTGAAATCCATTTGAACTGTTTTTCTTGACATCATAGGCTTTATTTATTTGTTGTTATTTTTGATGCATGATATCTCAGCGAATGGTGAGGAAACCCTAATTTAGCTCAATTGTAGGATTTCATATATATGTTTATTGTATATACATTTTTGAAAGTAGTCTTTCTTAAGTGAATGTTTATGACACATTAAGTTTTTATGCGTGTCATGTGATAAATGAATGAGGTAAATGAAACCCTAATGATAGGGTGTTTAGTGAAACAACTATTGTGATATCAATGTTTCTCAGTTTGAGATGTGGTGATGCTTAATAGTTCAGTTGTGGTAAATGTTATCAGATGGTTTATGAAATGAACAGTTCACAAAGTTGAACTAAGATATGTTGATGTGATGGTTAAATTGTGAATTTAAAGAGTGAATTACAAATGTAGATGTCCTAAACACTATAGAATCCTCACATGATGAGGCATGTGTTGTGAGGAGGAAACATTTTCTCGACTAGAGATAGTCTAGATTGAGATAAGCCATAGCGCATGAGTAGGGTGTGGGGGTCTTGACCAGTAGGGAAGACTCCTTATAGTTGTATGGTACCCAACACCAATCGGGGATGCCGATGGTACCTGTGTTACATGTTGAGTGATCATTGTTTAGTAGGTCCACTGATGCAAAATAAGCCTCAGGGCTTTTACTCACCGCCTTAGTACCTAGGTTGAGAGGTGGAGTCTGAGATATCTAACCACACCCATTAGCCGCCAAGAGGAAGATGTGCCGAGGCCCGCTATAGATGGGGTCTTACTCAAGAGACAGGCTTAGGAACCCCGACATCCTTCTAAGCCTTATACAGTGATATTGTAGCTTGTAGTGATTCTTTCACATGTTGTGGTACATCTCATGTGGGTTCAGGGCATAATAAGATGAAGGAGAGTTTAAACAAGTGTGTGCAGTTATTAAATAATTCATTGTATGTTATTGAATTATTATTTCTCTTTATGAACAATCAAGCATGTTCATATATTGGTTCACTCTTGTAGATATTTAGAGTATCCTGCCATATTTATGATTATCAATGATTAGACTCTTTAAAGCTTACTATTGTTATAATTGATATCAGTTTCTCAACAATATATTTGTAATTATATAAGTGCTTTAAATTATTTCTATGAAGTACTAATTCACTGAGCGAGTAGGCTCACCCCTCTACTCACAATTTTTAGGGATGAACACATGGACTTGATGAATGTTAATGCCAGAGTAGATCTTCCAGAAGAGGTAAGTGTGGCGACACATCCCACTATCACACAGACAATGAGGTGCCACATGAAAATGTGTGGAAAACACCATAAACCACCTATTAATAAAAAAACATAGAATAATTAAAATTGATTTCGACAAAAAGATAAACCAAGAAACTATTACCTTCAAATCCTCATCCTACAAGAAAACATGTTATATAAACATTTTTAGGTCATGATACATGTTCACATCTTAGAAGATCAGCTGTCTTGTCGTCACATGAGTTCATCACCTGTTTATACATACATAACGGGCCACATCTGCCCAGCAGTAGGATAAACAAAGCTTCATCAGCTATACATCGTAAAACAATGTCAAAATGCCTCTGAGGACTTGAGAGTACAGGGATGACTCTAGGACTCTACTACAAAACAACCAAAACAACAACATATCCATCTCTTTCCTTCTATCGCTCGTCTTGCTGCTCGGCCGCAACCCCGCGACCACCACCACATCTAGCGCGAACACCTAAAAAGGTTGTAAACCAACGGGGTGAGACACACAGTCCCAACGAGAAACATAACTCCCCGCTGAAACCATAAAACCTCAAAGGTTAAAGCAGATAACAACAAATAACTGAATAGGTGTAACAAGAGCAGCATACTAAGCAAAGCTATTCATACCATCAAGCTTACTAACATGTACGGAAGGCATATAACCAAGTATTTCTTTATGGAACATGATAGACAAGATAAGAGTTATAAGATCTTACCACATAACATAAGGAACGTATAAGTAACTACAACGTATAACAAGATCAATTACACAAGCAAGGCCTCAACCAATGTTCCATGTTTTGCCTTAAGCAATACATACTATTTGGCTGGATTACGTATTATTATGCCCTGAGGAAGTGAGTCACACCACTCAAATCCAACCGACGACTGTGAAACCCAGAGTCGGTGCCATACAAGGTCAATGGAAGAGCCGAACTCCACGACCTCCCACCTCGTGGTCAGTGCACGAGAACCAAAGCAGGACCGTAGTCTCATGCTTAAGTGGCCTCAGCCACATGGTCATCTCCTCCAGGCTACCCTTTCTCTAGCCCACCTTGGTACAGGTCTCGATGCTAGTATCTCTGAGCCACGGGCCAGTTCACCATGCTCCCTGAGCCATAAACACATTCATTCTCTATCACAATGAGCCATGGGCCTGTTCACCATGCTCTATCTAACCCGAGTCTACAACCACAGCTGCACTCGAATCCTCTCTATTTTAGGCTAGGAGAAACCTCACATATTCAACAATATGTGCACCAGGTTAACCCGCAGGAGAACCCGTTTCACCATCACCAGCTACTGATGATGATGGATCTATGGGCAGGGAAAACTACATGATATGTTCCACTGTAATTAGTTAGCATATTTTAAGTAGATTGTTGGGGCAATCAAGTTGTAACACATATATAACATTAAGTCACCTTGTTATCACCACCATCACAATATCCCGGGATCTCAATCCCTCATCACAAGAAACCACTACCTCATAAGGCATTCTCGTCATTTATCATCATCAAAGGATAACACCTCAACTAGGCATTTTAGCCAACTCAGGTCCTCAGACCTAAACACTTTGTACAGTGATGCATGTTATCTCATCCACAAGAGTGACCATCAATGCAGTGATATTCAAACATATATACCTCATATGCATCCGTACGAAACACCTGCATGGTTAGTATACTCATTCATAGAGATAGCTAAAGCTATTAAGGAATTTATAGAACGATCATGCTATCAATCATAGGGCAACATTGATGATTATACGCTTTATCATTCATGCCTCAAACATGTGACCATAGACATGGGTCACATCATCATGTGAAACAACTCATATACTTCCAAACTTATCATTTACTCATCATTATATATACATGATTCAAGATGATCATAAACACATGTAATATCATGTCATTCAGATATGTCATGCTTACATATGTGCGTTCTATTATATCAATCACCTCACTATTATCAAACATGTTAAAAGGTTCACAAACTATAAACCATAATTCCTTATCAACAAGGATGTGATTGCATGATAAGGAACTAACAAATGAGTTTCTGGGTGGAACATGACCGTCAATAGAAGTGCCCACTACCCTCACAAGAAGTGTGATGGGCAGGGCACCCTCACTAGAAGTGGTATCAGGCAGGGTAGCTTCCCTCATATCGCCCAAGCATGCTAGCCACATATCGGTCAAGCCTCTAGCAAAGATGTCAGGCTACCACCTCAAGGTGTATCATGCATACAGAGACCAAGGCATATCGTGCACAAAGCATAACGTACAACTAGGTTTATGGGGCATGTCATGCATCCAAGGTGACAACGTCCTACTGAACCGGACAAAGCCCTATCAGCCTACCACAGCAGGTAACGACCACCACCCAAGGGTGTGGTGCAGCTAGGTTGGGGAGTGTATTGTGCAACCAGGTGTATCGTGCAACCAGGTGTATCGTGCAACCATAGGGTCATGGTTACAACGAGCAACAACTACCATGACGGCTAGAGCCATGGTGCCCAGGCCAACCCTGAAATGCCCACTAGAGGTGAAGGTACCTATCGGGCAGCCACACGCCCAAGGCCCTCACTACCAGCACATGACACCCCAACACAAAATAGGTATGGTCCAACACTAAGGTAGCTGCTTAAGTTCTATAACGTCCAAGGTACATCGGGTACCAAGCCACTACCTTAGTTAGGTGTATCGGGCAGGGCACTCAACAAGACATAACACCCGACATACAAGGGTGTCATCCAACCAAGCTAGTCTCATCCTATCGGCCAACACACAAAGCAAAGACCAAGGTGTATCTCCCAACACAACCTCATCATATCAACCAGAACTCTAGTTCAAGAGAGGTATCGGGCAACACCATCCCAAAGCCATATCATGCAAGGTACAAGATCGTCATCAACCTCAAGCACAAGGGCACCAAACCCTAAATTGATCAAGAGGATCGGCCCACCTCTTAACAACCAAGAGAGAGGGGTCTTGCACAACCTCTATCACAATTTGGGCAACCACAAGGACCAACCTCGACATAGGTCTACATCTGCCACAAAGCTCACCTCTCGAATCCATGGTGAGAGGAGGGTGTTGCTCAAGCAACTAGAGTACAAGCTCACCTCTCAACTTAAACGAGAGAGGGGTGTTTCTTATATCACTAGAGCTCAAGCTCACTTCTCTAGACCAAGGAGGGAAAGGAGTGTTTTTCAACAAGGAAACCCTAAAACATGGTTCGGCCAACTAGGGTACAAAGGTACAAAACCTCAACCATATCAACAAGATCACCATAACCACAAGATTAAAGGTGCAACAAGCAAGAAACTTATCTTATAACATACATGGCCAATTATGATCATAAGAAAACATACAAGAACATAGAAGAAGGTAATATGATTAGGGTTAGGAGTTATGCAACCCGCCTTAAGCAAGCTCCAAGTTCCTAACACCAAGCACACCTTCGACCACTTCAATAAGAAGAAGAAGAAGACTCCAAGATAAGGATCGACCACCAAGCTTGCAAAGGAAGAGGTGTCATGCAACCAAAGGGGAGGGGAAACTAAGGAACTAAAGGGATCCTTAGCAAGATAAAGGGAACACATATATAGTAGAGGGTGGAGGAGAAACCAAGGTAAGACAAGGCAAGGTGTCGCCCACCTAGGGACACTTGTCCATGGGCAATGCCACCTCTCTAACTTGCCTTAAACACATGTCCAAGGCCATTTCCACATGCAAGCATCAAGCACCAAGTGTCCACTAATGGTGACACAAACGAGGTCAAAAGGGTCAAAGGGGGTCCATGGATGACACACCCCAACTCCATGCCTGACAGACCTCCCTGGGCGACACACCCAGGCCGACACAACCATGGCCGGCACACCTATGGCCGACACAAGGTCCAACAAGGTCAAGCAAGGCACAACAAGGCCCACCAAGGCTCATCCAAGCCCAAGGCAACTCAAGCAACGAGCCCAACCCTTCCTCTCAATACTAGAGGAAGCAAAGAGAGGAAAAAACCTCTCAAGGTGACAAACTTGCTCAACAACCATAGACTTGGGTTAATTGCAAGTAGCACCTCCAACACACCACAAGCACAAACAAACCCTAATCACCACTAAGGGTGATTGGCAAGAAACTAAGCACCAGGGTTAAGCAAAGCAAACAGGATAAGCCCTAAATGGAGGTTAGGGTCCTTACACTAAGTATGAGATCAGTTAAGTTCAGTTGGTTCTTGTCACTCTAGGTCCTTGTATAGATGTGAGAGAGTTGTAAATGATATTTTGTATCTTTGTTTCCTTAATAAGAGAGAATGTATCTGATTGTCATGTCATATGTACATGAAAGTTTGAGAAACAAAATGAATGTATGGATGTGTATCATTAATGTTGAGATCATATTAGAGTAATCAAAGTTTAATTCTCTTGTAAAGCTTGTTTATGTGATTGAATGTGAGAAAATAAAGAGTTTAAAATAAAGGAAAAATAATAATAATTGGGAGTGAACTTGTATTAAGTATAATCCTCAAACTTATGTCCTAATCTCATGATTAGTGGTAATCGTGGGATGCAGGTGTAACAACTTGGTATTAGAGGTTAGGATGAGTTGTCAGGGACCATTAGGATAGAAAGTTAGTGTTATAAGTGTGACAGATAGGAGGTGATGTGTCTATAGCTCTGAGAGGTCTGAGTATTTAGATACCCTAGCCCGGTATATGAATACTTAGGTTGACCAACATCAAGCTACTCTATCTATTCTTCTCTGAATGCCCTGGCTAGGCATGCAGAGGAAGGATGGGCTAGAGAGAAACCCTAGAAATCTTAGGGTTAGGAGACCAGAAAGTAACGAAAGAGTAAGAGATTAAAAATAGAATGTGATACAACTCTTGTTTTATATTTTTTCTTTGATTAGAGATCAATAGAAATGCTCTTATATGTATGAATTCATATTATCAATTTGTAGAATATGTATGGTTCTTTTAGATTGTTGTGTATCATAAAGTTGATTTAGTTATTCATTGTATCGAGTAGACAATAAGTTATGTTTAAATGAGTTTTCCCTAAGTGGATATTCTTTCCACATGTTTGAGAATTAATAGGAGTTGGTTAATCTTGAGTAGTTCTTGGCTTCATGACTGTAGGTTCGTCCTGGTCCAACTGGTAGGGTGTGTTACTGGGATCTAATAACTTCTATTGAAAATATAATAAGAGTAGACTCTGGATAAATTACACCCACATCATAGTGAGAATGTACATACACTAAGATGTTGAAACATATGGGAAGATTAGAATAGCTAAGAATCAATTGGAATTGATATCTGAGATCCAACTTTGGGGCCTCATATGAGAAACCTTTAATTGGGAATTAAGGAACACGACATATGGCTCAGATTAAGTTTAAAGATTAGTAATATATGAACTCTAAATATGAAATATGGAAAACATATGAGAAAAGTATTTAAGGGCTAAGATAGTAAGAATCAATCATGAGGAATGGATCATATAAATGATTAAAATGCTATGTACTCCAAAGAAAAGGGTTAACTATATGATAAGTACATAGAAGTAAAGAGTCTTAAGAAGAGTTAAAGTAAATAGAATTAGATGAACATGTAAATCATAAGACTAGAATAACAAACTTAGTTGAAACAAAGATAAATGTTAGAAATGATGAGCTTTATCAAGGAATGAGGGTTATGATATAATTGAGAGCAGGGAATGTATACCTTTATTATGAAGTTTAATACATTCATCCTTACTACCTTCAGATTCAAGTCTCTATAGAACAACAAACTAGTTTCTAAAAGAAGAAAAAAAGTGTAGCTTAACAAATGAATAAGTCATAAAAAGGTAAACTATATTCAGGAAGGAAAAACTTGATTGAAAGAGAAACTAAGTTTGGTCCATGCATGAGCGGTTTGATTTAAAATAAAGGATATGTAATGTATTATACATGATGGGAAACTAGTAGAGATTATTGATTTAGAATCTCAACTTCACATTAGTAGAAGGATAAAAAGAAATATGTACAACATGGCATACATGATCATACACATGAATTAGAAACTTGATCATAAGAGAAAATTAGAAGTTAAAGATGACAGGTGGAAGAGTAGTTGTTACAACCCCAATTTTTGGGTTCCTTTGGTGATAAATGTAATTTCTCATATTAAAGATATTGGAACAAATAATGATATAATTTGTTTTGAATAAATGGATTTCGTTTACAATAGCCTTGATGATTGTGTTGTGGGCTTTATTGGCTATTGGGCCCGATAACAAGGAAATTCAATTAGTAAATGAATAATTGAGTTTTTGAGAAAAGAAATATGTGGAAACCTATAGACGACAAACGAACTTAATCCAAAGGTGGATTTCGTGCCACATGGGTTCCTTGGGTTCCAAGGAGTCCAAAGTTTCAAAAAGAAAGCAATAAGAAAAGAAAAGATCAATTAATTATTTCTTTATTAAGAAAGAAATTGAAAACAATGGTAAAATGTGGAAAACAAGTGAAAAGAGGTATAATTGAGTTATCCTTAGTGGAATTTCGTATCCCAAGGATTTCTAATGTTAAAAGGAATACCAATGAGGAAAATAAAAAGAGAAATAAAGAGAAATCCTCAAAAAGAACTATTTTAATAAGAAATAAACAAGATAATGAGAGATAATGAAGAATAATGCATTTAGATGCATCTAGAAGGGTAATGAGTATCCAATAAAAAGGATTTCGAAATAATAGAGTTTCTTGGGATCCAAGGAGTCCCAATGAAGAAAGAGGAAAGATAAAATACCTATAAAAGAAAATAAGAATATAATGTGAATACATTATTAATGGATTATGTGGTATTGTTAAAAAGGAAATAGTTTCTACTAAAGGAAAATATAAATTTCGTGGCCAATGAATTAAAAGCCAAGAAGAAAGAGAATAACGGAAGGATTTTCGAAGTTCCTAATTATCCAAAAGATATAGTTTATTAAAAGAATAAGTTAGGAGAGAGAAGAATTACTTCTCCATGAAGGAATAAGGATCCTATTGGGAAAAGAACTCTTTTGCTCTTAGATGCACACGCTAGGGCGTGGATATCCTCCCCTATTTAAGGGATGGAACCACAACCTCGAATCCAGGAGGATCTCAGACCTCTTACATCTTCTTCAACCCTTGAAGTTGTTCAAACCCTAACTTGTGTAGACGGCTCTATCTCAGGAGCAGTGAGTGACCATGTGTAGTTGAGATGGTGGGTGGATGCCCAAGAGATTGGGGAGGGGCTTCGCCATCGTGGCCCTACCCTAGTCTGATCGCAGCAGCCGTAACACGACTGCTATGACAACCGCACACTGCATGCATGTCCAGGCTAAACCAGCCGTCATGGCCACAAGCTGAAGACACCCAACAGAGCGCGGAGGGCCGACGGAGGTTGGGGAATGATCAACCATGGCCTTCGGGTCCAGAACCTGACGGGGGAGTTGCGCCAAGTGGCATTAGGGCATCGCAGCCGGGCTACGTGAGGTGGAAGAAGACGGGAGTTGATAGGATAGATTTGCCCCTCAGTGGGCCGTAGCAATGAACAACTTACCAAGGGTAGAATAGTCATTCCGTTATAATTCAACCACAACTAAGTTTTGCATGGAAAGGCGACATGGCAGCTCCTGATTGGTCCAAAAAGGTAAACCTTGCGAAATTCATATCTCAATAACGATAGCTCGGATAGATGCACATTATACATGAAATTTTATTAAGAGAATGAGAGGGACTCAATAAAAATGATAATAGAACCTAATTTTGCTTCTAATTTCAAAAGTGTCTAAAGTGATAATATAGTGCATTAAACTTTGATTAAAAACCCTAATTGTAATTGGAGATCAAATCAAAAATGCTTAATGGGTTAATTCGAGTATTAATAACATGTTGAGAAATAAAGTGAGGTTTGAATATAATTTAGATAATGTTCGGCTTGTTTTAAGGTTTTAATCCATGAATCCATGATAATGCATGTAGAAACCATACTCTCAGGTAAAGAAGGTAATTAACTTGAATAATTTGGAAATAAGTTGATATTAATCCGTTAATCACGAAGAGATACAATAAGATCGAAAAAGATGAATCTTGTAAGTAATTTGTTGAATTTAGAGTTTCATGCGAATAATGGGCCTTGAAACCCTAATATTAGTGAATGAGATTATTGATGGATTTAATTATTCAAAATCATGAATTAAATTCAGAGATGATAATTCCAAGCTATTTCAAGTATAAAAGTTCCTAATCATGGATAGATACCCTTAATATGATAGGTAGGGTTTTCTAATGGATAAATATGGAATTATTGATAAATGGAATTCATAGGTGAATTAGATCATAATGAACTATGAATTGTTAATCCGAAAGGAACCTAAGATGATAAAATGGAATTCATAGGCTGGCAATATTTTCCTCCGCACCGATAGTCGGAATATGAGGACTCCCAGATCCGTGTGACTGCCTGGACAAAGTCTTAGGGTATGATTCGAAATAAGATACCTTTAGGACTCTCTCATCTTGTTCATCCCCTCTCAACTCAAATTTTGTTAAGGACCTTAAGGTTTAGGGTTTTGTCTCTTTTCCTCACCCTCTTAAGGTATGGTAAGGTTGATAAGGATTAAGGAATCCTCCACCAAATTAATAAAATCATGTAAATAATATGTCATGGACATAAGCTTAATAGAGTAAGCGTAAAAGAATAGATACATGCTTAGATCGTATGACATAAGTTGTCATTACCCTCAGGAGAGACCTGAGGCTAGACCTTCTTGTCAGGAGGATGAGTAGAGAAAGTTAGTCTTGGAGGTAGAGATCTCCATTAAAGTAGAGACCTAGTACATCCTCTAAGGATGATGTTAACCCTAACCCTAAGTGGAGGTTAGAGAGAGAGATGACATGATGAGTTAGATGTCATGGTTGACTGGGTGGACATGCCTTTGGATTGTCATACAAGCCATGAGAGGTTGGATGACCTAGCACCTTTGGCAACCCAACCATGGGAAGGGTTGTGCATGTTGGATCGAAGGATAGATCCTTCATGGATGAGGTTAGAGAAGAACCTATGGAAAACCCATGAGCTTATATGAGCATGTCATAGTATGCACCCATAGCACATCATGTAGTATAATAAGTAGATGGAAACCTTGGACAAGGGATCACGATGGATGGCTTATGAGATAAGCATAACGGGCTATGGATAATCATGAGCAAACATAAGTTTGACCATAGGATTCACCCGCGTAGAGGCATGCTTGTGAGATTGATCCAACTTCATGGAGAGAGGACCACTAGTTGTAAGGATGGATGTGGAGTTAGCTCTGGAGAGAGAAAGCAGGACCCGAGCAAAAAGGTTGGAAACTTAGATTCCAAGACATGAGGAATAGTGGGGAGTTGAGGATGATGTGACCTAACTGGATGATAGTGGTTGCCTTATGCTTGACCCCTAGAGGAACCAAACCCTAGAGATAGGATGATGCCTTTAGAGGAACCAAACCCTAGAGAGAGGATGATGCTTCTGGTACCTATGGTATAAGTGATTACCTGCTGGATGAGAAAGAGTGCTTTAGACCCTGAGGAGGTTTAAGTAACCAGTTGTGAGGCTTTATACCTAGTTGGTTGTCCTGGAAGAGGACTCAACTCCGAAGTGTTTCTCAAGTATAAGGATCATGGAAGTACATGACATATCTTGGACATGCTTGATTCGTGGTTAAGAGATTGAGCATGCAGGTGGACACCCGAAGGTGAACCTAGGGTTCCTAGGCCTAAGAGGGGAAGCAATGTATCCGATGCTCATGATGAGATTTGAGTCTCTATAGTTTCGACCATGGTACTCCTTATGTGTAGAGGTAAAGGAAATCCCTTAAGTTAAGGGTATGTTGGATGGACCCCTCACAACTAAGTTGATCTAATGTTGAGGAAAGAGAACAAGTATGACCTATCATGGTTTAATAGGTGGTCTTCTTGTGCCCTAGTAGCTGTTGGATTAGGCATGTTCATGTGGATGCAAACCCTAAACATAAGGACGCTGGTGACCTTTGTTATCAAGGTGTGGTTTCCTCCCATCCTGGGAGAGGAACCCTTTTGTAGGGTGTATACCAATTTTGTGGGTTTTAAGGAAACCTAAAGAGGTCTTATAGGATCTTGAGAAGCTAAGTGAAGAGTACATGGTAAGAGAATGAACCTGTAGACCCATAGTTAACCATCTCTAAGTGCATGTGGATGTGTTACCATGGAGGTAATCGGTATGGGGCCTGACCAATGTAGGTAGGTCATAATGACCCTTATGAAAGTATGAAAGTCAACCCCAAAATGCAGAGAGAAACGATGAAGGTTTGGGTAAGGTTTTAATTTGAACATGTACTATAATGGAATCCCAAGTCTATCCTAGGGTCAGGTAGGGATAAGATCGATGGAAGTAGGAGTTGCCTAATTCCCTAGTTGCACATGACCATAGGGTCGGGAGGTGACAACTATCATTGTCTGAGGGCAATGGGTTAGGAGATTGATCACCTTCATGAACTCATGGGACCCAAAGGGCATATGAGTAGGGCACTCTTTGGATGCATAAGGGAAGAGGGATGACCCAAAAGTGTCGGCACCCTATAGACCTAGAGGAGATGACCAAAGATTGTGTGGTGACCCTAGTAGATTCGAAACTAGTTTTCCATGGAGGTAACTTTGATATCAAGATGATTGCAATATAGAGGCATAAATGACACGTTTCAACTTAGATCTAAAGGTGTACTGGCAAGGTGGGATGTACCACCTCTACTCTTGGAACAGGAAGAACTCTATATTTGGACTGTAGCCGAATGCTTATTTCCCCTTGTTATGGGAGTGAGAGATAGGACAATACGCATGCTATACACTAAAGATAAAAGATGATGTGAGTTGGAACATTTCTAAGAGGTAGGAGGAAAAAGAAGATAACATATCTTGGTGGAGTGAATAATACGTGGATGGTTTACCAACACTAAGAGAAATAAGGTAGTCATCTTATAAGGATGTTTTTAGCATGAGCTATGTGGAATTTCCAAGTGATACAAGGTTGAGTTTTATCACCATTAGGATGAGCTCAGAGTTTCTTGATGAAGACAAACTTAGAGTTTGAGATGGGATGATAAGTAGAATACATGGAGGTGTATGTCTTCAACATTACCTAACACCTAAGGATAAGAAGTGGTAATGAATGCTCTGGTTGAGATATAGATGCCTAGTTTAGCTGGAAGCTAGAAGAAGTTGAGGTTGTTCGACTAACCCTATGTTTGGAAAGAAGTTGTGTTTTGTCTAACACACAGATGTAACAAGATATGTTGAACAAGTTAATGGTTGTTTGGTTAGCCAGTTTAGTCCTTGATGTAGTTAAAGGATGGTGATAGAACCTCATATACACTTCTTTGGATAGGAAGGTAATAAAACCCTGATGAGAGTGGTTTAGGGTTTCTAAGGTATCGATCTTGAGGAATCATGACATATAGGAGATCATGGTTTTAAGATCACCAAACACCGTGATACTACAAAGATAATAAGTGATAGTAGCACTTTGGTGCTTTATGTGATGTTGCATGTATCATGTGGCCATGCGAGCTAAGGGTGAAGGACGAATACCAGTAACCTAGTGCTTTGACTTAGACGTTAAAGAATCCCTGAGAGGTAATGTGAGTTCATCACTATGGATGATGTGGAAAGTCTCCCCTTGACCAAGGAAGGTCAAGATGCAATATGGGTTATGGTAGATTGCCCTACCTAGATGATAGGAGAAGGAAAGGAGTACTGTCAAGGGACAGATTTAGTTGAACTACTTAAGATGGTTCAACCACACCATGATGCGAGTTCAAAAGTTCTTGAGTATGACCTAAAGGTTCACTTCCATGGGGTGGAAGTAGATACATGAAGAACTTGATGATAGAATAGTTTATCACCGCTAACTAATGGTTAGTATGATCCAGACTAGAGGGTCTGATGAGAGCGTGTATGCTCATTCAGGGTGATACAAAGAGATAGTTCTCAAGATGTGACGTTAACCATCATAGCCTACTATTAGGATGAAAGAAGGTCTTTAAGGAGGTTGTGTCAGTCACCACTTCAGTATGATGATGTTGGTGAAGGAGGCCTCACGAAGGTTAGAAAAGAACCACAGTGTGTGCAGATGAAGTCGCTTTGATCATGCAATGGCTGAGTGAGAGCCCAGTGGTGACATGAGTCAGAAGCTGATGTAAAGCAGACTGACATGCAATTCACTATGGGAGAGTATGTGATGTCAAAATCTGACCCCTCTAATCTACAACTGAGAAATTTGAGTCCCCGATATATGGGTCCTTTTGAGAGGGATTGGTGGAGAAGGTTATGTTCGATCTTTCCCCTCAGGATAAGTAATGTGTGATGAGTTCCATATGTCTGGTCTAGAGCACTATGTGAGGTACCCAAGCCATGTGCTGAGCCCTAAACCTATTCAGCTTTATGAGAGGTTGAAATGTCCTGAGTCACTTATGAGGGTACAATATACCAAGGTAAGAAAGAACTCAGATGGAAGAATATGAGATGATGAAGGTTCTTGGGAAGCACCATGAAAAGGGTAAGGCCACATGGGAGCCATGATGGACATAAGAAAGGCTTATCCTGAATTGTTTGTTTGCTTGGTGGAATTTTGAGGGCAACATTCCTATAAGAGGGGAAGCATGTTACAACCCAAATTTTTGGGTTCCTCAAAAATAACTATTTTAATAAGAAATAAACAAGATAATGAGAGATAATGAAGAATAATGTATTTAGATGCATCTAGAAGGGTAATGCGTATCCAATAAAAAGGATTTTGAAATAATAGTTTCTTGGGATCCAAGGAGTGCCAATGAAGAAAGAGGAAAGAGGAAATACCTATAAAAGAAAATAAGAATATAATGTGAATACACTATTAATGGATTATGTGGTATTGTTAAAAAGGAAATAGTTTCTACTAAAGGAAAATATAAATTTCGTGGCCAATGAATTAAAATCCAAGAAGAAAGAGAATAACAGAAGGATTTTTGAATTTCCTAATTATCGAAGAGATATGGTTTATTAAAAGAATAAGTTAGGAGAGAGAAGAATTACTTCTCCATGAAGGAATAAGGATCCTATTGGGAAAAGAACTCTTTTGCTCTTAGATGCAGACCCTAGGGCGTGGATATCCTCCCCTATTTAAGGGATGGAACCACAACCTCGAATCCAGGATGATCTCATACCTCTCACGTCTTCATCAACCCTTGAATTTGTTCAAACCCTAACCTGTGAAGATGGCTCTATCTCATGAGTAGCGAGTGACCATGTGTAATCGAGATGGTGGGTGGATGCCCACGAGATTGGGGAGGGGCTTCGCCATCATGGCCCTGCCCTAGTCTAATCGCAGCAGCCACAACACAGATGCTATGACAACCGCGCACGAAAGGGATGTCCAGGCCAAACCGGACGTCATAGCCAGAAGCTGAAGACACCCAGTAGAGCGCGGCGGGCCGACGGAGGTCAGGGAAGGATCGGCCATGGCCTTCGGGTCCAGAACCTAATGGGGGAGCTGCGCCAAGTCGCGACTAGGGCATCCCAGCCGGGCTACGTGAGGTGGAAGAAGACGAGAGTCGATAGGATAGATTTTCCCCTCTGCGGGCCATAGCAACGAACAACTTACCAAGGGTAGCATGGTCATTCCGTTATAATTTAGTCGTGGCTAAGTTTAGCATGGAAAGGCGATGTGGCAGCTCCCGATTGGTCCAAAAAGGTAAACCTTGCGAAATTCATATCTCAATAACCATAGCTCAGATAGATGCGCATTATACATCAAAATTTGATCAGGAGAATGAGAGAGACTCAATAAAAATGTTAATAGAACCTAATTTTGCTTCTAATTTCAAAAGTGTCTAAAGTGATCATATAATGCATTAAACTTTGATTAAAAATGCTAATTGTAATTGGATATCAAATCAGAGATGCTTAATGGGTTAATTTGAGTATTAATAACCTGTTGAGAAATAAAGTGAGGTTTGAATATAATTTAGATAATGTTGGGCTTGTTTTAAGGTTTTAATCCATGAATCCATGATAATGCATGTAGAAACCCTAATATCAGGTAAAGAAGGTAATTAACTTGAATAATTTGGAAATAAGTTGATATTAATCCATTAATTATGAAGAGATACAGTAAGATCGAAAATGATGAATCTTGCACATAATTTGTTGAATTTAGAGTTTCATGCGTATAATGGGCCTTGAAACTCTAATATCAGTGAATGCGATTATTGATGGCTTTAATTATTCAAAACCATGAATTAAATTCAGAGAGGATAATTCCAAGCTATTTCAAGTATAAAAGTTCCTAATCATGGATAGATACCCTTAATATGATAAGTAGGGTTTTCTAATGGATAAAGATGGAACTATTCATAAATGAAATTCATAGGTGAATTAGATCATAATGAACTATGAATTGTTAATCCAGAAGAACCTAAGATGATAAAAATGCTCTAATGTGAGTATGTGAGTAATTAGGATTTTGCACTTAGAACTGCTGTTTTAGGGTATAAATGAGGAAAGTTGTAAAAAGATCAAAAGGAACCCTAATAAAACCCCAATTCGGATTAGAAATCCTAGAAAGTGAATCCAAGTCACTTCAATAGATATATTCTTGGTAAAGTGTAGTAAATAGGTTACATATGCTTTTTAGGAATTATGTGAATGTTGTACTGCTTCTTGGATGACTTGCTTGCTTGGAATTGTTATTAGCTTATTGAATCTACAAATCAGGTATGTGGTTAGTCATGAATAACCACCTTAGTTTCACGAGGATTTTCCGGATGGTTAACCACATTGAATGCACATTATCAATTTGGATGTTCATACTTGCAAATCATAAAGTCACTATGATTATCACATTAATAATAGAAGTATGTATTCTCGCACCTACATGCCACCCTGATGGATGATGCCAAAGGTCAGGCCCAGATGGGTAGACCCATGGGCACCATGAGTGGTGACCCTAGGCACCAAGCTCGGGAATGAGAAGGTGGCCTATGATATTGAATGACTAACAGGCACTATGAAGGGTGACCCCAGGCACCAAGCTCAGGATTGAGAAGGTGGCCTTAAGTCATTGGTGAAAGAAACCCTAAGGTGGGTATGCCAGGGTTAGGGCAAAAGCGGTGGAGAATGTCATACTAAAAAGTGTAAATTGGCTTGTTAATTAACTTGATTGTGATAATTAGATTGTTATCCATATGTGCAAACTTTTGGTTGTCCCCACATACCGACATATTCCGATATGCTGACCGAAATTTTGTTTGTCGGTGTTTTAGGTACAAGATTGAAAAGGACAAACAATAAAGCGGCATATGTGAAATTAATTAATAGTGAAAGTACAAAGGAGGATTAGTTAGAGTAGACTCTGGATGCGGATAGATGTAGATATCCCAGTTTGGGAAAGGTATGCAAAGTTTTATTTTATACCAGTTTTCAATTTAGTTGGTAAAATTTGTTAATTGTTATTGATTATTTGTCGAACATTTGATCCTGTTAATTGAGATAATGACACTGACCTTTTCGTCTCCCTGAATTGGGGGTTACCGGGAGGTGGGTTCGTTACAGTAGTATATGGTAAGAGGATTATGGAAAGTAAGGAAGGGTTTGAAACATGATGGAGTAATATATATTATAAAAGAAAGAGGTTAGGAGATTCAAATAAGTGCAAGTTAGTCAAGTATCCTTTTTGATAACTAATTAAACCTACATACAAGAAATGTATTAAGGGAATGTTTGAAATAAGAATTATAAGTCTCAGAATCATCTTCTCTTTCATATATTCCTTAATAAGAGCAATGTGGGAATGAAGTGATAAGAAAATGAATCATATATGATGCATAACCACCACAGTAGAGCCATCTAGTGAATGTAATAATGAAACACAATATGATGATGAAACTCTAGCAGGGTAAATTGAGAATGTAATCTATCTGAATGGACAAGTAAGAGAAAGGAAATGCAATTGATAAGATAAGGAAGACTTTAGTAAAACTTGTGAGATCCAAAGTTTGAATTTCAAATTTAGGGAGCAAAGTCACATCACAATAATGTCATGCTACTGTTAAGGACTAAACCCCAGAATGTTTAGAGTTGTAGTAGTTCAAGGGATGTCACTATGATTTGACCTTGAATACTAGCATCTCTATAAAACAAGATCATGAGATTTGCACTATGAGAAGTAAACTAGCACTGATAGTAATCCAGGGTTTAAAGGTCGCTAATATGAATGGTAGATAAATAATATGGAAATGATTCAGAGCAAAGGATAAGAAATAGATTTAAAATATAAGAGGTGCGATTTGAACAAAAGGAGAAGTGCAACATGATCAAAGTGTAATATAAAATAAATTCTTATAGTGATAGAAAGAATGATGAATAACCTATTCTTACCCTGATTGTTTCAATGTTAGGGATGTTTATTCGAGATGATCAAAATGGGAAGAATAAGTAAGAAGAAGTTGTAATGCATAAGAAGAGAAGTTAGAGCAAATAAATATCTTTCAAAAATATGTGAATTTGTTTTTTTAAGTATAATTTGTTGAAGGCATTTCAAGGGTTGAAAATTTGTTTTACATATGACTTCAATTGTACATGTGCAAACAATATACTAAATTGGAATGAGTATTATGGTTTCAATCATTCCTATCAATAGTCTGACTCAATTTTATATATTTATTGTTACTTCTAGTCTGGGATTTTATGAGTGTTTTTCTATTAGAGTGGAAAAATAGTAATATTCAAAATACAAAGGTGAACTGTCTTTAATAACTTTGATGTAATGTAGAAAAATAAGTACAAATTGAAGTGTATGAGTTAAGATAGTGGGATAAGATTACCAGTACTGAGGTAACACCTCAATAGGGCATGGCATGATTAAAAATGGTTATTTATCTTTCACTTTCCTATTATTGATTGTGACATAGAAAATTCTTCTACTATCATTGAGAAGGCTTGCTTAAAAATCTGTTGTGATTAGAAGAGAAATAAATGACTCAATGTTTAAAATAAAATTCTAGACCGTAGAATTCAAAAGCTTAAAAAGAGAGAGATACCCCTAATAAAGGTTCATTGGAGGAATCATGATGTAGAACAAGCTACTTGGGAAGTAGAATCAGAGATGTTTAACAAGTATCCTTTCCTCTTTTAGAATTTTTGAGATGAAATTTTCATTAGAGGAGGAGAATTGGTACAACCTGTTCTGAGCTTTTCTGGTAATCCTAGAGATTTAATATAATCTTAATGCTTGTCATATTTTTTGTTAGTAATATTTTATCTTTGGATTTATCTTAACTTTGGTAACCCTAAATATTTGTTTGGGAAACTCATAATCATGACTTAAGCATACTATAAAGATCCTAGTTGGAGCAATATAGCATTAACCCATACATGTACGCAAGAAGAGAGTTAATGATATTGGAGGAAATAATTAATAAATAATTTTTCTTTTGGATTGTAGAGAATTCAATTATGAATCCAACAAAAAAAGAACAAACCAAATCAGAGTTAAAATGAGAGAGTTATGCCCTTTTTAGTAAACATGTAGAGAGTGTCGCGACCGCGACCGCGACGTTGCGTCGTGTGCCGCGACAACGACCGATGCCGCCCAGGATAGACAATCATAAAATGATCATATCTCAGGCTATATGTATCTGTTTCTAATTAAATGAAGTGTTTTGGAACCATAATTTGATCCTCTTTCATCTCAGACACTTATTCAATGAGAAGGTGACTTGGAAGGCGATTTCTGGGATGATTTTTGGGGAAGAACATGAAGAACGGTGGAAATCTAAAAGGGTTGTCATGGATTTGACTTGGTAAGTAGTTTTAATCATCGATTCTTCCTCGTCATTTACCCTTACTTGGAATCCCTAATCCAATGAATGTGAGGTTAGTCTTAAACTCTGATTTTCATCTTCTACCTACAACATACCATCTTTAGTGTTGAAAGGAAGAAGAAACCAGTGATTCGCTAGAGTTTTGATTTGGATTCAATATTTTTAGAGATGGTCTATGTTTTTAAGGTGTTTTCACACCTTAGGGTGAGTGGGTACTTCCTTTAAATAGTAGAGTTCACGAAAATGAGTTAAACCATCAATAATTTTCAATTGCTTAGTATGCAAGTACAAACCCTAAATGGTCTTTTCGATCTAACTTTTGCTAGATGATATGAAATTGATTATTTTTCTATTGTTATGAATTTCATATGATGAAATACCATTATAAATGGTTACAATCCATCCAAATTAGAATTCTTAAAGTTATCATAGAGTTTACATGAATGTACTAAAATTTAAGGTTTTCGGCTATGATTGAAATTGCTGTATAATTAAATAGAGAAATTTGTCTATATGAATCTCATTGATTATTAATGAATTGTTTATCTGAATGGGTGGTACATAAATGTCAGATACTATCTTGGATTTCATGTGATGTGAATAGTGTTTGCTTGATATCTCAGTAAAGAGGGTGAAACCCTGGATAAGTGGAAAGGTGGAAATTTGCGAATAGATATTGTGAAATCCATTTGAAGTGCTTTTCTTGACATCATAGACTTTATTTATTTGTTGTTATTCTTGATGCATGATATCTCAGTGAATGGTGAGGAACCCTAATTTAGCTCAATTGTAGGATTTCCTATATATGTTTATTGTATATGAATTGTTGAAAGTAGTCTTTCTTCATTGAATGATTATGACACATTAAGTACTTATGTGTGTCACGTGATAAGTGAATGAGGTAAATGAAACCCTAATGATAAGGTGTTCAATGAAACAAGTATTGTGATATCAATGTTTCTCAGTTTGAGATGTGGTGATGCTTAAAAGTTTAGTTGTAGTAAATGTTATCAGATGGTTTATGAAATGTACGATTTACAAAGCTGAACTAAGATATGTTGATGTGATGATTGAAGTGTGAATTTAAAGAGTGAATTAGACATGTTGATGCCCTAAATACTATAGAATCCTCACAGGATGAGGCATGCACTGTGAGGAGGAAACAGTTTCCCGAATGAAGGTAGTCCAGATCAAGGTAAGCCGGAGCGCACCAGTAGGGTGTGGGGGTCTTGACTAGTGGGGTAGACTCCTTACAATTGTGTGGCACCCAACACCAACCGAGGTGGCCGGTGGTACCTGTGTTACATGTTGAGTGATCAGTGGTCAATAGGTCCACTGATGGACAATAAGCCTGAGGGCTTTGACTCACTGCCTGAGTACCCAAGTTGAGAGGTGGAGTCTGAGATATTTGGCCACTCCCATTAGCCGCCGAGAGGCAGATGAGATGAGGCCTACTATAGACATGGTCTTACTCAAGAGATATGATTAGGAACCCAAGCATTCTTCTAAGCCTTGTATAGTGAGATCGTATCTTATTGTGATTCTTTCACATGTTGTGGTAAACCTCATGTGGATTCGGGGAATAATAAGGTGAATGAGAGGTTAAACAAGTGTGCATAGTTATTCAATTATTCATTGTATGTTTTTGAATTATTAGTTCTCTTTATGATCAATCAAGCATGTTCATATATTGATTCACTCTTATAGATATCTAGAGCATCCTGCCATATTTATAATTTTCAATGATTAGACTCTTTAAAGCTTACTTTTGTTATAATTGATATCAGTTGCTCGACAATATATCTGTAATTATATAAGTGCTTTAAACTATTTCTATGAAGTACTCATTCACTCAGTGAGTAGGCTATTGTACCTGATCATGTCCTTCTCTCTAGGTGTGGCAGAGCAGGCATGTGCTTCCTCAGTTGTTCTCATGAATATGGTGTTCAATATTGCCTCTATTATTGTGTGAGTCTTCCCCTCAAGTCTCACCTCTAGCTTGAAGTCACCACCACCCTTCTTGCATTCCCCGTCATTGATCGGGAATTTCTCTAGGGATGATAGGAACTCTGTTGTTAGTTGTGTTAGCAAGGGGGCTTTGGAGGTACATAGGGTACCTAGGTTTGCATCCTCCAAGAAGTTGACTACCCTATCATGGACTCCCATTTTCTTGAAGTCTTCCACGTCTAGGTATCTGGTAAGCTTGAACCCTTTTGTTAGCAGAAGCAAATCAAACTATGACTGGTGTATGGAGTCTCTAGGCATGAAAGCTGGTCTTTTCCCATCCAGGGCCACCTCCTCATTCTCTTCCACTTCTTTACAGGTTGTTTCTTTCTCCTACCCCTTCCTTTTCTACACACTAGTCACCTTTCTCTTTTTGCTGCCCTCGGCTTCCTTGGGTTCAACCTTCCTCTTCTCTAATTTCTTCAGTTCAGCTGGTGAAGGATGATATTTTGAGGTCTTCATCTTGGATGTACTAGGAGACTCCTCTGACTCTACTGGCATCTTGTGGGCCAGGATATAGCCATACTTTTTCTTCAACAGTTGTAGCTGGAGTTTCTTTGACGGAGAGAGGTCTTGATTGTCATTCAATGCATTGGTGATCTTCTCAAGGATTTCTTCAACGCCCTTTATTGAAGTCGCCTTCTTCATCAAGGTATCTTCATTTGAGGTCGACATTATGCAAGTTTCACATTAATTTTGTTGTTAGCACAATTGAATTATCTTTTAGTTAATCATCATCAACTTTATTTTATTATTATGTATATGTATATGTGCATATACATATTTCAAGTTCAAATTCTTCCTCTCTTTTCAAAGGGCCGTGACCATGGCATGTGTCGCGACCTCATAGAGCATGAATGTCCAACCAATAAAAGGATAGGCCATGACCGCTACAAGGGTGCCGCGACCGTGGTCGTTTACACTTAAAAACTAGGGAAGTCACGACCACAGTCAGAAAACACCACGATCTGATCTCTTTATACTCAACAAATGCCACGACCACAGCCAATGGTAGGATGTTTCAACCATGGCTCAAGATACGCTATTCAATTGGGGAAGACAAAGGTCAAGGCAAATGTCCAAAACCTAAATTGAGAAACCATTGGCTGAGGCCAAGGCGGAAGTTTTTGTGATCGAATCGCATTCCAAAATGCAACCTTGGTCGAATCAGTGTAGTAAAGGTTTCAAAAGGGGGCAAGGTACCAACGAGAATCACTGGGATAAAGGAGGTGGATCCACAGTGGTTGTCGTGGTGTTAACTAATGAAAAGTTTTCTGAAAGTAAGGGAAAGTGGTGAGGCATGAGAAAAGTGTCGATGAGCAAACAATGATAGTCAAGAAAGCAACGGATGAATACATTGATTTGGGTAAATGGTGCTAAAACTTTGTCGAAGGCGGGGGCAGGGGATAAATGCGGTGGAGGCATAGCTTTGACGGTAGGCATCGAAATCAAAGTAGTTTATCTTCTCACACGCTCACATAGAGTATCTTGTGTGAATAGTTTGTGAATTCTCAAAGCTTGGAGGAAAGAAAAATCATGTTTCGAAGGGTTTAAGCTTTTATAACCTATCAATTCCATGATCGTGGCATAAGTGTCGCCACGACTGTGGTCGAAATTCTCCCTTGAATAGGCCACAACTGCGGTCTTTTACTACAAGGAGGGGGTACCGCGAGCGTGGTGTACCCCTCCTCGACCATGGTTCTAGCCGTGACTGTGGTCCTTCTAAACCAACATATCATGAAACCAAATAAAGCAAAACTTGTTCTTCCAAACAACCCTCATAGGAAGAGGAATATTAAACACCAAGAAATAATTACATCATACTAGAAAAAGGAAAACTGATATATTGGGAAATGAGAGGTACATAGCTCATAGTACTAAAATATGAGATAAAGAAAAACATAAACTAAAGAAAATATCAAAGACTTGGGTTGCCTCCCAAGAAGCAGTGGTTTAAAGTCTTTAGCTCGACTTTCTCTCTCATCTTGTCTTCATTTTTTGGTATGTATGCCCTGAGAGCCAATCATGGGATGATTGGTGGGATACATAAATATTTATTTGATAAAAATCAAATGCAAGCTTCCAATTCTTTCTGGTTCAGTCATATGAGATAGTGATAGAACAAATTGAATGTCTAGAGAATGAAAATACTCAATGATGTATGCTTTCAGGTTGAGGACCTGAACGATGAGATCATATGGATGCTAAGAGTTTGTACATTCTTGTTATGTCCCTAGTCGGATGTCATTGTGGAAGGTAGATAGACAACAATGACACACAAGACTAGATTGTGGTATTGGTTGATGACAAAATCTCATTAGTCATGATATAGATATATCAAACCAAACACATAGTTACTTGTTAGAGAACAAGTGTATCAGACAGACCCACTGTGAGTTTGATACATTGAACCATGACATGGTAGTCATAGTCAGTACAAACAGTGATGGTGGTGAGTGTGATTCTTTGACCTAAAATCACTACACTCAACACATGCCGTTGGGCACACTTTGACATCATCAAACACAGTCCTGAAACATGGGTTGTTATAAAGGTGATGATTGGGTGGCTTTGACACATGGGGCTTTTAAGGGGTGAGTGATAGATATTGGATTTGTCCCTCATAAGGGAGTATGATATCCATGGCCAGTTGATGAGTAGGATTGAGAAAGGCGTGCACGCATGTGTGAATCAATATGTGATATTGATGTCATACATATCTCTTCCAATCTACTCTGAGATCAAGAAAGTGAATGAACGTTGACAGGATGAATGTTCCATGCCTCGAGTTCATTCGGGATATCAGTGACAAAGGAATTATACATTCACTGTAACACCATTTACGGATTGTAGGATTGAAAGTTGTTCTCCAACTTTCTATTTCACTTGTGTAGCACTGATGTGTGACTAGGCACTGCTCCTTGCTTGTGAAGTCATAAGTTTATGGACTTTCACTGCCAACGTGAAATGGACCTGCAGGGTCACACACATAGGATTTAACCTGGAAGAGGAGTTTTGTCCACAGACAATGTTTAGATTGATTACTAAAGCAGTTTAGTAGTTCAATTAAACACTCAATCAATTGATAGCTTAGTATCATAATGTTCAAGGTGTTGGACGGATTGATTAGAGTATCAGATTGATTGAAACTACAATTGACTGTTTCTGCACAATCTGCATTTCCAACCAATCGGCTCATGTGATGAGCCGATCGGTTGAGCTTGGTGAACCGATCAGATCATGTGGTGAGTCGATCGGCTCATGGACAGGGTGAAACGATTTCTTCAAGTGTTGAAATGATCGGTTCAGCTGATGCAACCGAGCAAGTTGGGAAAGTAGGATTGGTGAGAAATTTCTTTTCGTTTCACTTTCCCAATTTGATTGGAGCAAGGATTGGTATTGGGTACCAATTAGAAATAAAAGAAGGAAAGTCAATCGAGAACTGACCAGGACCACGAACCGACCGGTTCAGAAGTGAACTGACCGTTTCATGAGTCCCAACCGATCGGTTGAGGTGTCAACCGACTGGCTCAGGTCCCCCAACCGACCATTTCAGAAATGAAACGATCGGTTCAGGTTGCGAGTTGGTTGTTTTTGTGGAAAATCTCGAACCCTTCTACTCCTTCTTTAGTCCCACATTGCCCGGGATAGAGAACCCTGTCCCATGACCCTCCTATATATATGGGTATTGGGGGCTTCTCAAAGAACAACTGAGTGCAACCAGTTGCTCTGTAAAGTTGTTGTTCTCTCTGGTTTTGGCAACCGAGAGAGCCCAACCAAGTTCTACCCCATAAGGGAGGCACAGAAAGGGAAAGACAACTACAGAAAGTGACTAGTGGCAGGAGAGTGTGTCAGTGACTAGTACGCTGATAGGAGGGTATGACTCCTTCCAATTCCTTGTGAGATAAGGGGATTGGAGTTCCAGGTGGTCCGTGTGGACTACATCGGACGCGGGTGATTTCTTTCGCTCGGAGGACGACTGTCAATCCCGACAGTCCCGGTGAGACCAGGAGTCATATTCCCGGTGCAACCAAGAGTTGCACAGACACCGTCCAAGATCGGAGGTGAAGACCGCGCAAGCCGCAAGGTATTGTCTCCGAGCAAGCCTCGAGACAAGGTATGATTCCACAAACCATCCCTTTCCTATTGTATAGACGTTGACGCGTTTCCTTGTTCTGGGTTTGGGGGAGAAAATTTTTGTTTCCGATGCCTTCTCTACCTCCCCTAAAACCCAACAGTGGTATCAGAGCCACGTCAATTGCTCTATACTTTAGGATTATCAATATGATCGATTTTGGTTTATCACCTTTATTTATTGCATACGATGCGAATAAAATTGGCTTTATGCATGTCCAATCCTAAATCCACAAATCCCAATATACATATATGATATGTAATATTAATGCACTCGATACGCGTCACCCTTAAATGAGTTTTGTGGTGGATGTATAGCGTGGTTATGGCCAATAAACCCTATCTGTGTATGGTTGCATGTGGTTTCTTGCATCTCGGTCTGCGCACCGATCTTCCCCTTCTCCTATTCTTGATGTAACTCGAAATAATTCAAGATTCTTTTCCTACCTTTGCTCCCCTCGAATGTAACTCGAGGTTTCTCTTTTTACAATGTAAAATAGGATAGAATTTTATTTCCTATTATGTCAAAGAATAGAGGACATCCTGACGACAACTGAGACGATCAGTTCAAGGCGTGAACCGATCGGTTGACGTTCGAGACGATCATTTTAAGGAGTGAGCCGATCAGTTGATGACTAGTTCGAGGAGTGAGATGAGCGGGTGGCGGCCATGATGAGATGCACGATGACCAGGCAAACCAATCGGTTGGAGGAGCAAACCGATCAGCTGGTGGCACCCAGCCGACCGACTTGATGGCGAGCCGATCAGTCATGTGATGAGTCGATCAAACCCAGAAAGGCAAAGCACAGAGTTCATCTTGTACAGGTTGCATGTGATGTAGACCTAGTTGACCATGATTCCTCTTGGCTTGAGCAATCACATTAGGATTGCCATAATCATCGCTTTTATCGTTTTGCATGTTTTCTATGGGATATACCATGTATATGATAAGTACTATGTATTGTGGTGGTTGGATATGTATATGTATATAAAAACCAAATCCCTCATTAAATAAGTTTTAGATGACTTCCAAATGCGACACATGTGAAAAGCTTCATCGACCAAGTGTGGGCACACCCTAGCGTGGTGCACTGTGTATCTCGTGGAAGCGTGAAGGATGGATATGTGGGTCTTCCCTAGCAGGGTGCATATTCATTGTGTTTGCTTTGGGTCGGACTTAACAAGGTGACCTAGATAGGATCTAGCACCTTGAGGCATGGAGATGATCATGGCAAGGAGTTGCATATGACATCTTATCAAGAGTTGCATATGATGCAATTGGCAAGAGTTGCCTACCTGAGAGATCTAAGTTGTGGGTGACAGCCCTAGCTGGTCCATGACTTAGAGGATTTTAGGATCTTGCCCACTAGAATGTTGTATGCTGCAATCTTCCCAATTTATGGTGAGGGCTATCAATTTGAAGTAAAATAGTGGGAACGATAATTAATTAAAGGACTAATTATATCGTCAACCTTTCAAATCAATCAATTAAGTCACAAATGAGTTTTTGGACTAAAATTGCATATTTCCTTTTGTAGCACAAATGACAACAAACAACAATCAATTTTCTTTGCGATCTGTCCTTGAAAAGGACAAGATGAATGGGACAAACTTCCACGACTGGTATAGGACATTGAGAATTGTTCTCACTCAAGAGCGAAAGCTCTATGTCCTGGATACTCCAATTCCAGAGGAACCTATTCCTAATGCACCAAAGATAGAAAGGGATGCTTACAAGAACCATTCTGATGATGCAATTGATGCAAAGTGCTTGATGTTGTGCTCTATGAACCATGAGTTGCAGAGACAACATGAGAACATGGGTCTCATTGAAATGGTTCAGCATCTCAGGAACATGTATGAAGATCAAGCACGACAAGAGAGAAATGATGTCTCGAGGGCACTGTTCAAGTGGATCATGACAGAAGGAGATCCAGCTGGTCCTCACACACTCAAGATGATTGGGTATGTGGAGAACCTGACGAGACTGGGATTTCCACTGAGCCAAGAGTTGGCTACTGACATGATACTGCAATCATTGACAGAATCCTACAGTCAGTTTATGATGAACTACAACATGAACAACTATGATAGGCCACTGTCAGAGTTGTTGGGCATGTTGAGGACAGCTGAGACACAGATGAAGAAGGACAAGCCTAAGTCTATGATGGTGATCACGAGCAAGAAAGGCAAGTCCAAGGGCAAGGACAAGGGCAAAGCTAAGAAAGGTTCTGATGCTAGCCAGGAGTCCAAGTCGTCTTCATCTCTCAAGGCCAAGGGAGGCGTGACTAAGAAAGGCAATTGCCACCATTGTCAAAATCTAGGACATTGGAAAAGGAATTGTACTCTCTATTTGGGAGAACAAAAGAAGAAGGAGGCAACAACCGTCTCTACTGAAAGGTGTCATGAAAGTATACTTGTAACACTTTTTGAGGTATATGATACCAAGATGTAAAGTGTAAAGCACTCAATAAATGGGGCAAGTGTTGCCGCCATAGATAGGAGTACTTTAGTTTATTTTCAGCGTAAAAGGCATGTAATATAGTTATGAACTGCTATTTCATACTTGCCAATAGATAGAAACACTTTATGTTTGCATATTGTACGACAATGATGGCAATCAATAAAGAGATGTATCAATTTCTAAAGATATGATCTTTGTGGTAATGCCTTGTTTATCTTGTGGTATTTGATATGCATAAGATAAAATGATACCTAAAAGTTATAGATAACTCAAACAATCAAATTAGCATCAATCATGAGAAATTCATTTCTAGTTTCCATGTGATGGATAAATCTAGACTCTTTTGGTTAGAGAACCAGTAAGAGACATGAATATCTTAGACCTGATTAATCAATCCTCACTAAAGGTAGTGGGAGAATGATTATCCTATTAGGTATGATACATGTGATGTATTTACATACCTATTGGAACAAATGCTAATACTTCAAATGGTGTTTAGAGAAATACCAATATGAAGTTCTTGAGGTGTTCAAGATTATCATTGATGAAATGCAAATTTGGTAAAGTGTTAATTCTTGATGAGATCAGTGAATGAAATACTTGGACTAAATGTTTGAGATCCTTATGAGTGATTATGATAGTGTGTCATAGTGAACTCAATTTTAAGGCATGGTGATGTCTAAATCAAGAAGGAATCATACTCTAAAGGGTTAGAGAATGATTATCAAATAACTGAATTCTTCTTAATAAAAGAATACCCCTCACTAATAAAAGAAATTAAGCATCACAAGGGTTGTGAATTCTTATATCCTTACACCTCGTTTATCTATGTGATGAGTTGTTCATGTGATGAGTCAACTATCCATATGAATATGAGGAACCAAATTTTGAGTTATGGTTTATGACCATTACATCCTAAATGACATCCATGTGAGCCATAAGGTATGACCTTTGTGGTAGCACCCATTGGATAGAATCCATAAGTGCAAATGAATCTTAAGTGTTAAGATACATGGATAACATTTTGAAAAGGATGATGCTTGTTGATTGCAACTTAATGACTAAGACATCTGGCATATGGATACTAAAACCACATTCCTATGAGGAATAGAACAAGGATGTGTACGTGAAACAACCTATAAGGTTTAAGAATCCACTAATGAAAATGAAGTCTATAAGTTACAATGGACTAATCCTTGTGATTGATTGAGTAAAAGCAACTCAGAATTGGATCTTTACTTTGATGATATAGTCAAAGGGTTTGACTGATATGTCAAGATAAAGATGGGATCTGTGATTTAGTGGGAGCGTGTTCACATTGCACATGTTTATGTGAAATGGAAATGTTCTAGAATGGAAATCCAAATGTGGAAATTATCTTTAAGGAAGATAGAGATGGTTCCTATGTGATAGGAATAGAGATCTATAGAGATAGTTCTCGAAAACCAATTGACCTAAAAAGAGAAAGCATAAATTGGCAATCTGTACTGAAGGGTTCAGTATGTACAGATTCAGTGGGAGAAAACTTGTCCATGTTACATGGAGTTAGTATCCCAAGGCCAAGTGTCCAATTGTTATGAAGAATGGGAACACTAAGAGCAGATATGGATCTATCATGTATGTAATCATCCCATTATCTTGCATGTATCGACATGGCAAGAACAAAATGGATTCATCATCTTGTATGTTGGACATGGCAATATGCTGTGCTCATCCTGATAACTCGTATGTGGGACATGACGAGTGGATGTCTGTCTACTTCTAGTAAGGGTTACTGGAACACCATGATAACTTGATAAGTACTTGGGAAGTACTAGTTCTATGGAGATAAGGAAGAGTTCAATGTAAAGAGTTACATTGATGTGAACTTTCGAAAGGACAGAAAATTAATTGCAAAATATATATAGGATATATATAAAAGTGAAAGTTTGTTGATAATTGGAAGTGTTCCAATAAAGCCATTTAAAAGGAAATGCCGAGTATCTATGCATTTGAAAACAACAGTGGATACTATATGGACCTAGAAGTTCATGAGATGAACTTATAGATATTCTACTCATTGATGACAAGTATGTAATCCTTGATCATGAAATGTGGCTAAAGGTTAGCAAAGGAATACTAGATCACATATTACGGCAATTCCATCTCATACGTGTGACATACATCGAAGAGATGAGAGACATGCAGTTAAAAACTGACTTTTGCAAGGTGTTTCCATAACTCACTATGTTCGCACTAGAGCACAGTAACATGTGGGACATGTTTCAAGATCACTATGAATATGATTCAAGGGTGATTGGCTCACAGTGCAAGTGGGAGTCTGTTGGTATGTATGCCCTGAGAGCCAATCATGGGATGATTGGTGGGATACATTAAGATTGATTTGATAAACATCAAAGGCAAGCTTCCAATTCTTTCTGGTTCAATCATATGAGATAGTGATAGAACAGATTGAATGTCTAGAGAATGACAATACTCAATGATGTATGCTTTCAGGTTGAGGACCTGAACGATGAGATCATATGGATGCTAAGAGTTTGTACATTCTTGTTATGTCCCTAGTCGGATGTCATTGTGGAAGGTAGATAGACAACAATGACACACAAGACTAGATTGTGGTGTTGGTTAATGACATAATCTCATTAGTCATGATATAGAGATATCAAACCAAACACATATGTACTTGTTATAAAAAATCCAAATGGAAAAAAAGATGGAAAAGGCTACCCAACCTACTAGATCCTTTACATAAAAATAAGGGTAAAAAGCAATTTGATCCATCTCAGAATGTACACCCAAGGGATTATTTGAGCCATATTGATGCAATGCAACCAGATGAAGAAGACTGGCGCCCACTAAAATAAAGGGCCACTCACTTCGCTCGCCTCATCGTCCCCTTAAGTGGAACGCAACAGGTCATACCCACCGTGAGTTTGACACATGGAACCATGACATGGTAGTCACAATCAGTACTCACAGTGATGGTGGTGAGTGTGATTCTTTGACCTGAAATCACTACACTCAACACATGTCGTTGGGCACACTTTGACATCATCAAATGCAGTCCTAAAAGATGGGTTGTTATAAAGGTGATGATTGGGTGGCTTTGACACATGGGGCTTTTGAGGGGTGAGTGATAGATATGGGATTTGTCTCTCCTAAGGGAGTATGATATCCATGGCCACTAGATGAGTAGGATTGAGAAAGGCGTGCATGCATGTGTGAATCAATATGTGATATTGATGTCATACATATCTCTTCCAATCTACTCTGAGATCAATAAAGTGAATGAACGTTGACAGGATGACTGTTCCATGCCTCGAGTTCATTCATGATATCAGTGACAAAGGAATTATACATTCACTATAACACCATTCACGGATTGTAGGATTGAAAGTTGTTCTCCAACTTTCTATTTCACTTGTGTAGCACTGATGTGTTACTAGGCACCACTCTTTGTGTGTGAAGTCATAAGTGTTATGGACTTTCACTTCCAACATAAAATGGACCTGCAGGGTCACACACATACAATTTAACCTGGAAGAGGAGTTTTGTCCACAAACAATGTTTATATTGATTACTAAAGGAGTTTAGTAGTTCAATTAAACACTTACTCAATTGATAGCTTAGTATCATAATGTTCAAGGTATTGGACTGATTGATTAGAGTATCAGATTGATTGAAATTGCAATTGACTGTTTCTACACAATCTGCATTCCCAACCGATCGGCTCATGTGATGAACCGATCAGTTGAGCTTGGTGAACCGATCGGCTCATGTGGTGATTTGATCGGCTCATGGACAGGGTGAAATGATATCTTCAAGTGTTGAAACGATCAGTTCAACTGATGCAACTGAGCAAGTTGGGAAAGTAGGATTGTTGAGAAATTTCTTTTCGTTTCACTTACCCAATTTGATTGGAGCAAGGATTGGTATTGGGTACCAATTAGAAACAAAAGAGGGAAAGTCAATCGGGAACTGACCAGGACCACGAACTGACCGGTTCAGAAGTGAATCGACCATTTCATTAGTTCCAACTGATTGGTTGAGGTGTCAATCGACCGGCTCAGGTCCCCAACCGACCGTTTCAGAAATGAAACGATCGGTTCAGGTTGTGAGTTGGTTCTTTTTGTGGAAAATCTCGAACCCTTCTACTCCTACTTTAGTCCCACATTGCTCGGGATAGAGAACCCTGTCCCATGACCCTCCTATATATAGGTGTATTGGGGGATTCTCAAAGAACAAATCAGTGCAACCAGTTACTCTGTAAAGTTGTCGTTCTCTCTGGTTTTGGCAACCGAGAGAGCCCAAGCAAGTGCTACCTGATAAGGGAGGTACCATAAGGGAAAGACAACTACAGAAAGAGACTGGTGGCAGGAGAGTGTGTCAGTGACTAGTACGCTGACAGGAGGGTGCGACTCCTTCCAATTCCTTGTGAGACAAGGAGATTGGAGTTCCAGGTGGTCCGTGTGGACTACTTCATAGGCTGGAGATTTTTACCGCTCGGAGGACAACTGTCAATCCCGACAGTCCTGGTGAGACCAGGAGTCGTCAGTCCCGATGCGACCAAGAGCTGCACAGACACTGTCCAAGACCGGAGGTGAAGACCGTGCAAGCCGCGAGGTATTGTCGCCGAGCAAGCCTCGGGACAAGGTATGATTCCACAAACCATCCCTTTCCTATTGTATAGACATTGACGCGTTTCGTTATTCTGGGTTTTGGGGAGAAAATTTTTGTTTCCGCTGCCTTCTCTGCCTACCCTTAAAACCCAACAGTGGTATCAGAGCCACGTCAACTGCTCTATACTTTAGGATTATCGATATGATCGATTTTAGTTTGTCGCCTTTATTTATTGCATACAATGCAAATAAAATAGGCTGTATGCATGTCCAATCCTAAATCAACAAATCCCAATATACATATATGATATGTAATATTAATGCACTCGATATGCGTCGCCCTTAAATGAGTTTTTTGGTGGATGCATAGTGTGGTTATGGCCAATAAACCCTATCTGTGTATGGTTGTATGTGGTTGCTTGCATCTCGGTCTATGCACCGATCTTCCCTTTCTCCTATTCCTGATGTAACTCGAAATAATTGGAGATTCTTTTCCTACCTTTGCTCCCCTCAAATGTAACTCGAGGTTTCTCTTTTTACAATGTAAAATAGGATAGAATTTTATTTCCTGTTATGTCAAAGAACAGAGGACATCCTGAGGACAGATGAGACGATCGGTTCAAGGTGTGAACCGATCAGTTGACGTTCAAGACGATCAGTTCAAGGAATGAGCCGATCGGTTGATGACCAGTTCGAGGAGTGAGACGAGTGGGTGGCAGCCATGATGATATGCATGATGACCAGGTGAACCGATCAGTTGGAGGAGCCAACCGATCGGTTGGTGGCACCCAGCCGACCGACCTGATGGCGAGCTGATAAGTCATGTGATGAGTTGATCAAACCCAGAAAGGCAAGGCACAGAGTTCATCTTGTACAGGTTGCATGTGATGTTGACCTAGATGACCGTGATTCCTCTTGCATATGACATCTTATCAAGAGTTTCATATGATGCAATTGGCAAGAGTTGCCTACCTGAGAGATCTAAGTTGTGGGTGACAGCCCTAGCTGGTCCATGACTTAGAGGATTTCAGGATCTTGCCCACTAGAAGGTTGTATGCTCCAATCTTCTGAATTGATGGTGAGGGCTATCAATTTGAAGTAAAATAGTAGGAGCGATAATTAATTAAAGGCCTAATTATATCGTCAACCTTTCAAATCAATCAAATAAGTCAAAAATGAGTTTTTGGACTAAAATTGCATATTTCCTTTTGTAGAACAAATGACAACAAACAACAATCACTTTTCTTTGCGATCCATCCTTGAAAAGGACAAGCTAAATGGGACAAACTTCCACGACTGGTATAGGACATTGAGAATTGTTCTCATTCAAGAGCAAAAGCTCTATGTCCTGGATACTCCAATTCCAGAGGAACCTGCTCCTAATGCACCAAAGACAGAAAGGGATGCTTACAAGAAGAATTATGATGATGTCATTGATGCAAAGTGCTTGATGTTGTGCTCTATGAACCATGAGTTGTAGAGACAACATGAGAACATGGGTGTCATTGAGATGGTTCAGCATCTCAGGAACATGTATGAAGATCAAGCACAACAAAAGAGATATGATGTCTCGAGGGCACTGTTCAAGTGCGTCATGACAGAAGGAGATCCAGTTGGTCCTCACACACTCAAGATGATTGCGTATGTAGAGAACCTGACGAGACTGGGATTTCCACTGAGCCAAGAGTTGGCTACTGACGTGATACTGCAATCGTTGCTAGAATCCTACAGTCAGTTTGTGATGAACTACAACATGAACAACTTTGATAGGCCACTGTCAGAGTTGTTGGGCATGTTGAGGACAGCTGAGACACAAATGAAGAAGGACAAGCCTAAGTCTGTGATGGTGATCACGAGCAAGAAAGGCAAGTCCAAGCGCAAGGGCAAGGGCAAAGCTAAGAAAGGTTCTGATGCTAGCCAGGAGTCCAAGTCATCTTCAGCTCTCAAGGACAAGGGAGGCATGACCAAGAAAGGCAATTGCCACCATTGTCAAAAGTCAGGACATTGGAAAAGGAATTGTCCTCTCTATCTGGAAGAACAAAAGAAGGAGGCGACAACAGTCTCTACTTAAAGGTGTCATGAAAGTAAACTTGTAACACTTTTTGAGGTATATGATACCAAGATGTAAAGTGTAAAGCACTCAATAAATGGGGCAAGTGTTTCCTCCATAGATAGGAGTACTTTAGTTTATTTTCAGCATAAAAGGCATGTAATACAGTTATGAACTACTATTTCATATTTTCCAATAGATAGAAACACTTTATGTTTGCATATTGTATGACAATGATGGCAATCAATAAAGAGATGTTTCAATTTCTAAAGATATGATCTTTGTGGCAATTCCCTGTTTATCTTGTGGTATTTGATATGCATAAGATAAAATGATACCTAAAAGTTATAGATAACTCAAACAATCAAATTAGCATCAATCATGAGAAATTCATTTCTAGTTTCCATGTGATGGATAAATCTAGACTCTTTTGGTTAGAGAACTAATAAGAGACATGAATATCTTGGACATGATTAATCAATCCTCACTAAAGGTAGTGGTAGAATGATTATCCTATTAGGTATGATACATGTGATGTATTTACATACCTATTGGAACAAATGCTAATACTTCAAATGTTGTTTAGAGAAATACCAATATGAATATCTTGAAGTGTTCAAGATTATCATTGATGAAGTGCAAATTTGGTAAAGTGTTAATTCTTGATGAGATCAATGAATGAAATACTTGGACCAAATGTTTGAGATCCTTATGAGTGATTATGATAGTGTGTCATAGTGAACTCATGATTAAGGCATGGTGATGTCTAAATCAATAAGGAATCATACTCTAAAGAGTTAGAGAATTATTATCAAATAACTGAATTCTTTTTAATAAAAGAATACTAAGACACCCCAGCTGGTGGGGTGTCTTAGTAGACGTATAGAACAAAGGACAACTGGTAAGACCGAGAGGCGAGCGGAATTGATCCCTAGGGCGATCGTGCTTTTGGCGGCGCCGCCGCCATACGCTCCGGCTTGGCACCCCGCCAGCTGGGGGCTACCATCCCCTTATCGCTGCGCTCCGGTCAAAGATGTTGTCGTCGCCTCTCATACGCAGAGTAACTCGGCAGAGCATGCGCGGAGCCAACGCACAACAGGCTATTGCGGAAAGGAGGTCAAACTTGGTGGCGTCTAACGTACCAACGGAGGAGATACTACCGGATATTAGGGCTGTTTTGGATAACGGCGAGGAGGAACACCCTAACCCGTCGCCTAGGGTTTATGAGGAGGAAGGACAGAACGGCGGGAATCCTGTTGGTCCTGGCTCAGCGAGGACGGAGAACCCTGTGACGACAGACGCGAACCAGCATGCAGGCGGCCCGACGACACCTCCGGCTGGGGGAGATCACACGTCGCAGACGGTGACGGAGAAGAACACAGAGATGATGGGAGACACGAGGCCTTTGCCTAGAACTGGGCCGCAACACGCACCAAGAAGAAGTCCTCTGTACGGCATACCACATGATACATGCTTTAGGTGCATGGGGCGGGGCCATTGGCAATCGCAGTGCACAAGGAGCAAAGTTTGTTATAAGTGTAGGAGACCGGGACACCTTGCCGCGAGGTGCAATCAGCAAGCAGTTGGGCATCACAGACCGCCTGATGTATTCTCTAGAACTTCTTTCCCTCCGCTACCGACGAGCGTCCCGGTGAGGAGTGCTCCACAACATACCCCAAAGAGAATTTCAGTTGATGTTGGTCCAGATGATGAGATGAGAAGAAGTAAGATATCTGCCCTAGGGAGGGCGGTAGAGATATCCTGGCCATACGGAGTAGGTTGGAAGGAGATTGGTCCGTTTTTGCATCATACCTGGCCATGCGCAGCAGACTTATACAGATTTGTGGATAGAAAAGCTATCACTTTCTTTTCATGTGAACAGGAGGCCAAAGAGATGGTGGTGAAGGGTATACCGGAGTTTTGTGGGCGCAAAATGGAGCTGAGACATATGTTAGAAGGTGAATGACACCAAAGCAAGGAGGCCTTTTGGTTTTGGATAATTGATCTACCTCTTACATGCAGGGATGATGACACACTATCAAAGATAGTTTCAACATTTGGAAGGCTTGTGCATATTTCTGACTGGCAGAAGGAGAAAGATGATCTGTCTGGTCTGGTTATCATGGTGGAGGCATTCAGTGAAGACATCCCACAGTTCGTCTCGCTGACATACGAGCAAAGAAGAACATCAATCCATTTCAGGATGCTGGCTAGAGGTCCGGTGGGTGCAGGTAATCCTCATATCACTGAAAACGGCGTTGAATCTGGAATTCCCATGGAAGTGCTCAAGATACCGGAGTCTAGACCAGAGACGTCTTCCATGGTTCCTGTGAATACGGGACCATCTCTACCTGAGGATAGACCGCAGCAAAGAAGTCCTTCTCCAGTGCGTCATCGATCCAGACCTCATGGCAGAATGGTGATTGATAGAGAGGGGAGTAGAAGGTACTTATCTAACAGACGCCTAGAGGACTTTATATTCTTAGAAGAAGATAGATACAATGAGAGAAGAAGAAGAGAAGGGAGGAGCCGATCGAGATATGGGAGATATACAGCTGAGCCTCGTTTCCACAGAAGGGGTGTCTCGAGAAGAAGACAATCGGATGGGGACAGGGATACTTATGACATTTGCTGGTCGGAGCAAGAAGGAGGATACAGTCATTGACACGACTGGACTGGTGAGGATTTCTGCTGTCTTTCTTTATGATTATGGACTGTTCGTCTTTGTTCTGGAATATTAGAGGTGCATCCAATAATCCCACGAGGAGGGTTCTCAGTAGAATCTGTAGCAGATACAAACCAGGTGTGGTATGTTTACTTGAACTGTTTCTTCATGCTGAACAAGCGATAGAACTGTTGGACATTGTGAGACTCGATTGGGCAGCCGATAACCAAGAAGATGAAGGGAAAATATGGTTCTATGCTGACAAAAGTATGAATCCTAGCCTGTTCAGAAGTCATAAGCAACATGTAACGGTGAGCCTGGAAGCAAATGATGGGTCCAAAGTATTTGTTACGGAAATCTATGCCAGCTGCGACATTACAGAAAGAAGAGCATTATGGAATGAACTATTGATGTTGGTTGATCATATAGGGGATGAAGGATGGTTAATAGTTGGGGATTTCAATGTGGTGAGACATCCTAGGGAACGAAGAGGGGGAAACCAACCTGGTTTTCAGGACATGTTGGATTTTAATTCTTGGATATCAGATGCAACTCCTGATGAAGTTCCTTTTGAGGGGAGTCAATTTACTTGGGTGAACAAACAAATTCTCACTCCAACAATGTGGCAGAGGATTGATAGGGTTCTTGTCAATGGTGCATGGATGAGGAAGAGGCCAGCATCTAGATCTATTCATTTTACCATAGCGAGAGTATCTGATCATTGCCCCATTGTGTCGATCCCCGATGCTATGACAATGGATAAAAAGCAGGCTCACTTCTCATTTATGAAGACTTGGCTCGAACATGAGGAATGCTTGAAGATAATTGAACAAGCATGGCATGAACCTGTGACCGGTCACCCTTCAGTATTTTCTACCTTAAACTTAAAAGGGTTCGTCTGGCTCTTCGTAGGTGGAGCAAGGTTACTTTTGGTGCCAACAGACAACGCATCCTTGACTTAGAAGATGTGGTCTTTACGACGCAAGTTGTGTTTGATGAAAATCCGACTTCTGTCAATGAGCTCAACCTACGAGAGGCAGAAGGTGAGTTACAATTCTTGTTGGACCAGGAGGAAATGGTATGGAAGGAGAAAGCTCGTATAGATTGGCTTCAAGATGGGGAGAGAAACACCAAGTTTTACCATGCTACTGTTAAATCTAAAAGAAAGCAGAGAAGGATTAATAAAATGGTTCTGCAGGATGGCATTACAATTACGGACTCCAAACAAATGGCAGAGATGGCAGCTATTCATTACCAAAACTTTTACAATGAAGTAACAGATACAGATGAAAATGAGTTGTTGGAATTCATGGACGCGATCCCAGAGATGGTTTCTCTTGATGAGAATTTCACCCTAGTGGCACCTCCGAAGGAAGAAGAGATTCAAAAGGTGGTGATGATGATGGATTCTACGGCAGCCCCGGGACCAGACGGTTTTACTATTCCTTTTTTCATAGCTGCATGGCCTATTATTAAAAGTGATTTCATGGATTTGATGAAGGGTTTCTTCAGCGGTCAAACATGTTTCACGGGTCTTTTCTGTTGTAGAATCCTGCTTATTCTGAAGAATGATAATCCCAGTAGAATACCGGATGATTTTAGGCCCATATCCATAGAGAATGTCACCCTGCGCATACTTGTAAGAGTACTCAGTGAGAGATTTACTCCTATTATGCCGCGCCTGATATCCAAGAACCAAGGGGCTTTTGTTAAAGGCACAAATATATTTCACCACATCCGGCTAGCTAAGGAGCTTATGCATGACATTAACAGAAGGCGAGACAATCCTAATGTGATTCTAAAGTATGATATGTCAAGGTCTTACGACAGGGTGGTATGGTCTATACTGAGAAGACTTCTGGAGAAATTTAGTTTTACAGAAGAAGTGATTAACTTATTCCTGAGCTTCTTCTCAAACTCATGGGCAACGGTGATGCTAGGGGAGGAAACGGCTGATTTTTTTCCGATGAGTAGAGGCTTGAAGCAGGGAAGTGCAAATTCTCCATTTCTTTTCATTCTGTTTGAGGAGATGCTATGTAGAAGATTCTTAAAACTCTATGAGGAAGGGGCCATTTCCAGGTTTCAGGTGAAAGGGGTGGTTGTCCCCCCGATCATTCTTCTATATGCGGATGATATTGTAGTCTTCTTCTCCGCTGACCAGAGATCAATGGACAAGGTCTGCAGCACCTTTGATGCATACGAAAAGGCAACCAGGCAGAGAATAAATAAGCTCAAGTCCACATGCGTGGTAGGAGGCAAGGATCTGGTTTTAGCTGAAGATGTCGCCGCATCCATGGGGGTGGTTTCTGCCATGAACTCAATGACGTATCTTGGCATACCGATCAAGAAAGGAGTGATGAGGCTCGCTGATTTTGAGTTCCTGATGGGCAAGATAAATAACAAGTTTGCTACGTGGAGATCCAAAATAATATCTTTTGTAGGGAGACGATTGCTGATTGCACACGTCTTGACTTCTATCCCAGTGTATACGGCGGCTGTGGTGGGAATCCCTGCTGGGATCATGACGTGAATTGAGAACAAGCTATCCAAATTTCTGTGGAGGGATAGGGAGGATAACCACAGGAAGGCATGGGTTGCATGGCACAGGGTTGCTAGGCCATTTTCACTTGGAGGTCTAGGGTTTCCCTCTTTACAGACGGTCAATGAAGCCTTTGTTGCAAAAGCATGTTGGGAGGTGCTGACGAAGGACTCCATCTGGGCTTCTTTCTGTAGGGCTAAGTATGCAAATTTGATAGGTGGCCGAGACAATATGTATCCTGGTACCTTGAGAAGAGGTTTATTACCTTCACCTTTCTGGAAAAGAATGTGGGATATGTTCCCTCGTATTTTTCCTTTATGTCGATGGGTGGTTGGGGATGGAGATTTGTCCTTCTGGGATTCTTGGTGGTGTGAATCTCGCCTTGCGGATCATGCGTTAGTCCCCAGCGATAGAAGACACACGTTTACGGTCAGGGACTTTTGGCTGGATGGACACGGTTGGGATTGGGATTCTCTTAGGGTGGTCGTGGATGATGAAGGTATGAAGATGATACTTGATGCTGGCGTTTGGATAGCCAACGTAGACAACAGGCTGGTATGGAGTCCTGAGAGGAGTGGCCGATTTTCTATGAGTTCTGTGAAAAGGTTGTTGATGCTGGGTGGTAGGGAAGGCCCAGATGGGCTAGGGATGGTATGGCAGGCCAGATAACCCAAAGAGGTGGCATTCATCTGGAAATTAGCCAGACGAGCTACACCCACTGATGATAACATTAAAATTAGATGTGGTATATCCCTTGCTTCTATATGCTATTGCTGCGATAACCCCCAGGAGGAAGATATAGATCACATGTTGTTTAAAGGCCAGACCGCTGCTTTCTTCTGGCAGAAGTTTAGAGATCTACTTGAAATGGAGCCGCCTCATGATATGAGATCCCTTCTGAACATGTGCAAGATGACAAAGGCGAAAGGTTTATTTGAATGGCTGACAGGTAATATGGCGATTTTAATCCCCCACCGTATATGGCGCATTAGATGTGGAGCTAAATATGATGGTACGAGGAAGCCATTCAACCATGAATGGGACCATATCCTTAGAATCCTGAATCATCAGTTGAAGAGAACAGCGTTCCCTATCACTATAAACAACGATATATATGACAGAATGAAGATGGTGGGCTTGAACGAACCAAAGTCAATGATGAACCAGATGATTTTGGTGCGATGGGAGAAGCCGGATATACATAATCTCAAGCTGAACATCACGATTGGTAGGGATAGGGACTCCCACGAAACACATAGAAGGTGGGCAGCTGGTATCATACGTAACCACAGTGCCAATATTTGTCTTGTGTTTAAAGCCTGGATAAGGAGCTTGGATTACCTTCTTGCATACATGCAAGCATGCACCATTGGTCTGAAGCTAGCAGGTGACCATGCCTTGAACATCTCGTGTATAGAAGTAGATGATTTTCTTACACATGAGATTCTTTGGAATGGTGGTAAAGAGCCATGGTGGATAACTTCTTTTGTTAGAGAGCTGCGAGATGAGTTAACATCCTCCATGATTTTGGGAGCCCTAGTTCACAAGGCTATCGATTCGATTCCTCGTGAGTTAGGTAGATGGGGGTGCCAATTGAATGAGATGGTAGTTTCGTCAGATATATCCAATATGCCGATGAGAATTAGAGGTATGGCATTGTTGGAAAAAAGAAATACTCCCTATGTGATACTCAAGAGAACAAAAGCTGGAGAGGAAAACGCTTGATATCGGAGTCCCTTGTTTTGGTTGTCTTTGTTTTTATTTTTTTAGGATGTAAGGGCTGTCCTTGAGGGTTTTTGGGATGATACCCGAGTTATAAGTGTGGGAGATGTAATTTTGCTGTGATTTATCCCACAAGAGGGGTGTGGGATGAATAAAAGTGACCCCTGGCTTAATTAAAAAAAAAGAATACCCCTCACTAATAAAAGAAATTAAGAATCACAAGGGTTGTGAATTCTTATATCCTTACACCTCGTTTATCTATGTGATGAGTTGTTCATGTGATGAGTCAACTATCCTGATGAATATGAGGAACCAAATTTTGAGTTATGGTTTATGACCATTACATCCTAAATGACATCCATGTGAACCATAAGGTATGACCTTGATGGTAGCACCCATTGGATAGAACCCATAAGTGCAAATGAATATTAAGTGTTAAGATACATGGATTACATTTTGAAAAGGATGATGCTTGTTTATTGCAACTTAATGACTAAGAAATTTGGCATATGGATACTAAAACCGCATTCCTATGAGGAATAGAAGAAGGATGTGTACGTGACACAACCTATAAGGTTTAAGAATCCACTAATGCAAATGAAGTTTATAAGTTACAATGGACTAATCAATGTGATTGATTGAGTACAAGCAACTCAGAATTGGATCTTTACTTTGATGATATAGTCAAAGGGTTTGACTGATATGTCAAAGATAAAGAAGGGATCTGTGATTTAGTGGAAGCATGTTAACATTCCACATGTTGATGTGAAATGGAAATGTTCTAGAATGGAAATCCAAAAGTGGAAATTATCTTTAAGGAAGATAGAGATGGTTCCTATGTGATAGGAATAGAGATATATAGAGATAGTTCTCGAAAACCTCTTGACCTGAAAAGAGAAAGCATACATTGGCAATCTGTACTGAAGGGTTCAGTATGGATAGATTCAGTGGGAGAAAACTTGTCCATGTTACATGGAGTTAGTATCCCCAGGCCAAGTGTCCAATTCTTATGATGAATGGGAACACTAAGAATATATATGGATCTATCATGTAAGTAATCATCCCATTATCTTGCATGTATCAACATGGCAAGAACAAAATGCATTCATCATCTTGTATGTAGGACATGGCAATATGATGTGCTCATCCTGATAACTTGTATGTGGGACATGACGAGTGGATGTCTATCTACTTCCAGTAAGGGTTACTAGAACACCATGAGAACTTGATAAGTACTTGGGAAGTACTAGTTCTATGGATATAAGGAAGAGTTCAATGTAAAGAGTTACGTTGATGTGAACTTACAAAAGGACAGAAAATTAATCACAAAATATATATAGGATATATATAAAAGTGAAAGTTTGTTGATAATTGGAAGTGTTCCAGTAAATCCATTTAAAAGGAAATGTCGAGTATCTATGCGTTAGAGAACAACAGTGGATACTATATGGATCTAGAAGTTCATGAGATGAACTTATAGATGTTCCACTCATTGATGACAATTATGGAATCCTTGATCATGCAATGTGGCTAAAGGTTAGCAAAGGAATACTAGATCGCATATTACGGAAACTCCATCTCATACGTGTGACGTAGAACAAAGAGATGAGAGACATGCAGTTAAAAACTGACTTTGGCAAGGTGTTGCCATAACTCACTATGTTTGCACTAGAGCATAATAACATGTGGGACATGTTTGAAGATCACTATGAATATGATTCAAGGGTGATTAGCTCGCAGTGCAAGTGGGAGTCTGTTGGTATGTATGCCCTGAGAGCCAATCATGGGATGATTGGTGGGATACATTAAGATGGATTTGATAAACATCAAAGGCAAGCTTCCAATTCTTTCTGGTTCAGTCATATGAGATAGTGATAGAACAGATTGAATGTCTAGAGAATGACAATACTCAATGACGTATGCTTTCAGGTTGAGGACCTGAACGATGAGATCATATGGATGCTAAGAGTTTGTACATTCTTGTTATGTCCCTAGTCGGATGTCATTGGGAAAGGTAGATAGACATCAATGACACACAAGACTAGATTGTGGTGTTGGTTGATTACAAAATCTCATTAGTCATGATATAGAGATATCAAACCAAACACATATGTACTTGTTAGAGAACAACTGTACCGAACAGACCCACCGTGAGTTTGACACATGGAACCATGACATGGTAGTCACAATCAGTACTCACAGTGATGGTGGTGAGTGTGATTCTTTGACCTGAAATCACTACACTCAACACATGTCGTTGGGCACACTTTGATAGCATCAAACACAGTCCTGAAACATGGGTTGCTATAAAGGTGATGATTGGGTGGCTTTGACACATGGGCTTTTGAGGGGTGAGTGATAGATATGGGATTTATCCCTCCTAAGGGAGTATGATATCCATGTCCACTTGATGAGTAGGATTGAGAAAGGCATGCACGCATGTGTGAATCAGTATGTGATATTAATGTCATACATATGTTTTCCAATCTACTCTGAGATCAAGAAAGTGAATGAACGTTGACAAAATGACTGTTCCATGCCTCATTCAGGATATCATTGACAACAGAATTATACATTCACTGTAACACCATTTACAGATTGTAGGATTGAAAGTTGTTCTCCAACTTTCTATTTCACTTGGGTAGCACTGATGTGTGACTAGGCACCGCTCTTTGCTTGTGAAGTCATAAGTGTTATGGACTTTCACTGCCAACGTGATATGGACCTACAGGGTCACACACATAGGATTTAACCTGAAAGAGGAGTTTTGTCCACAAACAATGTTTATATTGATTATTAAAGGAGTTTAGTAGTTCAATTAAACACTCAATCAATTGATAGCTGATAACACCAATTTTTGTGATATTTTAGACTGTTTTCTGTTATCAAAACTGCCATTTTTAGCTATTTTCCTCTCTTTTTGTATGCACTTTCGCAATAATTGGCCAAACAATGCTCTTAATCCTATATTTCCATCTTTTGCAGAGTTTCTCCTCATTTTGGTGCAATAAGGCCGTCCCCACCCACTAAATAAGTCCAAGTCTGCATCGGCCTTCCTGACGCCCAATACACGCCCTGCCTGGTAGGGTAGAACGACACCACGACGCACGACAAAGGGGTGCCGCGCAAGGAGGAACTGACGGACAACACGCCTCTTACCCGACAGGGAGCCATAGTCGCCACAACAACCCAAGTATGTCGGGCGACACAGCCACCCACCGGCAGGCGCCGTTTCCCATCACGTGACCAACAGCCGACAACCCTGCGCCGAGCGATACGAGTATCAACCATCCACCGAACCACAATTAAGGAGGACACGGGGCGCTTCGAGCACCATAAGTTCCCCCACTCGCTGACTATAAATAAGAGCTACATGAAGACGAAAAAGATGGGTCGGACAGTAGGGAACTTGAGCTATCTTCGAGGAGCATCGCGAGAGCAGACGTATCACGCCCCAGTGCTCGTACCGGGTGACACTAGGTGAGCTCTTCCTCATCTCGAGAGGGAGGGGACTGGTTCACCTAGGACTATACTGGGCGACACTGAGGGCCGATATCGGCCGATGTAGATACGCGACATGAGTGCCCGACAGTAGAACGCGTAGCTCCACGCCCGACACGATATCAAACCTGATACGCTTCACCTGTCATGCGTGCCTCCCGAGAGGGTGTGTCACCCGATTCGAGCATATCGGCCAGGTCCTTGAGCGATACAGTCGGCCATCACGGTGTGCTGCTCGAGAGAGCGTGCCGCCCGACACGAATGTATCGGGCTAGGCCCTATCCGGTATCGGGCGGGAGAGCCACTGTAGTCTGTCGCCCTTCTACATCAAGAAGGCGACCTCTATCTTTAATTCTGTTATTTAATTCCTTTACTTATGCATTGTAATTAAGACCCTTTATTTGTCAATGTATATAGAAGAGATTAATTACTTTCTGCTCTATGCTTGGTACAATATGTTGGATGACTGCTATGTTTGATATCTAAACTCTAGCTTGCATGTTTGGATCATGTTTCACTTAGCTACCGAATCGTGTTTTCCCGTCGCAACAACTTCAAGAGTTGTGTTGTAGCTCTAGTGTTTGGTCCGATTCTGGAGTATGAGAGTTCCTGGAACGGAGACGTTTCAGTAACATTTCACTCTGACTTTGAGCCCAGCAACCTCGAGAGGGGTGCCGAGGCTTGGTTAGAGGTATCCGCTCTGAGAGGAGGGGTGCAGAATGTTATCGGTGCTGCTTGTTATGCTGTAATCTTATCCTTCATACCTTGCTCTAGCCCTAGTTTTATCTTCCTCTTTCTGTGGCATGAAAACCCCTAAAAACTGCTAAATGGCTAAAACCTTAAATCTTTCTAGTAACTCCACTTGGAGATAGTTTTCTTGTTTTTTTCGTGACACCTTACTGCTTCCCTTCTGGGGAATTTATCAGCTCTTTATACCTACCGGAGTGTAGCGTGTCGATTCTGGGTTCTCAACACTACCACCCTTGTCCCTGTGTTCGACCCCGTCTATCTACTTCGACCCCGTAAACAAAGTTGTGGGGGCCTAGAAGGATTCGGGTTTATAAATGTAAAAGCTCGACTACCTCAAATCCCCCTCCACTTTTGGACGCGCGATTTAGGCCGGTTAACTTTTGGCGCCGTTGCCGGGGACAAGGCAAAATGGCACTGTAGACGAATCTGAATCCACTAACTACACTCTTGTGCCTCAAGCTTAGCAATGAGTTTGACAACACTCTTTTTCTTTTTCTTTTTCCTTACCGTTATTCTTTGCTTGAAATTAATAAATCTATCTTCTAAACTTGATTTCTCATGCCATCTCAGGAACTCTAAAGAGCGGTGACCTATTCAGTCGAGATCTGACGCCATGTCTCATTGTGAGCAATCTCTGTTTGGAGGTGAACGTCAAGGCCAAGATGAGATTTCACACCAGCCCAGCCTGGTTGGCCAGTTGCATGCTTTCATAAAAAGGCAAGACTCTATCATCAATCGGTTGGTGCAGGGTGCACTTCCCAGCCCTGGAGCTCAGAATTCCATGCAACACCAGATGGCAAGTCTGCGGATGCGCCAATGGGAAGTCGATCAACGATTGGCCCAGATGGCAGCTCTGATAAAGAACCCTGCGGGAAAGACACTCTCATATCCGGAAACTGCCAGAATGGCGGTACTGAGGTCTGGGAAGACGGTGGAGTGCACAGTTGATGCCGAACCAGAACCTAAAGTGAGGTCGGAGAGTATCATTCCAGCAGAGGGTGAAGGTGGACAAGAAGAAGCTCAAGAGCCTGCACGGAAGCCTTCCGATGAGCTACCTGGTGGGAGGAATCCTTATGCTCCAAGGCTGCCGTATCCGCATAAGCTGATCAAGGCAAATCTGAAAAGGCGTCAGGAAAGGTTCATGGACTCGATCAGGAAACTGCATCTTGAAGTCCCCCTCCTTGACTCCTTGGAGGAGATGCCGATTTATGCTATGTTCCTCAAGGACCTTATAATGAAGAAAAGAGGAGGAGGAGGAAGGATTCAGACCGTGCACCCAGCGTCCGCTTCCTCATCCTTCGTGAAGTCCGACATGCCAAATAAGAGAAGGGATCCCGGAGCTTTCACAATCCTGTTCGCCATCGGAGACAATGTCGAGCGTAAAGGTCTAGCAGACTTGGGGGCAAGCATAAGCCTCATGCCCCTAAGTTTCGCACAAAGGGTGGGCATGACCGACATGGTTCGAACCAACATGCGGATTGAACTGGTGGATCACACCTTGAAGAGACCCGTCGACATTGTCGAAGATGTGCCGATCAGGGTTGGCGACTTCTTCATCCCTTGCGATATAGTTGTCATCGACACAGTTGAAGACCCCCGTTGCACGATCATCTTTGGTCGCCCCTTCTTAGCGACAGGGAGAGCGCTGATTGATGTTTCCATGGGGATGATCACCTTAAGGGTCGGAAATGACCATATCGACTTCAAGCTGAAGGAGATCATGAAGAGCCCGTCCCTATCTGAATCAGCATGTTTCGCAGATAGCTACAATAAATTCTACGAGGAAGTAGAGGAAGATATCCAGACAGTAGACCCCCTCTTGTAGGCTATAAACTATCAAGATCCCGACCTCGAAGATCCTGAGGTCGCAAAGCACCTCAACCTCTTCAACCTTTCTGACGAAGATTTGCAAGAAGAGGATATAGTGGTGGAGTCTGCGAAGTATGCCTCTCTCGAGGAGGAGCCTCAGGAGAAGGCACCCAGACCAAAGCTAGAGTTAAAAGTGTTGCCCGAAGGCCTGAAGTACGAGTTCTTAGATGAAGAGCACAGAAACCGCGCCATCATAAACGCCGATCTTTCAAGTGACCAGCTGGACCGACTCCTTGAGGAGTTAAGGCTCCACATGAGGGCTATAGGATATTCAGTAGATGATATCAAAGGCCTTAGCCCCGCCTTGTGCATGCATCGCATCAACTTGGATGAATCTGCCAAGCCTCTGGATCAACCCTAGAGGAAGCTGAACCAGATGCTCAAGGAGGTCGTCAAGAAAGAGGTAATAAAGCTTAGGGATGCGGGGATCATTTACCCAATCAACGATAGCAATTGGGTAAGTCTGATCCACGTAGTGCCCAAAAAGGGTGGAATGACAGTGGTTAAGGGTGAGAAGGGCGACGAGCTGGCGGTAAGGACCGTCAGCGGCTGGCGGATGTGCATAGATTACTAAAAGCTAAATCATGCTACAAAGAAGGATCATTTTCCGCTACCTTTTATTGACCAAGTTCTCGAAAGGTTAGCACATCACGATTTCTTTTGTTTTCTTGATGGCTTTTCAAGTTTTTACCAGGTACCCATCTTGCCCGACGATCAAGAGAAAACAACATTCACCTGCCTTTACGACACTTATGCCTTCCGAAGGATGCCCTTCAGACTCTGCAACGCCCCCGCCACCTTTCAACGATGCATGATATCGATGTTCTCAGATTTTCTAGAAGACATCGTAGAAGTTTTCATGGATGACTTTTCCGTCTATGGGAAGGACTTCGATAGCTATCTGAAGAATCTGTCATTGGTCCTTCAAAGGTGCGAGGAGAACAGCCTAGTTCTAAACTGGGAGAAGTGCCATTTCATGGTGCGGGAGGGCATCGTTCTCGGGCATAAGATCTTGAAGCGTGGGATCGAGGTGGACGCAAGCAAGGTTGAAGCAATATCCAAGCTTCCTCCACCAAGATCCGTGATGGGGGTGTGAAGCTTCCTCAGGCACGCGGGATATTACCGAAGATTCATCAATGACTTCTCAAAGATTTCCAAACCGTTGTCCAATCTTCTGGTAAAAGACGCTGAATTTGTTTTCTCTAACGATTGTCTAAGTGCTTTTCAGGCCCATAAAAATGCTTTGATATCATCACCTATCCTTCAAGTGCCAGAATGGGGTTTACCTTTTGAGCTGATGTGCGACGCTAGCGACTACACGGTTGGAGCAGTCCTGGGGCAAAAGAAAGACAAAAAGCACCATGTGATTTGCTACGCTAGTCGCACGTTGGACGAGGCTCAAGTAAACTACACAACAATTGAGAAGGAGATGCTCGCTATCGTCTTCGCGTTTGATAAATTCAGGTCGTATCTCATCGGAGCAAAGGTCAAGGTATACACAGATCATGGGGAAATAAAATACTTAATGCAAAAGAAAGACGCAAAGCCCAGATTGTTGAGGTGGGCCTTATTGCTCCAAGAGTTTGACCATGCAATTATCGACAAGAAGGGCGCAGAGAATGTGGACGCATACCACCTATCAAGGATCGTGACTGAGAGAGAGAGAGGGCCTCAAATCAACGACGACTACGCCAACGAGGCTCTGATGTTGGCATAAGCTCAAGAAGAAAGTTTACCCTGGTTTGCAGGCATCTGCAATTATCTTGCCTGCGGAGAACTGCCTCCTGACATCACGTACAATCAGAAAAAGAAGCTATTTGCAGATGTCAAAAACTACTACTGGGATGATCCTCTCCTATTCAGAAGATGCGCTGACAACTTATACAGGCAGTGCATCCCAGAGGAAGAAACCGCAGACATCCTGAAAGAATGCCACGCCTCCCCCTACGGTGGACACCTGGGTAGCAAGAGAATAGTTGCAAAAGTGCTACAATCAGGTTTCTACTGGCCCACCTTGTTTAAAGACGCTGCACAATTTGTGAAGGTTTGCAAGGAGTGCCAGTTTACAGGAAACATAGGGCAGAGGAACGAAATGCCTATGGCTAGCTGGATCGAAGTAGAAATATTTGACGTATGGGGGATCGACTACATGGGACCGTTTCCCCCATCCCGGGGGTATCAGTACATACTCGTGGCTGTGGATTATGTATCGAAGTGGGTGGAAGAGGTAGCCACCCAAACCTGCGATGCCAAGTCGGTTATCAAGCTTTTCGAGAAGACCATCTTCCCTCGTTTCGGCGTCCCGCACACAGTTATAAGCGACGGAGGATTGCACTTTGGAGAAAGACAGTTTGAAGCACTCCTGTGCAAGTATGGAGTGAAGCACAAGATCACTACACCCTACCACCCCCAGACGTCAGGGCAGGTAGAGGTTTCCAACAGACAGATCAAGAAGATCTTGGAGAAAACTGTCAGCCGAACAAGGAAAGATTGGTCTATGAAACTTGACGATGCACTTTGGGCCTACCACACCGCTTACAAAACACCCATTGGAACCACCCCCTACCGTCTCATCTACGGAAAATCCTACCATTTGCCGTTAGAATTGGAACACAAGGCCCTTTGGGCAATCAATTTCCTAAATATGGACCTCGACAAAGCGGGAGAAAAGAGGTTTTTGCATCTTCAAGAGCTCGAAGAGCTGAGAATGAATGCCTACGAAAATGCAAAAATCTATAAATAGAGGACAAAGCTATGGCATGATGCCCATCTCAGGAGAAAAGATGTAAGCCAAGGGGATAAGGTTTTGTTGTTCAAGTCCTCCATTCGTCTTTTCCCTGGGAAGTTACAAACGAGATGGTCAGGACCGTTCACTGTGTCAAAGATATACCCATCAGGAATGATGGAGCTCTACGAAAAGGACGACCTGACCAGGGTATTTCAAGTAAATGGGCACAGGGTGAAAAGGTTCTATGAAGATGACGCATTTGTCAGGAGAGTAGAGATCAGTCTGCAAGATATGGGTACAATCGAGAGCTGAACAAGATGATCCTACACCGTTCGAGCTGGCGACGCAAACTTCAGCACTCCTCGGGAGGCAGCCCAAGTTTTTCTTTCTTTCGTAGAGTAGGATGCTTTTTTTCTTTTTTCCTATAAAAACAAAATTTATGAATTGTAATAAGGGCCGAGCCGGTGCACGCGTCGAGCGCACTGACTCCTCTGTTTTATGGGCCACCGCTGTCATACTTTCTGAGGTCGGGGACTTAACCCTAAACCAATGATGTTCTTCTTCCTTCTCCTAGCTTTGGTTTTCGGCTGCCTGTTTTAAGTCCTGCCGGGCAGTAGCTCGGTTGGCGCGCAATCACGCTTGTATCAGGCTGCAGTTTCTGGGGCACTGCAAGGGCCGTGGCGGATGGTATTCCCGAGCAACCATCATATCGTGGATGGGAATAAATGCCCTATTCTAGCTGATGTGACCATCGTCTCGGGAATTGCCTGACTCGTCGGCCGACGCCCGCCCCAAAAATGCTTGTTTTACCCCCAGCCGAGCTTGCTATATATATCAAGGTGGGCTCAGCATGTCGGGTTGACTCACTTCTCTTTTAGCCACTTGTAACGCATGCAGTGATCAACCCTTGCTCGCGTGTCGGCCAGCCTGCCTTCACTCTTGTATCGGGCGCTGGCTCCTATGAGAAAAGGTATCGCCCGACATGCTTATCGCCCGATACGAGTTTTCATATTGCGCTGCTTATCGGGTTTTACGAGACTAGTCGATTTTGTATCGCTCAACGCAGTTAAGCACGAAAATAATGCCCGATAGTGTTTGCCCGATATGCCTTATCGCCCGATTTTGTGACGTCCTGACGGTTTTTGGTCTTTGGCGACCTTATCGCCCGATACATCTGTGTCGGGCGGTGGGTGTGCCGCACAGCCCTCCTTGTATCGTCCAACCCTGTATCGTCTTGAGCTTCCTTTTGATGGACGATACCCGGATTTTGAAATAAGTCTTATCGTGATTCCTGTCTTTGCCGACCTAACATTTAGATGATCGTTTGACTTGCTAACAGGGACGGGTCACACAGGGCAAACCTCCAGCCAAGCGGAAGCAACAACTGTCGGGCAGAAACATAAAAACCCCGAGGCAGCTAGCCCTCGACTACCGCAGATAGAGAGCGGGAGAATTTTTCTTGATATGGTAGCTTCAGAGGAAGATCACTTTCTTATAATAGTCTGTCTTCTACGATGGTGTAGGACCATCTACAAAGACAGCACGAGTCTTTTGCCGATGGCCTCCAGGTGGAATCTGGGCATTCCGGTTCCATCTTTTTAAGGAGGAAGCGCCCACAAGTGTTTTCAAGAGCTCTCAAGCTTCCATCCTGAGAGCTTTGCACTTGTTCTGGCTATTTCTCACTGAAATGATTGGTTCAGCTGATGCAACTGAGCAAGTTGGGAAAGTAGGATTGGTGAGAAATTTCTTTTCGTTTCGCTTGCCCAATTTGATTGTAGCAAGGATTGGTATTGGGAACCAATTAGAAACAAAAGAAGGAAAGTCAGCCGGGAACTGACCAGGACCACAAACCGACCGGTTTAGAAGTGAACTGGCCATTTCATGAGTCCCAACTGATCGGTTGAGGTGTCAACCGATCGGCTCAGGTCCCCAACCGACCATTTCAGAAATGAAACGATCGGTTCAGGTTGCGAGTTGGTTGTTTTTGTGGAAAATCCCGAACCCTTCTAATCCTGCTTTAGTCCCACATTGCCCGGGATAGAGAACCCTGTCCCATTACCCTCCTATATATAGGGGTATTGGAGGCTTCTCAAAGAACAACTCAGTGCAACCAGTTGCTCTGTAAAGTTTTCGTTCTCTCTGGTTTGGCAACCAAGAGAGCCCGAGCAAGTGCTACCTGATAAGGGAGGGACAATAAGGGAAAGACAACTACAGAAATCGACTGGTGGCAGGAGACTGTGTCAGTGACTAGTACACTGACAGGAGGGTGCAACTCCTTCCAATTCCTTGTGAGAAAAGGAAATTGGAGTTCCAGGTGGTCCGTGTGGACTACTTCAGAGGTGGGAGATTTCTGTCACTCGGAGGACAACTGTCAATCCCGACAGTCCCGATGAGACCAAGAGTCGTCAGTCCCGGTGCGACCACGAGCTCCACAGACACCGTCCAAGACCGGAGGTGAAGACCGCGCAAGTCGTGATGTATTGTCGCCGAGAAAGCCTCGGGACAAGGTATGATTCCACAAACCATCCCTTTCCTATTGTATATACGTTGACACATTTCCTTGTTTTGGGTTTGGGGGAGAAATTTTTTGTTTTCGCTGCCTTCTCTGCCTCCCCTAAAACCCAACATTATTCTCCTTCCACTGGCACAGTTGCTTCCTCATTCATTCCATTTGTTTCTGAGTTGGGTTCCCCCAAACTGAGTTCTATTCTCCTTACAAACGCTTAGTCTTCATAGTAACTTTTCACTCTTTGTCCATTTACCTTGAAAACACCCATTTTTCTCTTTCTATCTTCATTACTCCTTATGGGTATATTTTTACTATAGAAAGGGGACCTGACCACCTAGTTCTCAACTTCCCTAGAAATGACCTGATGCTGGAGTTGAACAAAAGGACCTTGTCTCCTTCATGCACATCTTTGTTATTTACGTGAGCATCATGCCAAACCTTTGTCCTCTATTTATAAATTCTTGCATTTTCATAGGCATGCAACCTCAGCTCTTTGAGATCCTGGAGCTGAAGGAACCTTTTCTGACCAACTTTGTTGAGATCCATGTTCAAAAACTTTATGGCCCATAGGGCTTTGTGTTTGAGTTCGACCGGTAGATGACAAGACTTTCCATGGATTAACCTGTAGGGTGTCATACCTATCAGTGTCTTGTACGTAGTACGGTATGCCCAGAGTGCATCATCCAATTTCATGGACCAACCCTTCCTTGTGTGACTGATAGTCTTTTCTAAGATTTGTTTGATCTTCATATTTGATACACAAGTTTGGGGGTGGTTTGGTGTTGCAACATTATACTTCACTCCATACTTCCTTAGTAAAGCTTCAAACTATTTCTCACTAAAATGTGATTCTCTGTCACTTATGAAAGTGTGTGGCACTCTAAAGCTAGGGAATATAGTCTTCTCAAAAAGCTTAATTACTGCTTTGGAGTCGCATGTTTGGGTGGCAACTACCTCAACCCATTTGGAAACATAATCATCAACAACAAGAATGTATTGATTTCCATTCGATGATGGAAAAGGCCCCATGTAGTCAACTCCCCATATGTCAAAGATTTCCACTTCCACCCAGTCTGACATAGGCATTTCATTTCTTCAGCTTATGTTTCCCATGAGTTGGCATTCCTTGCATGTTTTGACAAATGATGCAACATCCTTGAAGAGCGTGGGCCAGTAAAATCCCGATTGCAGAACCTTTATGGTTGTCCTCTCCCCTCCATGGTGTCCTCCATAAGGTGAGCTGTGACACTCTTTTAGGATTATAGGAACCTCTTCCTCAACTATGCATCGACGGTATAAGTTTTTAGAGCATCTCTTAAATAGTAGTGTGTCATCCCAATAGTAATTATTCAATTAAGAGAATAACTTCTTTTTCTGATTATGTGTTATCTCTGGCAGAAGTTGCCTACATGCTCAATAATTACAGATGTCACCAAACTAGGGTAAACTCTACTCCTCTGATTGAGCCATTAGAAGAGCTTTGTCGGTTTAATTATCATTCATAGGCAGTTGGTTTTCTTATGATAGGTGGTCTGTGACTACATTTTCTTTCCCCTTCTTATCAATGATTTCATGGTCAAACTCTTACATAACAATGCCCGTCTCAAAATTCTTGGCTTGGTGTCCTTTTTCTGCATCAGGTACTTTATTGCCCCGTGATCGGTGTAAATTCTTACTTTTGATCCTACTAGGTATAACCTAAACTTGTCAAAAGAAAATACGATAACTAGAATTTCCTTCTCAGTGGTAGTGTAGTTCACTTGGGCTTCATCCAGGGTTCGACTTGTGTACTAAATCACATGATGTTTCTCCTCTTTCTTCTACATGAGGACCACCTCGATGGCGTAATCGTTGGCATCATATATTATCTCAAAAGGCAACTTCCAGTCAGGTGCTTGTAGGATAGGCATTGTCATTAATGCTTCCTTGAGGGTGTTAAAGGCATCTAGACATTCAGTGGTAAACTCAAACTCAACATCCTTTATCAGCAGATTTGATAATGGCTTGGCGATCTTAGAGAAGTCTTTTATGAAGCTTCTATAGTATCCAGCGTGTCCCAAGAATCTTTGCACTCCAGTGACTGACTTTGGTGGTGGGAGTTTTGATATGGCTTCAATTTTGCATAGATCTACTTCAATTCCTTTCTTCGAGACCTTGTGTCCAAGCACGATACCTTCCTGAACCATGAAGTGAGATTTCTCCCAATTTAGGATGAGGTGCTTCTCTTCGTAGCCCCACAACACCAAAGGTATATTTCTCAAGCAGACCTCAAAATCTATCCTGTATATAGAAAAGTCATCCATGAAGACTTCTACAATATCTTCCAAAAAGTCCAAAAACATGGATATCATACAACTTTGAAAAGTTGCTGCTATGTTACATAGGCTGAACGACATTCTTCAGAAGGTGTACGTCCCATAAATGCAGGTAAAGGTGGTCTTCTCTTGATTGTCAGGGTGAATAGGTACTTGGTAAAATACTGAGTATCCATCTAAAAAACAAAAGTAGTCATGATGAGCCAACCGCTCTAGAACCTAGTCGATAAATGTCAAGAGGAAGTGATCCTTCTTGGTGGTATGTTTAGCTTGTAGTAATCGATGCGCATGTGCCAGCCTATCACTATCCTCGTGGCAAATTCATCTCCATCTTCCCCTCATACGATTGTCATTCCACCCTTCCTGGGTACCACATGGATAAGACTAACACAATTGTTGTCGCTTATTATGTAGATGATTTCAACATCTCGTAGCATTATAACTTCTTTCTTCACAACCTCTTTCAGCATTTTATTTAGTTTCCTTTGCGGTTGAGCCAGGGTCCTAGCTGTCTCTTCAAGATGAATTTTGGACATGCATAAAGCCAGTTTAAGACCTCTGATGTCCTCCACAGAATACCCTATGGCTTTTCTACTCAACCTCAGCTACTCTAGCTATTTCTCTAGCTGGTCGTATGTTAAGATGGCATTGACAATTATTGGATTCCTTTCTTGTTTGTCTAGGAATTCGTATTTAAACCCCTTTGGAAGAGGTTTCAACTCTGGCTTGGGCTTCGACACTTCCTTCTCCTTAGTTGTCTGCTCCAATGACACATACTTCACCATCTCTATTATCTCTTCATCATCGTTGAACTCTTCTTTGGATTGGTTCAAGTAATCTAAGATTTCTACAACCTCTTGGCTCTCCATGGCAGGATCTTGGCTATTTAGAGCTCACATCAGGGGATCTACGGTTGCTTTATCTTCTTGTACTTCTTTGCAATATTGATTATAGTTGTCCATGAAATAGGCTGACTCAGATAGATATGGTCCCCTCATGACATCTTGCACAAAAATCCAAGTGATCATTCCCTACTCGTAGTATGATGATACCTTCAACAACATATATTAAGGCTCTCCCCATTGCAAGGAAAGGCCTCCCAAATATCATAGAGCATTTGGATTCTTCGACTGTGTCTATTACCACTATATCACATGGTTTGAAAAATCATCCAACTCGTATCGAAACATCTTCAACTATTTCCACTGACCTTGTGAAGGTATGATTGGCTAACTCGATCCTCATCCCCATCTTTACCATGTTTGTTAGCCTAAGCCTTTGGTCTAGAGTTAAGGGTATTAGACTGATGCTTTCTCCTAAGTCAGCTAATCATTTTTTCTAAACGTTATCTCCAACACGGAAAGGTATGTTGAATGCTTCAGGGTCTTTCTTCTTGGTAGGTAGCTCTGCTTGAAAAAAAGCACTTGACATCTTTGCTAACTGGACAGTTTCAATGTGATTACCTCTTCTTTTCTTCATAATCATGTCTTTGAAGAACTTTGCATAGGTTGGCATTTCTTCTATTGCATCAAAAAAGGGCACATCTAGGTGTAGCTTCTTTATAGCTTCCATGAACTTTTCATATCTCTTTTTCAAGTGTACTGTTATTAACTTATGGGGGAAAGGAACTCTTGGGGCATATGGATTTTTCTTTGAAAGAAAATCACCCATAGGATCTGAGTTCTTTTCCTCTCCTTCCTTCTTCTTTTCGGGTGTTCCTGCTTCTTTGCCATGGTTAGCTTGTTTTTTCCCTCTTGATCCTTATGTTGCCTTCTCATTCTCAGACTATTGATGGGCATGACTTCTTCCTTCTTAATTCGGTGTCATTAGTATTAACATTTTCCAACGTTCTCCCATATCAGAGAGTAGCCATTTGGGCAGTCTCAATATTTGACGGAATCTTTCCTGAAGGATTTTTCATGAGCTCGACCAGCTATGCAAGCTGCTGATCAGTCTCTGGTGAGTTTGCATATCCACCATTTGAGTTTGCATGTTAGTTAGCACTCCCAGATTTGTGAGAACACTTTGAGCAAGTTGATCGTTCACTGACTGCCTCTCTGCGAAGTCAAATAGTTGAACAATCATGTTAGTTTGGTTACCATCTTTTGCTTGGCTCAGCCCTGGGCCTTGTCCTTGTCCTTGCCTGCTCACATTTTGTTCTCACCTTGATAGTTGTTCTTATTCTGTTGGTAGCTAGTAGTCTTGGTGTATTGTGTTGGCGCTCCTTTCTTCTCAAACCCTGGGAAAGGTTTAGATGAACTACTCAGTTGATGTGTGTTCTCCACAAATACTTTGTTTCCATAACTAAACCCAAGGTGGTCTTGTCACTTGAAGTTAACATATGAGACATTATCTATTTCTTCTTCACTTTTGCTTTTGTCACTCTCCTCGGGCTTGGTATAGATAAAGTTTTCGATTTTGTGTCCTCCTTCTCCATAGGTTATACATTTCATGGCTTTCTCAATATGCTTCTTACCCTTGGCTCCAGTATCCTTCAGTTGTTTGACGCAGTGGTTATTTTCTAAATTTGGGTTGTTATGGTATCCAAGGCTTTGGCTTCAATAGATGGTCCTCCAGACACTACTTTCTTTGCCAATCCTCTATCATTGCTATCATAATCCATGATTGTTGGCACTGTAGCCATGTTGTCTATTATCTTCATAGTTCTACTCGACCTCTTTCCAAGAAAGTCACAGCCAACACCTACGTTCAAAAAAGTCCTCTCAGTAGGATTCTACCCATTATAGAAGGTGGTCTCTAGGAACTCCTTACAGTAATTATGGTGTGAACAATCCCTTTGATACTCCTAGAAGCGTTCCCATGCCTCGTGCAAGTTTTCTCCCAGCTTTTGTGCAAAAGAAGTGATCTTTTGCATGTTGCAGATAGTTTTCTCAGTAGGATAAAACTTAGTAATAAAGGCATCTTCCAGGGGTCTCCAACCATCTATGGACTAGTGGGGGAGGTTTTTGTACCATGATAGAGCCTTATCTTCAAGAGAGAAGTTGAAGCCCTTATAGTATATCACTTCTTGAGGAACTCCCCTCATCTTGATGGTATCACAGATATTTTTAAAGGCATTAAGGTGATGGTATGGATTTTCACTTCTCAAATTCCCGCGGAAAGGTTTGTTCTGGATCAACAAGACGACAGTTGGTTTCAACTCAAAGTTTGCTGCATTGAAGTGCGAGATGATAATAGGGCACCTAGATTCATTGGCCCTAGTTTGTGCCAACTCTCTAAGAGTCATTCCTTCTTCATCATCTTTGTTTCACTGTCATTCATTGTCACAGTGATTGTGATGGTGCCTTCTTCAGTGATGGTAACGTCACTCTTCATTGCGTTGTTCATCTTCATGTCGGTCTTCACACGACGTTCGTCCTCACATTTAGCCCCAACAACTATTATATAGGATCAGACATAGTAATTAGGGTCAAACCCCATGGACAAGGTTAGCAAGTGTTAAGTACATAGGGTCTCACATTCATATACTCTGGACAAACAGATGGTTTAAAAAAGGTTGTTCCCCAAGGAACGAAGGTGCTCAAACCAAAACAAAGAAAGACAAAATAAAGAAAGAAAATAACAACAAGAGAAAACAAGGACAAATGGTAAGAAACCAAGATATGGAAGGGAACTTAGATCAGGTTTCACTTACTAAGGTCTCTCACCAGCATGCAAAACTCACTCCCCCTTTGTATACACCTATCAAGATTATAAGAAACCATAGAAGAGTCTATTCCCTCCTCTCTCAAGATAAGGATAGATCTAGGATCTAAGGTGGCCTCCCTCTAGAGATGGCAACCTTACACCTGAAAAGAAAAACATATGACAATAAGCCTTAGCAATCCAACATTTTCATGCATTCATACTACTCCATAACACCAGATAAAGAAGATACTACTCTTTTGAGGTACCAAAGATCAAACATCACAAGATGGTATCTAAGCATAGAAGTGAAGCATTAATAACGAGTGTATGGAGATAAAATTGATATGAATATATATATATATATATATATATATATATATACATATATATATATATATATATATATATATATATATATATATATATATATATATATATATATATATATATTCAAAGAGAAGCAAGAATATACATGTTGGGAGAGCCTTAGTGGCTACTCCCAACCTGAGTTATGTGTTTAGCCACACATGTTAATGGGCAGCATAACATCATTACAAAATGATAGATACATCATAACCACGAAGAGGAAAGTGGTACTATGTAGCGGGGATGATAGATCTAGAGGAGAGAGAGAGAGGAGATGGTGATATACCAAATGCCTCCTTAAACTCTTGATCTGGGATGGAAGGTGTGGATGCTCTCCTTCTTTTGAGGGAGAAAGGTCTTCAATCATCTCTCTCCTCAACTTTCACCTTTAGAGATCCAAGAATGATTGGATAGATGAGAGTGGGTATGGAATTGGGCAGCATTTCATGGTCCTTGATGATCTGATGATGTGACAAGTCGATGTGGGTGGCCTATTTATAGGTGTTTCCCACCGACTTAACCATCCACACCACGATCGAGGTTTTGTATCGGTCGAAGCTTGATTGTGATCGATCGAGGCCCCTCCTCAATCGAGGTCACCACAACGGTTGGTCGAGTCCTTGTGTAACATACTCAATTTTTACTATTATATCTATGTTGAGCTATTTTCCCCTAAAGTGAATTTATCGACAATATTTCCCTTCACAACAAATTCCACTTATTTGATTCAATTATCATGGTCTTTGATAGGAATAGTCTTCAATTGAATTCCCTTGTGTCCTAATGAATTAATCATCTACACTTGAGAAACAACTGCAATCCAATCCCTCATTTGAGCATCATTTTCTTGGTTGAAATCATTTAGTCAGAATTGATCTATTTGTGCTTAAATACCTTGATTTCATCTCGAACCCACATGTTGCTCTCAATTTGACCAATATTGGCTTGGAACCAAAGGGATACATTAATCACCTTTAAAAAAAGAAGAGAATTAATTATGGAGACAAATAAGTTAAATTTGTAAAGTGTTGGTACTAGTATATAGTTCTTAATTTATTTGAATGGAAATCAAACCATGGTCAAAATCTCATAACTATTGGCCTTTTCGTTTAATAGATATAAAGTAATTTGTAACTGTGGTCTTAACTATATCCATCAACTTAATATCATTGTAAATGAGGTAACAACCTCTTTAACCCCTCTCATACAAGCAACGCTAGTTACAAGGAACCGAAGACAACCCAATCTGGCCAAACACGATGGACTATCAGAACCACCACTAGCATAGAGGGCAAACGTCCTGAACGGTTGATCTCTGCTGCTCTTTTCTCCAAGAATCCTCGAGGCGCCGCCATTGAAAAGATGGATCTGTCGTTACTCAAATTGAAGGCCTGGATGCGCTGCCTCCTCGTGTTTCTTCCGTCAACAAACCCTAATGTCGTATCCTATATAGATATCCCCATCCACACGTGAAGAGGCACCCCCATCATCTGAATAACCAGTAAACGTAGTCGTAATCACCATTGTCATCACGACCGCGTCAACCACCTACAACCTCGACAACACTCCAGACACCCATCCAACCTCTTTTTCCTCCTTACTGCAAAGATTCATAGTACATTCCCTAAATCAGTAGACCGCGAGGTAGACTCCACAATTGCCAAATCATCCAACCTCCACTCCTCCAATTTCCTGTGTCAGCGGCCTGGGAAGTGTCTCGCTAGCCACCATGGCTCCCTCATGCCGCCATCACAACACTGTAGTGGTGTCAGAAAATAGCCTGCGGCAGCCAAACGAGCTCGCCGCCCTGTAGTTACCCGACACAGCGACACCTGAACTTCTTTCCTCCTCCTTGCTTCCTCTAGCCTAGCCATCACCTCCTCCTCCATCTTGATGCCAACCGGCAGTCTGCAACTCATACCTGGGTGCCTTTGCCCCGACCCCAAGCGGCATGCAACCACCACGAAGCCTCGCCAGCGAATGGACTGCTGATGGCCGCCGATCTGCTACAACAGTGATTGACTCCTTCAAAGATCCAAAACACCGTCAACCTGGTGCATGGTCACGATGACCATTTGCAATGACGCCGCCACCTACCGCCTGCTCGAATGGATTGGCGTCGCTGCCTCCTCGCCATGAAATACCAGATTAGAATTGACCCCAACAACCCCCAGGGTACTGCAGATCATGCCACTTCTCTGCTGTTTCCCCGCCACCTTCAGACCTCTACCAGATCTACCACCGCACTGCTTCCATCATCACCCCACGGTGGCATCCATAATGGCCAGAGCAATTGCAGACCCGTCCACATATCTGAGGGTTGAAGATTTATGATCTAAAGACATCATCAGATGTCTCTGCACCATCAAGCCTCCATGAATCCAATCGCACCTCCACACTACAGTCCCTGGTGTACTTTGCTCGACCCTTGTCGCTTGCTAGCCACCTTGACCCCCAACCGCAATCCTCAAGCCATGGCTTGGATTGAGTTGTTTCAGGAGGACTGAAGTAGATTCACTTGTGAAGCTCTCTCTCCCCTTAGACTCCTTCTCGGCATAATGCTTACATCCAGCAAACTGAAAACTCCACAAGCAGGCCGTGAAGTGGTTGTTCGCCCACAAAGTAGACCAACACCTAAAAAGATCACAGTCCTGCTTCAAGGAATTCTAGTAATTAGTAAAGTACCCCATGGTACTAGGAGGCTCAGTCAAGAAGGGTTAGTGGATCCTAGGTTCAACAGGTAGTCTCTCCCTCTCGTATTATCCTTATTCTTAACATACTTTGGATAGATTACAAAGAACAAATAAATTGATATATCAATGAAGGTGCTATTTAATATAACACCCTTATACATATTAGGTTTATGAATCAATATGCTAATAGTGGTATATGGAAATCCTATTAAACATACATATACAACACTTTCTTAGGTCCAGATTTTAGAAATGTAATTATTATGTCTATGTATAAAGGTAATTTTGATAATACTTATTATCGTATGAATGATACTAATGAGTATAATAAATATAGGATATCTATTTAATCAATTATCTTAATGTCAATAATATCATATGTATCCATGTCCTCATGTTATTAAGTAATAAGATATAGAAAACTAACTATATTCATTAAACATGAGCCAATGTTAATCTTGTTATGCATTAGACACCTAGAATGAATAAGAGAAGATATCAATCTAAAAGTAATTTGATCTAAAACCTACCTATTTTGATTAAGATGAAAGTTAAGCAAGAAAGTATAAAAGAGAAACCTAATTGATTATGGGTAACCCTAACTGGAAAATAGAATAGGTGATGAGAGTTATGTTAGACTATATCCAAAGTTATTCGGTTCTTATATTAGTAAATTAATAATTAATATTTTGACTAGCATATTGAGACCTAGGTAAGACTATATAACTAGTATGCAACAAACTTAACCCTAAATATCCCTAGTAAGGTATATTAGTAAATAGACATACATGATCCTAGTGACTAAATGTAGTTGCAATATATATGAGAAACATAACGATATTCTAGATCTAACATAGAGACAACACGATAAAACAACTAAGTAGGTAACATTGGATATATATATAAGTATATAACCTAGTTGGGAATCTAATATTTATAACCATAGAGAAAAATATGAAATAATAACCCTAACTCGGAAAGGAAACACTAAATAGAAAAGAATGAATAAGTGACCGATTCCAAGCCAAATGATAACCAAAATGTATCATACTTTGTAGATGTTCTCTCTTGGAGTCAACTCATCTTTATACAATCCTTGGAGCTTTAAATAATTGAGGTACTGGATCTTCTATTTAAATTGTTGAACTATTTTCCCTTTTGATAGGCACACAGATATATATTAATTTGTGGTGAATTCCATATAGTTTTGAAACCTCTACTTGTTCTTGAAAGTTCACAACTCTCATTTTGTAATTGATAAATTATTGTTGATAATTATTTTGGCAATGGACTTGATCTATTTAGAGTTTTGACTCCCTATGGACTTTGGTCCCTTGGTCTTTGGCCTTATAGAGCTTTGGCTCACTTAAGTGGGCCAAGTACCCCACAACCCTGTGCACATGATAGGGATTAGTTATCCCCCAGTTAACTAGAATAGCTAATAAGGCACTCGTGTCGTTCTCTCCTAGAGTGTGAGAATACAAGGCACTTAGCCCTAGAAAAGATGTGATAGAAAGGTGCCAAAACTTGTCAAATAGAATAGCTTGAAATTGATATACTTTGTGAATAGCTTGGATAAATTTTGCATACTTGAATTATTGAATCTTGATTAATGATATTCTTGTGACATATTTGCTATCTTGAAGTTGATAATGGAATTTATTTTTGTTAGACTGTAGTCCACCAAATAGTCCTTTCCTAACTTTTGTTATACATCTTAACCTATTTCTTACATAGTTCAATGATTGGATTTAGTACCAGCTTTGCTGACCCTTTTATTTCCCTTCAATGGGGTCCATGTGTGGTTTCGTTCCCTTTGGGAACTCATGGGCAGGTGATAGATGGAAGAGCTTGAAGAGACATGCACTGGGTAGTCCTCTGTTGAAGATTGGATAGGAATAAATTTTATTTTCTTAAACTTGTAATCATATTTGTAAGCTTTCGTGACTTTGATGTACAAGCATGAATGTAACAAAGATTGTTTACATTTTTGATATTATTTTGTAAATATTTGATCGTAAAGATCGGGTCTTTACAGCATGGTATCAGAGCCATAAACGGTTAACACTCATGCATGTCTCATGGAAATTAGGGTTAAGTAGGAACATCAATGGAGTAGTTAGAACTTAGAAAAATAGTAAGGATAACTCCTAATATAATTGGCCTAATTTCTAGAATATACATAAACTACAAGTAGGGAACACTAACAGCCTAGGTTGTTGATGTACTTTAATCTAGAAATTCATCTATGTCATCTCACTACCTTTTGGATTCCCTTAGGATAGATTTACTTGAGTTATTATTGAGGAAAAAGTATTAGTGAGCCCTTAGAACATTCAAGTCACCACCCTAGGTATACAAATAGGTAGAGTATTCTGATTTTCTCTTTAGGTTTTGACATATATTAGTAATTTCATATATTAATATAGAATAAATAATTATCTTAGACACTAAAATGGGAAGTTTGACAATCACATTCAATAATTTCAATTTAAAAACCTTAAAACATATGTAAAAGTCATGTCACACAAATAATTTATTCAAAAAAAATTATTAATTAAAAATCATTATAACCATGTAAGTGGAATAAGCTAAGGTGTCTGAGGAAGGATGTTCAGTGAAGGTTCTAACATAATTACTCCTGATCCACTTAGCTGGTGGTGGAGTTTCCTCACTTAACATACCGACCGAGCCAAAGCGAAATTCATTACTTGGGAAAACCCTAATGTTCAATAATGCCACTAATGAAAAAATATTATTAGTATCTATAATCATGTTCAGTACATATATATATAAATTATGATGTGCTAATACTTGGAAGAAAGTTCTCATTTATATATCTAAAAAAAAAGGATCTAGCTAATCTAAAATATGAACAATATATTTATTTTATTAAATCGAATTATCACTTTTGAGAAAATATGTATCTAGAAAATCCATGACACTTGAAATTCAACCTTGGATCCACATAAGTAGGAACTGAGATTGTAGTGGATTAAATTGTAGTTATTGATATGTTGAATCAAGATAAATATGATGCACTTGATATTTGAACTTATAATTTCCTCGTATATTAGAAAAACCTGGCCTGACCTAGAATAGTAGAGAAATAAAATCGTACCCTAAAAAAAACAAATACGAAGTATACTTCATTTTTGACCCAATAAATCATTGCGCAAATATATGTTACAAAAAAAAATCAACTATGGAAAATAACATTTTATTTAATTTATAGAGAACAAAATGTCATGGATATAATATTATATTTAGAATTAGTAGTAAAAAAAATCAAAAGTTGAATCCGACTAGTGTTTAAATGCAATTGTTGAGATGAAAACTATGACTTATACATTTTTGGACCTTGAACCACATTTAGAACTTTGGGGAATGACATGGTAGGGAAATCATAATTAAATGAAACCGTATTCAACTTTAAAAAAAAGGTAAAATTTAGACACAATATAAATATCACAAAAAAATGACAAACATAAGGTATTAAAGTTGACAAAATGTTAAGTTTAAACTTGATAACTATAGCTTGACAAACAAACTTGCAGTGTAACACAAACTTTTGATAACTATGGCCAAGACTCACAAATCAACTATTTCAACTCTCATATTAATTAGAAGTCCTATGGACTAGTCATCATTAGGAACCAAATTTAAATACTTTTAAAGTAGCATTTACACATAAATTAGATCAATAATTCCATGGTAGTAGTAGATGAAATTGTGGTCACCCTGAGTGGAACCTATTTTAGTGGAAGGATAATTGTAATAAGGTATGTGAATTGAAGTGATTCAATCAAATTACAGTAGTATGTTGGAGAATTATTGGATTAGATCCCAGTAGGAAGAAGATTATCAAGAAGGATAAGATTTTGGGGATGAAATCCCTTTTAAGGGTGGTAGTGTTGTAACATACTCAATTTTTACTATTATATCTATGTTGAGCTATTTTCCCCTAAAGTGAATTTATTGACAATATTTCCCTTCACTCCAAATTCCACTTATTTGATTCAATTAGCATGGTCTTTGATAGGAATAGTCTTCAATTGAATTCCCTTGTGTCCTAATGAATTAATCATCTACACTTGAGAAACAATTGCAATCCATTCTCTCATTTGAGTATCATTTTCGTGGTTGAAATCATTTAGTCATATTTGATCTATTTGTGCTTAAATACCTTGATTTTATCTCGAACCCACATATTGCTCTCAATTTGACCATTATTGCCTTGGAACCAAAGGGATACATTAATCACCTTTAAAGAAAGATATACTAGAATTAATTATGGAGATAAATAAGTGAAATTTGTAAAGTGTTGGTACTAGTATATAGTTCTTAATTTATTTGAATGGAAATCAAACCATGGTCAAAATCTCATAACTATTGGCCTTTTCGTTTAATAGATATAATGGAATTAGTAACTATGGTCTTAACTATATCCATCAACTTAATATCGTTGTAAATGAGGTAACACCCTCTTTAACCCCTCTCACGCAAGCAACGCTAGTTACAAGGAACCGAAGACAACCCAAACTGGCCAAACACGATGGACTATCAGAACCGCCTCTAGCACAGAGGGAAAACGTCCCGAACGACTGATCTCTGCTGCTCTTTTCTCCAAGAATCCTCGAGGTGCCGCCATTGAAAAGATGGATCTGCCGTTACTCAAATTGAAGGCCTGGATGCGCTGCCTCCTCGTGTTTCTTCTGTCAATAAACCCTAATGTCGTATCCTATATAGATATCCCCAACCACACGTGAAGAGGCACCCCCATCATCTGAACAACGAGTAAACCTCGCCGTGATCACCATTGTCATCATGAACGCGTCGACCACCTGCAACCTCGACAACACTCCAGACACCCCTCCAACCTCTTTTCCTCCTTACTGCAAAGATTCGTAGCACATTCCCTGAATTAGTAGACCACGAGGTAGACTCCACAATCGCCCAATCATCCAACCTCCTCTCCTCCAATTTCCTGTGTCAGCGGCCTGGGCAGTGTCTCGCCAGCCACCATGGCTCCCTCATGCCACCATCACAACACTGCAGCGGCATCAGAAAACAACCTACGGCAACCAAAGGAGCTCACCCCCCTGTAGTTACCCGACACAGCGACACCCAAACTTCTTTCCTCCTCCTCGCTTCCTCCAGCCTAACCATCACCTCCTCCTCCGTCTTGATGCCAACCGGCGGTCTGCAACTCAGACCTGGGCGCCTTTGCCCCGACCCCGAGCGGCCTGCAGCCACCACGGCACCTCGCCAGCGAATGGACTGCTGATGGCCGCCGATCCGCTACAACAGCGATTGACTCCTTCAAAGATCCGCATCATCGTCAACCTGGTGCATGGTCACGACGGCCATTTGCAATGATGCCGCACCTATCGCCTTCTCGAATGGATTGGCGTCGTTGCCTCCTCGCCATGAAATCCCAGATCAGAATTGACCCCAACAACCCCCAGGGTACTGCAGATCATGCCACTTCTCTGATGTTTCCCCGCCACCTTCAAACCTCAACCAGATCTGCCACCGCACTGCTACCATCATCACCCCACGGTGGCATCCATAATGACCAGAGCAATTGTAGACCCACCCACATATCTGAGGGTTGAAGATTTATGATCTAAAAACATCATCAGATGTCTCTGCACCATGAAGTCTCCATGAATCCAACCGCACCTCCACACTACAGTCCCTGGGGTACTTTGCTCGACCCTTGTCGCTTGCTAGCCACCTTGACCCCCAACCGCAATCCTCAAGCCATGGCTTGGATTGAGTTGTTTCAGGAGGACTGAAGTAGATTCACTCGTGAAGCTCTCTCTCCCCTCAGACTCCATCTCGACATAATGCTTACATCCAGCAAACTGAAAACTCCACAAGCAGGCCGTGAAGTGGTTGTTCACCCACAAAGAAGACCAACACCTGAAAAGATCACAGTCCTGCTTCAAGGAATTCTAGTAATTAGTAAAGTACCCCATGGTACTAGGAGGCTCAGTCAAGAAGGGTTAGTGGTTCCCAGGTTCAGCAGGTAGTCTCTCCCTCTCGTATTATCATTATTCTCAGCATACTTTGGAGAGATTACAAAGAACAAATAAATTGATATATCAATGATGGTTTGATTTAATATAACACCCTTATACATATTAGGTTTTTAAATCAATGTGCTAATAGTGGTGTATGGAAATCCTATTAAACATACATATACAACACTTTATTAGGTCCCGATTTTAGAAATGTAATTATTAAGTCTATATATAAAGGTAATTTTGAAAATACATATTATCGTATGAATGATACTAATGAGTATAATAAATATAGGATATCTATTTAATCAATTATCTTAATGTCAATAATATCGTATGTATACATGTCCTCATGTTATTAAGTAATAAGATATAGAAAACTAACAATATTAATTAAACATGTGCCAATGTTAATCTTGTTATGCATTAGACACCTAGAATGGATAAGAGAAGATATCGATCGAAAAGTAATTTGATCTAAAACCTACCTATTTTGATTAAGATGAAAGTTAAGCAAGAAAGTTTAAAAGAGAAACCTAATTGATTATGGGTAACCCTAACTGGAAAATAGAATAGGTGATGAGAGTTATGTTAGACTATATCCAAAGTTATTCGGTTCTTATATTAGTAAATTAATAATTAATATTTTGACTAGCATATTGAGACCTAGGTAAGACTATATAACTTGTATGCAACAAACTTAAGCCTAAATATCCCTAGTAAGGTATATTAGTAAATAGACATACATGATCCTAGTGACTAAATGCAGCTGTAATATATATGAGAAACATAACGATATTCTAGATCAAACATAGAGACAACACGATAAAGTAGCTAAGTAGGTAACATTAGATATATATATAAATATATAACCTAGTTGGGAATCTAATATTGGTAACCATAGAGAAAAATATAAAATAATTACCCTAACTGGGAAAGGAAACACTAAATAGAAAAGAATGAATAAGTGATTGATTTCAAGCCAAATGATAACCAAATTGTATCATACTTTCTAGATGTTCTCTCTTGGAGTCAAGTCATCTTTATACAATCCTTGGAGCTTTAAATAATTGAGGTACTGGATCTTCTATTTAAATTGTTGAACTATTTTCCCTTTTGATAGACACATGCATATATCTTGATTTGTGGTGAATGCCATATAGTTTTGAAACCTCTACTTGTTCTTGAAATTTCACCACTCTCATTTTGTAATTGATAAATTATTGTTGATAATTATTTTGGCACTAGACTTGATCTATTTGGAGTTTTGACTCCATATGGACTTTGGTCCCTTGGGCTTTGGCCTTATAGAGCTTTGGCTCACTTGAGTGGGCCAAGTACCCCACAACCCTGCACAAAGGATAGGGATTAGTTATCCCCCAGTTAACTAGAATAGCTAATAAGGCACTAGTGTCGTTCTCTCCTAGAGTGTGAGAACACAAGGCACTTAGCCCTAGAAAAGATATGATAGAAAGGTGCCAAAGCTTTTCAAATAGAATATCTTGAAATTGATATACTTTGTGAATAGCTTGGATAAATTTTGCATACTTGAATTATTGAATCTTGATTAATGATATTCTTGTGACATATTTGCTATCTTGAAGTTGATAATGGAATTTCTTTTTTTAGACTTTAGTCCACCAAATAGTCCTTTCCTAACTTTTATTATACATTTCAACCTATTTCGTACATAGTTCAATGATTGGATTTAGTACCAGCTTTGCTGACCCTTTTATTTCCCTTCAATGGGGTCCATGTGTGGTTTCATTCCCTTTGGGAACTCATGGGCAGTTAATAGATGGAAGAGCTTGAAGAGACATGCACGGGGTAGTCCTCCGTTGAAGATTCGATAGGAATAAATTTTATTTTCTTAAACTTGTAATCATATTTGTATGCTTCTGTGATTTTGATGTACAAGCATGAATGTAACAAAGATTGTTGATGTTTTTGATATTATTTTGTAAATATTTGATTGTAAAGATCGGGTTTTTACACCTTGCCTCAGTCGAGGTATGTCTCCGCCTCGGTCGCAGCTTAGGAATGGGTAGCAAGTATGAGGGCTAGGAGAAGTGTGACAACCTATCACACAAAGAGAGATTACTCAAAACTTAAACGTGGTCAACCGTTAATAAAACACATCACTAAGAGGAGGGTTAATTAAAACTAACTAAAATTTCACAAATTTTCTAAAGAACATTAGCATAAAAGCCCAACATCTCAAATTATTTGAAAAATCATACCAAAAATCTCTTACATTGAATTTGTGGCCTCAACCACCTCATATACATGAGATAACATCCACATGTACAACATCAGAATACTTAGAAAGATCGAGCCAATAAAAACATTATATTCAAAACATTCCCGCCCAGACCTGAGAGTATAGGGACGACTCTAGGACATAGTAAGTAGACAACTAAACAAATATCCATCGATGATCCATCACATTAGCTCCTTTTTGCCGCCACGTGTCTTCTACTGCTACTAACAATCACCTAAAAAGATTGTGGTGACCCACGGGTGAGACCCTTGTCCTAGCAATAAATATAACTCACAACAATGCTTATTGATTACAACAAGTTATGTTATTAAACATGTTCAATACATTAATCAGATTAAGCATATAGACAAATTAAGAAATAAAATGGAACTATCAATCATAAGAGCTTTATTAAGAACAATTCTAATCACTGTCGTAGAAACTAGCATTATTCTTAATTACTAGAGTTAGATATTACCATGAGTATAACCATCATCATGAACCTCATTAGCATCATAAATATTGATAACAACATGAACATATTTTAATAGTACAAACATGTATAGAAATATAGCATGTCTACAGTAATGAACAAAACTAACAATATGAGCATGTCTAACCGTATACCATATCTAACATAATAGGCACCTCAAATAGCATAACATATCTTTACAATCTAATATTTCCAATAGGATAACCATATCTACATCTTGAGTAGAGCTAACAACCGAAGCACAATTATCAACATGAGCATGATTAGCAGTATGATCATATCCAACTACATAGGAATGATTAATATCATAAGAAATTCTATTATCATAAGCATATCCAACTACATAGGAATGATTAACATCATAAGCATGGCTAGCGGTATAAGCATGTCTAATGGCATAACACTACTGATAGTATAGATATCTCTAACAATATAAACATTTATAAAAATATAACATGTAAGCATACCTACTTCATAAATTGATCTAGCAACATAAACATATCTACATTCTTTTAGAGCGGTTTACATAATCTATTATATGAAAGAGTAGGCAAGGGTTATCATCCAATGTGAAGTGTTGTATGTTATCCTAATCAAATATGCTACATGGTTACATATTTTATTAATGCCCTAAGAATTTGAGTTGTACCACCCAAATCCAACTGACAACTGCTAAGTAGAAATCAGTGTCATACAAGGTCAATGGAAGAGCCAGAATCCATAACCTCACCAAACCTCATGGTTAGTAAATGAGTAAACAGAAGAGACATACCTGTCAACTACAACCAGTGACATATAATCAACTATAAAACTCCAAGCCCACCTTGGTACATGTCCCATCGCTAGTGAAAACTGAGTTACGACCCTCAGTCACACTCCTTCCAGGGTATGGCCCACATCCAATCTTGTGAAATATCATAAATATATACTAAATCACATCACTGAGCTACAACCTCTAGCCATATTCCTGCTAGGGTATGGACCACAACCAATCCTGTGAATGTGTATACTCAACAGTAAACAACTCCGAGCTTCCACCAAGGGAAAACCCATTTTACCATCCAGCAAGTACTGACGTTGAAGATGGATTTATGGCACAAGGCAATTACATTATTAAGGTTTCACTTTGATTAATTAAGTGGATTGAGTGAATTAAGGCTGAATCAAACAAGTGCACATAAAAATCCTAATTCATTTCTAGCAGGCATTTGATATGTAACAACTCTAGTAAATATAAAACATATAGGATATATTCCTTATTACAACACCACATGATACATTTCACTGCCATTCATGACTTTATTCATCATAACACCAACACATGATATATAATCCTTATCACATTATCCCAGTGTACCAACCCTTATCACATCATGAAGAGGATCACACCTCCATTAGGGATCAATCATGCCCCAAAGGTCATTAAGATCATCACATTATCTCTTGAAAGAACATCATTACCTTTCCATGCCTCATCAAGGCTAAACTACCATCATATACATGTAATATATAATGTTTGGCTTAACATTACACATAACAACAAATTAGAGTTACAAATGTGTTGAGAGAGAAAGTTCTCCATCATTACATTAAATTCACAAGGAAACTAAGCAACATATTTGTCTTCTTGAATTAGTATTAAGTTTCAACAACTTTACCAATTTAGGGTTTCTAAAATAGCAATTGTATGTAATCCCTAGTTCTTAATATTTTCAAAAATATTAGAAATAAGGGCATTCGTTTATTATCACAATATGCAAGGGAATTAGGTATAATTGTCCACCATCATTTAGTTATACTAGGATTATAGTTAAGACGCAAGTTAGCTTAACATTATGAATCAACACTTTACAACAATCTTAGATTTATACTCATTTGAGGGCAAGGGTAAGATTAACAACTCAAGCGGCTCAAAGACATTAATCATAACTCATCAAATCCCCTAACATCAGGTAAAATAAACACAACCTATCAAATTATAGACCAAACATCAAACCATCGGATTTAAGGCAATGTAAACCATTGCATCGTATATATGAATCACCATTGTTGAATCACAGTTGCATAAAACATAACCATCAGATGAAAAACATGTAAAACCTTGAGACATTCATCTAGGAAAACCATCAAGTTATGAATTAGAAAAACCATGTATGACCATCGAGTGTAAGCCCTAAACTCACCATTGGTTTCATGAGCAAGGACACCCCACAAATTAGATGTTAGTGAAATCATCATTTATCTTAGTCAAGAAAACCTTCGATTGAATAACTAAGTGAAACCATCGATCTAATACTTAAGAGAAAATAGTCCACGACCTACTAGGATGAAAACGATTTGTGAACCTCAAGAGTGCCATTGATCTAACACTTGGAGAAATCAGAAAATCAGTAATTAGAAAAACCATCGATTGTGAATCTAGTGAGAGCATCAAAATAGCCATTGCGAGAGCATCAAAACCATCGGTTTCTAGAGGAAATAAAGCCATAATTTTTAAGCACAAAAGAAGGTCCAAAGTAGAAATGAAGTAACCTTCATCGGTTGGAAAAAGAAGCCCAACCATCGAGTTATGGAAACAAGAGAAAATCAGCTCAAAGCATTTAGAGAAAAACCATCATTTGAGAAGGAAACAAGACCATTGACTTAAACCACTTGGGATAGAATCATGAGATTCATTTCTCAAACATAAGAGGGTCCAAAATAGAAGATAATTCCAAACCATTAATTGGGACAAAATGATTGAACCATACAATATCAAAACCAACTATCAGAGTGAAACACAAGGAGGAAAAATATACTCAAAACCCAAGGAAAACTAATGTTCATGGGACTTAAGATAACCATCGATCATTCAGTGATAAATACAATATAACAATCATTTCCTGAACTCACCAAGGTCATCAAAATAGTAATTAAAGTACCAAAATCGTTCCTTCCTATAGGCCGACCCATCGGGTACCCAACAAGTAGAAAAACATTTTAAAGGAACCAAATAAATCATAGCTAGTTTCAACCATTCAAACACCATAGAATATTATGATTAATGAATCCATCAACCAACCAGAGCTAAGAATATGACGACCATAGGTTCTTAGGAATATAATAAGGTCATCAAAATAGTAGCAACTCACCACCATAGTTCTACACAAAAGACTAGTCAACGAATCATGAAGCAAGGTAGAAATCAGCTCAATTAGGTCAAGGACAACCATCAATTTCCACAACAACTCCATCAATTTGTTGACAAGAAAGGTAAAAAGCTCACTCCCAACATAGAGAATGTTCACAAGATTAAGGAGAGAAACCAGAGAGTTACCTTCTCAAAAATCATCATATATATACACAACTTAGATAAGGATTTGAATTTGCTACTCAGTAATAGGTTTTAGAGCAAGATTTCATGTGGCAAGTTGAAAGGTAAGCAATAAACGTAGAGCAAGTTATATAACATGCCTATAGAACGAAGTTGCAGCTCCAAATAGTAAGAAAATCAAGGAATAAGGAAGAAAATCCTAGCTTTGAGCTTCTCCATTCGTCCAAACTAGTTCCATCACCAAGAATGAGAAACCCTAGATCAAAGGACCCTTGATCAAAGGGGCAAGAAGAAGAGTGTCTTTCATGCTACTAGGACAAACTCAACCATGGGAACCAGGGGGTAGGATTAGAAATAAAATGAAGCTAAGAGATAACAACTTACTTTCTTGAGCCAAGAACAACTAAGGAAGCTTTGAATTCTTGAATGAAGACTAAATTTGAATCTCATGATCATTTGCAAGAAGATCACCCCAAGATCCTCCTATCATGAGCTTCTTTTCCTTCCTAAAGAGAAAGGGATGAGTTTCAGTAGAAGGGAAAGAAGAGAGGGTGTGAACAGAGTGTAATAAATTGTTTTGCAAGCAAGGAGGGAAGTATAAAAGCTAAAAGGGAGAGAGAAGAAAGAGGCGAGGTGTCTAGCAAAACATGCCAAGTGTCCAAGGTCAAGGGTATGCATCCCATGCAACCCAACAACTCCATTTTAGTGGGGGGGGTCAGGTATCCCATTGAAAATTAGCTCCCAAAATATCTATTGGGCCCCACTTCACAGAAAACCTCTTGTTTATGCACTCAAAGTAGCCCATCTACGAGAGGGGAAATCCTAAGTAGATGTCATGCACAAAACCAAGGTGCAATTAGGTACCCCATATCACAACTAACCCGATAATGATATAAAAACATGTCAGGCACAAAATAGCACGTGAAAATTTGTAAGAAAAACATAATATGTGGGTAAATTGCATAAAAGCCCAAAACGTGCACAAAATTGCATAACTTGCTCAAACAATGTCCAAACTGGGCCAAACTTGAAACATAGCTTAATTGACTGGTATCAAAGCATAATATAAAGTATAATTAAGCATTTTAAGCCTCCAATTTGATAAATTAATCATCATCAGGTTTTAGGCTAGGTCAGGGGCCTTACAATAATAAACACCTAATAGGGATTTCGCCCCCCAAAATCCAAAGCAAACAAATTTTGGTTACCTCCCATGCATCTCGTATTATAACTACCCCAAGATTCTACCTTCTCATGGTGATGTCACATCTTATCCATTAAAGCTATAAGATTCCTCCTCAATTTAACCACACTTCTGTTGCACCACTCTGATCTGATGTCCCACGTCAAGATGTCAGTTATCTATACACCTTGTCCCACTGTCGTTAGTTGTATTATAATAGAATAATTATTCTTCTTCTAGAAAAGTCATTGGAGCATCTCAAGATCTAACTCTCTCTTGGGGAAATAAACATAATGAACTCATATGAACATCTCCAACTCACATACCACTGATACACCCTAGATACTAAAACTCATAACCTTGGTATCCACTGCATGTGTCAAGAAAACATCACATCCTTATCTTATCATCTTCTCTACCATCACAGAAAGCACCCAACATGTTTGAACAATCTTCCTAACTTTTTGGAAAACTCAATATGTGTCCCTATCACAAACATCACAATCCAAGAACTATTGTCTAGAACAACCACATGTTGCACCAAGATATCCATCCCTAGGATTACATCGATCTCTCACACACCAAGTGGCATAAGATTCATTTGAATGCAACATCTGGAGAAATGAAGAGAATAAGAGTAAGGGTATACCACTCACAACATAGCAATACCATCTCAAGGGTTTCTAACAATGGGGTTATCGATCCTAATGTTAGAAAAAATTTGCAAGTTTTTATGTTTTATTCACTCTTTCACTTGCATTCCTTCACATCTGCATAGGAATTATCATGATTACTATTAATCTTTCATGTTAGTCATTTACCATACTCATGTTTATCTTATCATTTATCATGTTTCTTATTCTCTCCTTTAGGGGTTAGTTCATCACATTCCTCATTCTTATACATTCAACAGGGATCATTTCATGTAGTTTTCTTTTATATGTCATGATAATTTTACATTAGCATCTTTTGCACATAGGGGTGGGTCTGAGATTAACTCAGTTTCCTCTTTGTTCATTCATCTTTATCCACTTTTATTATCTCATATCACGATTATCATTGGAGCTCTCCTATTCTTATATGAATTTTACATCTCAGATTATTACACTAACACATTTATTTTTCTTTTATTCCATTATTTTCTAGATTCATAGTACTAGAAGCTCCTTCTTATCTTACTTTCATTCATATTTAAGCTTTTTTGTGTCATATATCTTTCTTTAATCATTAAACATTCCATATTTTAATGAGTTATGATATGATTTTCACCTTTCCTTAGGAATGTAAAGATATGATCACCATGATTTCTTAATTATAATGTTCTTTGGATTGATTCCAACTGACTACTTGATCAAGGTAATCAGAAAGATAACAATCAAAGAGTTTCACACTTGCCTATCCTTTATTAGATGAATACCCGGTCAAGGCATCCCAGTACTAAATTTAGGAAGTATGCATTATGTTCGAGTCATTTTCATTACTTAGATATCATCCTAGTCCTAAGTCCTAGTGTACCTATATACTCAGTGAACCTAAAGCTCTAATACCACCAAATGTGACAACCCATCACACAAAGAGAGATTACTCAAAACTTAAACACAATCAACTGCTAATAAAATACATCACTAAAAAAGGGTTAATTAAAATTGATTAAATTTTCACAAATTCTTTTAGAAACATTAGCATAAAAGCCCAACATATCAGATTATTTCATAAATCATACCAAAAACTCTTACATTGACTCATTAGACTCAGCCACCTCATATACACGAGATAACATCCACATGTACAACATCAGAATACTAGGAAAGCTCGAGTCGATAAAAACATTATATTCAAAACATTCCTGCCTAGACCGGAGAGTACATGGATAACTCTAGGATGTACTAGAAATCTAAGCAAATATCCTTCTATGATACATCAAATTAGATCCTTCTCACTTCCACATGTTTGCTACTGCTACTTACGATAACCTAAAAACATTGTGGTGACCCATGGGTGAGACCCATGTCCCAGACCCATGGGTGAGACCATGTCCCAGCAAGAAATATAAATCACAAGAATGCTTATTGATTACAAAAAATTATGTTATTTAATAGGTTCAATAGATTAATCAGATTAAGCATATATACAAATTAAGTAATAGAATGGAACTATCAATCATAAGAGTTTTATTAAGAGCAATTCTAATCAAAGTCTTATAAACTAGCATTATTCTCCATTACCAGAGGTATATGTAACATTACGAATCTTAGATATATATATATATATATATATATATATATATATATATATATATATATATATATATATATATATATATATATATATATATATATATATATATATCCATGTAAACCTTTTTCCCAAGTTTCCCTTTCATTTCTTTCCTTTATGTCGTTCATGTTTAAATAGTGGAATATATAGTGGTTTAGTGAACATTTATTCACTATTTTTACCAATATAAGGGTTTATGCACAAATACCTCAGTGAAAGCTTATTTAAGTATCTAAAATGCAAAATCACCACTTTAATAGAACAATGGTATATTAATTTGTGCTAGAAGTGCAAGGCCCTAAACCTTGATTAAATATATTAAACGAGCTTAATTACCATAATAAAGTGCTTTAAACCTTAATATAACTTTTTATGTGATTTGAAAACATAAAATGAGCCTAAGTTTCAAATTTGGTTTTATTTGGATGTTGTTTGTGTAAGTTATACAATTTTAGGTACACCTTGGACTTTTATGCAATTTACCAAATTGGGAGGTTTTCCTTGCAAATTATCACCTGAATTTTAATCCTTAGATATTACCTTACCATTCTTGAGATTTTGAACCATGTGGCACTTGGTTGCACCTTGGTTTGAAGGTGTTTCTCTCTAAGAGCATTATAGGGATTACCCTCTTTATAAATGAGCTTATCTTTAAAAGCTATCAACCAATGGGGTTATTTCTTTATTTGGAGGACGGTGGGGATGGCCTAGAATCCACCATGGGCTTTTAGGACGGACCTTCAATATAAAATAAGTCTCTATGAGTTGTCCTCTTGCATGGCCATGAAGCCTTAGCTTAAGGACACACGGAAAGTCCCATGGACACCTCATGCTTGCCCCCTTTTTTATAAAGCCATGCGTAACCCTTCCCACCTCCCAATCCAAGAAGAAATCCTCGCCTTCTCTTTCCCCTAGATTATAGCATCGTCCCTTATTTATTTGGCCATGAATTTTTTGTCCCAAGGTAAAATAGGGTGCCTACCTTGGTGAAGAAGGCTCCTAGGGTTCCAAATTTCTCTATTTTAGGATTTCTTAAGCTCCTCCTTGGTGATTTTGAACAAATTAGTAAGTATCATCCTTTCCTTCCCTATTTTCATGATGCTAGTATTCCTGCCACCATCTTCTAGGTTAGATACATGACCTTCCATGGTCAAAGTCCACCTAGAACCCTAAAACATCTCATCTCCATGCTCTTTTACTAGGGTTTGCACCTCTAAAGTGGAGAAGGTGATCTTTGCTCAAGAAAGGAACTTGGCTTGGAACAACCAGACCTTATAATCTTGGGATCCTTGCTGTTTGGACCTTCTTACCTTCCTATAGGTGAGTTTCATAACCTTCTTCTCATATATTGCTTACTACATGCTTAAAACTCGTGCTTCTATGTTTAGAATCGATGATCTCCATCTCTATCTACCATGTTCTTCTAGGGTTTTGGTTTCTTACTATTTTACCTTATCTAGAAGATCTAGTTTGGTTACCTATGCAACTTAAAACCTGATCTTGGGTCAAATGGTTTTTTCTCCTTCTCCTCACTCTTCAATTATCTTGATCAGTTTGATGATGTGGCAATTTCCTATTGGTCAATATTGAAAAATTCATATCTTATAACCCACTTATCCAAATTTGATAAATAAATATGTTTTGGAATTAGAAAATTAATATCTATATAATAAAAATATTTTCAAGGTGTAATGTCATGGTTTGTGAAGGGTGGTTTTTGTAAAATGAATTTGATGCATAAAATAAATAAAAATTACATCTTAATCCTCATAACTCAAAAATTAACATAAAAATATGTTTTCTTGATTAGGAGAACTTAATAAGTTCATTGGTGATATTTTAAAATTTTAAATCCGAAATTTTGCTAAAAAGTTCTGAAATTAGGGTTTCTATACATTAATGTGCACTATGTACTCTAATACATGTTAATACATTAAAAACAGGCAAAGTGGAACTTGGACTCGATTAAAGTGGTGAAAGTTGGTAATTAATATCAGTAGGAGAGGTATGTGTATTCCTTACATCCTATGTTGGGATAATTGCAGACAAACCCTATATTTACCTAATGAGGATTAAATGAACGCTAAATCTTCTATTCTTGAATCCTAATGTTGTTCATGCCTCAAATCAGATTATAATTTCTTCTTGTTTGGGTCTTATACCCCACTGCCATGCTTATTGAATATTATGACTACTCTGCCCATGACTACTTTTCTATCATGTAGATTTATTCTCTATTTAATTTACAGTAGCGGTACTTATGTACAATCACCCATAGAGGGCATGTATTTAATCGCCCAATGGAATGTCTTTATTCTCCCCTATATAATTATGTAGATGACAGGGAATGTCTTATTCTCTACTCACCTATAGGTTAGAGGTCCGGTAGGTGCCTCAGCCCTACTTAGTTAGGTATACATAATTATCTTACATGCAAATCCTTTTTAATATAATTGGTAATGGAAAGTTTCTTTGGAATATAACCTCATACTCTTGTTATCTTCATCTTATGATGAACCCTAGATTGTTCTTATTTGCTTTACTTATCTTGTTATCCTAAACTAGTTTTGTGACACATAACTTGTTTTCTTTCCCCTTTTATTGGGTACTTTCCCAACCACTCAGGTGCTAGTATAGAGTAAGGGGAAGGACAAGTTTGAAGGAAGTCATCTCAGGAGTATATCTCAAGCTATTTGAAAGGATGTCTATGTTTCTATATCTAGATCCTTTTCTATTATCCTTTACTTTTGGGAACTATCATGTAAGGAAGAACGAAAGCCCGCACTCGAGACACCTCTACCTTAGAGTGGGACCAGTTCCTGAAGCTCTTCAAGGAGAAGTACATCTGTCCCACCTTTCTGAGGAAAAAGGAAGCCGAGTTCTATAGCCTCAAGTAGGGAGGCATGTGTGTGGCCAACTACATCTAACAGTTCCTACTTGTGGAACACTACGCCACCAACCTTAGAGCCGAGAGAAGGGAAATGTTGTTCTTGGAGGGCCTGAACTACCAGGTGTGCCAAAGTCTTGTTTCACATCTTCTAATCACCTTCCACTAGATGGTGGATAAGGCCCTGGTCTTCAAGTCCTACCCTGGATTCCAATCCTATGGACACATTAATGGCTATAACAACAAAAAGAGGAAGAACCCTACCCAGAACGAGAATCACAGACATGATCGGTGCAATACGTGCTCTCGCCACCATCCTACATGGAGATGTCATGTTAACAATGCACCTACTCATAGAGAAAATCGACCTCCTCCGACCTTCCACAAATGTGGCCAAGTTGGGCATATCTGACCACTTTGCCAACATTTCCAGAAGGGTCAGAATAATGCCTAGCAGCCACAGCAGCCAAGGCAAAATCCAACTCTGTGGAATAATAACAACAACAACAACTAGAACCCTAGTCGACTACCAGTGGAAAGGCAGAATGGGAGAGTGTTTGCTCTCAATGTTGAGGAAGTAGGCAAAGATAATAAAGTTATTGAAGGTACCTTGCATGTTAGTATGCATCCTATAAAGGGACTATTTAATTTTGGCTCATCCAATACCTTAATATCCTGTAATCTTATTTCTATGTTAGAAATAGAATCAGAGTATATGGATCATATATTAGACGTAAAAACCCCTAGTGGTAAGATCTTCTCTTCGTATCTCCAAACTCCGACCATGGACCTCTACATTTCTGGTATAATGTTTCCCTCAGATTTCATCTTGCTCTACATGACTACCTTTGATGTCATCTTCGGAATAGATTGGTTGAAGAGGTACAAAGCTATTTTGTTTTGTGAAGAATCAAAGGTTAGTTGTCACATCATCTTCAGGGAAGATTGTGTATCAAGGGTAGGAATTGAGAGGGTTGACAATTTATTATCTCCGCCATCAAATCTGAAAAGCTAGTCTCGCAAGGGTGTAGAGATTTCTTAGAATCTGTAGTCCTTTAGGCTACACCTCCTTCTCTCTACCACATAGATGTGGTGAAGTACTTACCAGACATCTTTCTCGAGGATTTACCCAATTTTCCACCAACTCGGGAGGTGGAGTTCACCATCGAGCTTGTACCCAGAACTTCACCAATATCAAAGCTGCATTACCACTTAGCACCTGTCGAGCTTGTCAAACTGAAGAAGCAGCTAGAAGAACTTCTCGACAGGGGCTTCATCTACCCCAATGTTTCACCTTGGGGAGCCCTTGTCCTCATCATGAAGAAGAAGGATAGTTTGATGCGGATGTGTATGGACTACCACATGCTTAACAAAGTGGCGGTCAAGAATCATTATCCTTTGCCTTAAATCGATGACTTGTTTGACCAACTGAAGGCAGCCGCTGTGTTCTCCAAGATGGATCTACAAAGTGGCTACTACTAGATGTACATGAATGATGATGATGTCTTGAAGATGACATTCAGAACTCACTATGGGAATTATGAATTCATGGTCATGCCTTTCGACTTGACAAATGTCCCTACTGGCTTCATGGACTTGACGAACTGAGTGTTCCACCCATACCTTGACAAGTTCGTGGTGGTGTTTATCGATGGCATTTTGGTTTATTCTGAGACATTAGAACAACATCATGAGCATCAGCGGATTGTACTCAACACATTGCAACAAAGTCAACTCTATATAAAATTCTCAAAGTGTGAGTTCTGGATAAAGGAAGTGATGTTTCTGGGTCATGTGATTTCTGTCAGACATATAGATGTTGATCCTCTAAAGGTAGAAGTTGTGACCAAGTGGAAAGCTCCAAAGAATATCTTAGAGATTCATAGTTTCCTCATACTAGCATGTTACTATCGAAGGTTTATCAAGAGCTTCTCTAAGTTGGCCTTCCCTTTAATGAAGCTGATGCTAAAGGAGGTCAAGTTCTCTTGGACACCAGAATGTGATAACAATTTCCAAAAGTTGAAGCAGTGCTTGACTTCTGCTCTAGTTCTTGCCTTGCCTGTTGAAGGCATACCCTATGTCATCTACACGGATGCTTCTAAACAAGGCTTAGGCTGTGTTTTGATGCAAGATAGAAAAATGATCGCATATGCTTCCTACCAATTGAAACTAAATGAAGCGAATTGGCCTACACATGATTTAGAGCTTGTTGCCATCGTTCATGCTCCAAAAATCAAGCGACACGATCTCTATGTTGTGAAGTTTGAAGTTTTCTGTGACCATAAAAGCTTGAGGTACCTGTTGACACGGAAGGATCTGAATCTATGATAGTGAAGGTGGATGGAATATATCAAATATTATGACTTCACCATCACCTATCATCCCAGTGAAGAAAACATCATAGTTGGTGCTTTAAGTCACAAGAAGAATGTCATTTCAGCTGCTATGAGATGTTCGGTGTGGGAAAATCTCAAATGTGTGAATAGTTGGCGACCTCAACCTATCGATTCAGTAGATGAAGGCAAGTTATGAGTCCATACGATGAGTTTTACTATTACACCGACTTGGATCTTGAAAGTCATTGATTCATAGTTGGAAAGCTATGAGATGGAAGAGATGAAGGCCTTGACTGAGAAACTGCAATCTAACTTCTCTGTCGAAGTGGATGGTGTTGTCTGCTTTAGACAAAGGTTGTGTATTCCTGACGTGAGTTATTTGAGATAGAAGGTGCTTATTGAAGTGCATGGGTCCAAGTATACTATTAATCTTGGCACAACAAAAATGTACAAGGACTTATAACGAAGCATCTGGTGGAAGAACATGAACAATGATATTGCTCTATTTGTTGTGAATTGCTTGACATGTTAGCAAGTCAAGATCGAACATCAATGACCTTGTGGTCTTCTTCATCCTCTTGAAATTCTAGAATGGAAGAGGTAGAAGATCACAATGGACCTCGTTACTAGTTTCCCTAATTCCAAGAAAGGTTATGGTGTTGTTTAGATGGTTATTGATCGGCTTACAAAATCTGCTCATTTCTTGGCTTTCAAAACCAATTACAAAGTTGCATATAAGGCTCAGTTGTACATTCAGTGGATTGTATGCCTACATGGAGTACCTGAGGTAATAGTTTATGATCATGACCCAAAGTTTACTTCTCATTTATCTGGTCAGATTCAGTAGGAGATGGGTACTGACTTGCAATTCAATACTACTTACCACCCACAGACTAATGGTAAATCTGAGAGAATAGTTCAGATTTTGGAGGACTTGCTTCATGCTTGTGTGATGTATTGGGGTGGTGCATGGGATATGTATCTTCCATTAGCTGAGTTTTCTTACAACAATAGCTACCAAGCTAGTATTGGTATGCCACCTTTTGAAGCTCTCTATGGTATACCATGTCATTCACCTTTGCATTGGGATGATGTTGGTGAACATTCTCTAGTGAAGACCGATGACATGCAAATGATGATAGAAAAGGTACATTTCATAATGAAACGCATGAAAGCTGCTCAAGACCGACAGAAGATGTATGCTGACAAGAAAAGTTCTGATGTTAACTTCCTAGTGGGTGACTATGCATTTCTAAAGATCAAGCCTATATGTTCTATTGCTAGATCTAAAGTTAAAGGCAAGTTGAGTCCCCACTATGTTGGACCTTTTGAAATCTTAGATAAGGTTTGAGACTGTGCATACCACTTAGCTTTACCTCCTTCCTATGATAAGATTCATAATGTGCTCCATGTCTCTGTGCTGAAGAAGTATGTGAAGGGCTCTTCTCATGTGCTTACTATTGAGCCTTTGGAGATACATGAGAATCTAACCTATGAAGAGCTACCTATGAAGATCCTTGACTACTAAGTAAAGAAGCTGAAGAACAAAGAGATTGAGCTGGTAAAATTTTTGTGGAAATATCATTGTCTGGAAAAAACCACTTGGGAGTTGACAGATGAAATGTTACATACAAACCGTCCTCTTTTTGATTGAGATTTCGAGGACAAGATTCTTTTAAAGGGGTGGAGTGATGTAACATAATGAACCTTATATGTGATCTCCATGTAAACCTTTTTCCCAAGTTTGCCTTTCATTTATGTCCATTATGTCGTTCATGTTTAATTAGAGGAATTTATAGTGGTTTAGTGAACATTTATTCACTAATTGTACCAATATAAGGGTTTATGCACAAATACCTCAGTGAAATCTTATTTAAGGATCTAAAATGCAAAATCACCACTATAGTAGAACAATGGTATATTAATTTGTGTTAGAAGTGCACGACCCTAAACCTTGATTAGATGTATTAAACAAGCTTAACTACCATAATTAAGTGCTCTAAACCTTAATCTAACTTTTTTATGTGATTTGAAAACATAAAATGAGCCTAAGTTACAAATTTTGTTTGGTTTGGATGTTGTTTGTGCAAGTTATGCCATTTTAGGTAAATTTTGAACTTTTATGCAATTTACTCAATTGGGAGGTTTGCTTTGCAAATTATCACCTGACTTTCAATCCTTAGATATTACCTTACCATTCTCAAGATTTTGAACCATTGGTAACCTGGTTGCACCTCAGTTTGAAGGTGTTTCTCTCCATGGGTATTATAGGTATTACCCTCTGTGTAAATGAGCTTATCTTTAAAAGCTATCAACCAATGGCATTATTTCTTTCTTAGGAGGACAGTGGGGATGGCCTAGAATCCTCCATGGGCTTTTAGGACTGACTTTGGATATATAATAAGTCTCTATGAGTTGTCCTCTTTCATGGCCATGAAGCCTTAGCTTAAAGACACATGGAAAGTCCCATAGACACCTCATGCTTGCCCCCTTCGTTATAAAGCCATGCCTACCCTTTCCCACCTCCCAATCCAAGAATAAATCATCTCCTTATCTTTCCCCTAGATTAGATCATTGACCCTTCTACCATGACGTTTATATCCCAAGGTAAAATAGGGTGCCTACCTTGGTGAAGAAGGCTCTTAAGGTTCCAAATTCTTTATTTTAGGATTTCTTAAGCTCCTCCTTGATGATTTTGACCAAAACTAGTAAGTATCCTCCTTTCCTTCCCTATTTTCAAGTTTTTAGTATTCCATCCACCTTCTTCTAGGTTAGAACCTTGACCTTCCATGGTAAAACTCCACCTAGAACCCTAAAACATCTCATCACCATGCTCTTTTCCTAGGGTTTGCACCTCTAAAGTGGAGAAGGTAATCTTTGCTCAAGAAAGGAGCTTGGCTTGGAACAACCAGACCTTATAATCTAGGAATCCTTGTTATTTGTAACTTCTTACCTTCCTAGAGGTGATTTTCATTACCTTCTTCTCATATATTACTTACTACATGCTTAAAACTCATGCTTCTATGTTTAGAATCGATGATCTCCATCTCTAGCTACCATGTTCATCTAAGGTTTTGATTTCTTGATGTTTTACCTTCTCTAAAAGATCTAGTTTGGTTATATATGCAACTTAAAACTTGATCTTGTGTCAAATGGTGTTTTCTCCCTCTTCCTCTCTCTTCAATTATCTCGATCGGTTTGATGATGTGGGAGTTTCCTATTGGCCAGTATTGCAAAATTCATATCTTCTAATCCACTTATCCAAATTTGACAAATAAATATGTTTTGGAATTGGAAAATTAATATATATATAATAAAAATATTTTAAAGGTCTGATTCCATGGTTTGACGAAGGGTGGTTTTTGTAAAATGAATTTGATGCATAAAATCCATAAAAATTACATCTTAATCCTCATAACTCAAGAATTATCATAAAAATATGTTTTCTTAATCAAGATAATATAATAAGTTCATTGGTGATATTTTAAAAATCTAAATCTAAATTTTTTCTAAAAAGTTCTGAAATTAGGGTTTCTATACATTAATGTGCACTATGTACTCTAATACATTGACAATAGGCAAAGTGAAACTTGGACTCAATTAAAGTGGTGAAAGTTGGTAATTGATATCAGTAAGAGAGGTATGTTCATTCCTTACACCCAATTTTGGGAAAATTGCAGCCAAACACTATATTTCCCTAATGAGGCTGAAATGAACCCTAAATCTTCTATTCTAAATCCTAATGTTGTTCATGCCTCAAATCAGATTATAATTTCTTCTTGTTTGGGCCTTATACCCCACTGCCATGTTTATTGAATATTATGACTACTCTTTCCATGACTACTTTTCTAGCTTGTAGATTTATGTTCTATTTAATTTAAAGTAGCGGTACTTATGTACAACCACACACAGATGGCATGTACTTAATCAACTAGGGGAATGTTTTTATTCTCCCTTATATAATTGTGTAGGTGACTGGGAATGTCTTATTCTCCCCTCACCTATAGGTTAGAGGCCTGGTAGGTGCCTCAATCCTACTTAGTTAGATAGACATAATTATCTTACATGTCAATCCTTTTTAATATAATTGTTAATGGAAAGTTTCTTTTGAATATAGCCTCATATTCTTGATATCTTCATCATATGATGAACCCTAGTTTGTTCTTATTTGCTTTACTTATCTTTTTATCCTAGACTAGTTTTTTGACACATACCTTATTTTCTTTCCCCTTTTTCTGGGTGCTTTCCCAACCACCCATGTGCTAGTGTTGAGAAAGAAGAAGGACAAGTTTGAAGGAAGTCATCTCAGGAGTAGCTCTCAAGCTATCTGAAAGGATGTCTAGGTTGATATAGCTAGATCCTTTTCTCTTATTTTTTTCTTTTGGGAACAATCATGTAATGAACAACAAAAGCCATGTAATAGGCTTAGTACTTTTATTTCCGCTACTATTAACATTTTATAATGTATCTGGTGCATGCTTATTTACTTGGAATATTATACATGCATCCCTCAATATCTTTTGTCTTTCTAAAAAGATGGATGTTTTGTACTTCCTTTAAATTTTAGTAAGGAGGTGATATCACCTCTTTATAACATGGTATCAAAGCCTTTAGGCAACTATTAGGACATTAAGTTGAAGCAAAGGTGACTACAATGGATCAGGGTTTCAGGGGTTAACAATATTTTCCTTCGTACCACTAGCTTAGTTTACGAGGACTCCCTGGCCCATATGATATTGGCCTAGCCTGAGATGATACAAATTACCAAAAATAGTATTATTTTATGCAATAGCATTATAGATATTCTTTTCTCATCTATGCTTCTATTCTTTTGTCATCTATGATTCAAATACCCCTGGGAACTTAATATGTTAACCCTACCTTTCAGGATAGGTGACTTGTTCAATAGTAGGAATAAGGGAAAGGAGTCGAACCCTGATGACTCCAATGTGGGAAACACTCATGTGACTCCTACCGGCCATAGTGTGGTCAACCCTACTACTGTGGGAACTCCCACCTTCACACCGAAGCAAGAGCTGGCAATGTTTCTCCAGTTGCTCTCCACCATGATAAGGCAGCTCCACACAGTGTCCTCCAATGCCAACAAGCTGAGCGAGTTCACCCTCACTGACTTCATAAAGATGCAACCACCCTACTTCAAGGGTGAAAGTGAACACAACATGGTGGATAAAGACGATGACTGGGTGTTGGCTTTAGATCAGACCTTCAAGGTTATGGCATGCCCTCCTCACCATAAGGTTTGGTTCACGACGTATGTGCTGGACGGACCGACACGTATCTGGTGGAATGGTATTGCCCACACTCGAGACACCTCAACCATGGAGTGTGACCAATTCGTGAAGCTCTTCAGGGACAAGTACATCTGTCCCACCTTCCTGAGGAAAAAGGAAGCCTAGTTCTATAGCCTCAAGCAGGGAGTCATGTGTGTGGCTGACTACATCTAATGGTTCTTACTTATGGAATGCTATGCAACCAACCTTGGAGTCGAGAGAAGGGCAACATTTTTCTTACAGGTCCTGAACTACCAAGTGGGTCGAAGTCTTGTCCTGTAGCTTCCACTCACCTTTTAGCTGATGGTGGATAAGGCCCTGGTCATCAAGTCCTACCCAGGATTCCAATCCTATGGATATAGAAATGACTACTGAAACAACAAGAGGAAGAACCCGACCCAGAATGACAATTGTGAACGTGATCAGTGCAATAGGTGCTCTCGCCACCATCCTCAAGGGAGATCTCCTATCAACAATGCACATGCTCGTAGAGAAAACTGGCCTCCTATGAACTACAATGAGTGTGGCCAAGTTGGACATATCCGACCACTTCGCCCCCATTTCCAACAGGGTCAGAATAATGCCCAGCAGCCACAGCAGCCAAGGCAGAATCCACCTCTGTAGAATAATAACAACAACAACAACCAGAACCCCAGGAGACCGCCAGTGGAAAAGTGAAATGGGAGAGTGTTTGCTCTCAATGCTGAGGATGTAGGCAAAGATAATGAAGTTATTGAAGGTACCTTGCATCTTAATATGCATCCTATAAAGGCACTATTTGATTATGGGTCATCTAATACATTCATATCCTGTCAGCTTGCTTCTTTGTTAGAAATAGAATCTGAGTATATGGATCATATATTAGATGTAAAAACCCCTAGTGTTAATATCTTCTCTTCATATCTCTAAACTCTGACCATATACCTCTACATGTCTGGTATAATGTTTTCCTTGGATTTCATCTTGTTCGACATGATCACCTTTGATGTCATCCTAGGAATGGATTGGTTGAAGAGGTACAAAGCTATTTTGTTTTGTGAAGAATCAAAGGTTATTTTGTCACATCCTGTTGAGGGAAGATTGTGTGTCAAGGGTAGGAAGCGAGAGGATCGACAATTTGTCATCTCTGCCATCAAATTTGAAAATCTAGTCTCACAAGGGTGTAGAGCTTTCTTAGACTCTATAGTCCTTGAGGCTACACCTCCTTCACTCGACCACATAGATGTGGTGAAGGACTTCCCAGACGTCTTTCCCGAGGAGTTACCCAGTTTTCTACCAACTCGGGAGGTGTAGTTCTTGATCGAGCTTGTACCCAGAACTTCACCAATATCAAAACCGCCTTACCACTTGGCGCCTGTCGAGCTTGTTGAACTGAAGAAGCAGCTAGAAGAGCTTCTCAACATGGGTTTCATCTACCCCAGTGTTTCACCTTGGGGAGACCCTGTCCTGTTCATGAAGAAGAAGGACGGTTCGATGTGGATGTGTATGGACAACCGCATGCTTAACCAAGTGATGGTGAAGAACCATTATCCTTTGCCTCACATCGATGACTTGTTTGACCAGTTGAAGGCAGCCACTCTGTTCTCTAAGATGGATCTACAAAGTGGCTACTACCAGATGTACAGATGATGATGTCTCGAAGATGGCATTCAGAACTCACTATGGGCATTACGAATTCATGGTCATGCCTTTCGTCTTGACAAATGCCCCTACTGGCTTCATGGAATTGATGAACCGAGTGTTCATCCCATACCTTGACAAGTTTGTGGTTGTGTTTATCGATGAAATTTCGTTTATTTTGAGACATTAGAACAACATTGCGAGCACCTGCAGATTATACTCAACACACTGCAAGAAAATCAACTCTATGCAAAATTCTCAAAGTGTGAGTTCTGGATAAAGGAAGTGATGTTTTTGGGTCATGTGATTTCTGCCGGACATATAGATGTTGATCCTGCAAAGGTAGATGCTGTGCCCAAGTGGATAGATCCGAAGAATACCTCAGAGTTTTGTAGTTTCCTCAGATTAGCAGTTTACTATCAAAGTTTTATCAAGAGCTTCTCTAAGATGGCCTTTCCTTTAACCAAGCTGACGCTAAAGGAGGTCAAGTTTTCTTGGATACTAGAATGTGAGAACAAATTCCAAAATTTGAAGGAGTGCTTGACTTCTGCTCTGGTTCTTTCCTTGCCTGTTGAAGGCATACCCTATGTCATCTACACTAATGCTTCTAAACAATGCTTAGGGTGTGTTTTGATGCAAGACGGAAAGGTGATCACCTATGCTTCCCCCCAATTAAAATTGAATGAAGCTAATTGGCCTACACATGATTTAGAGCTTGCTGCCATCGTTCATGCTTTGAAAATCTGGTGACACTACCTCTATGGTGTGAAGTTTTCTCTGACCATAAAAGCTTGAGGTACTTGTTGACACAGAAGGATCTGAATCTATGATAGTGAAGGTGGATGGAATATATCAAATATTATGACTTCACCATAACATATCATCCTGGTAAAGAAAACTTCATAGTTGATGCTTTAAGTCGCAAGAAGAATGTCATTTCTACTACTCTGAGATGTTCGGTGTGGGAAAATATCGAATGTGTGACTAGTTGGTGACCACAACCTGTCGATTCAGTGGATGAAGACAAGTTGTGTGTCCATATGGCTAGTTTGATTGTTACACCGACTTGGATCTCGAAAGTCATTGATGCATAGTTGGAAAGCTCTAAGATGGAAGAGATGAAGTCCTTGACTGAGAAACCACAATCTAACTTCTCTATCGAAGTGGATGGTGTTGTCTGCTTCAGAAAAAGGTTGTGTATTCCTAATGTGGGTGATCTGAGAAAGAAGGTGCTGAGTGAAGCACATGGGTCCAAGTATACTATTCATCCTGGCACAATAAAAATGTACAAGGACTTATAGCGAAGCGTCTGGTGGAAGAACATGAAGAATGATATAGCTCTATTTGTTGCAAAGTGCTTGACATGTCAGCAAGTCAAGATCAAACATCAACGACCTGGTGGTCTTCTTCATCCTCTTGAAATTCTAGAATGGAAGTAGGAGAAGATCACAATGTACTTCATTATTGGTTTCCCCAAGTCCAAGAAATGTTATGATGTTGTTTGGGTGATTACTCATCGGCTTACAAAATCTGCTCATTTCTTCCCATTCAAAACCAATTACAAAGTTGCAGATATGGCTCAGTTGTACGTTGAGTGGATCATACACCCGCATGGAGTACCTGAGGTAATTGTTTCTGATCATGAATCAAAGTTTATTTCTCATTTATGGGGTCAGATTCAGGAGGATATGGGTATTGACTTGCGTTTTAGTGCTACTTACCACCCACAGACTGATGGTCCATCTGAGAGAACAGTTCGATTTCTGGAGGACTAGCTTCATGGTTGTGTGATGGATTGGGGTGGTGCATGGGATCAGTATCTGCCATTATCTATGTTTGCTTATAACAATAGCTACTAGGCTAGTATTGGTATGCCACCTTATGAAGCTCTTTATGGTAGACCATGTCGTTCACGTTTGCATTGAGATGATGTCAGTGAACATTACCTGGTGAAGACCGATGACATGCAAATGATAACAGAAAAGGTACAGTTGATAAAGAAATGCATGAAAGCTGCTCAAGACTGACGGAAGATGTATGTTGATAAGAAAAGGTTTGAAGTTAACTTCCTAGTAGGTGACTATGCATTTCTGAAGATCAATCTTATCCGTTATATTCCTAGATCTAAAGTTAAAGGTATGTTGAGTCCCCGCTATGTTGGACCATTTGAAATCTTAGATAAGGTTGGAGACTATGCATATCGCTTAGCTTTACCTCCTTCCTAAGATAAGATTAATAATGTGTTCCATGTCTTTGTGTTGAAGAAGTATGTGAAGGACTCTTCTCATGTGCTTACTATTGAGCCTTTGGAGATACATGAGAATATTATCTATGAAGAGCTACCTGTGAAGATCCTTAACTCCCAATTAAAGCAGCTGAAGAATAAAGAGATTGAACTAGTAAACATTTTGTGGAAATATCATGGTATGGAAGAAACCACTTGGGAGTTGAGAGATGAAATGTTACATACTCACCCTTCTCTTTTTGCTTGAGATTTTGAGTATGATATCCTTTTAAAGGAGTGGAGTGTTCTAACATAATGAATCTTAGATGAAACTCCATGTAAACCTTTATCCCAAGTTTCCCTTTTAATTCTGTCCTTTATGTCGTTCATCTTTAATTAGTGGAATTTGTAGTGGTTTAGTGAACATTTATTCACTAATTGTAACAATATAAGGGTTTAAGCAAAAATACCTCAGTGAAAGCTTAATTAAGGATCTAAAATGCAAATCACCACTTTAGTAGAAAAATGGTATATTAATTTGTGCTAGAAGTGAAAGGTTATAAACCTTGATTGAATGTATTAAACAAGCTTAATTACCATAATTATGTGCTCTGAACCTTAATATAACTTTTTTATGTGATTTGAAAACATAAAATGAGCCTAAGTTTCAAATTTGGTTCGATTTGGATGTTGTTTGTTCAAGTTATGCAATTTTAGGTACATTCTGGACTTTTATGCAATTTACCCAATTGGGAGGTTTTCTTTGCAAATTATCACCTGGATTTTAATAATTGGATACTCTCTTACCATTCTTGAGATTTTTAACCATGGGGCACTTGGTTGTACCTTGGTTTGAAGGTGTTTCTCTCCAAGGGCATTATAGGGATTACCCTCTTTATAAATGAGCTTATCTTTAAAGGCTATCAACCAATAGGGTTATTTCTTTATTTGGAGGATGGTCGAGATGGCCTGGAAGCCTCCATGAGTTTTTAGGACCGACCTTGGATATACAATAAGTCTCTATGAGCTGTCCTCTTGCATGGCCATGAAGCCTTAGCTTAAGGACACATGGAAAGTCCCATAGACACCTCATGCTTGCCCCCTTCTTTGTAAAGCTGTGCCTACCCCTTCCCACCTCCCAATCCAAGAAGAAATCATGTCCTTCTCTTTCCCCCAGCTTAGAGCATCGTCCCTTCTATGTTTGGCCATGAAGTTTCTATGCCAAGGTAAAATAGGGTGCCTACCTTGGTGAAGAAGGCTCCTAGGGTTCCAAATTTCTCTATTTTAGGATTTCTTAAGCTCCTCCTTGGTGATTTTGACCTAAACTAGTAAGTATCCTACTTTCCTTCCCTATTTTCATGTTGTTAGTATTCCTACCACCTTCTTCTAGGTCATAACCATGACCTTCCATGGTAAAACTCCACCTCGAACCCTAAAACATCTCATCTCCATGCTCTTTTGCTAGGGTTTGCACCTCTAAAGTGGAGAATGTGATCTTTGCACAAGAAAGGAGCTTGGATTAGAACAACCAAACCTTCCAATCTCATGATCCTTTCTGTTTGGACCTTCTTACCTTCCTAGAGGTGAGTTTCATAACCTTCTCATATATTTCTTACTACATGCTTAAAACTCATGCTTCTATGTTTAGAATCGATGATCTCCATCTCTATCTACCATGTTCTTATAGGGTTTTGGTTTCTTGCTATTTTACCATCTCTAAAAGATCTAGTTTGGTTACCTATGCAACTTCAAACTTGATTTTAGGTCAAATGGTGTTTTCTCCCTCTCCCTCTCTCTTTAATTATCTCAATCGATTTGATGATGTGGCAATTTCCTATTGGTCAGTATTGAAAAATTCATATTTTCTAGTCTTCTTATCTAATTTTTTCAAATAAATATGTTTTGGAATTAAAAAATTAATATATATCTAATAAAAATATTTTCAAGGTCTGATTTCATGGTTTGACGAAGGGTGGTTTTTGTAAAATGAATTTGATGCATAAAATCCATAAAAATTACATCTTAATCCTCATAACTCAAAAACTAACATAAAAATATGTTTCTTGATTAGGAGAACCTAATAAGTTCATTGGTGATATTTTAAAAACATAAATCCAAAATTTTTCTAAAAAGTTTTGAAATTAGGGTTTCTATACATTAATGTGCACTATGTACTCTAATACATGTTAATACATTGAAAATAGGCAAAGTGGAACTTGGACTCAATTAAAGTGGTGAAAGTTGGTAACTGATATCAGTAAGAGAGGTATGTGCATTCCTTACACCCTATGTTGGGATAATTTCAACCAAACCCTATATTTCCCTAATGAGGCTTAAATGAACCCTAAATCTTATATTCTTGAATCCTAATGTTGTTCATGCCTCAAATCAGATTATAATTCATTCTTGTTTGGGTCTTATACCCCACTTCCATGCTTATTGAATATTCTGACTACTCTTGTGATGACTACTTTTCTAGCATGTAGATTTATGTTCTATTTAATTTAAAGTAGTGGTACTTGTGTACAACCACTCACAGAGGGCATGTATTTAATTGCCCTGGGGAATGTTTTTATTCTCCCCTATATAACTGTGTAGGTGATTGGGATTGTCTTATTCTCCCCTCACCTATAGGTTAGAGGTCCGGTAGGTGCCTCAACCCTACTTATTTAGGTAGATATAATTATCTTAGATGCAAATCCTTTTTAATATAATTGTTAATGGCAAGGTTCTTTTGAATATAGCCTCATACTCTTCTTAACTCCATCTTATGATGAACCCTAGCCTTCTCTAATTTTCTTTACTTATCTTGTTATCCTAGACTAGTTTTCTGACACATACCTTGTTTTCTTTACCCTTTTGTTGTGTGCTTTCCCAAACACCTAGGTGCTAGTGTTGAGAAAGGAGAAGGACAAGTTTGAAGAAGTCATCTTAGGAGTAGATCTCAAGCTATCTGAAAGGATGTCTTGGTTTCTATAGCTTGATCATTTTCTCTTATCTTTTTCTTTTGGGAATAATCATGTAATGAACAACGAAAGCCATGTAATAGGCTTAGTACTTTTATTTCCATTGCTATTGACATTTTATAATGTATTTGGTGCATGCTTATTTTCTTGGAATATTATGCATGCATCCCTCAATATATTTTGTCTTTCTAAAAAGATGGATGTATTGTACTTCCTTTAAATTTTACTAAGGAGGTGATCTCACCTCTTTACAGTATAAACATTATCATGAGCCTAATTAGCATCATTAATATTGATAACAACATGAGAATATTTGAATAGTAGGAACATGTCAACAATATAACATGTCTATAGTAATAAACAATACTAACAATATGAGCATCTCTAAGTGTATACCATATCTAACATCATAGGCACCTCTAAAATCATAACCTATCTTTACAATCTAATGTGTCTAACAGGATAAGGATATCTACATCTTGAGTAGAGCTTAAAGTCAAAGTATAATTATCAACATGAGCATGATTAGCAACATGAGCATATCCAACTACATAGGCATGATTAACATCATAAGAAATTATAATATCATAATCATATCAAACTACATAGGCATGATTAACATCATAAGCATGTCTAGCAGTATAAGAATGTCTAATGACATAGTAGCACTAATAGAATAAGTATCTCTAACAATATAAGCATCTCTAAAAATATTTCATGTAAGCATACCTACTTCATAAATTGATCTAGAAACATAAACATATCTAGATTCTTTTAGAGAAGTTTACATCATATATTATATGAAGGAGCAAACAGGGGTTATCATCAAATGTGAAGCATTATATATTATCCTGATCAAATATGCTACACAGCTGATTTCATATTTTACTAATGCCCTGAGGATTTGAGTCATACCACCCAAATCCAACTGACCACTACTAAGTAGAAATCAGTGCCATACAAGGTTAGTGGAAGAGTCAAAATCTATAAATTCACCATGTTGGGTTTTAGGGAAGATAGAGAAGGCAGTGGAAATAAAAATTTTCTTCTCCCTAACCTAGAATAAAGGAATCGCATCAACATCTATACAATAGGAAGGATGGTTTGTAGAGACATACCTTGTCCCGAGGCTTGCCCGGTGACGTTACCTCGCGGCTTGCACGGTCTTCACCTCCAGTCTTGGATGGTGTTTGTGCAGCTCCTGGTCTCACCGGGACTGTCCAGATTTACATCTATCCTCCGAGCGGCAGAAGTCTCCCGCCTCTGAAGAAGTCCACACAGACCATTTGGAACTCTGATCTCCTTGTCCCACAAGGAATCAGAAGGATTCGTACCCTCCTGTCAGTGTACTAGTCACCGACACACTCTTCTACAACCAGTCACTTTTCTACAGTTTTCTATCCCTTGGTGTGCCTCCCTTATCAGGTAGCACTTGCTCAGGCTCTCCTGGTTACCACAACCAGAGATAATGAAAAGTTTACAGAGCAACTAATGTTCTGAGTTGTTGTACCTGAGAAGGCCCCACTACCACTATATATATAGGAGGGTCATGGGACAGGGTTCTCTACCCCAGGAAATGCGGGATTAAAGTAGGAGTAGAAGGGTTTGAGATTTTCCACAAAACAACCAACTATGCCAGCTAAACCGATCGTTTCAAGCATGAAACAGTCAGTTGGGGACCTAAGCCGATCGGTTCACACCTGAACCGATCGATTGGGACACCTGAGTCGATCGGTTCAAGCATGAGCCGATCGGTTCGTGGTCCTAGTCCAACTCGAATTGACTTTCCATGTTTGTTTCTAACTAATCAAATATTAGTCCTTGTCCAAATAAAATTTGTACAAGTGAAACAAATATGTTTTTTCAAAAAAGAGTCTTATGA